>OZ005668.1:5979160-6603826 GCA_963930725.1 Candelabrum cocksii | reverse complement strand
TTTCCACACAGCACTAACGAGAAGTAACTTTCTATTGTTTTCATTCATCGCTTGTTATTGTTACTGCTGTACTTCAAAGGTTGCCAAAAGTTAAGTACCGATCGTTAGCGTCAAGTGAAAACTAGCCTTAAGAAACTTATACAATGTTAAAATGTAAATTTCAGTTTTGCGAAGAAGCTTGATGTGTAGAGTTAGTTATTAAAGAGGTCAAAAAAATTTGTTCGCGGAGAAAAAAATGAATATAAGTTAGCAGAAAAAGAAGAACTTGGAAACCTTTGCAAAAGGTTTAAAGAGGAGTATGATGTAAAAGTTGAAGAGAATAAGGATAAAGCAAACTGGAGTGAGAGTTAGAAAGCACACAAAAATGCTACCCAAAGAAGGTTACCTTGCACGCGCTGTGCACACGTATTATCCTGATCTTCAAGGTTTGAAACATAATGACCCCGTTCTGGAAAAAGCTATTAAATTAGGAAAACAATGCTATGACCAAATAATGAAAGATGAAAGTGAAGTAACCATACCGGCAGCAAAGTCTAAATATCGTCAACCAGGAGGTGGAAGGAAAGTCGTTGCACCTACCGTACGAGAAGCTCTCTATGATTGGTTTATAGACATTGTTGGAACACTGAAAGATTGCTTGCCCCGTTCAATGTTCAAAGCACAAGCAAAATTCTTTTACGACCAGTGGCGTGACCAACAACCCCCTGAAACAAAACAACCAGACCTTGTTTTCTCAGATTATTGGATCAAGGGATGGATGCGCGAATACAATGTCAGTTTGAGAAAACCTAACAAACGCTTCCAGATAAAACAAGAGGACAGGAAGGAACGGATTTACGAGTATATAAAGATGTATGGACAGTGCAAAAATTTTTTATCGATAACTTTGCCGATTATCAACGGAGATCAGATGCCACTGCATCGTAATGATAGCTCGTCTCTAAAAACACTAAATGACACTTACGTAAAGGAAAACAAGTCTCTAGCTCGCAAAAGAATTACTGCTTTCACATAGGTGTCAAGTGATCCAAGTGTAGTGGTCAAGCCTGAATTTGTAATCAAAGGGAAGGGTACTTGTACCAAACTGAATCCCCCAGAAGGAATTAAATACCAATGGGCTCCTAAAGGTTCTTATCATCTTGAACAGATGTTAGGAACAATTTCAAACCTTCCTAATCAACACCACATTTTCACCATGAAAAACTACTGTATTTATGTTTTGGACGACTACAGCGTTCATTTGATGCCCGAAGTAAAGGATGCGTTGCTCAAGAAATGGTATGTTTACGTTGGTATTGGTGTTACGGGAGATATTCAAATCAATACTGATATTCACGCTCCGCTAAAAGAGAAGTACCGCGAGCTTGAGCAGGAGCTCATGCTAACTCAATTAAGAGCAGACCCGAAAAAGATTCCTCAACCCTTTCGTGATGGTATGATGCATATGTTAGTTGAAAGCGTACAAAGCATCAACATCGATATTCCGGCACGCTATAAATCGCTCTGGCTAACAAGTGCCCTCGATGGAAGTGAAGAGAACCGGAAAAAATAACAGAGATGGTTGGGAAAGAGCTGAAAGAATTCAGATCTGAATTGATGAAATCAAAAAGCCTAAAGCAGTTGAAGGAATTGTTGAAACGCATCACACCACCGAAGGGTGTGAAAAAAATCAAAAGGAATCTCAGGTACCAGCTGATGAAGGGACAAACTCTATGACTGTGAAGGCAAAGAAGAAGAAGTCCCTAACGAACAGCAAGTCACTAACGAAAACACTAAAAACCAAGGAGAGAAGAGCACACATGAAGTTCAGCCTCAGTAAGAACAATGTCAAACAATAATCGCGTTAGCCCGACTTTGTCAGAATGAAGAAAGATGCAGAATTTGTTGTTAAGCTTGGTTTACTGTTACATGAGGGACAAACTTCGATTAGATTGAATCCGCAAGTGGTTAACATTAAGAAACAGTACATTATCGCACAACGTAGCATTAAGAAACAAATTCAATGCCAGAAAACAGCAAATGCAAATGACACTGTAGCAACGGATAACCAACAATCCGACATCCTCGAAGATGATTTCGGAAATGCTTTTGATAATTTATCTGACCTTAACTAGTTTTTTGCTTCCAGTATATACATAGATTTTCATGTTGTATTTTGTTTATATTTCTTATTCTTGGGTTATCTTAAAAGATTTTTTTATTAGTTTCTCTTGTTAAAAAGATATCCTCTACGGAATTGTGTTTTTAGAGATTTTGGCAATTTATTATTTCCCGTTTATTAAATTTTTGAAAATTTTCCAACCACCCCCCCCCCTACTATTATGACCCCCCATTTATTAGGAACCTAAGACTAAGGGTTTGCGAGGATTTTGAAATTCGTGTTGGTTGAAGAACATAAAGTGAAAAATAGCTTGAACACATGGTGTTTAAAAAATCATCAACTGATATACATGAGCGATTCAAGAGATCTATATTAAAATCACCCATTAAAATGCACATCGTATGCATGCACATGTAGAGCAATTAATCCTGGTTTCTGAGTAGACAAGACATGTTTTTTCTGCTCCTAAATCAGATAGTGGCTTATAGATTGCTTATAGTTTGCTACTTGTGGATTGCTTAACTGGAAAGCAACGATAAAGTATTCATAAGTTTTTTATGTTGCGGAATATTCAAGGCTTAAATCTTTAGTCAGCAATTCTTTGAGGTATTCGAAGTCAAGTATCCATTCTCTCTTCCTTTTTCCGGGTTGTTGGGGATCTTCGGGAGATTGGGTTGTAACCTCAGTGGACTGCCCCATATCCTGAAAAAATAGGGTTTGAGTCTGGAAAAACTTTTCTTTCATATTTTATACGTTTGGTTTTGCTTGGTTTTGTAGTAATCAGATTTCTTTCTCAAATTTTGTTCAATTAATCAATTAAAATCTTTTGTAGCGTAACATCCGTTCATAATTTTGTTCAATTTTCTAAATTGCATCTCGTCACTGCAATTATTGGACTGGTTTCCATTAAAAAAAAACTTTAGCTTTCACAGATACATACTCAAACATTCCTACTCCCTGAGTGTAAGGGCAGACATGAAGAGTTCATCTTTCTCGGTGTCTAATGATTACAAAAAATCCACCGAAGGAACTCCACCTCTACCCACTACATCAGCATCTAGTGGACCATCAGATATACCAAATCCGGAGACTTACGCAGCCCTCTCGCCTCAAAAAGGTGCCGCAATTATAACGTCTCGCTAACTCCAAACGCCAGAAAGTATAATCTAATGTACAAGTACATGAATGAATGCTACATAGAGTTTAAGAAAACATGTGATTGTCAACGGGTGGAACATGAGAAGTTGATATCGGAAAAAGATGAGACCATAAAGGAACTGAACGCACGCCTTCTAGAAAACGCCGATCCGAAACTCAAAGCGATGAAAATGAACAACGAAGATCCATTTGTTCCAAAACCAAAAAAGAATGCCAAAGGGGAATGGAATCCAATGGATGCGAAATCTTGGGATGTGGTAACACTAATGTTGACCTGATCAAATGTAGTCTGTGCTGTAACCTTGTATGCGAGGACTGCAGTGGGGTGAAAGTTGCAAAGCTCCGACCGATAATGAATGCATGCAACAAGCTGTACTTCACATGTCCCAGTTGTGATGTACTAATCAGGGATACGAGTCATGTCGACATCTACAACACATTGAAAGCAAAGATAGATGTGTTTACCGAAGAACTTGGAAGCTTCGACAGAAAAAACACAAAGTTAAAAGAAGATAGGAGCAAATATCTAAATGAAAAGAAGCAACTCCGGGACAAGATTGCTGATTTGGATGTCCGGGCAAGAAATGAAAATCAAAATGCAGGGAGGAGTTATTCAGCAAATGAAGTCAAAAGATGAGAAAAACAAAGGACATGTCAAAACATGAAATGGACATTGATGCTAGACTGGAAGCCTTTTCAGTGGGAATTCTCTCGAAAGTTATGGAAATATTGGAAAAGAAAATAGGTGGAATCAAGGTAGGCACCTCAAGCCCCACTGACGCGGCGGACCCATCTGAAAGTGTGATCCAACCAAATTCATGGAGCAACGTTGTTTCACAATCTCATAACATGAAATCAGTCATGCGCAAAGAACAAAACAATGAGAAGATAGAGGAAAGTGAAAAGCAACGAAGAGCCAATAACATCATCATCCACGGTGCAGAAGAATTTGGCAATACTCCGGACGATATAAATAAAAACGATGATGGATATATCAATGAAATATTTGCAAAGATTGGGGTAGAAGCAACACCATTGACTATTGCACGTCTCGAAGAACTTAAGGAAAACGGAAAGAGGCCCATCAAGATTGTAATGAAATCTATAGAAGACAAGGAAAAAGTGATGAGCAATCTGGGACAATTGAAAAATACGGAAAGATATTTTAGTAAAATAAGTCTCAAAGATGATCATACTTCCAATGAAAGAGAACAAATTCGAATGCTGACCAGCGAAGCAAAGAAGAAATGTGACGTAAACCCGGAAAGAGTATTCAAAGTAAGAGGTGATTCAAAAAACGGTTGGCGTATAGTGTCATTTCTCAAAAAATGAACACTTATCCTACAGAACTCGGAGAAACTTGTTGTGTGGTAAACTCAAGCCTGGAAATAAATGACGATGATAACGAAAATGGTGACCCGGTTAATGTATTAGAATCGCAAGAAGAATAACAAGTAACAAGGACACTTTTGAAACACCCAATAAATTCTGTGTCGACTTCTCTAAATGTGGTACCGCCAAATGTAAGATCTGTAAGAAATGCATTCAAAAAGATGAACTGAGAATTGGGGCGTATGCGTTTTTCAAAAATAAAACAATAACAAACTTTCACCATGTCCCATGTATCTTTCGAAAAATGAAGCGAGCCCGAGTTGAGTCAAACGTGATACATACTTCAAATAGTATTGATGGCTTTGACAATATCTCTAGAGTTGACCAGGAAGTCATTATCAATACACCAATTCGACCCGCGAACGCGGTTTTTTGAAAAAAGGACTGGGCCGAAATAGAAGTAGATAGACGGGAAGGTGAAAGTTGTAAACATTAGCAAACAGTAGCACAGGACAACAACATAGAAGCACTCTCACACAGAAAGAAGATATTTTAATCTCATATAAACATTATAAAAACCGTGCTTTGGCATCAGAAAACAAAGAGTTATGGATTATGATATGATTAACAAAATGAAAGTTGTAGAGTTGAAGAATTTCCTACGTCTTCGAGCTTTAAAAGTCACTGGGAGAAAATGTGAGCTTGTGTCAAGAGCCTTTGCAGCAGTAGAGAATGATGTACAAGTAGTTAAAACAGCAGAGGAAATTGAAGGAGAAATATGTGAACAATATAAACAAAAACTTCTTATTAACGGTAAAACACTTCCTGACCCTTTTCACCAGCTAAAGGTTGGCTGGAAAAATGAAGAAGAAGGTATAGGTTTCTGGCCTATGGTGACAACATTTTATATTATCAAATATTTAATGCTTGATAGTGAAGTGGAGGATTTAAATGACTACAAACAATCGAAAGCCTATAGCTATTTTAAACAAGGATGGCTTGGACAGATAATGTTTCATCAGTTAGGATCAAGTCAGTACTGTTTCCTGAAGACAGATTGTCGTCCATCTCAAAGGATCAATGATACTCTTCACAAGCTGTGGATACTTGTAACTAAAAATGAAGGGAAAGTACTTCAAGCACATTGTACTTGCATGGCGGGTCTAGGATCAACATGCAATCATGTAGCTGCTGCTTTATTCCGGATAGAAGCTGCCATGCGTTTGGGTTTATCAAACCCGGCATGCACAACAAAACCTTGTGAATGGTTGCCTAATCAAAACGAAGTTAAGCCCTGTAAAGTGAAGGATATGGATTTGAATCGAGATAATTTCTCAAATCAAGGAAAAAATCCAAGGAAGTTGATATCGACCCCGAAAAAACCTACAATCCAATAAAAGGAATGAAATCAATAACATTTCATGACATAGTAGAGGCACTTGGTGACCATGCAGATAATACTGTTTTATCGACTGCAGTACCAAAACCAGAGATTGACTTTTTAAGGGAGGTTATAACAGAAACAAAAATAGACAAGAATTTCATAACAGTAGATGATGTTATTGTCATGTCAAGAACACCAGATGATTTTTACCCAAACCTGTTCCTGAACTTTACACCAGATAACATCAATGTTATTGAAAAAATGACACGTGGACAAAGTACAAAACTTTGTGGTTTGAGTGTCGTAAAGGAGTTATAACAGCTTCAAAGGGACACGAGGTTAAGACAAAAATGGCGAAAGTATCTGCTGGCAGTGGAGGATATACCAATATGTGGAATTTGTTTCAAAAAATTTCAGGGTATTCATTTGTTAGTCCTAACATTCCAGCATTGAAATATGGACGAGAAATGGAGACTCATGCTGCAAACAAATTTAATGAGATTTTCAAAAAGACGCATAAGAATGTATATTTTCATGAATGTGGCATATTTCTCGACAAATAATACCCTTTTGTTGGTGCTAGTCCTGACTGAGTAATTAGCTGCAATTGCCATCCCAATGCATGCTTAGAGATAAAGTGTCCATATTCAATCAGCCACCTATCGCCACTGGATCCATCTGTTAAGTTGGACTATATTGAACATTGTGAAAGTGGGACTGTACGTTTAAAAAGAAGACATCAATATTATACTCAATGTCAACAGCAAATGGGTGTTACAGGACTTAAGAAATGCTATTTTTTTATATGGACATCTCATGGATATGTCCTAGAGGAAATAGATTTTGATGAGTGTTTTTATATAGAACTTTTGGAATCATTCTCCAAGTTTTATAAACAATTTTATTTGAAATCAATTTATAAATAGATCTTTTATAGCATCATTATATATGAACTACATTACAGCATGAATTTTCTTTCCCTTAACCCCTATTTGTTTGGAAAAAAATTATTTGGATCATTATTAAATTGTTTTATATATTTTCAAAATATTTAAATATAAGATAAGAACCAGAATTTAGTTTAGCCCATTTTAAAGTTTCTTAACAAAACAGTTTTACTCCATTAAAGTTTTATAGAAAAGTCTCTTAAATTCATTTGGTAATTCGAGACCACCACTTCCATCAAATGCCTTGTTCTTCCAAACTAGTTTACTATAAAAAGACTTGATGGACTCAAACCGTCAAATGAACAACCTTTCTCGACACATTTCATTACCAGTAGTTTTGATAAATTACACCAAGGAGGTTAAGCTGTAGAGTAGGTAAATTGAGCTAAGCCTCTGTTTTGGCTTGAGGATGCTAATGTAAGAACTTAAAGTAAATTGGGTATAAATCACAGAGACAAAGAATTTGAAACAAGACAGTATATATAATATTAAAGTATTTAGTCCGTTCTGCTTGAAGCTTTAAAAAGTAATGGTTTTAAATTACAAAGAGCAGCACAAGTCCAAATTATGTCATCACAATGATGCAGCATAGTAATCAGCATGACAGTTTTTACTATCCAAAAAGTTTTTATTCGATTAATAGCACGCTCAACATGAATTCGTAAATTAGCTATGTCCTTTGTACGTTTTACTTCTTCAGTTGACATCTGTGACTTCAGACAGGCACCTGGAGGAACACTTAAAGTGCAGTGTTGTAACATCAGTTCTTCCTGAATTTGGAAACCACGGTCTGCCATGACCTCGTCATATGGGTCTAAACGGCCACAAAACTTGCTGTCTTTACAAATAAATCGATCACTTGCTCGGCCACCATAACAATCAGAAATGAATGTAACAAATCCAGCAGGCGAAATACCAATTAAAAATTTAATTGTATTGTGGGACTTGTAATCAGACCAAGTAGTAGCTTGGGTACTCAAAGACTTTGATCACTCAATAAACACCTCACTGCAATCAACGATTACTCTGCATTTACCATGACCAGCTTTCTTATACACTTTTGGCATGTTTTCGAGGATTGATTCCTTTGGTAACCATTTTACCAAATTGTCTCCTAAAGTTGTTGATAGAAACCTAATCCATGTTTTGAAGATATTTGAACAGGTAGTTTTGGAAATCACAAATCTGTCTGCAAGGTCCTCATTTAACAATCCAAGTCGTATACGCATCAGGGTCAGGAGCAGTGAATCTTTGGGTGAAAGTTTTCGTTGCGACAATGAAGATTTTCTTTGTGGGCGCGCCTTTTGGCTAAATTTCTTTGCACCTCTCCAATATTGTAGAGAAGACATAAATGGTTGTAGCATCTTGTAAATGGCTTCAAACAATGCAATGCTAGTAATGCCAGTGTAAAAATTCATCTTTTCGTCACTTTTTATGTAAGTTACCGAGAATGGTTGCCTTTGCTCTTTCTGGCGTGTCAGTTGGGCTACTGTCTTTTTAAGCTTTTTGACTTGTTGTGTCAACGAACCAATCTTTTTTACATAGTTTTTTATCAGACTTCCTCTAACAGCACAAGTATCACAGTTATTTGATGATTTTCCTGGTGTTGTATAATCATGCTCTGTGGTAGGTGACTGCATATCCCACTCACAAGGTCCTGCTGGAGATTGTGATGGTGACATTAGTATAAAGTTCTCTAAGTTTGTTTCTGGAGGGAAATTAATCTTTCGTTTTGTACCTTCCTTTACTGGATGCTTAACAATAGTCCGTCTGGTTATTTTCTTTTCAGATTGTTGATAACCCAAGTGAAGTGTCAGATTAGGGTTTTCTTCTGTAGGAAATCCATCAACAAAGTGTTTACTACAGACTCTATCACTGCCACAAGGTTTCCATGGTTTCTTATCAATTGTCTCCCGTTTTAAAATTTGTGTCCATAAGTCTCTTTTCGAACCATTTCTTTTTATACTTGGAAACATCCACAGGTTGAATTGTTGTACACAACTACAACAACCTTGATTAATGTTTTCTCCGCATGAAGCATTGTGTTCTTCTTTCCATTTCTTTAATTTCTGCGTACTATTACTACAACCAACAACGACAAAATTTGCAGGTCCCATTTTGTAATGAAAATTACAGTTTATATCAAGTTTTGTTTATACTTTTTATGAAATGTTTTGTATCAATCTGCAGTTATGAGTGACATTTTTGCTTGTTTTACTGAGAGTAGCTTCGATGTTTACATCTCGGATCTACATCTATTTAGTGCCAGGCCTCGACCGCGTAAAAAATCATAATGGAGCGCGAACGGCTCGAATTGGTGTATAGAATTGAGGAGGACAAAAGCGAAAGAACAACATCCTTTTCCATGGCCTATGACAAGAAGCATGTGACGAAGAAAATTCCACCGGATGAAAGAAAAAAAAAATTGAAGATGATGAAAACGCCCTCAGTTAAGATAATGTTCACAAATGCAGATCAATTCACGCATGCCAAGAAAGACAAGCTTCAGCAAAGAATTGTTACTGAAAAGCCAATGTTAATAGCTGCCAGTGAAGTGAAAACAAAAAATGGCAGAGACTTGAGTGAAATTGATTATAGTATCGACGGTTACACAGTCAACCCTGTCAATTTGGATATGACGTCCGGAAGAGGTATCATCATCTACACACACAATTCACTGGATAAGTCAACAATACAAGTAAAGGTTAGCAATTTGTTTGAAGAAGCATGTCTGGTCGAAGTGTGGTTACACAACAGTGACACGCTACTGTTTGGGTGCTTCTACAGAAGCCCCACCCAGAGTCATGACTCCAATGCAAACAACGAACATCTCAACAAGTTACTACAAACGCTCTGAACGAAATCATATAGCCACATTTGCCTGGTTGGTGACTTCAACTACAGAGACATTAACTGGAAGACATGGACGACTTCTCATAGTGGAAATAGCAAGGAATCGAAATTTGTCGAGGCGGTTCGGGATTGCTTTCTGTTTCAGTACGTTGAGGAACCAACTCGTGCTCGTGGGAACGATGACCCATCCCTGATCGATCTTATCCTCACAAACGAAGAGCTTCAAGTTTCAGATGTAGTTCATCAAGCACCTCTAGGGAAAAGCGACCACTCCGTTATCACCTTCAACTATCACTGCTACCTAGACTTCTCAAAGCCCAAGACATGCTACCAGTACTACCTTAACGCTAAATTCGATGCCATGATAAATGAACTTGATTCCTCCAACTGGAACGAGATCTTCATGCTGGAGGTGACAAATAAGGGCCTGGAAGCATTATGGGAACTCCTGAAAGCTAAGCTAATTGAATTGAGAAACAAGTTTGTGCCCACTAGAGTGATCAAAACGGGAATTAACATTAGTATGAAGGGGAGCTTTCAAAAATCGTTCAGCACGCTATAAAAGAAAAACACAGCCTTCACCGACGATGGATCAAATGCAAGAGAAGAGAAAACCAATCCCTGCGGGAAGAGCATAATAAATCGCAAAGCAAAGTCAAGAAACTGATTCGTCAATCAAAACGTTCATTCGAGAAGGGACTAGCATCAGGGAGCAAGAAAATCCAAAGTAATTCTGGAAATACATCAATAGTTCCCCGTCCAGGCATAAATCCAAACTGCATATCATCAATATTCACCCTATCTCTAATAAATCTTGTCAATATCCTTTCTAATACTTTCATAACTTGGTCTAACATTTTCAGCCCTCTATAATTACTTTTCTCCAGGGCATCACCTTTACCTTTATAGCAGTTTACTATAGAGCTAATTTCCCAGTTCGCAGGGACTACACCTTGACTGACGATAGCATTTACAAGTTCAGTGATGATGTCAATACCATCCTCACCAGATGCCTTCAGCATTTCAGAAACAATACCTGATGGACCAGCAGCTTTACCATCTTTCATCTTACTAAGAACCGATTTAACCCAATGTTTTTCTATTCTGACAGCAGGACCCTCAATTGGACTAACTGGTGACAAATGACTGCGGTCCCATTCAAACTCCTCATTTAGTAATTTACTATAATAAATTTCCCAGGCCAATTTTTTAGCACTATCATCAAAAGCTAAATCTCCGATGTCATTTCTCACACACTTTTCTCCAATGATATCCTGATTTGTCTTACTCATCTGCTTTGTAATTTTAAAAACTTTGTTTTTCTGATCCTCTCTACCTAGCAAATTGGGAAATCTTTCTTCCTCTGCCCTTTTCTTTGCTGTATAAACTTCTAACTTTGCTGTACGCTTTGCTTCTAAATATGGCTCTTTATTCCCACCTGCCTTCCATTCTTTCCATAACCTTCTTTTCTCCTTAATAGCCTTATCAACAACATCATTCCACCACCAAGTCTCCCATCTCCTGATAGGGCCCTTAGTCCTTCCACATACACTATTAGAGGCACCTAATAGGCTAACTTTCAACCTATATAGGCTACCTTTCAATAGGCTACCTTTCAATAGGCTACCTTTCAAGGATTGAGAAAGCTTTTGACAAAGTTTATTGACATGGATATTCCAGTTTAGATTCTCATCAATTTTTAGTCCAAGATAGGTAACAGAGGGGCTTAGATCAAGTGATTTTCCTTTTAACTTTATTTTCAATTTTCTTTTTGTAAGCATTTTTGCAGGTTTCAATAAAATTACTTCAGTTTTGGAAGAATTCAAAGATAATTTGTTTTGATTCAACCAATTGACAAGCAGTTTCAATTCATGATTCATTGTTTCTATTGTTTTTATATTGTTATTACAGTATAGAAGATTAGTATCATGAGAAAAATGATGTAAAACAGATTTAATGAAAAATTAAATGAAGATCATTGAAAATTGAAAATTAAAAACAGTAATGGCCCCAATGTTGACCCTTGTGGTACACCACATTTAATATTCAAGACGGAAGAATTTGCATTATTTCTACAGACTGATTGCCTTCTGTTCGACAAAAAAGACTCGATCCAACAATTTGCACGTCCCCTGATACCTACATTAAATAGCTTCTTAATGAGTAATTTATGGTCCACAGTATCAAATGCCTTCTCCAGATCAATAAACACCCCACAAGCAAATTTACCATAGTCAAGATTTCTTTTTATTGTTTCAATTAGGCTAATAATAGCATGTTCAGCAGAAATTTTTTGTCGAAATCCGAATTGTAAGTTATATATAACTTTATACATTTCAAGGCAAAGATATAACCTATTGAACATGCACTTTTCAAAAACTTTACTAAAAACCGATAACAAGGAAATTGTGCGATAGTTAGAACAAATAACAATGGGATTTTTCTCCTTTCTTAAAGATAGGGATAACCTTAGAGAATTTTAATAAGTCTGGAAAAACACCTTCTTCAAGAGATTTGTTAATTAAATTATTATTGAAAGTGGTACAGAAAGAAGAGGGGCATTTTGTTTGAGTATTTTGATTGGAAAGCTAAAAGGCCCTGTGGATTTATTTTTATTAAGAACAATTATGCGGGTCATGTAATATCTTTGACCTCATGGACATAAGCACCCATGCCCTTTATGCACGGCTGCCACAGAGTTTAAAGTACAAAGTTGGTATCTTGCGTGGGTTAACTCGCCACTGTTTTCCCTCTTCCTGGGGTTGGCGTTAGGAAGGGCATTCAGCTGTAAAAACATCTGCTTCAATAAACAATCAGATGTTTAAACCTACACAATTGTGGGGAATATCATCTTTTGATAACGTGCAACCCACTCTGAGTGGAAAAGGCCACGTAAAAACGGATGATGATCATGACGATGATGAATTAGAATATCCTCAATTTCAGAAGGTTCAACAGGTTTAATAAAAATTGTATTTACTTGAGGGTCATTCCATGCCAAGTGGACTAATGGCTCCACATGACCCCCCTCAGAATTTGATGAAATTTGGTGGGGTGGAGTGTATCAATAAGATAAGTAAATCCTGAAAATTTCAGCTCAATATCTTAAGTGGTTTTTGAGAAACGGTTAAATAAAAAATTGGCATATTGAATGAAATTGTGCAGCTAACTGGTAAAAACGTTTTTCTTTCATTTTTAGAGGTTTATAACTTTTAAACTAGTTGTTTTTATACATTAATTTTTTAAAGCTGGTTAGTCCTCTGTGGATACTTTCGGATTGTCAAGAAATCAAAAATTCAATTTTGTTCGTTATTCCATAATGGCGACCTAAACTTTATGTTTTTTCAAATATATTGTAGATTTTTGAAATTTTGATGAGCCTGTTCTTAAGAACAAACGTTTTAAATTCTACAAATCAAATTGAATGTTGATCTACTCATGCTAGCTAGGTTTTTTGCAAAGATTCAAGTGATGAGAGTTTTTTATTCTGAAGTTATGAGTCATTAAAAAGTGCCCCACCCAAATTTTAAAAAAATTTACCTTCTATTGAACGGGTTCGTTACCTATGATGGACATTCTTTTTAATCTTATATATGACCCACATTTTATAGCAAAAAGTCAAGCCGCCTACATGCAATATTTAAAAAACAACTTGAAACAAAAATATGCTTTAATACTCCTAGACTTTGCTTTTTAAAACTATAGTTTTTTAATACAAGATGCAGCGCAAGGATTCCACTGGAATAACAGCCAAGCCAACGTTGTATCCCTTTGTTGTTGTTTTATTCAGAATGATGAAAAACTGGTTTGACAAAGCTATTGCATCATATCTGATCATTTCAGTTTTGTTGAGCATAATTCTTTAGATCCACATATTAAAAATTTTAACTTAGTAGCGAGATATGCTACATGTTAACTATTCCCGGTACTCGAAATCACCACAGTTTCATACCAATGTCACTTACCTCGTTGAAGATGAAAAGAGTTTCATTTGATGATGTTTCTAGTGATGTGAATGTTTCCACCTTAATCGTAAATACCAATAAAATTACAAGTTTTGCACCAGGAACATATGTTGCATGCATTTATGATGATCAATGGTTTCTAGGCAACATTGTTAGAATCTCAGAAGAAAACCAAGACCTTTATGTAAAGTTTTTGAAGAAGTCAATTACATCTGACACATTTACCTGGCCTTACAAAAATAACATGACCTCTTTTGGGTACCCATAACACAAGCAAAGTCAACTCTCTTAAGGTCCAGTCTGTGGGTGGAAGATGTTATGAACTTGACTCAAGAGAAGCCAATGAAATAAGTTTGTTGTTTAACCAAATTTGACATTTACTTTATACTTCAGCAGACATACTATCATTTTTATTTTGTTATTTATTTATTTTTACACCAGGAGTAAGTCCATTCGTTTAATAAAATTGAAATCTGAAAATCATTAAATTCTTAATTAAAATTTGAGCATTTGACATTATATGTTTGATAATAAAGCTTTTTACTATTTCATAAATTGTATATTTTGCATGTGAATATTTTGTGTTATACTATTTAGTGTTTGAACTTTATGCCATTACAATTTTTTTTAAATAAAAACAAACTAAGAACAAGGCTAAGGCTTAATTAATAATTAGGTTGGTGCATTTGCAACTGTAAGACCCCATATTACGGAAGAATATTCAAAGATATAGGAAGAATAACAGGTGCAACATAAATTTAGTATTATTCTTCATGAACATTCTTCAGTGTAATTGGGCCTGTACGTGTTTGTTTTTTTCTGTATATTATATATAAATAACTTCATGTGAATGAATCATTTTTATTTAAGTCTTATAAAAAAATAAGTGTACATGTTTTAGTAATAAGATTTACAAGTTTCAAAAAGACGGCTTGACTTTTTGCTATAAAATGTGGCTTTCATTATTTTTTGAAAAATTTGCCATTACTTCAGTGAATTTTTCGAGAGGCTTACAAATGAGTCCCCACTTATTTTATTGTTTTTCCTGATAGAAACCACCTAGATTAGTGTGCACAAAAAATTTCAAGATTAAAAAGAATGTCCATCATAGGTAACGGACCCGTTCAATAGAAGGTATATTTTTTTAAAATTTGGGTGGGGCACTTTTTAATGAATCATAACTTCAGAATAAAAAACTCTCATCACTTGAATCTTTGCAAAAAACCTATCTAGCATGAGTAGATCAACATTCAATTGGAGTTATAGAATTTAAAATGTTTGTTCTTAAGAACGAGCTCATCGAAATCTCAAAAATCTACAATTTATTTAAAAAAACTTAAAATTTAGGCTGCCATTATGGAATAACGACAAATGTCAGATTTTCAATTTATTGCTGATCAGAAATTGTTCACAGAGCACTTACTAGCTTGAAAAAATTGAGGTATTTAAACCATTTCTTCAAAAGTTATTAACCTCTAAAAATCATGAAAAATGGTTGAAAAAATTGAGGTATTTAAACAATTTCTTCAAAAGTTATTAACCTCTAAAAATCATGAAAAATGGTTGAAAAAATTGAGGTATTTAAACAATTTCTTCAAAAGTTATTAACCTCTAAAAATCATGAAAAATGGTGCAATTTTAAGTAAAATGCTATTTTTTTAAGTAGCCTTTTCTCAAGAACTAGATAAGACATTGAGCTGAAATTTTCAGGATTTACTTATCTCATTGGTACATTCCATACCACCAAGTTTCAACAAATCCTGAGGGGGGTCATGTGGAAGTTTGCCGGAATTTGGTCCATTTGGCATGGAATGACCCTTGAGTAATTTCGGGAAATACTTTTTTTGAATATTTTGAAGAGATCCTTTTTGTGATATTTGGTCCAACATTAACAAAAAACTCATTGAATATTTTTGCCATATTTTTGTGAGAGGAAATTTTATTATTCTGATGAATTAATAAATTTGGAGTAGTACAATTTGTTTTTTGCAATGAAGTTAAACAGTTTATACCTTCTCAAATCCGTTTGCTATTTTTTATGTTATTATGAAAAAAGTTATTATAATATATAGATATAAATAAAGATATTATATATAATATATTATATTATACTATATTATATATTATATTTATACATATAGATATAAGCCCTCTCTTATTGATAAAGCTTGTCAACATCGTCACCGGTCCACTAACTTCAATAATGAACTCTTACAAGTATTGACTGTGTGGGTTCTTCCACAAGATTGGAAAAATGCATTTGTCACTCCAATTTACAAAAAAAGTGCCCGGAATCTTGCGGATCGATAGCATGTAAACTAATCGACCGATATGCTTAACATCGATAGCATGTAAACTAATGGAGAAACTGGTCAAAGATGCTGTTCTCTGTCATCTCGTAGAAAACAACCTTCTGTCCAAAAAACAATTTGGATTTGTTAGTGGAAGATCGACTGTCACTCAGCTTTTAAAGTATTTTGATAAATGTGCAGAAGTGGTTGCCAGTGGAGGTATTGTAGACAGTATTTATTTCGACTTCTCTAAAGCATTTGATACAGTGCCCCATAAAAGATTGGGCGCGAAAATGAAAGCTTATGGAATACAAGGAAAATTACTCACATGGATTGAAGCATTCTTGACAGGAAGTGAACAAATGGTTAGAGTTAATGGAGAACTCTCAACATCAAAACCGGTCATCAGTGGGATCCTGCAAGGCAGCATCCTGGGTCCTCTCTTATTTATCCTGTACATAGATGACACCGTCAAACCGAATGTATTGCTATTTGCCGACGACACAATCTTCAACCAACCAAGTTTCTTCCAGTGAAGATGCAATGGTACTCCCAAATGATATCGATGCGCTCAACCGTTGGTCGGATAAGTGGCTGCTTAAGTTCAACACAGATAAGTGTCATGTGCTCACTTTAGAGAAGTTCGAAAAGATCATGCACACACATCGGTGCTCCCTATATGGAGATGAACTTGATCACGTCTTCAGCGAAAAAGACCTGGGTGTCATTATTGACATGGAAACGACTTTCGAGGAGCATATTGCGGCAAAGGTGAAGAAAGCAAACGGAATGATGGGGCTCATCCGGAGAACATTCTGCTTTTTGGACGGTGAAACCTTCAAAAAGCTCTACACGTCATTTGCACGTCCCCATTTCGAGTACGCTAGTCCTGTGTGGTCACCACATCTCCGAAAACACATAAAGATGCTGGAGAACATCCAAGATCGGGCCACAAAATTTGTTGACGGAATGAAGGACATGGACTACACAGAAAGACTGCGGAAACTGGACCTGCCTACCTTGCAGCACCGACGGAAGTGTGGCAACATGATTCAGGTATGGAAACATTTCAATACCTACGATCGATCCACTCCATCATCGAACTTCAGACCTATTCCACAAACAAGCAGAAAACATCGATATCAATTGACGAGAAACAGGCCAAAAGATGGTACACATGGGATCCAAAGAAATTTGTTCTATTTCCGCGTTGCCAGTGAATGGAACAATCTGCAATCGAAAATCGTCGAATCCAAATTAAAAAAATTAAATAATTAGAAATTACTTTGCAAATATAAATTTTGTCACAAAATTAACGAAAAATCGAAAAACAAAAAAGAATAGCTAATGAAAGAATATTATAAGAATCTAATGGCCCATAGAGTTATCTACTCTATCCGTTACTACTTATAAGTAGTAACGGACACAACACAAATGTATTAAAGTACTGTTATATCATTGTTTTAGAAGATTTATTAGAAATATATACAAAATATATTATAGTTATAGATTTTTTTAGTTTACCTTTACATTAGTTTGGGGTATGCGGGTCATGTAACATCTTTGACCTCATGGACATAACCACCCATGCCCTTTATGCACGGCTGCCATGGAGTTTAAAATACAAAGTTGGTATCTTGCGTGGGTTAACTCACAACTGTTTTCCCTCTCATGGGGTTGGCATTAGGAAGGGCATCCAGTTGTAAAAACAAATGCTTCAATAAACCATCAGATGGTTAAACCTACACAATTGTGGGGAATATCATCTTTTGAAAACGTGCAACTCTGAGTGGAAAAGGTCACGAAAAAAAGTATGATGATGATGATAGTTGTATTTGTGATCAATAGAGGAAAAATTTTGTTCATTTTTTGAAAAATCCGCCATCCGCACTAATTAGAGGGCGCACTAAATTAGAGGTACTACGGTAATAAGTTATAAGCTAGCTATATTTACTGATGGATCCGTTTTCGCATAATTAGCATATTTATTTTTCAATAATGTTTGTACTTTTGGTCTATGTTATAAATTGCTAACCCATAAACAAATATGGCGGGTTGGCGAAAACATATTATATAATATACATTTACTGTAATTACTGTAAAAACAAATATGATTATTATATTATTTACTCTGTTATTAAATTTAACTATAGATATACAGTTTTTATTCTTTTTTTTTTTGGAACAATCATCACACTGCCATTTTTCGTTTTCACCATTTAAAACCTCTGTTGCTGGAACACACCTTGTGAAACCAGTTTAAGCAACTTTCACATTCAATCATCTCTCTGGAAAAAAGAAAAGTAAAAAAGTAGAGTAGAGATGGTCTGCCAGATATTTGACTCTATGTTCGGAAAGTAATCTAGCATCGCCAACTCAAACATATATATTGATTAATTTTCACGGAACCAATTTCAAAATGCTATGATGTCATATTTTACGATTGCCGGCCTCCTCATTTTGGTGGATGATTTCGTCTGCTAACCTAAGTAAAAATGTCAGGTTTCCAAAAAATCTCCAAATTTTTGTCCGCGCGCTGTTTAGGCGATTTTATCCAACCATCCGTATATTTACAGGTAAGGACAAATCTACTACCAATGCCCCGCTATTCTAGTCAAGCATCGAAAACACGAAATTAAGAATGAAAACAAACAAAATGGCGACCCTTTTTGAGCACGAAAGCTCAGAAAAAAATCCAGCCGGCCGACTGACCAACCGACTCATTTTGTTTATACGTTTTGGACGCTAAAGGTGAATATTTTCGATGGTGGCCTAAAGCAAACATGTGTTGAAATTGTCCCATTTTTACCCCAGTTGACTATATATCAGCACAATTTCAAACACTTTAAGTCCTGCACAAATACTCCTTCATCAATAACTCCGGGATTCTTACACATAACATCACTTACCAGAAAGATCTGGGCACATCACACTTCGAAACCAATGTCAATGATCTACATAGCAACATATTTGGGATCACAGTTGGCACCCATGATAACCATTGCCAGAATACCAAATGTATCCTATAGAAGTTCCTTTTACGACCTCAAAGTAACGAGATCAACCAGACAGTCATTATCACATAGCAAAATGATAACTCACCAGCACCAAGGTGAATCAACCTCTATCCTATCTAAGGCGAAGTAAATTAACCACTAAGACACCTCCAGACCCACAATGCGGCTGGTCGGACGGAGGTATAGCCAATAACAAAACGTTGCACTACACATTGTTATTGGTTCAGACTTAAAAACGTTGCAAGCAATAACAAAAACATTAAATTGCATTTTCGCATTTTTTGCTGTTAATTCGCACTTCCCTATCAAATCACGTGGTGGGAAATTACCAAGGTTTCTAAGAATTTTACTTTTACGGTTACCGAGAGTATTTCCCAGGGTTAATTCTCGACAAGCTTTGTTTTTGTTCGAGAAAAGATGGTGACGAAGAAATTTCGTTCTCTTCAAAACCACAGAGTTACTACTGTTTTCATTATCCTTGGGTTTAATTTAAATGACAAGGGACAGGCAAACCAGGTTTTAAACACGTCACATTCAATTGTTGTATCCGTATCTTTTACTTTTTTTATTGCAAACATGATCATGGGAACCATTGCTGTCATTGCATGCATCATGTTGTGAATGTGTTTAACACATAGCGTTCTTTATTTACAGGCCTTGAACACGCGTACGTCGTATTGAAAACTGGGGGGGGGGGGGGTTAAAATTTGATTTTTTCATATTTAGCATGTTTAATAAGGTTGGTCACCTTTTAAAGATAATTTATCCCTATTTTGTTATTTTCTGCATATCTATAAACATTATTTGAGGCGAAGGAAACGTTGGCGATGACTTTGGTGAACAAAGGGAAATTTATGAAGCAAAAACTAAAAAAAACTAAAATAAAAGAATATTTTAAACTTAACACAATTTCAATACTTTCTGTTTGGTTTCTTTGGTACTCCCTGGTGTAGAAATACAACAATAATTGTTAAGAAAAACATTTGCCAAGATACAACAATGTTGGCACTGCATTTGAAACCCGTATGCTTCACTGATATCAGCAAAAATATTGCTCAGTGAATAACCTACAAACATTTTCTTTCACTGACTGAAAAAGAATGAAGGAGAAGATACACCACTATACTGATGAATCAGTGGGAATATTCCACCAAGCCATTTTGGTTTCAATAGACACTGAGTTTTCTAAAGCTTTGAGAGTATCAAAAATCTTGGCATTTTTTTCACTCAGAATGTAGTCACAGTCCGGACATTGATGTTCACTGGAAAGTGAGTCTTCAATCTTACCACATGTTGAAAGAAGGTTCAAAGCTTTTTGAATATTAAGTTTTTCCAACACCTGCTGGACAGATATAAAGTATGCCCCACCAGAACTTTGGCGCAACTTACTGAATTCAATATGATCGGATGTAAACAATCCAATGCAAACATAGTCATGCG
Organism: Candelabrum cocksii; assembly: GCA_963930725.1. Taxonomy (NCBI): domain Eukaryota; kingdom Metazoa; phylum Cnidaria; class Hydrozoa; order Anthoathecata; family Candelabridae; genus Candelabrum; species Candelabrum cocksii. Next base: position 6,583,338 of record OZ005668.1, on the reverse strand, counting down.
ATGTAGCAAGAAGATAAACACATAAGTCCACTATTCCATTGCAAGTCTGGAAAATAGCATGAGCAGTGTCTTGTGTAAGTTGACGTACATAACCCTTGGTGTTCCTTTTCATATTCATACACATCAGGCTTTCTCATAAGAAAAATTTAGGCGTGTGGTGCTTCGCGGTAAATGGTCTTTACTTCTTAAACATATCTTGTTTGGCTTTAAATCTGAAGATACATTGACTTGGTTGTTTACAGCATAACTACATATTTAATTACATATTGTATTCACAGATTTACGTACGCAATGTTTAACGCAGAACATTTTTATCACTTAATAAAATATTCCTCTTTCCGCGACTATTATTGAAAAGTTGTTGTATTTTTATGATTTAAATTTAAAAAGCAACAAAGCATCTGACATTCGGTTTTACAACAATTTAAACAATCTATTTTACTATTGTTTGCCGTATATGTTATTGATAACCGTTAAATGAAACGCCTTTTTAAAAAAATGTTTATCTTTTAAAAGTTGTAAACAAGCATGCTCGTGAACCCCAAACACGAGGGCTAAGCGTCAAGTACAAGTGACTGACTCTCAAAGCCTTAACTTCCTTGTTTACATTGCCTTCTTCTATTATTAAAACTGGAGGACGGAAGCGTTAAACGTTAAGCGTTTTATAAAAAATGATTTTGTGATTTGAATTCTTCTGAATAATCAATCAGTTAAAGCACATATTTGTCAGTTTCTAAAAATCTTTTTCTTTAGTTTTTCTAATCATACGATTAGTAACCATAGTAACATACACACTTCTGTCCGTCGACACCGATGTTATCTGTAAACAATTTTTTTAAAACAAAATTTTTTGTAAATAAGTTTTACTTATTTAGCTGAATGTATTGATGATACTTTGAGTCCTGCAATAAATAGTTTTTAATATAAGTTTATTTACAAAGATTTATTAAAATCAAACTCGGTATTTAGAGACTTAAACATGTTCTGTATTAGTTTTATATCGAAATTCCAGACAGTCTACCAGAATTCAATTGCACTACGCTTCGAAACTGCCGACTCGAAACTAGCCCTTTCGAAATTTACGTTTAAAACTCATTTATTTAAAACGAAATTTGCTCGAGAATTAAAACCCAGCCAACACGAATATTTTCAAAAGGAACTGACAGACATGCTAACATGATGCACTACAGGTTCTTTCAACTCAAAGACAAACTAATGCAGAAGAACTACTCTGTAACACGATGGAAAATCAAAAGATAAAACATGTTGACAATAAATCAACAAATGAAACATTTTGCGCATCTTTCAACGTAACAACTTTAGGCATACAGAAGGAGCATAACTATTGTTGTAAACTACGTCACTAAACAACAATCATTACATGTTTTTAATGGTCATTCAAATGAATGTGAATGTAAATTTGTTTAGGTTTTTGTTTAATTTAATAATTTTGAGATTTTCGGAGCATTTAATATTCTGTACGAAATATGGGGGAAATTAAACAAACGTGATATGATTGAGGCGTGCGAGTAGTCGCAAAATAATTTAAGGAGAGGTTTTTAACGCACGCCTCAGGAGATTACGGCGTGTGTGGAGGTGTGCGCGTGCGATCGCACGCCTTAATGAGAAAGCCTGACACATGTCCCCAAATCTTTTCAAATAATCCAACCTTTTATCATTGGGGTTTGAAATAACTGCTTCAAGAGCTTCATTGTGACGAATATCAGACCCTTTTGATTTGACATTGACTATTTTTTAGAAGTCAACAACCAACCGAAGAAAACAGGCAGTATCTTCCCTGCCACCAACATTATTCAAACCGGGATGTGTCAATAAACCAGTTATAGTGAAGTCGCAAAAAACCTTCAGGCACGTTTGGCTGTTTTACGTCCAGAGATGGCATTGATTAGACGCCAACTCTCGCCATGCCTGCTTTTTCATCTGTGGATTTGACTGGGCATATCATATCAGTCAGTTCCTCTTCTAGAATCACGTTGTAAGCTGTACTCAGCTTTGATTTCTCATTATGTAACTGTTGCTGTAACTCTGTGCGACTGTCAGCCTCAAAGGCTTTTTAAGGCTTTTTGCACTGATTTTCGTGCCTCTTTCACTCTCAGATCATCAGATAATTTCTTTCCTTTTGATTTCTTCTTCACAGGTATAAGTTTTTCAGCCATTTCCGCATTGGATTGTACAAATTTGCTGTATTTCTTGGTGACATCGTCGTCCGCAATACATAGTTCATGGAAGCGGTTTCGCACTGTAACTGTACTGTTCCTGTAGCTCAGTATTCCGCAGCAGTGCCCAATCATAGGTCTTCTTTCTAGCAGGACATTTGCGCCTACGAAGGCTCAAACGTATCTTACTGGTTACAAGTCGGTGATCACTGCCCAAGCTACTGAAGCTACTATATGCTTCTACGTTGTGTACCACGTTTCTCCACTTCTTGTTGATAAGTATAAAGTCAATTTGCGACTTTCTGTCATTCATGTTGGATATAAACGTCCACAGCTTTCCTTTCTTTTTCTCAAACATGGTATTTGTAATGCGTAGACCAGATTCTGTGGCATGATTGTGAAGAAGTTTACCATTGTTGTTAGTGTGTTCATGGAATGTGTGGCAAGCTATGTCTCCTCTAAGATGAGCATTAAAGTCACCAAGTTCTATTATCATGTGATGTTTTGGAATGGCATTCACAACATTTGTCAATGTCTCATAGTGTTCATCTGCGCCTTCACTACCTTCTGTTGGTGCATAATTGATAATTATTGTTGTGTTTGGGTTGCCACTGAAGTTGACAATTAAGATTCTCTTATTTACAGGTTTTACTTTGGCCAGTGCTTTCTCTGCTTTGTTACTTATTAAAACTCCTACTCCACCAGATGAGGCTCCATTTGTTGTTATAAACGTGCATTTATCAAGTCATTTAGTAAGTACTGGATCATCATCATTATCATGGACTATCTTGTGGTCAACTAGTCCTAATATATCCAGTTTGTTTTTATTAAAATTTTTTGCTATTCCAAGATGCTTATCTTCTGTTCTTAGCGTTCTTGCATTAAAAGTTCCAATTTGTGTGTACTTTTTGCAACTGAGTAGTTTATTCACTTTACTCTTGCCATCAGCTACATCCCTTCATGCTGCACCTTCATAGGACCGATTAATTGTTGGACTTGCTCGAGCGTCTGGAATGGTATTAGCAGGGGCTTTAACCCTGGAGCTGTTTGTGTGTGTTTTCATATTGGGGTTTCGGTTGCGTATAAATAGTAACATAGCACGCTAGTACATATGAAACCTTATGGTTCTCCGCTAACTGGAGCATTGTGCCTTCCCGTTGTCAAATATGTTGATCCTCCGCGAAGCCAAGATGTTCACTTTGCCACAGCACCAGTCTTTCGGTGTGCGCCTCAGGAACTACAACTACCCGTAAGAGTAGAGAGATTTTATATTGGGGTTAGACTCCTCTAGATCCGCTGTGTTCTGTTCAAACAGGGACACTTTGTGAAAGATGTGGCTCTTCACCACGCATAGCGGTCATTGATTGTGGATAGGCTTTATTTTACTCATCACACAACCCTGTCTACTTTGCAAGTTACATATACCACCCCTGACTCCCGGAGTCCAGGTAGAACTGGTATGTGCAATAAGCTTTTCAACTCATCCCCAAAATTCTATTTAAATCTAAATTTATTTCTAAATGATTTTTTACTAGCTAAACCTCTTAATCCTTGCTCCAGTTTCAGTTTTCACTTTTAGGAGCCTCAGCAACAGATTGTTTCCTTTCGTTTTGTTTTTATGCATGGTCAATTAATTTGAATGAAAATTTAAGGTGTCTAGGATTTTTAACCATTTAACGATTGCACATCATTGTTTACATAAGGCCATTATTTCCATCCACTTTGATGTAAAACCAATGTTGTCCATGATTCGTTTTGCATGATTATGTTGTGACTGGTACTTTTTTATCTGGTAATCTGGCATAGCATCAAGGATATTGTTGCAGTAGAAAAATATTTGCTCAATCATGGACTTGAAGATGATTTCTGTAAGGTGAAATGTTGTATCAAATTTTCCTTAGTAAGTTTATATGTCCTCGAATTCCTTTGATCATCTTGGTGTTCGGTCAGATTAGGTTTCTTTGTCAGTATAAACACCAAGATATTGAAAAAACATTTTTGGTACTCTTATTTCAAAGTACCTTTGTGTACATTTTTTTGAGACACCCTGTATATCCCATATTCTCTTCATAGGTTGCCTTCAAGTGATAACAATAGAATTAGCAAAACAATTGAGGAAGAAAAATATCCATCTAATTCCTGGTAAAAAGCTTTATTCCTCTTTGTCAGGTTAAAATTTTCTGTCACCAAGATGAGTTAACAAATGAAACAGCTGAAACTGACGATGATGATGCAATCAATTTATTGGAACAAAGTATTGAAAAAGATTGTTATAGGGAAAGGCAAAAGCGTTTGATAGACTAATGTTATTGATCAAAGACAAGCTCAAAGTTACTAAAAGTTCTTCTAATAAAATCCAAGAATTGACATTGACCTCAATCATGGACGAAAAAAAAATAATAGAGGAATTTGGAGTGAGTGATTATATGGTTAGAACTTCTAGACAGGAAAAAGGCATTCTCTCCAGGCCAGAACCTAAAGTAGGAATCCTATCAAACAACAGGTTGTTGACGTTGTGGTAGGTTTCTTTTGCAATGACACAAATAGCAGTATTTTTTATGTGATTTTTGGATTCCTCACACTCAAAAATGGTAAGGTACCAATTTTCATGAATATTTAGCAATGTCACCATGATTTATCATTTGTTAAGCGTCGCCCACCCACTTGAAACTACTTAAGATTTTGAACAAAAAAGTACCTGAGATTGAGTGTCCATATCTTGGGAATGGTTGGGTATTTTGAGCTGAAATTTGGCACAGCTTGTTTGCTTGTGAAATGTCGCTTCTGTGCCAAATTTCGTCAAAATTGAAGATGGTGGGTGTCAGGAATCCATTTTTTGGTTGATTTTTTATGGAATTACCCTCCAGTTCCTCTCATCGTACGAAGTCTATATCACCACAATTGTAGCATCCTATACCACCTCCATGTCCTTTGTCCCTGTCTTTTCTTAGGAGATGATCTGAGATGATGAGTGGCCTTGTTTAACCTATGGTAGGTATTCAGGCTTAAGAAGGTCTCGTCTGGACAAATTCAAAAAATTGCATCCAGGGAGGATTACTGTTGTGGCCAGAAAGCTAAGCTTTTCCCACACACTCCATTTAGACTTCCAAAAAAAACATGATATCATCCTTTAAGTAATTTTTGTGAATAATATCATTACATCAGTTTCAAAGTGTACTTTTGAGCACTGTTATATGTTGCTACTTTTCTCATGTCCTATACATCTCTCAAAGTTGTCCATTTATTTGCAATTTAGCAAAAGTAAAGATATTTATAATAATTTTATTAAAATTGTTTAAATAACACTTCAAATTATTCAAGATAAAATAAAATATTCATGAGTGAAGTATCATGGGAGGCCGGCAATCAGCTCAAAACACCCAACGAAGTCATTCAGAGTCACATGATGGAATATCTTCGGTCGACAGCATAACGCACTCGTCTGGTCTTCATTTTCTTGTCAATTCAAATGCAGAAATTTCTTCTTCAGGAAGCGGAGGTGTATCTAGAAGGCGAAGAAGGAGGGATCAAAATGATATGCTCATTGAAACACATTCCCTTCCATCAAGTTTGTTTCCTGCATTTATGACTGGTGAGTTTGAAATCTCATCAATAAATGCTAGTCATCATCCTTCAATATTTGTTGTTAATATTTTACTATATAAACGCAACAGTATAAATAAATATATGTTTCATTTTTTCTTTTTGTGAGTTTTTTATTACTTTATATAAAATTTAGAAATTAAATGTCCCGTGTGCAATAAAAGAATTGGCTCCAATGAAATAGAAACGCATTTAATGTCCTGTCTGTCTCGACCGAGAGTCACATATAATGGTAACCAATTTCCTTGCTAATCTTTGTTATATAAGTAAAAATACCACTGTTTTTGTTCTGTCTTTTTAGACTGTGACAGGTGTTAATGAGTTAATTAGTGAATTCTCTTTGCTAAGTTGCAAAGTACCACATTTGCCCACAGGATAATCTTGCTTGTTTTGTGTAAGTTCTTGAAAATGCTGTGAAATGTTATTTTTTGTGACAATTCTCATAATGAAAAACAAGTGGAGTCTGAGTAAAATTCCATGGAACCTGTTTAGAGGATGTGTTGAATGCAGATAGCGGCGAATGTATCATATGTTTTGATGAGTTATGCGAAGGTATTGTTATTTTGTAAAATAAAACCTTAACGTCAATATTTTGAAGTAATAACTAAAGTTCTGTTATTGTTGTTTGTTTAAAAACTGACTTATTTCCTTGCTTATTCAGGTGACAGTATTGCCCGCTTACCCTGCTTTTGTATTTATCATAAGAAGTGAGTGACTGCTATTTCAAATGTAGAGTCTTTTAGATCCATTTCAAAAGAATTACAAAGTGACCAGATAAAATGACCTATGAATGAAGCATTCCATAGAAAAACGTAAAGATTTGGAGATTTTTCCGTTTCAGATGTATCGACGATTGGTTTCGACGAAATCGATGCTGTCCTGAACACCCTGATCAAATGCCACCTGATTACAACAGTCCAATGTCGAGTGCATCCACGATAGAGGACGCAAGTGAAGGTGCTGAGAATGCAAACGCGGAGAATTCGAGAACTGAATCGAGCACGACCTCTTCGTTCGCCAGTATTCTATCATTGGAACAGTTGCCAAGCGCAGACGAGACCCTAGAGGCCGCGCAGCCGGGTCACTCAAATAGCCAGGTGCCAAAGACAATAGTGCACGTAGACGACGGAAGTTTGCACGGTTCGCCGACGATGTTCGGGGAGGAAGAACTGGCTCAGCTGACTTCTAAAATCAAAACTATTTACGTTAAAGAAAACGTGTAATTTTCCGTTTAAAAGTACTTTGCTCCTCCCTGTATCCAAGGGACGCTTCATTCAAGATATTCACTGCGCTTTACGTCTTAAGTTGTATTTAAATTAACTGGAGGGCTGGACACTTGCGTATCGTTCTAATGTGAAGTGGTCTCCTTAGAAACTAAGAATATAGATATTTCATTAGAATAAGATCTCTTGGCGTATATTTTAACCATGTGGTATAAACGGAGAATTATATCCTTGTATTCTTACGCACTTATGATTTGCATAGTTTTTTTGTTTGAAATGAAATTAACAAAAATAAGTTAATATTTCAGTAAACAATTTTAATGTTTTTTCACATTGTTATTACTTGTAAGTAAGTTTTGCAAATAGTTAGTGGAATATCATGCGAGTGTTTTGTACATCAACGTCAGTGTTTATTATATACGGTTTCCTTCATGCGCCTTCGATATGTAAATACTATTATAGGTAAAGTTATTTTACGTCGAATCTTTTGTTCCTTTTTTGAAAACTCAAATCGAATTTATTGGGCTTGTTTGTAGTAACAATCGTCCACAGAGAATGTTGTTTAATACCCGGTTTCTTTCGGTTAACGCGGAGCATGAGAACTAAAATTTTAACGCGTTTTAATATTTTGGGAATTGTAATTTGCCCTAAACAGTCAGATTTGTTGCTATTGGATGTTTTGATAATACGACAGGAAATCTACAGAAATTACGTTAAAAAATAATTTAAGAGTGAAATTCAAGATTCTCTTTCACTGCATTATTTGCTTCGCTGAAATAATTTCATTCCTATGACTAAACAGTATTTCTGGTTTTACTTGTTAGAAAGTTTATCATATATTGATGCCATTTCCTTCGCAAAAACTATTCTAGAGTATTTTTTTTCAGTGTCTAGAAAGACCCTTCTCCGAAAATTCTCTCTTTTTTGATAGTTAATAAATAAACAATGAAACCCCATGCCATAAACTAGCAATAGTTATGACGCAACGGCAATAATTTCATTGATCGCTGCGCCGATGAATTGGTGCATTATTTTATGTTTGGCAAACGCTTTACAGATTGTTGAACAACCATCTTTACTCGTGCCGCAAATGAGCACCTAATTGGCCAACTAAACCATGAAAGTTCGACTACGTTGTGAAGAAAGAATGCTTTTTTCTGTAAAATTGTCTCTTACTAAACTGCCTCTTCTTGCGGTCTATGAATGTTGAAAAGAGTTCTTGGGTAAATATTTAGTTGTTAACCCTAGTTGTTTGCGCTGAAACTTTGTAGGAATCGTCTTCAGTCAACAAAAGCAAAAATAAGTTTTCAAAATTTTAAGTGATATTTTTCGTAATGGACAACGTGGACAGGTTTATCGATCAGCTAAAATCGACTTTGCTATTGATAAGTATATCCAATACAATTACGGAACTGTCCGAAGCACTTTGTTCTTTGAAGCCAAAGGTTTATAACGACGATGCAATTGAAAAGAGAATCTTTGTTGACATCCTTCAGGCGGTAGCGGTGAAGTTAACTAACACAGGTTAGGTTTTATATAACATAATTTGAGCAAACAATCTAAAGCATAGCAAAACATGTGTTTTAAAACAATCTGATAATAGTAAGAAAGCTCGGAAAGTGAAAGATCGTATTTTTAGAATGTTTTCCGGTAAATTCATTCAAAATATATTTTTTAGGATTATCTTCTAAAAGCTCCATACATCACGATTATAGTTATGTTATCAGCTCTGTTTTATGGAAGTTGAAAGAGTCCCAGTTTTACAAAGACTTGTTTCTGCATTTGGCTTCTGTTAAAAGATCTATAGAGACATTGATAAGTAGTTATTCCCACTGTATCAGTTGTGAAGATATGACGAATATAGTTCATTGTGTTCAACGCTTGCCTAATGAAGAGGAACTCTCCAAATCACTGGATAGGTTTAAAAAGTTACTTTTAGAAACACATTTGAATGTTGTGTGGTTCGGAAAGCTGCAGAGTGGATGGGGAAAAAATTTAGACGAGATTTCAAAGCGATCGCAGAAAATGCTGCTGTTTCAGCAATTCTCATGTGCGAAACTGGACGAAATAGAGCAAGAAATAATAAAGTCAGAACACGAAAACAAAATTTTCCGCAGGAATATGGATAATACTTCAGACAAAGTAAATGATTTAATCGAGAGACTTAAGAAGATCACCGCAGAGTGCAGTTTCCTCAAAGAGCAGCGACGCATTGTCGATTATACCGTGTCTCAAATGATGAAGTGTAAGGGGAAAAATGACTCTGTGATGGAGGCCAACAGAGGTAATGACCTTGAAAAGAAACAGGAATTCATTGAGTTTTTAAAGAGTATCGACCGGAAATTAGATGGCAATTTAGCAAAAAGTTTGACCAATGAGGAAAAAGCAGACGAAATAAAATTTTGTTTAATGGAACTATTGTGCAAAAGAAGTGGAAGTTTAGGCAAACAATATCTTTCCGATTGCCATCCATGTTTGTCACAAATGCCTACATGCTCGTATAAAAATCATAGAAAGGTTGAAACATCCACAGAAGAGAAGATTGTGAAAGCCAATTTTTTACTGAACAATGGAAATGAAAGAAATAATAAGGATATAAATACAGAAAAACAATACAAAACGAAAAATAATATTTTTTTTAAGGATGCAAAATCTGCTGTTAAAACTGAAATGCTGCACGATGAAACAGTCAAATCGAAAGTCCGTGGAATAACAGTGCAAGCGAAATTTGATGACAAATTCGCGGGAAATCTGATTGAAGGCAGTGACAATTTGAAACTAAAAAACTTGCAAAACGAATTTTTCGAAACGAAAAAGCAACTATACAAAGGGGATGAAAATTTTCCATTGAATTTAACAGAAAGTGAATCTAAATGCATGAGCAAAATTGTTTTAAAAGTTGAAGATGGAATGCAAGAGGAAATTGCTTTGCAAGAAAAGAAAAATGAAACTGACAATAATATTGCACGCAAAGACAATGAAAATGATGTCACAGTAGATTCTTTACGGAAAGTCATCGTTAAATATCAAGATGGAAGAAAGTCTTTAGAAGAAGGAAATGATTGTTTGGAAAAGAAGAACGAAAGTCAAAGATACCAGATCAAAATGCTCACGAAGAAACTGGCGTCAAAAAACAAGGAAAAGTTTTTATTGGAGAGAGAATTTGAAAGAAGCGACGCGTCAACAGAAAGCTACTTTCCCACTTTGTTTAACAATATACTAGGGAATTCTTTGCTATTAAAATGCGAAAATGCAGAAAATGTTACGAAGGGTTCACTGATAGAAAATGCATCTACGAAAACTACAGAACAAGATAATATTTGCAATATTTGCACAGCAAGTGCGAGTAAGCGATCATTCGGTATTCTATATAACAGCATAGAATCGCTACATGAAAATAAAAAAGAAAAATACAATGGGATATTCACGTTTAACACGAAGACAAATATGGTTGGAGATGCAGAAGACGGTTTGGTGACGATTGTGGATGTAGTTGACAAACCAAGGACAATTCTGTGTAAAGACCGTGACTCTGATCCTATGAAAAACCTTTGTAAAGACGACGACGCTGCTCTGGAGCAGAAATACTTGGCGATTAATGCAATAGATTGTCCATCAATTGGTCCGATAAATTCAACAGACGATTATACGAGTTTGAACTGGCTCAGTACTGGTGACAGACAACAACCGATTGGCTCACTGGAATCTTTTCAACTTACCTCCAACAAAACTGAAAAGGAAATTAATAATATTGATAAATCATTGGTTCTAAAATACAAAAATCTTTTAGCTGTAAAAGATGAAGAAATTCAAACTTGCAGCCTGGAAATTGCGAAATGGAAGGAAGTACTAGAAATAAAGGAGCGTGATCTTACTTTTGCGGAAAATACTTTTAAGCATCAAATAAATATTTTAAAAGAAGAAAAACGAAATTCACTTTCTGATTTCGAAAATGCTATGGCTGAAATAAAGGCACTCGAAAGAAAATGCGAAGAAATCGAGTCGATAGCGTGCTCTAGCAACCCTGTAACAACATCAACCGAAACGCAAACGTCTTGTGAAAAAAAAAACATTGTCACCAAGAACAACGATGTAACGAAACGTGTAAAAAGATTGCAATCGCCTCTTAATGCGGAGAAGCTTCTTGTCCATGCGTTGAAATGCGAGCTAAATGTTCAACAAGAGTCCATCATGGCTTTGCAGAAAGCAGGAATAAAACAACTCATTCAGTTGAAAAAGGGTGATGCTGGAAATCTTACGGGTAAATGGTTAGGTAAGTTGAAGAAGTTTAAAGATTTTTTAGGTTTGTGTCGCTAGTTTGCATGCAATATAGAAAATGCTAAATATGCTTTAGCAAGATTGTTGCAAAGTGAAATCCATCATTTCAAAAAACATCGCCAAATTCGATCTTCAAAAATATAATAACTATATATAACACCTCTTGAAAGAAAACTTTCCAATAGACAGCTTTGCATTACATTTACATTTTGCTAGTGAATTTCAGTTTTCAAAAAGAATTTCAAAACGATGGAATTCAAGTTATTTAAATTGACAAGATTTGAAGTTATGTCAATGCAGACATTGTTCACGCGACTATCAGGCGCATAAACTAAACAAACAAAACAAAAACACGAGTTTCCAAAAATGCTAGATTTTTATCTCGTTGTTAGATGTTTGCGAAATAATCGACGGAATGGAAATCCCAGAAATAAAAATCACAATGGTGGAACGTGAAGGGGTTATCGAGACATCTTTGCCTTTCTCAGACATTACCTACGGTGGGTTATATATTTGATGTTTCTTTAGGACATTTAACTTTTGAATTAGTTTTAACACAGTTCATCAATCAATACTAAAATAACATGAAGCAAAAAAATTAGACCCGGTTGTTGAATCCAATAAAACAGTCTTTAACTACAATTTTAGTAAAATGCGTACTAGTCACGGCTCGTTTAATAAATTAACGGATTTGGTTTCATTTCAGGATGTACTAGTGAAATTTCCGACGATGAAAGTTTCGGTGAAGAAAGTAAAACTTACCTGCAACGATTAAAATTAAAGTTGAAGCTGTCGCGAAATAAAATAATCTCCAAGAACAAAATAATACGCAGTCAGAACGATGATATTGACATCCTCATCAAAGATATCAAAGAAAAAGAGAGGCAAGTACAGATCCTGGAAAAAAAGGTTTCTGAAATAGAAGAAAGACAGCGGAATGAGGGATGCGAAAAAGGTGTGTAATACTTTCGCAGGATAGCTCTAATATATGCATAAAGTGGAACTCATAAAGAAACTTAGTTTTTACTTCGTAGTTTGGATATTTACACGCGTATTATTTAGGAATAATGGAAGTAGAAACACCGAGCTTCAGTGAAGATTCAGCGAGGCTGCTAACCACTGACGTTGGACTGGAACTCTTTAATATAGCTGAAACCTGCTGCAAGCAACTTGAGATTGATCACTCAGACAATAGCCTCCTCCGACATATGAACAAGGAGCTGAAATTGAGATGGGCTAGTGCGCGAAAAAATCTTCAAAACCTAAAGAGTAAAATTGAAAAATACAGCAACTTGGGACTTTCTTCTCCTTTGTTGACAGCTGTCAATGTCCTCAATAAAAACAGAGACTCTTGTTCATTGTGTTCAAATAACGATTCTTCGACGATAGATTTTCTAGAAAGTTATTTAACGAGGTCCAATGAGATTGCCTGCTTTAATACTGACGTCTGCGAAAATCAATTTGATGTGACGTCAAAGCCGAAGAATATAAACGGTGGTTATATTTGAATAATTAGAATTAAATTTCCAATATTGTATGACCGTTTTTCTGTCTGTCTTTTTCGTAGGTGTTGAGAAAATGAAAGCACATGAAGTGAAAGTGAGGACGTCCGAACAGCAAATCGTGAAAAACAGGAATATGAATGAGCAGCAGACGTTCCAGCTGAACAACCTCCATCAACAGAATATTGCACGACAAACTGAAAATCTTGAAAACAAAGTGATATTAAACAATGGCGTTCTTAAAAAGCACGAAAAAGCTGTTGAAAAGATAAAAGTTAATGGATTGAATAAATTGATGTATGTTTCGGACAATAGAGAGCCAAGCGTCGATAAACTTCATTCGTTGATTGGCGAATTAGAAGAGACACTCGTATCATGTGAATGGCGTGGAAACAATTGCGAGAAAGATACTGGAATCGAACGACTGCAAGCTCACCATCAATGTGAATTGACACGTGTACAAAATCAATCCGAGATAAAGAATCTAGAAACAAAACTTTATAGTAAAATTCAAGACAAGTTGAATGACAAAGAGAATGATTTAAAAATGAAAAATGAAAAGATTGAAAATAATATTGATGAGTTGGATAGGGATACTTTGAAAGAAAGCTTTGAGAGCGCCATTACTGTTAAGGAAAAAAGAATAAAGAACCTTGTGAAAAAACTGGGTAAACAACCGTCAACGCATATGCGCAAATGTGATTTAGACAATTTCATAATAAAAGTTTCAGAAATTAAAGGCTTCTTCCTGGAGACGAAAAACGACATATTAGAACTTGATGAGTTGTCCAAACACGCGTTCGACAAATTCGCCAAAGTTTTGACACTTCTTCTGAGTCACACACCAAGCTTCGATCGCAATGCGATGGATATGATAACATTTCAGTTGAATAATTCTTTGAAAAAATGTCCCATCATTCGCGAGGAAATTCACTTGTTCTCGACGCAGGAAATGTCCCATAACTACGAGAATAACAAGACATTTCGTCAGTTAAGACGAGAAAACAATGAGATGTCGATTACCAATAAGGAGCTAAGAATTCAGGTAGAAAGCTTGAGAGGGACTATCATGTCACAAGAACACGCGATTAAATCTCAAGAACACATCCATCGTTTGAAGATTAACACCATCATCGAAAGTCTTGCTAAAAGATCAAACGTTTTACCGTCAACATGCAAGGAAGTCTTAAACTCCACATTGGAATTATGTTCGAATAGCAACAAGGAAAATCAATTTCGCAAACGTTGTGTTAAGTGTTTGGACGAGAACACTCCGTGAAACCTTTCGTATCAGCAAAACACTATTTATTAGCGTAACTTAGTTGATACATAAAATTTTTTACTTAAAATTATATTTTAAACCGCTCCCTTTATTCATGCTTATCATATTAGGCAGAAAGCAATAGAAACAGTAACGTATCCGAAGAAACCACCACGAGGTAAAAGTATATAAGATATAAGTTTTTGCTATTGTCGAGGAGTCGGTTACTCATTTATTGGAACATTTGTTGTTTGTTTGTTGCGGCAAAAAGTAATATTTCATTTTACTTTAATAATGGCTTACGTTACCGTAGTGAATATGGAAAAAATTCTTAAATGCAGAATTATTCTAGCATGTTTAAATGAAACGACTAAAACATTGAGCAGGCTAAATCCGTCGCGAATGAGGCTGAGAAAGTTAAAAAATCAATCAACTTTGTTGACGAGTTAGTTACCGAGAGGGGTGATGTCACCAGTACGAAAGTGAACAAAATAAAAATTAGCAAAGACACATCGGAAGCTAAATCAAAAATCCGGCGGTAGCGCAATGGTAAGGCGTTCGGCTCTTAACCGAAAGGTTCTACGTTCGGGACCATGCTATCATAAAGTTCTTGTGAGCGGTTATAAATAAAAAAAAACGTATTTCATCAAAAACAACCATAGCACAAATGGGAGCAATTAAATACACTAAAACTCCTGGTCAGATAAACTTTTTGCTTACATGTTTTGACTAAGTTCTAGCGACCATCAGAACAAAGAAAATGTACTAATCTGGTAAATATATACTAAAAATAAAAACACAGATAATGTACATCATAATAATGCAAACATCTTTTTATAACACTAAGCAAAGAACGAAAATAACAACGGAATAAAAGGCGATACAAATATGTCATGTTTTTTTATCTTTATTTTTGTATAACAATTTCGTACTTAGAAAGATTATCAACAATACAAAAAACATTATTTTAAAACTATCTATATAAACCCCCGTGCAAAATGCAGTCATAACCCAACCAAAATCACGACCATATCGATCTTTCCCGGTGATAACCAACCTAAAAGTGCTTTCTTTCTTCATATTAATATTTTTATCATAATGCGAAAAAATATAATTCATTAAAGATCTTGTTTCCTTTCAAAAAACAAAGTCGTTATTATTTCATTCAAAATTTTTTCTGACAATATGGTATGAAGAAAATTGACGTTGCAAAGATTGTATTTATTTCCTGCTTTTATAAAAAAGCTCATAGAAAAAAGGCCAAATTTAATTTTACATTACACGTAGTATCAGTGTTCCTGATAGTAAAATTTCACAAACCGGTAAAAGAAGCAAGAGAATAATGGGAAAAAATACGCACGGCCAAGGGAAGCGATTTGAATGGTTCAATTATAATATTAGACCATAGATATTTTGAAATTTATACTCATTTGAGGACAAAAATTCCTTAGGGTCTATATAATGAGGTTTGGCGGTAACCCCGACCAAAACGACCAAAACGTACAGCTTTCGCCTTCACTTCACTTCAACTAGTGACTAAAGGGGTCTTTATCCCAGATCTTGAACTCGAATTTATTGCAATAACTCGGTGAATTTTGCTTCAAAATTGCTAAAACTTTGCAGAAATGTCTTTTTTACTACAATAAACAAATTTGAATTTTTTTTAAAAATTCTTTTGATTTTTTACAGTTACATATTAAAAGTTTTGGTGTTAATTTATTATGTTTTGTTGACCTTCAGCTTCTTTCCCATTAAGGAACTGGTAGTCCAAATGAGCTTTCAATCATCAATTGATGGTGTTTTGTGTAGTTTTCAATCTTTGTGCGATCTGTTGGGTCTGTAAATTATGGCAGTATTATATTCCTATTGTTTTCGGAAATAGGCGAGTAGAGCTATGAATTCTTTATAATTTCAAGTTGAATGTTATATTTCAATTCTGTTTTCCTATTATTTTAGAGCTAAATAATGATTGTAAAAATGTATAATACATGATAGTTCAGTTCTAGATGATGAAATGCTTCAGACATTTCGTTCATTGGAGTCTTGGAATGTTGTATTGAATGCCGCAAAAGAAAAAGAATATGAAGAACTATTGCAAATTTCTAAGACTTTGTAGGGTGGAGAATAATACCATTACGTTACCACAAGAAATGTTGTCGTATTTTTGTTAATTACACCAAGAAAAATCAAACAAGCCCATTCTGACGTGTACGAAGCTCAAAACCTTTCCATTCAATTGTCAAGTGGCAATACATTGGGGAGGATTGAACCGGACAAATGCATTGAGATGACAATAAACAAGGATTCGAAAACATCTGGAGGCACCACTGGATTTAGTCTCAAACCAAATGCATCATACGTTGGAGTATCAATTCAACTTACCGTGCTGAGCTTAGAGGAAAACTTCATTTGCCTCGTATCGCAATCAGAAGTTCGCACACAAAGATATGAAGCCAAGTTGTATTAAGAAGGATGAGAACGACGTAAAAGCAATATTGGATGTTTTGGCAAATATCTTCATTCAACCATTCTCGACAAATCCTTTATTGTGCATTTCAAGCGGTGTATTGGCAACTGAAGATGTTTCCATCGGCTTAAAAGATGTTGTGTCGAAAGGTAACGTTTGTTATGTAACCGGAATTTACATTTAAGATGTGATCTTATCGTCCTGACACAAAAGAGTTAAAATAACTCAATAACAGAAACCTGACCCGCTCTCACGACATGTCCGACGAAAAATCGAAATAGCGAAACACTACTGTTAATTGAAACAGGAAAAACGTTTCATTTTAGGTGAGGAATCAATGATGACGTTTTTCAATGAGCGATTGTCGGAGTATTCCACTGTCAGTAATTACGATGTTGATATATTTACAGGATGTTGGATTAGTATTCGAAGCAAGTAAAAAGTATGCAGTCATTCTGCTTCACTTCACTAGTAGCAAGGCGATTTCATCTCGATACTGTTAGATGTTATCGGCAAGGTGCAACCGCCCCAATATTGGGGTACTGCACACACGTGTATGGAGTGGCGCCTGAAAGTGCTTAACTAGCCACTGAAAGCTTAAAATGACACATACCGATATAAGACATTCATCCCGCATCACCCGTTGCGCGGTTAAACAAGGAGCGTGTCTTGCAGTGGTGCCTCAGTCTGCAGTTGAAAAATTTTCTACCGGACAAAATACACCAAATTCACCTTATGCACGACTGATGAAGGGAAAACAAAATATTTTTGTTGGAACAATGTACGAACACTTCAGAAAGATGAGAAAATCTCAGAAGTAATCGCATCGGCTGAAGCCACAAACCAAGACATTGTATGTGTGCAAGAACAATCGCTTTATGCACGAAGAACTAGCAACTAAGCAACACAAGTTTGGAAATTGGAGATTAATTACTTGCTCAGCCTGGAAAAACAGTGCAAATGCCACAAACGGGGGAATTGGAATAGTTTTTAATCTCAGAGCATATCAAGCACTTTTGAATGTCGAAATGATAACCCTCAATGGAAATCCACAGACCACTGTAATATCTTGCTATAGCCCAACAAATGTTAGTGATGAAACCGAAGTCGAGAAATTTTATGAGGAACTAGAGTCGGTCACCAGACAATTCCCCAATCACAACGTACTCATCATTGGTGGAGATTTTAATGCCCACTTAGGGAGGCAGGATGGCTTCAAGTTTGCATACCACTATGAAACAAACCGAAATGGTCAAATGCTGAACGACTTTCTCAAAGGAAACAACATTTTGTGCCTAAAGACCATGTTCCAAAAATGACCAGGTCAACAAAGGACACACAGAGCACCAAATGCTAATAAATCGCAACTAGATTACGTCATCATAAATCGGAAATGGAAGAATAGTGCAAAAGCTGCAGAGCTTTCAACTCATTTGTTACTGTCGACTCTGACCACCGTATAGTTTCTGCTCATTTGCGACTGAGTCTTCGATCAAACAGAAAAAGACTAGTGATATTAAACTGTATGATTGGTCAGTTCTCAAGAGCAATCATTATTATTATTATTAGTTCAATATTTATACAGGTACAATCACAGGTACAGAAATAATTAAAACTGCTATCACAGTGGGATCCTGAGATTAGTTCAACATTTGTTACGATAACACACAATAGATTTGCAGCACTTCAAAACTCCACATCAACATCATCTGCTAATTTCTCTTACAATAACTTTCAGATGGCTTGCAAAGACACAGCTGCAGATATCATTCCGTTGAAAGCTAAAATAAACAAAAGGAAACCCTGGGAAACTGAAGACATATGTCAATAACGCAAAGACCTTCATAAAGCTGCGCAGCTTAAGGACTCTATGCCATCAACAGAAAACCATAATATGTTTCATGAAGCCCGCATGAAACTCAAAGATGCTTACAAAGTCGAGCAAACAAAATAAAATCACATACATCAAAAATTCTGTTGTCAACAAAAGGAGGCCTGGGAGACCGTGAATGAAATCAGTGGGAGAAAGAGCAGTTACACCTCAAAATTAAAAGCCTCTCGTCAGAAGGAGCGAATACAACTACGGCAGCAACACTTTCAAGACCTGCTTGGCAATCCATCCATAATTTCTAATGAAGAAACAACACCTGCCATAACAAAAGAACTACGCATCAAAAAGGACTGTTTACGATAGACGTCCTCAACAAAGCAGTAAGTAGCATTCAGAATAAGAAAGCTTGTGGCCTTGATGATATACCAGCCGAAGTATGGAAGCTCAATGACTTTTACCAGATATTGCTTGATATGTGTATCAGTGTCTACAACCAGGATCCCATTGACAGATGGACGGAAGGATGCTTGCTCCCTTTCCCAAAAAGGGCAGCCTTAGCGTTGCCAAGAACTATCGAGGAATTACATTAACAGCAATCTCAGCAAAAATCTACAATCTAATGTTGCTGAACACAATAAGACCAGAAGTCGACCCAATACTCAGAAAAAATCAAAATGGTTTCAGAACTAAGTGTCAACTTAGATCAACTTCGGGACAGATACTGACTATACGGCATATTATAGAAGGTACAAAAGCGAAAAACTTTCCTGAGACTCTGCTGTTCATTGACTTTTCCAAAGCTTTTGATTCCATTCACCATGGGAAAATGAAGGAGATTCTGCTCCCCTACGGGATACCGAAGGAGACCGTTGATACTATCATGATGACGTATAAGAACACCCAGTTGATGGTTCGCTCACCAGATGGTGACAGTGATTTCTTTGACATCATTGCGGGAGTTCTTCAGGGAGACACTTTGGCACCATTTATGTTCATCATCTGTCTTGATTAGGAGCTAAGAAAAGCTATTGATGAAAATTTACAGTTAGGTTTTACTCTAACACAAAGAAAAAGCAGTCGATATAAGGCAAAGAAAATTACAGATGCTGACTATGCAGATGACTTAGCAGTACTAGCTTACTACCTGAGAGATGCAACATCACTTCTGCATAACATCGAAACATTAACTGAAGCAATTGGGCTGTATGTAAACGCACGAAAGACAGAATTTATGTGCCTAAACCAAGATGCATCTGCTGGAATGAAAAGTTTGAATGGCAACACAGTAAAGCAGGTTGAAGATTTCAAATATCTAGGTAGTTATATTGCATCCACTGAACACGACGTTAACATCAGACTCGGTAAAGCATGGGGAGCATTAAATGGAATCGATAAAATCTGGAAGTCCGATCTACCTGATCATCTGAAGAGAAATTTCTTTAGAGCTACAGTAGAGTCTGTTCTTGTATCTGGATCTATCTCATGGACTCTGACTTCGAAGCTGGAAAGAAAAATCGATGGTGTGTATACCAGAATGCTACGTGCTGCCCTGAACAAATCATGGAAAAATCACCTCCCCAACCAAGAGCTCTATAGCAACATTGCACCCATAACCGCCTCCATTCGACAACAAAGAATACGCTTTGCTGGACATTGTTGGCGTAGCCAAGATGAACTAGCTGCAGAACTATTATTATTATTATTTTTTAAATAAAATTATTTGTGATACATACTAAAATTAAGAAAAAAATTATAGTTCATTAAAAAGAAAATACTTACTTGAATTGAATTAAGATCATACTGGATATTCACGAAACCCGAAACCGAAATCGTAAGGATAATTGCGGAAGATCATTGGGCTGGGATTTGGCAGTAAAAGACTCCAAATGTTCAACTGTTTCTCAAAAATGTCGGATTGTACCTGTTGTAGATAAAACCATTTACATAAGGAATATAATCTATTAAAATTACAGTAATTGCCTCTTTTAAACGCAGCAGCGTTTAAAGACATCAAAATGCGGCGTTTATTAGAGGACGGCGTTTAATAGAGGAAGGCGTTTATTCAAAGTTGTTATTGGCAAAAGAAATTTGTTATTGGCGTTTGTTAGAGGAAATACGATAATTTAGAAATTTAGAAAGCGTTTCAGCGATTTACAAAAATGTTGTGACCCAAAAAATGAAGGAATTCAACAGTAATCCTTTAAAGGTTTATAGAGCCATTCAAATATTTTTCCACTAACTTCATATACAATGTATTCGGCGTAATGTCACAGTGTTGAGCATATGGCTTGAAATTCACATGTTATATCGAACACCTTACATATGTTTCTACATACATTCTACTTGTCTTCGATCTCCATGTTGTTCTCTTCTCTACATAAGAGGTATGCCATTACTACGGGGGATCTCTATAAGTTAATGCTTGCAAAATTCTACGTGGCAAATAGCAAACGCTAAAAGGTTGGCGTATAATGTTTCGCAGTCTGAGATATTACGTTAAATAGGGCATTATTAAAATTTGATATAAAATTTTTATATATATATATAAAAATTTTATATCAAATTTTAATAATGCCCATTTGTCTGTATCAATTTTTACATATTTCGTCATTTACTTTCTATGTCTGCTCTTAACAAGTGTGGACATTATAAAACCTATTGAAATAGTACAAGGGCAATCACAGGAAACCGAAAATCTTTACTGGACATTCTGAAAATAGCAAATATTTACGATCTTTTCTTCAACGGTTTATCCGTTTTCGTTGATTTTAGAGCGCTGATTTGATACATTAGTGTTTCAATGAAAAATCTCATTTCATTATTAAATAGTAACACATAGCTTCTCACCCACAAGTGAACCTCCGCCTCCTTTTGGCGTCCACTGGTAACTTGCTGAGGCAAAGTTTGGGCTCTGGCAGAAGGCCAGTGTCCGGCGCCTTTAAATAACCGGATGGTATACGTGGATAGAGGAGCAAAGTTGGATTCAATGTCTTTATCTTCAGTATCCTGTGATCTCCGTATAACTACCAGGATAGACAGAGCCCATTAGCCTTGGTTGGCAATCTGTCTAAGAGAAGGAAAACTTTGAACAACCAAGGGTATTGAAATATGCCTGAAGATAGGGAGTAAACCCTGATAGAAAATCCCACCTTAGGATGCAGGAAGGTGGTGTAATGACGATGCAGCTAACAACAGACCGTTAGTATGGATCCTTACTTATCTCTGCTTGGCGGATGAACCTACAGTCAACGGCAAGGAGAAACAGCCTTCATTAGCAAGGAACTGCAACTTTCAGCTGTATTGCGGAAGTTGTCCTTATTTAGCTACTTAAACATATGAAATGTCAGCAAAAAGCAAATCATACCGCATCGTCTGTCGCGCGGGTAAACAAAGAACGCGTCCCTCAGTGACCAGACAGGCTGAGGTTGGCGAAAGGTATGTTACTGGGTGTGACAGTTTTTCTCTGTCCACCAAAACAACAGGTACAGGAATTCAATCCATGAATTCCAACAAAAATATGAACACTAACGACAACACCAAGAAAGGTATCACCAGCGGAAACAACATCCGAATTGCCACGATCAATGTTCGGACTCTGCAGAAGGATATCAAATTAGCAACAGTGGTGGAAACAGCAAGATCGCTATGTATTGATGCACTGGCAATGCAAGAAGTCAGGCGGACATCTACAGGAATAATGACTTTGATGATGAGTCTCTGAACAGTTGGCAAATAGTATGGAGCGCGCGGGCATAAAAGGAAACATGAACATGGTACTGCAATACTGATACCCCCTGTTAAGATCAAAGACTATCAAGAGCACATTGCAGCAAGAATAATTTCAGCTACAGTATGTGTGAAAGGTATGAAGCTTGCAATATTAAATGCATATCCATCAACAGATTCAACTAAGTCGGATACAGCAAAAGCATCTTTCTATTGTGCTCTGAACAAGGCAAAACTAGAACTTGATAAGAATCCTAAATTAAAAT
Organism: Candelabrum cocksii; assembly: GCA_963930725.1. NCBI lineage: Eukaryota > Metazoa > Cnidaria > Hydrozoa > Anthoathecata > Candelabridae > Candelabrum > Candelabrum cocksii. The sequence goes on along the minus strand of OZ005668.1, from coordinate 6,561,004 downwards.
TGATTGTATTAGGTGACTTCAATGCAAAGTCCACAATAAGGTGCATCCACCACACAAGCGTCCATGTGATCTTTCCACTCTTCTCCATCGTCACCAGATGCATTCTTCCATTCTGTATCTTGATCGGCATCCTCGTTGTTTTCTTCAACGACTGCGTGGGATACAGTCTTAGGAAGCAATAATTCAGACAGAATATATACTAACGGAAATGGAGAATGACTTCTACAATGGTGTCTGAAAAACAAAATGCTTATCATGAACTCAATCTTCCAAACTAAGAGAATACATCGCGAAACATGGCGACATGAAGCAACAGGAAAATGGAAACGTATAGACTATTTATGCACAACAAGATGGGTTAAGAAATTTGCACAATCATGCAGGGTATATACAAAGCCTTCAGCAGCACTTGACACTGATCATAGATTACTAGTGTTAAATCTGAAATTCCCTTCGACAAAGAAAGAACTGCATTTTCAGCTGAGTAAGCAAAATATACGAAATCCACAACCAAAGATTAATTCCCAAGCTCTAAAAGACAACACAGATGTAAGTGACCAACTAACTGCTAGACTTGAATGAACTTGAAGGGGTGAATTGTAATGATGTTGATGAACTAAATGACGGTCAAAGAAGCTGTGAAAGCAGTATGCCCAAAAATCAATGCCACCAAGAAGAAAGAGCCTTGGGAGGATGAGGCACTAAAAGAACAAATGAAACACCTTTATAACTCTACAAACCTTGAGCAAATGAGAAAAAACAGAAACAGATAAAGAAAAGAAGGATACAGTTAAAGAACGAATATTATCAGGATGATGGCAAATGACAAATGACATCAATAATGTTATAACCTTTGCCACCTGAACTACTAAAACCAGAGGATTTTCCATTCTTGAAAGATGTAAATGAAGATAAACCAACAGAAGAGGAAGTAAAACGAGTTCAGAAAACTTTCAAGAACAAAAAGAGTGCTGGAACTGACGTCAAAACTGAAGGATCAAAATATAATAACAGTAATAACCTTCTCAATGCTATTCTATGTCTGACGATGATCTGGACATTGGTTAAAGTTCCACGCGTGTGGCTTCATTGTAACATCACTTGCATTTTCAAGAAAGGTTTGAGAAGTATTGCTGCTAACTATCGAGGACTATCAATCGGTGTAAACATGAGTCGAATATTGACCAAGATAGTGACGAATAGACTTAAAGATGCTTATGAGAAACATATTGTTGAGGAACAGTACGGTTTTCGGAAGAACAGATCAACAACTGATGGTATCATCACCAGAAATATCATTCAGAAATATGATAGAGTACTAATTGCTGTATATAGTGATCTCACTGCAGCTTCTGACCATGTACCACGCACGATCATGTACCACGGAACTTCCTATTCCGAGTAATGAGGCAGCAAACAGGGGCATCACACCTAATTACAATCCTCCAAAATATGTATAAAGGAACAACTGCTTCAATACGTGGGGCTAAATCCAAATTTGATAGGATGTAGACAAAGTGGATAAGAATCTCCATCTCTCTTTAACTACTACTTTTACTCTGTACTCAAAGTAGCTGCACATGAAATTGATCTTGAATATCCGGAAGGTTGGGGCATAGAATTTGAGTACAACAGATGATGTTATTCTGCAAAACCATACAAGAAGCAGAAAATCTCCTCACGATAATCAACAACAATTGTAATAGGTTTGGACTTCCATCTCGTTGAAAGATACAAAAACGCAGGAGTTCCATGATAAAGATCTGGCGCAGAAGGAAACATGTCCGTCGCGGTTGACCATTTTGCACCCTGTTAGTCTTTCTTCCTTCGACGGGGGAAAGTTTATTTGAGACTCACCAATAACCCGGTAATTAGCCTTGAGTTATAACCACGTGTGAACCGAAAAAATTCTATAATTGTTATGCACCTCGAAATGTCAAATTTTCCACACCATTGACTTCGCCATCAGATTCGGTTTGTCCCCCTCTCAATTTTTCTACATTTAGAATTTAGTAAGGATTTCGTTTAAATTGAGTACGTAACCAATCAAAAACACAGTCTTTTGATATGTGTCCATATCATGACAACCATTTTTATGTCAATATTTTGAATGAATATTTTGAATAATTTAAAATCTCCTACATAAATTAAGACGTTGTTTAGCCTGTTAACCTTTCTACAGAAATCATTACTGAAATTTCTCCTCTTTTCAAATTTCTGATGAAAAATAAGCCGGGACGTGCAAATTGAACGTGAGATAATGACTGGCGAGTGCGAATTGAACGTGAGATAATGAATGGTGAGTGCGATTTGAACTCGAGATAATGACTAATGACTAATAATGACTGGTGAGTGCGAATTGAATGTGAGATAATGAATGGTGAGTGCGAATTGAACGTGAGATAATGACTGACGAGTGCCAATTGAACGTGAGATAATGACTGGTGACTGCCAATTGAACGTGAGATAATGATTAATGACTGGTGAGTGCGAATTGAATGTGAGATAATGAATGGTGAGTGCGAATTGAACGTGAGATAATGACTGGGGGTGCCAATTGAACGTGAAATAATGACTGACGAGTGCCAATTGAACGTGAGATAATGACTGGCGAGTGCGAATTGAACGTGAAATAATGACTGACGAGTGCCAATTGAACGTGAGATAATGACTGGTGAGTGCGAATTGAACGTGAAATAATGACTGGCGAGTGCGAATTGAACGTGAGATAATGAATGGTGAGTGCGATTTGAACTCGAGATAATGACTAATGACTAATAATGACTGGCGAGTGCGAATTGAACGTGAGATAATGAATGGTGAGTGCGATTTGAACTCGAGATAATGACTAATGACTATTAATGACTGGTGAGTGCGAATTGAATGTGAGATAATGAATGGTGAGTGCGAATTGAACTCGAGATAATGACTAATGACTATTAATGACTGGTGAGTGCGAATTGAATGTGAGATAATGACTGGGAGTGCCAATTGAACGTGAGATAATGACTGGCGAGTGCCAATTGATTATGGATGATATTGATCAACCGGGATGTAGAATATGTAGCCAATAGAATCGTAAGAATCAGGTAAAATTTCCGTAATTTTTTGGACAACAAATCTTTTTAAAACTTTGCTGTCAAAAGTTAGCAATTAACATATTGCTGGTTCTAGATAGAGATCAATAAGATTATCGCGATGTTGAGGACCCAAAGACATGCCGCTGTAATAGTGATTTAAATCCAAATCAACGATAGGCGATGTGGTAGTTCAACATTGAAAAAAAAAATTTCTTGCGTCCACTGTCCTTATACGGTCACATATTGAAATGAAATAGCCATTTTTTTAGGCAGATTGTATCAATGATACTTGGTTGTTGATTATTCATTTCCGTTAAATCTGGCTTCTCCTGTGGTTGTTATATTTTAATGTTACATATTTGAAATATTTCAAAATTCACTTATTAAAACGAATAGTTAAAAGTAAATGCGAAAAGTCAGTTACTAACAATTTGTATCATGAATCTTAGTAATAAAATGAAAATGGCAGAAAGTTTTTAAAAGGTTAACTTGCTGTCTTCAAAGGTGTACGGAGGAAATTCGTATAGTTGTCAGGCGTGAAATGCCATTTTTCCTCATTTACTTCCCTCACGAATAATTAATGACATGCGAAGTGAACTCAATAGAGTTACGTGCAACCTTAATATTCTCTTAATAAATAAATACGAAATAGGTCACAAGAGTTCTTTTAGAATATAGAAAAACAATTTCCATTATCATTGTTTTAAACCTCTATTAGTTATGAGATGTTCAGCAATAAAATCTTAATGTTTGACATAAATAAAGAAATCTTTTTCTACCCGACGGTTTAGAGTAGTTAGAAGGAATCTGATTTTAATTTTTTTTATTATTGTTTTTTCAATTTAGGAAGTGTAACATAGAAGGATCTTAATCACTAACATGTGGTTCAATACGACTGTATTCGAAGAATTCCGAGGAGGCGTGAAACATGTCTACGATGTAATGTGTGGGACCCAAGATACTGAGTCAGATGACAGTGATTATGAAGATGGTCTTAAGGATGCAGATGAGGTGAAAAAAGTTTCAAATTTGCAGACATTCTGGAATATATTCAACGCTAATCAAGGTGTAGTTATTCTTTCTATGCCTTTTGTTGTCCTCTCCGGAACGTACTTAAGTTTAATGTTCACGGCTATTGTGGCCGTAATGTCAAATTACACGAGTAAAAAGTTGGTGAAATGTTTATATGAAGATGACCCAGAGACTGGTGACGAAGTTCGTGTCCGTTCATCGTACGAAGAGATTGGTGAAGCTTTCTCTGGGTGTTTTGGAAAATGGATGGTCTACATTGCAATGATTGTAGAACAGCTTTCCTACTGTACATTGCTTTTAATTTTGTGTGGGTCTATTTTGCATAGTTCCTTCCCTAACGCACCCTTGCAGAAGTTTCACTGGTCTATGGTAGCATTTGTTTTAGTCATCCCCAACGCTTTCATGATGAACTTGGGTCAGGTAGCGTTTGTCAGTTTACTTACTGTGGTAATAGGACAAGTGGTGTACGTCACAGTGGCTATTTATGCATTTTATCGCTCTGATGACTGGAGCATACAAGAAACACCCGACTGGGACATTGGTGAGTTTTTCATTTCAATGGGCATAGTAGTGGTTAGTTATTCGTCTCAACCTTACATGCCTGCCATAGAAGGTAGCATGAAAAAGAAACAACACTACAGCATCGTGATGGATATTACCTACATATCAATCACAGCGGTGAAAGTGATTTTTGGATTAATCGGCTACTGGACATTTAAAGGGGACACAAAACAAGTTATTACAAATAATCTACCGCATGGGCCGTTTAAAATTATCATAAACATTTGTGTGTTGTGTTTATCACTATTCTCCTTTACGTTTCCTGCTTATACGGTGTTTGTTTTGATTGATAAGATTAATATTTCAAAAGAGTGGGTCAAGGAACAGGCACATAAGTATGGCAGCGTTCCTTCTGATGAACACCAAGAGAAGTTTGCTGATAGTGAAGAAGAGATTTTAGAGGCTTCAACGTTATTGTCTGACGAAGGGAGGGTCAATGAGAACGCTGAACCAGTAAAAAAAGTTTCGAGATTCAAACGAGGAATAATAAGACTGTCGTTAATTGGAATAGCTCTAATGATTGCAGTTATTGTGCCGCATTTCGGCTTGTATATGAGCTTCGTGGGGAACTTTACTGGCATGTGTCTATCGTTCATATTCCCTTGCCTATTTCATATGCGTCTCAAAAGACTGGGACGAATCGAATGGTTCATTCACGTGTTCATTTTAACGTTTGGGAGTTGTTCGGCAGGTGCAGGGATGTACTATTCAACTAAAGCTTTATTAGACGCCTATTCGCAAGCAGACTAACTCCAGAAATGTTTTATTCATCGTTTGCCAACAGATATAAAGAACCACGGATAACCAAATATTACACATAAATTAAATAAAATCACCCAATATGATTGCGATAAAATTATGCAAGGACGTCGTCATATTTTTAGACGGACTTGTGAGTCGTTCTTTGATATTTTTGTTCTTCAATAACTTGCTTTCGACCTTATAATTTATTTAACAGTATCTTTACTTTTTCTCCGTCAAAAAATAGCGGTAAACAAAAACCTTTTAACAAGGTCGTTGTAAATTATTAATCTGCGAATATATAAAGTTATTGAACACTGAAGAGCCCTTTCTTTACTGTAAATATAATAAATTATCGGAAGCAAAATGTTAATTTATAGAAGTATGTAGAAGGAATAAAATGTTCCCAAAAACTGATCTTTGAAAAACAGCATTCATTATATACGACGATAAGTTAACTGGTGTGTTAGCTGGATGTGTCCACTAATTCATATGACAAATAATAAAATTAATAATGGACACCAGGCTAAACGGTTGCGTGAAATACTTACGTAATTGCGGTAACCTTGTGATAGGTCAAAGAAGTTTAAGTAAATGTTCAGATTATAATATTTTATGTGTAACATTTCCAAAGTTACAAATACACCAGTTCACGTAATAAATACACTTTTGAAATAAATACAGATACATGGTGTGAAAAGCAAATAAAAATGAAAGTGAACGAGTGTATACATAACCTTTAAACATTAAAATAAAGTAAATTAAAAATATTTACCAAATATTGTTTTAGGAGAAAATAAAAAGGTTTGGAAAATCTTGTTTAGATTCTATTCCACCGTTTATCTCAGCCTCTAGCTAATAGGTGCTTTCTTTTTCCTTTGGTCAACTCCTAAATATATCAGATTTTCCTCTAATGTGTCTGGGGTTGCTCTGTGTTTTGTTTCGTGGAGACAGAAGCAGCAGGTGGCAGAAAAGGCGTTAATACTACCCATGAGAATAAACGGTAGAAAACTGCTGAAGTACTTTAGGTGAGTTATCATAAGTGGTACCAGAGAGCCAGCAAGTCTACTGAAGCATACCATCAGTCCAACACCCTGAGTTCTAAGAAATAGGTATGTTATGACAAACAGGTGATACACCTTTAATACCAATTTAGATTTAGATCAATTAGGTTATGTATAATCTATAGAAATAAAAATTATCCTTTTCAAACATAAATAGGCAAAGATTAGAAAGTTATAAAGAAGAAGAATCCATTTAAATAGATAGTTAAATTAGTTCATACAGACACACTTTAACAAAATCACAAGATATTATTCAAAATATTACCTTAATACTGTTGGATGTAATTCTGCAGACCAGATGTATAACGAGTTGAACTGACACGTCACTCCATACTTGCCAATCATTCCAATAGCCAAGCGAACATAGCAAGCAACTACACCGAATATTTAAATTAAAACATTGCTGGCGGCCACTGCAATAGTCAAGAAAAACCTTTACATATGCTACTTACAAGGACTGTTTGTATTTTCTAGCGGTATGCAAACCAATGCAACACAGGCGGCTGATGCAACATACATATGAAATATTACTGTCCGCTTTCGTCCAAACCTAAAGAAATCTAACATTGTTTGTACCTACTGCGTAAAACGGATAAAAAAGTTCATTTCGAAGATACCCATAATGATTTGAAACTCACTGATTACAGCAAATTATCACCGCAATGTTTCCAGGTATCTCCACTACACTTGTCAGAATAAAGTCGCTATAAAATTTTCCGCTCAAATCTTGCGATGACAGTGAAAGCCCGAAGTAAGTCAAACCGGTAGAAAACCTACAACAGATAAAAAATTAAATTTGTCTAATATTAATATGTGTTAATACTGTTTATTTACTCTCCATAAACTTAGATTCATATCTATATATCAACCGTCTATATATCAACTTACCACGCAAGTCCCTGTAAAGTGCTCTGTAAGCACATTTGCCACGGATGAAACATGTTGAAATAGTTTGCATTACCGCTGACCGTTGTCTCCGCTCGTAGGCGCGCTTTCGGTACCTCTCTGTTGTTAATTTCAGCTATGGATTTCAATATATCTTCTGCCTCTTTCATACGGCCTTTAACACGAAGCCAGCGAATAGATTCTGGGAACAATTTCCATGTGAACACAATTATGATAATCGGAAACGAAATTGAAAGCTCCGTCCATCGCCAGTCTTGGAAGACAAAAGAGAACGCCGTTAAGTACACCATCGCCATAACAAAGTAAAACCAGATCATTGTGCAAGAAACAGCGCGCCATTTAGCTCCCACAATTTCTGCAGACATTACAAAAACAACAATACCGCATCCGCCGAGACAGAGACCAATGACGAAACGAGACGCGATAAAAATATGAGGGTGTTCGAAAACTACGGAACCGATCGCCGATAAGCTCAAAACCGTCGTGGTGATGTACAATGTTTTCTTACGGCCAATCCTGTCTGCGACGTAGGAGAACACCAGACCTCCAATGCTCCAACCAATGAAGAGAATGGAACTGGCCAACAAAGCAGCGTTTTGATTGGCGCAAACCAGGTCGAACTGAAAATATGGTGAAAGATGCAAGTTTATTTAATAAGAAGCCGCATTTTCCACCTCATACAAATTGTTTTGCGGTAAGAGTTGGTCATTCTCTTTAAAATATTTTATTACTCCCAATTTTTCAAAGATTGTTTTTCATGATATTCTTTTAGAAAATAAAAGAAATTCAACCAGACAAAAACATTTACAGAAATATCTCATTAAGCATTCGTTTTATGATTTGCAATCAAATTTGCATAAATTCAGAGGAAGCAGTATCAGTATAAACAAAACCTCCGTGGGTTCCGAGCGAACATTTCCTTTTGTGGTACATATTCACCTTTTATTTTTGGCAGAAATATTTATGCCTCTTACCTACCTGGGTTACGAGGGAATATTTGTTGGGTTTCGTAAACTGCCATTGATCCCGCGGGTACTGACATTTCTTCATAAATCTTTCGTTGTCCTGTGGGTAAATGATGTCCTTGAATTTACAAACACTACTGTTTTTCACGCAAACCCAAGGCGGATCGTGCAAAACAAAATAAGGTACGAAGATCTGGCATGTTAGTGGTATCGTAAATATTAAAAAAATAAATTGAGTTCGAATTTGAAAAGCACCACACTCTCCGACTTTCGATATATACTCCTCTAACTCCAGGCATTCGTTTTCTTTCTTTGTAACTGTCATAACGGAGATGCTGTCATTTCCTTAAATTTCACTGTTTTTTTATGAATAAAATTTGTTCAAGTTAAATACAGAAGCAAAAATGCCGGTCTCTTTGATGTTTTTGCGCATAGAATTAATCGAGCGTGAATCGTAAACAAACGATGAAAGAAAACCTAACGTGGTCAATTATAGTGTTATTTACAGAATATTTTATTGGCGTAAAATGTGTGCTCTTCTATCATCGCTTAACCAAATATTTGCATAAAAGGTAAAATAATCTAGTTTTTGAAATCAAACATACATATTGTTTGTAAAGCTATGTTTTGTGACTGTTACTGTTTCAGAAGGAAAAAACTGGAAGTAATAAGTGAAAATTGTTGGGTAGGGTATTTAGATGTAGTTTCCAATGCTAAGTATATTAAACTTGTCTGTTCCGTTGCGATATATTACACTTTTTTATAACAATGGCTAAATTCCATCTAGCCTCAAGAATATTCTTATCAAATCCAGGCTTTTGAATCTTAAATTCTTATATAATTCTTCTTGTATTTTCGAAATGGGCATTGTTCCTAATTCTTGACAATGTCAAATACATCTATTAATCTTCGTATTTACATCGTAAGTCTTTTGAAGAAAGACACTTCGACAGTTACATATGCAATAAAAACAAACAAAATATAAGAATAAAAAATGAAGAAAGAACTCTTATGTTCACTTTTTGTACTTTAGCTTGAGCACTATATATATACTTGACACTTCCGCAATGTAATTCCGATTTTGTAAAAAAAATCGGACGTAGGTGTAACCTTGAAAATCCACTTCGCATTTAGCCGAACGTTTTTAAAACTGTGCTATAACTTCTTTTCTATTTAGTGAGCAAGAACAAAGCAGAAAAGGAGATAACTATTAACTTTTTATTTTATTTTTATATATACTATCTTCGTACTATTTAAAAACATAACGACAACTTCTATCACATTCACTTGTCACTTTAAACGTCAATAAGTAGTGATTTAATCTGAAATGCACAATAAATCTGTACTTATCGTAACATAGGGAGATGTTGATTAGGATGGGAAGGTGGGAAGGTTTCATATAACATTGTAGCAATTAACAATCCGTCTTCTTTATGTCAGGCCTGAGACCTATTCATATAACGGTTCAATGTAGCACATATACAAACAGTTCCGTCCTCATATTTTGTAAAATATATTTTTGTCCCTACATCTTCATTTTCTCCAACTTTTTTGTTTAAAAATCACTCAGGATGCTGTTTTGCATATACACGACCATATCCGTCATAACATGAACAATAAATGCCGCACAGGTGCCCGTTACATCGATCTTCGTAAAGCGTTTGATTCTGTCAACCACCACTGATTACTTTCCAAACTGCCCAACTTTGGAGTTAGGTATATTAATGTTTTCTTCTGATGATGTAACGTAAACAAATTATGTTTAGAACATATAGTTATCAAATCATATTTGAAATTAAAACAGACTGTACACCTTTTTTATAAGCATAACGGCTATAAGCATATTGAGGCTGAAATTATCAAAAAAATTAAGCATACCTTAAGCATGTACTGAGCCTCACGATTTTATGGTATATAAAAAAACTGATTATCAAAGTGTCAAATTTAGGGCTGGCGAAAAAGGTAAGGTAAATTGAAGAAAAACAAAATTTGGAAAATAACGTTCTTTCTAATATTACATAAAAATAAGATAAGAAGTGAAAATAAGTATTTTTATAACTATTCTTTAACGTTTATCATGTCCATATCAAGTTCAATCATTGTTAAATAGTTTAGTTAAAGTGGTTCAATAATCAATGCATCAATAAATTCAAATAGATTTTTTTTCTACTTCATCGTCATTTTTGTGACCACAGCAACTGGTGTAAACTTAGATTTTTTTTAATAGATTTTTTAAATGAAAATATAAGCATATACACAAGCATATATATATTGAGCCTGAAATTGTTAAAATGCTAAGCATAAATGAGGCTGGAACCGATTTTCCCTCATGCTTATAAAAAAAGGTGTTTGAGCTATTTTTCAATAATATTTTGTTGCTTATTAATTAGATTATTATTATTACAAACATATTTCCACAGGTTGATTTCGTCAGAAAAAATAAAAAATCCTGCTATCAATGAAGGACCTGCACAAAATATAAATAATGTAATGTAAAACCTACAGAAAAATAAAATAATATTATATTATATAAGACTAGAAAAGGCTATAAAACATGTTAAAAGAAAAAAAAATATTAAAAGAACATAATTTTCTATGTGAGCTCCAATTTTAAAACAGATATCTTAAAATTAACAAATGATAATTCTTTCCTACAGTTTTGATGAAGCTTGTTAAAAACTTGTAACAACAATGCGCCTTGAATAGTGAAGGCCTTTCTACCAGCTTCATTACGACAGCTTGGGACAATCAACTTAATGTTGATATGTTGATTTTTTGGTAATAAACTACGTTTTCATATTGGAGTTTTAATACCTTTAGCAAACGTTGTTCCCTTTTCCACACTTTGGTCATGTGACCATTGGCCAGTATGACGTCACAATGTTAGATTTGAACGTGACTCTTGACGTTTTTGGAAAACCCTTAATAAAACTGTTAAACCTTTTTTACCTCTTGTTCCGTCGTCCAAACGGCACTGACCAACTCTTAAAAATATAGACACTTTACAAGGTGCGAAACGTATAAATTATTATGTTTTGAGTTTTCATTATTCACGAGTAAAATTTTAAAAGCTGACCCTTTTTGTGGTGGCGGTCTATAAAAACGTGGTCAAAAACTTTTAAACATTGCGTGTGGGTTAAAGTAAAAATTAATTATAATAACAAGATTGGAGACAACAAGAGGTTTACATTTTCATAATAAAACACAAACTGTAAAATTTGCAACAATAATTTTAATTTATTAATAAAGATATATTATATTTTGTCAAAGGAAGAAACATCACAGTCTGAGAACCAGCCACATTTTACCTTACCTCATAAGTGACATACGAATTTACTGCTTAAAACGACGCAGAATGATGTCAATATTACATTTTCTCTGATCAGCTGCTTTAGTTTTGGAGGTCTCAGTACCAATTTGAAAATGCCTAAATTTGACTATAGCTTACCCCATAAGATATATGGCGGAAATTTTAAGTAGGGATGCTAACAACCTACATAAATATAAATTTGTAAGAACACAATTTTAGGGGAAAGTAGAGGTCAGACCCCTGAAAAATCTCCAATTTTGCATCATGCTTACCTCATAAGATATATGACTAAATTTTTGCTCAAAGTTGTTTTCCGATTAAGTCATGGACCATGTTGACATCTATAAATCATTGTATATTATTGTGTTGAACGCCAATCTCCTACCGGATTTTCAGGTTTGGAGCATAAAGGTGCTTGATACCAAGAGCAAATATCAGTTCTTCTCAAAACAACATTTCTTGGAGCTTCAATGCATTTTAAGTGAAGGAACATTCTACTATCAGCTTCTTTGTGTATGCGGAACATTTCTCCTTACAAATGTACTCTTTTGTGCTTAATTGTAAGGGGGAGGGGTCGAATAAGCAAAGGGGGGGGGGGGGTACTCTGGGAAAAATAACTTAAAATGGGGGAGGGGGGGGGGTCATAATAAAATGACCTAATTATTATTATTAAGGTCAAGGTTTACAGTAAATGTATAGGCATATAGTTGCCTGTCAATCTATAAAATGAAATTCAAATAAATATATAAATAGTTTTTCTCACAGAAATGACAATAAATATAGTTCACGTAAATATGAAAACACACACAAAGATGAGAGATTTAATGAAAAGTCGCTGAAAGTTGGCTAGAGGAGCGTTGGGTAAGGAAAGGGTAGGAATTTAATAGAAATTATAATCAATCGATAATAAATTTTTCCTTCCACAAATATTTGTCGAGTAGTGCTTTAAATGTGTTGGGCGATGAAGTGCATACTAATTCGTCCGGTAAACTGTTCCATCTGTCGATAATTCTGTTCGAGAAAAAGTATTTTCGTACATCGAATCGACTGGATTCCTTTCGAGGTTTGTAGTTGTGACCACGCGTAAATCGTCTGGTTTTAACATTGAATAAGTTGTTTTCACATTTGTATTGCGAGTTAAACCATTTGAAGACTTCGATCTCCCCGCATTCTTCGACCTGTAATCATTTTTGATGACCGCCGTAGAACTTTTTCAATTTGACGTTTTTGTCATATAAAAGTCGTGGGCTGCATACTGTTCCGCAGTATTCCAGAAGATGGCGCACTAACGAGGTAAACAGCTTTTTAAAGATGAAGGGGTCCAAATAGGTAAACGTTCTGCGAATTAACGCAGCTAAGCGGTTTGCCTTGTTGACTTGAGAGGTTTTTATGCAGAGAGAACTTTAAGTCGCGATCTACATAGACTCCCAAATCTTTTTCACAGTTGGTCAAGGTTATATCAACTTTTTTACCTTTATGGGGGTCGTACATCGTGTATGTATGGAATTGATTTTTATATCCTAACTGCACACTTGTCAATGTTGAAAGCTATTTCCCATGTTTTGGACCAGTTTACCAAAATATCGATGTCATTTTGCGAAATTACATTATTCATAAGACGGTAGATCTTTGTGTCGTCAGCGAACAGAGTGGCAATCGAAGTTATGATATCGGGGATATCGTTGACATAAATTATGAATAATAGTGCTGCGAAAACAGAACCTTGGGGTACACCATTTTCACCACAAACGTTCCATTTACGTTTACTCGTTGTCTCTGCCTCGAAAGTTTTCCAGCCAGGATAGGATTTGTCCATTTATGCCATAAGCTCTAAGCTTGACAATAAGCCTTTTGTGGGGCACTTTGTCAAACGCTTTTGCAAAATCTAGATAGATGATATCAACTGGAATGTTGTCATCTAAGGCGCGTGTCCATGAATCATGAATTAACAGATTCGTCACGCATGAATGCCCAGGACGGAAACCGTGTTGGTAAGGACTGAGCAGATTATGAAGGTGATTTAAAACATGATCTTTAAGTATTTTTTCAAAAATCTTTACTGTCACGCATGTTATGCTAATCGGTCTGTAGTTGCTTGCTTCAGATTTGTCGCCTTTCTTCAGGGGCGGATCCAGGAATTTTTACGATAGCTGCAAAGATATATACGCCGAAAGCGCTGTAAGCCCCCCAGTGGGTTTTCAGGAAAATCTTTCAAATTAAGCCTAATAGAAAGCATGGAAAACGATTCAAGAATTAACGTTCGTTGCATAAATATAACTGAATTAAAGCTTTAAATTTCAAATTATATACATGTACTTATCGTATATGCAAAAACGAAGCAAAGAAACATACACAAGACTGTTTCGCCCAATATCAGGGCTCATCAGGATGCCTAGGATTGAGTTAAAATCCAGACATCGACAGTCAAAATTTAAAAGTAATATAAAGGGGAACGTGTACAATATAATTAGTTTGTGATTAAAGCCAGTCATAAGCTCAAATTTAATGAAACGTATCGGCAACATGAAACGTATCTGCAACATGAAATGTACCGGCAACATGAAATTTAGCTTCTGTAGAAGAAAAAATAGGTTTGGAAATAAGATTTTGTGATTTTTTTAATTTCAGAGAAGCTTTACGAGAATATAAAACACAAGGTAAACAAAAACAACCATTTAGAGAGGGTGAATACTTCAACCAAGAATATTTTACATTATTTACATAAATTTACATAATTTTTATTTTACCTTTAGTCTTTATTAAATCATGCAATTCAGTTTCACTGACAGCCTTTGATTTCTCAAAATAGGTTGAAATATCGTATTTTGAGACCAACTTAGATATAGAAGAAGAAGTTGTAGCAGAAGAAGAAGAAATTGGGACAGAAGAAGAGGATGGGGCAGAAGAAGAAGTTGGAGTAGAAGAATAAGATGAAGTAGAAGATAGAAAGGCAGAAGCTGGAGCAGAAGAGATAATAGAAGAAACACATGAAGTCATTGTAACTGTAGCAGTGCTATGAGATGTAGCCATAATTACAGAATTTGTTGTCATTGTACTTGCTACAGAACAAGATGTTAAAATATTAATTTCACCATGAAATATAAATGAAGGATCAGAGCAAAACTTACAAGGAAAGATTAACTGATTAAAAAATATTGAAAATATTTTAATTTCCCAAAATCAGGATAACATTTTAAAAATGTTTTACATTGAAGAATCGAGGACAACCCCAAAACACACAAGAATGATGACCAAATATTATTCCTACACATCAAAACTGCTTCCTTCCTGACAAGGTCTCCATCTTCTAATCTTGACTTTTTAAAAGATAAATCTGAAATTGAGGAGAATAAACAAGAAATTGACAAGAAAACATCTTCATGAGCCTTATAGAGTTAAAACAAGGATGATTATGATAAAATTTACATTTAAAAAAAGTTCAAGACAGGTAAAAGCTCTCAAATTTTCAGATAAAAAAGAATTTCCTACCAAATATATTGATGCCAAACTGAAAAGACAGTTCCCATTAGTTTGTGAACTAAAAATAAAGCAAAAATGATGCAAAAAATTACAATATTATATATATTATATATATACGAGAAATTAACAGTATATAAATAACGTAACAAGCTCTGGCCTACTTCACACATGTTGTTATCTTTTACATTAAAATTTTGATTGTAAAGTGAGGTAACATAATATATTCTCGTTTCCATATATTCTCGTCATTAAAGTGGCAGAACATCATGGTTAAAAGTATTTCACATTTTATCAAAGCAATAACAATGAGAATAAATAGCAACAAGAAGATATATTGTTACCTTATGTTTTTTTTATATTATATATATATATAATACCAACAAGAAAGGCTATAAAAACTCTAACTATCATCCATAAAGACAAAAATTAAACTAATCAAAACAACTGGCTTAGATTACTCAACCGTTTTTATATTTGTTTTAGTTACAACTCAGATTTAATGACAATTTATAAAAACATTAATGAGGAAACTACTTACCTCAGTGGTACAAATTCCAGAGCTTTGTTTGGGATACACCACTTAGCATCAAAAACTTGTTTCCCTTCATTTAATAATGAAATATGGTCTCCTTCTTTTAAGAAATCATTTTCAAAAACTGTACAACTTATCTTGTTAAATAACTTTTGTACTGAATCACCGTCATTCCTTATCAAAGCAGAGGACAAGTAAACCATGGCCATGGTTAAGAGAAGAAGAGAATTTCCTTCGCAACACAATTTTAATTTCCAATTATTCTTCTGAAACGTCACCGAAATAGAAGATTTTGCCAATTTGCCCTATGTCGTTGCTATCGTAAATCCGGCGATTTAGACATAGCTGCAAACGAGCTCTTTATTGCTGCAAATAGGATACCATTTTTATAATTTACAATGAAATTACGTCAGAACCGCTGCAAAATACAACAATTTGCTGCAAATTTAGCCTGTGAGAAAATGATATAGTATAATGTAGATACGCAGGCGGGCTATATCGCACTCTGAGTTTTGTTGTTGGAAAACAGATAATTTCTTTTACGATTTTGAGAAAAATGGAAAATCGGGATATAGGATTATATAAATGAGCCGTGAAAGTCCCGTTTCAAATTTTCTTTTTTTTACTAAAAAATTATCATAGCTGCAGGTGCCGGATTTGCAGCCCCCTAGATCCGCCCCTGTTTCTTAAATATAGGAGTGATGTTAGCGTCTTTCCAGTTTTGTGGCATAAGTCCAGTTTTCATGACTTAAAAAAATTGTTGAGTAATTTTTTGACGTTTGTTCTCGTGTATCTTTTATTACCCGTCGATGTATGCCGTCAGGGCCGGGGGATTTGTTTGGTCAATTACTGATTGATAGGTACTTTTTGATATTCTCTGGTGATATTTGAGGAGGTTTAGTACTGAGAGAGAAGGATGGAATTGATTATATGTTTTCTTCGGTAAATACACTGGTGAAGTAGTTGTTAAAAGTAGTGGCTTTTTCATAATCTGTTGTAGCGGTAGAGTTATTGAAGTTAATGTTAGGAAATGAATGATTTGTCTGTGATTTCGATTTCACATATGAAAAAATGCTTTAGGATTGGTTTTAATATCTTTTGCGAGATTTTTTTCGAAATTTCGTAGTGCAATTCTGCATAATAATTTCGCTTTGTTACGAGCTTTGCAATAATCTTGGTATGTTTCATCGGTTTTGTTTGAAAGATATTTTCCATATTTTAACCGTTTTTGCTTTAAGCTTTCGATGATAGAAGAATTGGTCCATTTTGTATTCTTTCTCTTAGCTTGAGAAATTGAAGGAATATTTTGATTGATGTTATACATCAGCTTTGCATAGAGGTGACAGATGAGGAATATGTTAATGTTTCTAAATCCTCACATATTTTATCATAATTTCCTTTCCAGTATAGATACTTTTTTGTTTTCTTTGGTGGCGGTGTAAGTTTTGTTTGTAAATCGAGGAGTAGGCGATTATGATGGCTTTTTCCTATTGGTGATGTGTGAATTATTGTGGATAACATGTTCACTCAATCAATCAATCAATTACTTATTTACCAAAAATATCTATCTATTACAATTATAAAATAAACTATAAATACGGAAACTCAATACAAAAACCTTTATTACAAAAAGAAATTTGGTTTTAGATATTTTGGCGGGAGTTACTTAATAGCCTAAGGCTGAACAACGTAGTAACCCCGTAATAAATTAAAATTAAATAATATTTGAAAATATAAAACGAAAATACTTAATAATATAAATATATAACTATATACAGTTAACACACCATTAAAGATGACCCTCGTTCGCGAGGGTCACCTTGACTAAACGAAGAAATTGTTTTCTGCTTAAATCAAAAATAGAATGATAATCTTTGTATTTTATTTGAAATAGTTTGTTAATGCTTCCAATTGATTTGTTCCAATCAGTCATGCTCTGGTATTTTATGGAATACTTGCCATATGTTGTACTTTTAAAATGAAGTAAAAACAGCTTTTCATTTAGAAGCATTTCGTGTTCCGTGTTGGTGGGAATTAATAATTTTAGAGAAAAAATGACTGATTGAAGAAGGAACATATTGTTTTAGTGAATCAAAAACAAATAAAATATTAAAAGGTGGCTTTTAGAATAACATGGCATTTGTTTATTTACTTGTCTCGCTCAGCAAATTGTTGATTTGATGCGAAACTTATATTATTAAATACATAAATCTAGGTGTCTAACTAGCTAAAACTAGTGATTAACTATGTATTTTTTTGTACGTGCAATATAAAAAAGAACTTCGGGAACTGAATTTGGCTTTCATGCGAATATAAAAATGAAATGGAAAGATTGGCTTTATAACGCTACACATAGCTATTATTAATTTAAGAAACAATAGCTAGGTATGTGTTGTATTCTCAGAATAACGTAACATCTATATAAAGTGCCGGTACCGACATCTATATATATAACTATCATAACATCTCCCTTCGTAACACAAATAAACATAACAAATTCCGTCAATATATCGATGAATCTAAATAACTCAAATAAAACCAACTTTTAAATGTCTTGTATAGTTCAGTTCAAATATCCATAACTTATATGTCCATATAGTCAAGTGGCGATTTTTGTTTTATTCGTCCACTTCTTGTTCTGTACACATCGTTCGCTTTCTCTTCGCCATTTAAGTCTTCTTCGCTTTCGCCGTAGGGAACCGTACTTGCATCTGAATTACTCGCTACTCATTCACTATCGCCATCGCTCGTTTCCGACCCGACGTCGCTTTCGGTATTATCCCATATCTCTTCTGTTTCGGATGTGTTATTATTTTCGTTCGTTTCGGCTACGTTTTCACTTGCAATATGTTCAGAGCGCAGGGGAACAGAAGGCAAAGCTGGTCGCAGAGACCCCTTAGATTCAAGCGAGGTGGCACCCGATGGAGTTAATAATGCATATAGCTTGCGTATCTGTTGTTGATTTCGTCGAAGAATTCCTGAACCATCTACTTGAACTTCGTACGAGCGCGGTGCAACTTTCTTAACGACTCGACCTCTCAATGACCATTCTTTAGATGAATGATGTTGTAATGCTACTGTAGCACCAGGAACGAAGCCATCTGGGTGTTCAAATTTTCTAACCTTTCTAGCATCGTGCTGGATCTTGGATGAATTACGTTCAACTACCAAGTTTCGTTTTGGTTTTGAAGGTTGAGGCATATGAAATTTCGGAAGATTGTCTTTGAGCTACCCATTAGTAGCTGAGCCGGCGATGCTCCACAATTCAATGGTGAATTACGTAATATCAAGAGTCCTATGTTTATGTCTTGTTTGGAGCGTATGCATTTCTTTATCATCCGCTTCACATTCTTTACCATTGATTCTGCACAACCATTTGACTGTGGGTACCGAGGACTGCTAGTTGTATGCTGCACATTCCACTCTGTCATAAATTTCTTAAATTGGTAAGAGCGGTATTGTGACCCATTATCTGAAACTAACTCTTCTGGGGCACCATGTCTAGAAAATGTTTGTTTCATTGCATCTATAACTGTAGTTGATGTCGCTGTGGGAAGTCTATATACATCTGGCCACAGTGAATAATAATCTGCAATAACTAGATAAAAAGTAGTCCCGAACTGAAAAATATCACTACCAATCTTTTGTTGGCAATGAGTGATGCAATAACGGAGCTTGAGACTTTGATGGTAACAACTCTGCACATGTCTTACAGCTTTTAACCACTCTTTCGATGTCTTGATTCATCCCCGGCCAAAAAACGTTTTGTCGGGCACGTCTTTTACACTTTTCAATGCCGCAGTGACCTGCATGAATTTTCTCCAAGGTCGATACCTGATGAGACTTTGGTATCACTATGCGATCTCCTAAAATAATTAAACCATTGATTACTGTTAAATCATGTCTATGTTCCCAATACGGTGTCAATCTGATAGAACACTGATTTCTCGAAATTGGCCATCCATTTCTTATACATGTCACAACTTCTTGTAAGATGATATCAGAACTGGTCTCTTTGACAATTGATTGAAGCATAGGTTGGCTGGCTGGCAGATTATTCATAACCGCATTAACATGAGTAATGATTTCATGATCATCTTCGAAATCAGCTTTAGTAGGTTGTGAACATGGAGCACGTGAGAACGCATCAGCATCCAAAAGTTCTTTCCCAGGAACATGTGTTGTAAAATTGAATTTTACCATCTTCATTCGCATACGTTGGATTCGGGGTGATAAATCACCAATTAATTTCGCATTCAGGATTGGAACTAGTGGCTTATGATCTGTTTCTAAATCAAAGTTTTGAAGACCTTGGAGATACATATTCATTCGCATCATACCCCACGAAGCCGCTAGCATTTCTAGCTCAATGGGGCAATAATTTTTCTCAGAGCCAGTCAAGAATCTCGAAGCACAATCTACAGGCTTCCACTCATCAGAATCCTTTTGATATACTATTACACTGATACCATTCAACAAACTGCCGTCCGTTCGAATTTTGGTTTCTCTATGAACATCATAGAGGGCTAGTGTTGTTGGCAATGCTAATAACGTCTTAATCTTCTCAAACGTTTTGGTGTGTTCTGTTGTCCACAAGTAATCATTCTTTGAACTAAGGAGCCCTCGCAGTGGCTCTGCCATTTTTGATAACTTTGGACAAAAGCGAGATAGTTGCTGTGCCATGCCGAGGAATCTTCGTAATTCGGTAGTTGAATTTGGTTCGAGAAAGCTTTTTATGGCTTCGACTCTTTCATTTCGTGGCTTTACTCCTTCAGGTGAGATGGAAAATCCCAAAAATTCTACACTTCTCTTCCTAAACTGACATTTCTCCAAGTTCAAAGTTATGTTATTGCCTTTGAACCGATATAACAATTTCTTTAAATGGTGGTCGTGTTCAGCAGTATCTTTACCAAAAACAAGGAAATCATCCATGCTTTTGACAACTCCTTCTAATCCTTCAATGACATGATCTATTGTTCTGTTAAAAATTTCTGGCAAGGGCAATAATCCAAACGGTGGTCTGGTGGGACGATACTCCCATATGGTGTGATAAAGGTACATAATAGTTGACTTTCTTCATCTAATTTCATCTGCCAGTACCCACTATTGGCATCTAATTTCGACATTATTTTACAACCCTCTCCCAACTTAGCTAATGTGTCCACTGTACTGTCTAGTTGGTAAAGTTCTCTTTTTGTTACAACATTGAGTTTTGTAAGATCAATACACAATCTGATATCCCCCTTTGGTTTTGGCACTACTACAATTGGATGGCACCAATCAGTTGGTTCTTCTACTTTTTTAATTACTCCTAGAGCTTCCATTTGATCTAATTCCTTACGCAGTGGTTTTAATAATGGTATTGGGACTTTTCTTGGTGTCGATACGTGATATGGTGTGGCATTGGTATCAATATTTATGTGCACTGATTGTCCCTTCATTAGTCCCAATCCCTCAAAAACCTCACTAAATTCTCTTGTGATGTTCATTTCTGTGATCTCACTGATTTTGCAATTTATTGATATTAGTTCCAAATTTTCAATACTTGGCTTGCCTAATAATGGTACGTCAAGGTATTCGCAAACATATATGGTTTCCACTGTGCTCTTCTCACCATAATATAAATTAACTTTGAAACAACCATAACATGTAAACTTATGTTGATCGGGACCAACCATTTTTCTTTTTGTCGGTTGTAGTTTATCTACGGTAACTCCGAATTTTTCTAAATGGTTTCGGCCTTTGACCGTTACATCTGCTCCAGTGTCAATTTTCATTCTCACTGCTTGATTAGTTTCTTTGACTATTATTTCAATTTCAAATAGAGCTTTGCTATCGCTGTTATGGGTGCCAACCTTACCTAAAAATAGAGCCCTCACTTCCGCTTCTACCTCCTGAACTTCCTTAACCCCTACATTGTCCTTCTTACAAACCCTACTCTTTGCAAAGTGATTTAACTCATTACAATCGTGGCATTTTTTCCCCCAGGCTGGGCAATGTTTTCTTCCGAATGGATGGTTACGCTGGCAAAACTTGCATTTATTTTCATACGTAGGTGATGAAGAAAATTTCATACCTTGGTGTTTGTTCGGAAAACGCTTATCTTTACCTGTCAACCATGCTACATTGGCATCTTTTTCTGCAACATTCTTCAATAATTCCATACCTTCACTTGCCTTTTCCGATGCACGACATATGTTAACAGCTTTCTCTAAAGTAAGTTCTTGTTCTGACAACAACTTTTTTCGTATATAATCACCTCTAATACCAGCAACAATTCTATCACGTAACAGTCCTGGGTAAGAACATTCACAGTAATTGCAATTTTTACTCAACATTTTAATGTCTGTCAAAAAATCGTCAAAATTTTCATTTTCTTCTTGATTTCTGGAAGTAAAAATATGTCTTTCTAGTGTTTCATTTACTAACCCTCTTGCAAATTTTTCTAGTTTTTCTAATATTGCTGTAGGGTTTTTATATTCTGCTTCCGATAGATTGAGAGCTTCGAAAATTTTTCGCGTTTCATCCGTAAAAGTATATCTTAAAATAGCTGCAACGTACGCTGCGTCCTCCTCGTGTAATTTGGTTATCATGTGAAAATCTTCCCATTTCTGCTTCCAATTTTTCCAAGCAGCGTATCTATCTACACTTAAATCCAATGTAGGTGGAACCAATGTACTCCGGAAGTGTTGTTCCATTGTAAAATTATTGTACTTTCTCTAGCGATTCTTCAGATTTTTGTGGATTTGAAATTTTTAAAAACAATATCCTACTCACAGCGCCATGTTGTATTCTCAGAATAACGTAACACCTATATAAAGTGCCGGTACCGACATCTATATATATATAACTATCATAACAGTATGTTTTACGAACTAGATTTTGTTTTATATGATGGTATACGTTTATAAGTAATGTAAAGACATTTTCGGGAATAATTTTGGTCTAAATTCTTAAAAATTAAGCACTAAGAGTTGTTTTTTGTGTGGCAGAAACCCAAACAGTACTGTTAGAATTAGTGGGTTCAATTTTATTGCAGAAAGATATACTTTGAATGTCAATGACAACATTTTAATCAAATTTCAAGCTTTGGAGATTGTGAACTAGCAGGCTGATTTTAATCCTACTTCCAGAACAGTAGCTAGTGACTTAAGAAAAAATGCAAAAAACAGACACAAATGTTTTCAGGTTTTAAAGAATTACCCTACAGAGACAGATTGAAAAGGTGTCTATGTTTGTGTTATAAAGGAATTTATGAAATCTGATATCTTTATGTTCTATATCAGTTTAGTGTTACAGTTCCTTCAACAAGACAAACACCATACTTCTAATAACACTACACAGGGATGAACCCAAGGTGATACAATCATGTTAATTGATATTTACAAACATCACAGCTTTATTACAAAAGTAAAGTATTGACAAGTTCATTTTCTGACAAAAAAAGTTCCATATCATAAATTGATGTGAATTTGTATGCGATAAATTGTTAGAACTTTTCATTTGCTGCGTTGAAGTCGTTCACACAGTTGTGTTCTTTATCAATGTTTTCCTTAAGTGGATAATATTCTTCATCCGTAGCAAACAAAATTTTTGCGGTTCTTTAACCAACTTATGCTTAAATTTCTCTAACCAATTTTCAGCGTTAATAATTTGTGGAAAATGTTTTTTGCACAAATCATTAACGGTGAAATCATCCTCTTTTGCATGTCTGCTAAAAATAAAAAAATTCACCAAATTCTTGAAAGTATATATATATTTGTTTTACCTTTAGGTTGGTTATCATTTGATGCAGGTGATAAAATCTTTTCACGTACAAAGTGGATTTCATCTGTTTCAAGTAACAAAGTAGGTTTTTTGGATAAAGCAAAATCACTTTGAAAAATATGGATATTTAAATTTACCCTCCATCTCATCATCACATTCAGACGCTGAAATAGTTCCCTCAGATTCTTTTTCATCAACATAAGTTTCTTGGGGAAAATAAGAAAGAGTAATTTTTTCAGAAAGGTCTTTCTCAATGAAGGCTTACCTTTAATTCCAAAGTCACTATACAAAGCATTAAATGTTTCCTCTGGTTCTTCAATCTCATCTTGGTTAATACTTGTTTCTAAAATCATCATCATCATCATTGTTTAACCTCCATTTCAAAAAGTGATATTCCACATGATTGTGTAGTTTTAATCATTTGATGATTTATTGGAGCCGATGTTTTTACAGCTGGATGGCCTTCCTAACGGTTAACTCTTGTAAGATACCATCTTTGCATTTTAAACGACCCGCATACCCACTGTAAAAATACAAATCAAAAAAAAATTGGTGTTACCTTCAATCCAAAAACCACAATTTAATGCAGAAACTGTTCCCTCTGAGTCTTCTTCAGCATCAATTGTTTCTGAAGATACAACAAAATTGCCAAAAAAAATTTATTTAAAATTGCTAGAAGGGTAATACAATGAATAGGGACTTTGAAGGGTAGCATGTTTCACACACGGGAAGTCTATATAAAACGAGTAAGTATATATTTCCTACTAACACGGTTTAGTTTTTTAAACCTACTTTGATTGGTGTAAGTTTAGGGGCAGGTAAACTGAGAGTGGTGTTTCGTTGATATTGCTTGCAATTTGTTACCTTACAAACAGGATTTGAATTGTTTAAAATCCAGTCAAATAATTTTACCCAAACAGGTTTAAAAAATTACCCATTTCCTTATATCTGCGCCAATTCCCTCCCAATAATATTTGGAAGTAACTTTGTCAATAGTTTTCGTTTCTCCTGGATGGCCACCTATCGGACTTGCGTGCTCTTCATTAAATATATTGTCTTTTTCTTCTTGATCAAAAAAAACTTTTAGCAGACCTTTGCTTTTAGATTTCGAAACCCTGTGAAGCTCACCATCTAGATTTAAATCAAAAAACTCTTTACTAAAATAATAGTAGAATCTCAAATGTTTTATCTTTGATCAGAAAAAATGTTTCAACAATTAAAAATAGAAATTTTAAAACAATATATCAAATTGTTTAAAACCAAAAAAAATCTTGAAAGTACTTATGATTTCATAACTCTTCGAAGCTCGAATAGTATTTCTTTTTAAAGACGCAGTCGTCTTTTTGGGCAATATGTTACAATTTAAATATGTTTCAATATTTCTTAAGTGTTCTTCCATCTTTTCGCGAAAACAAACTTTTCTACAAAAGATATAGTTTCAAATAATCCTTGGTTCCCGGTTTTTTTGCCTCGCTTAAACGAGTCAAAATAGAAATTGCCATGTTATTCTGAAAGCCATCTTATTCTATGACAGAACTAGTTGTATTTCGTTTTTCAATCTTATTTTCATTTTTTACTTTTTGCTATTCACACAGGACGCATATGGAAAACAGCATATTTTATATTTGTTGATATGTATATCCTGTATAAATATTGGTAAAATAAATAAATAATAAATAAATAAATTGAGTATTATTCTTTGTAGAAACCAGGTCTTTAAAGTAATTAAAACGGAGGATGTGAAGTTAATTATACGTTATTTGAAAAAGAAAATAGTGATGAAATTAATTGTTCTAGATAATTGGCAAATTTTGTAAGAGGAAAATTTGTTGATTAGAGAAAATTTGGTTTGGATTGTTAAGTAAATCGTAAGAGGTAATATAGAATAGGTGTTCCACAATCAAGCCTTATTTCTTCGGAATATGGGGCAGTCCACTGGGGTTAATACCCAATCTCCCGAAAATCCCCAACAAACCAGAAAAATAAGTCAAAAAATAAAAATGAAACAAGCTGAATGAAATAAGCTGGGTAAAGAAACAATATGTATTATGTACGAGTCAAATTATATGAGATATGATAGGACTATATAGTGAAATGAAAAATGGTTTTTGATAATAGCTGATATAACTTACTATTGCAACCGTAAGAAAATTCCAATCATCAACAAAAACACGTCTGGTCACGCAAACCAGGTCGAATTCGAATATTGTTTTCAATTTTCATTTTCATACCAATTTCAGAATACCCTAAGGGGTATTCTGAAATTTTCTGTATAATGAGAGGGTGAAAATTCAATGGAGTCGTGGGTTTTCGTTTTTGTCTTACTCCAACGCTACTCACATAGCTGTTGCCCGGAAAGAATTAATGTTTATAAATTATCATCAAATAATTAGGCATCAAATATTTATTTTGTCTAAGGACATTTTTGTCTAATTTGTCTAAGGACAATTTGCAACTTAAAATTACATATTAAACATGTTGTGATGCATAACATTTCATATTATATAAATATTCGACCAAGAAAATTTGCAAAAAAATAGATATTTGGAAAAAGGTTGAACCTAAGACTAGAATATTTTACCAGCCAAAGACGGAGGGTTCAGCAGACATCAATGGTACTCCATTGTTATTTATTTATCAAATATAATGGCAGCAAGACCTATTTAGTCACTATGGGAATGAAATGATACTGCTAGATGCGACATATGTAACAACAACAACACTTCCATTATTATTTTTAACCGTAAAAACCAACGTGGACTATCAGATAGTAGCTGTAATTGTAACTGAGAATGAAAAAGGCAGTTATTACCTTAAGTGAATTAATTTTCGCGCGGATTAATTTTCGCGGATTTAGACATTTTCCGCGAAATTAAATCCGCGCGAAAACCCCAAAAATTCTCCGTCCGTAAAATTAAATCCGAACACCTAGAATTGCTCTAGCGGATTCCAGGAAGAGCCGAGGGACCTGGGCCGGGTGTCAAACTTATTACCACCATGAGGTAGTTGTGCATACATGGGTGCCTACTTGCCACGCCCTCTTGGTTCCCCGCATTTTGCCCCACAGACACCCAGAGGTTTTAATTCCTTAATATAAGCACCTAGAATTGCTCTAGCGGATTCCAGGAAAGGCCAAGGGACCTGGGCCGGGTGTCAAACTTTTTACCACCATGAGGTGGTTGTGCGTACATGGGTGCCTACCCTCCACGCCTTCCTGGTTCCCCGCATTTTGCCCCACGGACCCCCAGAGGCCTTAATTCCTTAATATAAGCACCTTGAATTGCTCTAGCGGATTCCAGGAAGAGCCGAGGGACCTGGGCCGGGTGTCAAACTTCTTACCACCATGAGGTGGTTGTGCATACATGGGTGCCTACTTGCCACGCCCTCTTGGTTCCCCGCATTTTGCCCCACGGACCCCCAGAGTCCTTAATTCCTTAATATAAGCACCTTGAATTGCTCTAGCGGATTCCAGGAAGAGGCGAAGGACCTGGGCCGGGTGTCAAACTTCTTACCACCATGAGGTGGTTGTGCGTACATGGGTGCCTACCCTCCACGCCCTCCTGGTTTCCCGTATTTTGCCCCACGGACCCCCAGAGGCCTTAATTCCTTAATATAAGCACCTAGAATTGCTCTAGCGGATTCCAGGAAGGGCAGAGGGACCTGGGCCGGGTGTCAAACTTCTTACCACCATGAGGTGGTTGTGCGTACATGGGTGCCTACTTTCCACGCCCTCCTGGTTCCCCGCATTTTGCCTCACGGACCCCCAGAGTCCTTAATTCCATAATATAAGCACCTTGAATTGCTCTAGGGGATTCCAGGAAGGGCCGAGGGACCTGGGCCGGGTGTCAAACTTCTTACCACCATGAAGTGTTTGTGCGTACATGGGTGCCTACCCGCCACGCCTTCCTGGTTCCCCGCATTTGGCCCACGGACACCCAGAGTCCTTAATTCCTTAATATAAGCACCTAGAACTGCTCTAGCGGATTCCAGGATTGGCTGAGGGACCTGGGCCGGGTGTCAAACTTTTTACTACCATGAGGTTGTTGTGCGTACATAGGTGCCTACCCGCCACGCCCTCCTGGTTCCCCGTATTTGGCCCCACGGACACCCAGAGTCCTTAATTCCTTAATATAAGAACCTAGAATTGCAAAAGAAAACCAGTAGGAAATCTAGTTTTGCCAAGAATTCCTTTCAGAAGATTGCTTGATCGCATGCTTGTTTTGCATCCTCAAGTGAGTTCAAATGAGTTAGCACAACTGCAACAACAAAACATGAAAAGAACGGTCCAGGAACAAATCGCTCCCATGCAGTTTTTTAGTGTCAATTAAAAGTTTGTTTTTTGTAAAACGTTCTTTATAATTGATTTTGGCTTTCAGGGAAGAATTTTCGTGGTCAACTCTTTTTTAAAAATTTACGTTACTTTGTTTCTGTCATTTCGAAAGTATGTGCAAAATTTAGAAAATGAAAGTTTGATGAGAGGAAATCGGCTATTTAAATATATATATAATATGTGTAGAGGTCATTTCTATCTATTATTCAAAACTCCACAATATATTCAGCTAATAACGCGAAGGGTTTGGCGTTCTTGGGGTACAAATAGATCGCTTCGTTGAGATAATGAAAAGCCGAGGCGTATCTAAAGACTGAGGTCAAGGTGATATATGAGTTTAAAGATGATATCAAAAAAACAGTTTTAATTTATAATAGCGTCAAACTTTATTAAATAAAGCAACGTTGATCTTGCTGCTAAATACGAGAAAAGGATACTGCTACATTGTTACGAGTATATGTACGAGTCAGAAATAAAAAGATTTCCATCCGACCCAGGTCTCTCAGCCCTTCTGGAATCCTCTACAGAGATAAAGGATAAATAAAGGAAATAAGGATTTATTTGATTATTATTTAATGCGGGGAACCAGATGGTCGTGGCGGGTAGGTACCCATGTAATCTCAACCACCTCAATCGGGTCTTCTTTCTCATCTATATAATAATACGGAGTTCAATTCTGACACGCTTATCATGGGGATTTCTACTTTTACATAAAAAAGCAACAAACGCAAAAGAGCGTCTAAACAATCACATTTAATATAGTAAAAAATTCCTCCATTTGCAAGAAAATATAGCGGAGCTAAGCTTCTAGGCCACGCGATTCTTTATCCTTCGATATCCTGAAAATACAGTACGAATTCTTTATTATTTCCACTTATATATTTCCGCATGATGATGTGTAAGAGGCAATTACTACTCTTTGTATCTGTTTTTATAATGCAGTATTCTTTCTAGATCGATATTACAAAGTAACTTTTCGCGTTTCAGCGAGTATTAGAACAGAAACCCAATAGTCGAGGGGCAAGTGTCAAAATAAAAGTTCCCGTCGGATTTTCGTGTTAAAGTTGATATTTTATGTTTTTCTGATAATTTAGACAATAAACTTCAAAATAACAATGGATGCCAATTTTTTTCCTTCGTTTTTTGTATTTTACAGACCAGAATAGACCACGCCCTAAAATCAATAAAAATCAAATTTCTCAGGATATATTAATGCTACAAACTTAAAACTTTGTCAAGTTAAAGTATATAATAATACTTATAAGTTAAACTAAAAGTCAAGTTGATCACGTGATATTTGTACATTTTACAGACCAGAATAAGAATTTCGATTTTGGTCTGTAAAATGAGAATTACTTTTTTCTTTTTTTTGGTGCTTCTTATAAACATGCTTTTGTACTAACATTTGACTTAATCTCATTTTGTTTAGTTCAATACTCCATAAGTTATAATCCTTTGAGTAATTTGCAAACCAGATTTTCTAGCAACTTAGATTTTCAGTTTTGCTCGCCAAACAAAACTTTTGTTGTATTTCAACAATAATAGAAATAAGAAATAGTTTGCAGCTGGATTCAGGATTTGTTAATATAGTGTGTTTTTGCGGTGGATTTACAGGATGGCTAGCTTGTAATTGCTCATTGCATATCAGTATATTTTTCTTTAGATAAAACTGAAGAAAAAACAAAAATGTTTTGAAAGAGTTCTAATCATTGGAAATGTTAATTTGGAACAAAGGTAACGATTTGAAAATATTATAAAGTAAACGGACAAAAAGAAAATAATAACTTGGTAAAAAATGTTCAAATAGAAATGTTGAGTTTATTTTCATTGCAACCAGCAAGATTTTTCTTTACCTACGTTTTCTGAAAAAAGAAAAAGAAACACATTTACTGATAAAAAAACCTTTTGTATTTGTTTACAAAATTTAACAAATTTAACCCCCAACATTCCCTCTTTTAGGATGGAACAGTCTCATCCACTCAATCCAACAAAAGAAAATTGAAACATACTTTGAAAAATGCCTACTATGTCAGTCAACAAACAATAATTTTGAAACGCTAGAAAAGGTAGTTAATTTAAGCAGAGAAAGAAACTCGTATGGTGACCACCAGGTATCAGCCTTCTGTCTACGCATCAAATCGCAAAATGTTGAAGATCTTTTAAAAAACAAATGTCTAATGCACAAGAACTGCTACGCCAACTTCGGCAACGTAACAAAACGTAACAGAGCAAAGAAACGCTTCGATAAAATTGTTGAAACTGGAGAGTTGAAAGAGTTAAAGAGAAAACCGGGCAGACCAACACAAAATCAAAACAATACTGATGAAAGTCAAATAAATTCAGAAGTCGATATTAACAGATTAACAAGATCAAAAACCTCTCCTTATGACAATACTCTGTGTATCATTTGCCAGCAAAAGGATGGGATATTGCACAAATTGGAGCTCAAAACCCTTGGTGAAAAAATGTTCAAAGCTGCCATTACATCAGACGATGTTAAGTTAAAAATTCGCTTCAATAGTATACCTGACCCGACCGACTGTGTTGCAAACGACGTCCAGTACCACCTGAATTGCTGGGTAAATCTACAAAGGAAATCCCAACTTAAAGAGAACGAAAGTGAACAAGGAAATAAACTTCCGAGAATTGCTTCGGACGTTGAACTCGTTAATTTAGTTTGCCATGAATTAGAAT
The DNA here is from genome assembly GCA_963930725.1 of Candelabrum cocksii. Classification (NCBI taxonomy): domain Eukaryota; kingdom Metazoa; phylum Cnidaria; class Hydrozoa; order Anthoathecata; family Candelabridae; genus Candelabrum; species Candelabrum cocksii. Next base: position 6,530,542 of record OZ005668.1, on the reverse strand, counting down.
CTCCGTCAAACGTAATCCTCAATACAAATAGTGTTCACACAACATATGTCAACCTTCTGTTAGAAAATGGATTTGATGTCGAAGAATCCGATATCAAAAACTTAAACTTCAAAAAGCATGTCAAATCACTATTAGAACAAAATGTACCTAACATAAAATTTGTTAAGTCCATTGTCTAAATGAACCTTCATCAATATGCAGTGAAGCAGCAGTAAAACAAGCAATCGACATTGCAAAACAGCCTACTTCTGAAGACGTGAAAGCAATTTATGAAGCTGCAAAGTCTATTAGAAGCAAACTTCTTGATGAAAAACAAAACTGGAAGTTTTCTGGCTCTTTCGAAGATTTTAAGTTACCAAATCGTTTACAAATGCTAATTAAATGGATAATTAATGGACCTAGTTTAAAAATGAAATCTGAAAGTCGAAGAAGAAAAGTCGATTCTACTGTATCAATGATTTTAGAGCTTCTGTATTCTTCCGTAAAAACTCAACGACAAATCAGGTACGTGTCTAACACCAACCAAGAAAAACTGTTTCATTGTAACCGAGAAACACCATTCACTGTAGGGCTTGGATTATTGTCATGTCAACTAAGCCGAAGTAAAACATGGATTCAATACTTGTCCACACTTAACCTTTCTATACCATATGAAACTGTATTGAGACTTAATACTGAAATTGCTAACACGTGGGCGCCTTAGCAGAGTCAAATGGTGGTGTTTATGTACCACCATCAATTAATCACAACAAACCGGTTTGTTTTGCAATTGACAATGTTGACTTTAAGAACGATACAAGAGATGGTAAAAATGAGTTTCATGGAACCGGGGTAGTGGTTTACCAGCAAGCGTGTGTGAATGAGGTCAACACCACAATAGAACTAAAAAGGAATTCGGAAGAAAAAAGTTACAAAGCCAAAAATAGTACACCTTGAACAATGCCACGGTCCAACACCTCCAAACACTTCTTATAACATATTTGAAGGCATTGTATCACTTGATCAATTGCAGCTATACAGTAGTTGGGATGCTTCTTGGTTCCTTTTAAGATCTTACGACAGAGAAAATAAAGTCCCGACTTGGAGAGCTTACAATTCACTAATATGAATTAGGTTTAGAACATGAAATACAACAAAAGTTCTGTTTTTTTGGCAAGCAAAACTGAAAATCTAAGTTGCTAGAAAATCTGGTCTGCAAATTACTCAAAAGACTATAACTTATGGAGTATTTAACTAAACAAAATCAAATTAAGTCAAATGTTAGTACTAACGCATGTTTATAAGAAACACCAAAAAATAAAATAATTCTCATTTTACAGACCAAAATCGAAATTCTTATTCTGGTCTGTAAAATGTACAAATATCACGTGATCAAATTGACTTTTAGTTTAACTCATAAGTATTATCATATACTTTAACTTGACAAAGTTTTAAGTTGGTAGCATTAATATATCCTGGGAAATTTGATTTTTATTTGTTTTAGGGCGTCGTCTATTCTGGTCTGTAAAATACAAAAAACAAAGAAAAAAATTGGCATCCATATTTATTTTGAAGTTTGTCTGAACTATTAGTAAAACAAAAAATATCAACTTTAACACGAAAATCCGACGGGAATTACAATTGCCCCCCCCCCCCCCCGACTACAATGTCACCTTCCGTATCTTAGCGTCTTTCAAACTTACAATTTGACATGAAAGTTAACTATGTTCTACTTCTTCTTCGCATCGTGGAATAAGCGCTATCAGAAGTTATTTTAGCGATTATTTAATGTCATTTAATTCGATGACATCTTTCGATGGAAATTGAACCTAAACTAAACGACTATTTAGAGAAGGAGAAATAACCAGTAAGCTGCGATTTGAGATATATTATTTGGTGTTATTGTTCCAAAATAAGTAGAATAGTAAGAATGAATAAATAAGTTTCCCATTTAAATAATATTATACTTATAAATTATATGTTATCCATAATATACAAATTAATAATAATGCAAAAAATTACATTTAAAAACGATGTGCATCGTGTTTCAATAGAGGGTACTCTCCAATTGCCTTCCAGTTTCCATCATCTGAAACCACAAGTAATGTCATTGCTTGAGACCATGAGTCCGACTTCATATTTTCAGTTGAAAGAAATGAAAGGTAAATTATAAAGTAAATTTATATATTTAAGTAACATTTCAACACAATAGCGCCTCTCTCCCGTATATACCCTAATTCATTGGGTCATAAGTAGGGGATTACCTCGTCTGTTTTCAAATACTTGTCCGCTTGTTTGTATCGTGACAGTTGCTGGGCGACGCCACGACTGTCCCCCAATTTGTTTAGCAACACAGCGTAGTTTAAGAAGATCGATGGATCATTACTAATGTCAAAATCAATTTCGTTTCACAATATGTGAACCAGATAGAAAAAAGGTGAGCACAAAAGCTATGGAACATTTAACTACCTAAACAGTTTCAAAGGACTTTACAAAAGTGTTACCTACCGTATCTCCCTATCTTTTTAACAAGAATACAGAATACTTTTGCAAAAGGCTTTTTCTTTAAATCAAGTTTATGTTTAAGTTTAAATCCATTCATATTTACGAAAATGTTCTTTTAAAGTGTCTATTGCCCTTTACTCGTAGTTCAGGTTCACAACCGTCAAAAACACAACATTTATAACAAGAAAATTCATGAGAAAAGTGGCCTATAAATTTCTAGAAAACATATTTAGTGCGATATAAATAGATAAAACGAGCGGCTTCAAAAACGTCATTTCATGGAAATAATACATATTCCTAACATGGAGATAAAGGGATATAGCAGATAATTTCATTCATTCGAGGTTAATAGAGCAGTCCTCTGTGTAAATAGATCACAAGGTGTGTAAATAGGTAGTCTGTGTCAATTAGCATAATTTCAGGATGGACAAAAGAAAACCAGTAGGAAAAAGTTTTTCCGACAATACCTTTGGCAGAGGATTGCTTGCTCGTATGCTTGTTTTGCATCGTCAAGTGAGTTCAAATGAGTTAGCGCAACTGCAACAACAAAACATGGAAACAACGGTCCAGGAGCAAATCGCTCCCATGCAATTCTTTAATGTCAATTTAAAGTTTGTTTTTTGTAAAACGTTCTTTATAATCGAATTAGGCTTTCAGGGAAGAATTTTCGTGGTCAACTCTTAAAAATTTACGTTACTTTGTTTCTGTCATTTCGAAAGTATGTGCAAAATTTAGAAAATGAAAGTTTGATGAGAGGAAATCGGCTATTTATACATATATATATTAAAATATGTGGAGAGGTCATTTCTATCTGTTAATCAACACTCCACAATATATCCGCACCAGCTAAAAGCGCGAAGAGGTTGGCGTTCTTGGGGTACAAAGTGATCGCTGCGCTGAGATAATGAAAAGCCGAGGCGTATCTAAAGACTGATGTCAAGGTGATATATGAGTTTAAATATCATATCAAAAAAAACGGTTTTAATTTATAATAGCATCAAACTTTATTAAATAAAGCAACGTTGATATCGCTGCTAAATACGAGAAAAAGATACTGCTGCATTGTTAGATGAACGAGTCCCAAGTTATATATGATAGTCCACTCGAAAGGGGCAAGATAGGCGGCCCTCTTCAAACAACTGATGGCCTGAGCGATATAAAATAACAGTCGAATTAATAATCTCGTGACGTCATTTTTGTTAAATTAAAGAACCGATTCAATTGCAGCATAAAACTTTCTCGCAAAATTCAGAGATATTCTAGACATTCAACAAACTTCCACATGACATCAAAGCATTGAAGAATCTGAGACATTTCAAAACTGCTACGAAGAAGTATTTGTTGAGTATGTATTAACTGATTTTTTTTAAAATATATATATATATATATATATTTGTAAGAAGGATTGTTTTTGTTATTTTGGGGATGAAGAGCTGTAATTTTTTTTATGGTTATGCATGAAATATATTAATGATAATAATAATATTGTAATCGACCTACGAAAATACACTCAAATTCAATTGCGCCAAAACTACTCTAAAGGTAAACCACATAAAAGTTCGTATGCGTAGTGCGTATTCCAATTAAAAATTGAATTACTAGCAAGGGCGCCTCTCCTTAGGTAGCTTACCGCCACGTTCTTCTTCTTGCCAAAGAAGCACATGCCGATGTTGTTCCATAAGAAAGGAGACATGGGGATCTCGGAAGCAGCGATGCGATACTTTGTTTGCGCCACGTCATAGTCATCTTTCTGCTGAATCATCGCTCCAATAGCAAGCACCGCCTACAATCAATTCATTTCGTATATGATTAAGAGACTCTTTGTAGTTTTTAAAAAATGCATTGCAAATTCAAAAGAAAAATGTGAGAAGTAGAAAAAAAACTCAGAAATATATATGCATATATATATATATATATATATATATATATATATATATATATATATATATATATATATATATATATATATATATATATATATATATATATATATATATATATATATATATATATATATATATATATATATATATAGATATATATATATATATAGATATATATATATGACGTTGGAGCAAATAATCAAAACGTACATCTACATTCCCTGGTTGAAAGACCAACGCCTTTCCAAGTTTCTCGAATGCTTTTTGATTCTGGTCCAACTAAGAATAATTGCGTATACGAGGTAACATATAAAGAAAAAATTATGTATATAGGGGATACATTCTTTCCAGAAATTTTTAAAGCATTGTGGTTCTAGTCCTATTACAGAAGACACGTTTGTTGAACTTTGACTTTGTGATTGGTGTAGATACCTAGCGCATGTGCGATTATGATTATGAGCAAAACTAGAATTCATAGAGATTCATGTCTTTATCTACGTCATTAATTAACTTACTTTCAAGTGGAGAAGGCCGAGCGTCGTTAGAAGTTCTGGATTCTCAGGAGAAAATCTGAAAAGTTTTGAGGCAAAATCAGTGTGTCATTGAGAAGGATGTTTTGGGAAATCGTAAAGCAATGTGAAATGAAGACTATCTCCACAAATGCAAGTCTTATCGCATCAAACATTGCCTAACAGGATAACACCAGGAAAATTATTTTCATGATTATTTTGCCCCAGTCTTGATAAAAAGAGAATACGTTAAATTAAACTAAAGTCTCACTCAACAGCCTTCCGATATATATCCAACGCATTCGGTACATCATTCTCCTTCAGAAAACATTTACCAAGCATCATAGAGGTGACATCGTGCCGACTCAGTGATAAAGCAATATACAGCAGTTCGCGCGCTTTTTTCATCTTGTCAAGATAATAGTAGCACACGCCTGTCGGGGGTATTTATCACATTATAAGATCAGATAAGCATTTACACACCTGCCGGGATAGTTATGACATTGTAAAATCAGATTATATATTTACACATTTATATGTAACTTATATACAAGAAAATAGAAACAAGAATTATTATTCGTGAAAACCAAGCAGACCACATGTCAATCGGGAATTGAAAAAAACCCTACCCATATTGTGTAAAACTTCCCAATCTTTTGGTGAAAGTTTCAAAGCCTCTTCATAAACAGTAATAGACATTTTGTGCCGTCCAAGGAGAAATCTAAAAGAAAAAAAATCACTCTTATATAGTTATAGAGAAGTTGAACATTTGTTAAAGTTAAATTAGCACTATTTGACACCTTAACGGGATTAATTTTCGCGTGGACTGATTTTCGCGAGTCGAAAAAAATCGTATTTCGCGAGAACTTCTTTTCACGAATCGGAGGTTTTCAAATTTTTCGCGAGGATTTATTTTCGCGAATCGGAAAAAAATGAAAGATTTTGTAAACTCAGAGGCCTATCATACTAAGGGAAATAAACATAAAAAACTTTTAAAAGTAGATAAACGTATGCATATAAACGTTTTTCTTGTCATATACCATATTTTTATACCTAGTTTACAAATTAAAGGTTTTCTTCGTCATCAAATGTTTCAAATATGTTATTAATATGACGTCACCATCGTAATTTTTTTGGGCGTCAGAAGAACAATAATAAAAGATACTAATAATATTTTTATTATTTGTAGAAAAAAAGGTTTACAAAATTAAAATTTTGTTTTATTTTCGCGAATGCTAATTTTGCATTTGGAAAAATTTCGCGTGGACTAATTTCCGTCAATCGTTTTTTCAAATATTTCGCGAGGACTAATTTTCGCTAATGAACTGTCTTCAAAATCTTCGCGAAAAATAAATTAATCCTCGCGAAAATTAATCCCCTTAAGGTAGTGCCAGAAACGAAAACAATGTTCCAACTTGACAATCAATGAGAATGTCGAAAGAAATTAAAAACCTCTCTGAACTTAATTTACTGTTTTCTGCTTGCAATATCATGAAATCGATAAAGTACATACAATGATCGTGCGACTTGCTTCAAGTTGTTGGGGTTTGTTTGGTTGATTTTTTGACACTGTTGAAACATTTCCAATGAATGTTGAATTTCGCCCTCTTCTCGAAGTATCAGCGCTAATTTATTTATTATTATTTAATGAAATTAGTTAGTTACATTTAAAAACCATGTAAAAAACAATCTAAAACCAACACTACTGTAGTGTAGTGTCTATACGATGGAGAGCACTCCTATATTTAACTATAGGCCACATGTAAATAGTCAGTTGTGTTATGTTAGTCAATGCGAACGGTTATACGAAATATATAGATTATAAAAAATACTAAAACTGGCGACAAAGTTAGATGCCACGCGGAAATATGGCAGTGCAGTATTTAAATCCGAATTTTCCAACTTTCGATTTGTCGGAGACAAATACAGTTCCATCGCGTTGGAAATATAAACAACGGTTCGAGCTATTATGAACAGCTATCGGGGTAGCGGAAGAAAAACAAAAGTTGGTCATGTTTCTAACGTGCGTAGGAGTTGATACTTGAAATGAAAGATGAAATACGTGTTTCCGTTATGACGTCAAGCAATTAATTTTGCGCACGCGCAAAAATGGCATAATCGCTGCAGGAAAAACAAACAGTTCATTCCTATGAAAATAACTATAGCGATTATTGTATAGCGAAGTTCTATTAGTTAAAACGATTGTAGAATCAAGCCTAATTTAAAAGTTTTTTTAAAAACTACACAAAATGTCATATTCTATAGATTCGGTAGATGGTACAATTGGTGACAATTCGATATAGTGACAAATTAAACCTGACAGGGATTGATGTTTGTCCATACCAACTATAGCTCAAGATGCTTGGATTGATAAACCACATGATGTTGGACCTTGAATGACCAGAAGTGATTACTTAATGAATTCGCTTGGAGTTTTCACGAGAGAATCGATGAAAAGTAGAAAGTCCTTAGAAGCACATAATCAGTTTGTTTGAGGTTGGGTGAGAACAGTTCACTCGCAACATTTTATGTACGCAACTTTTTATGAATGGCCTGTCTCGCAAAATTTAATGTACGCAACTTTTTCTTTTAAAGTTGCGAAAATAAAATCGGAACTTTCGCAACTTTTTCTTCCGGCAACAATTTCTTCCTTTAAAGTAGTCATCATTCAAATTATTCTGTTTTTCTTGTCTAGTCTGTGGATCTGTATCAACTACAGTATAATTTTACGACTGGATATTTGAAATGGTCTGATGTAATCTCATAATATATATACGAAATGTTACGGATATAAATTTCAGCTAGAATAGACCTTTCCCGAGAAGCTTTATTATGAAAAAAAAAATGAAATCTGATTGTTTTTGTGGACATCTGATTCCGCATTTGGATTTGAAGCTAAAAATTAAATATAGAAATCAAATTTGACTTTCGTACAATTAATAGAACATCGCATTTTTGGCACCAATTTTTACTGTCAAACCCTTCACAATTTACGCTTTATCGCGTTTTAAAATGCGTATATTGAGAATAAACTTACCGGAATAAATAAAACAAAATAACTTTCTAGTAACCAATAAGATTTATAAATTCATGACGTCATAATTTTCAATTGGGGAAAGGTCTATTAAACTGAATGATTCTATTTGACTTAGGTTCACGCCTCAGTACTTATTGTAAAGCATTAAAGAGAGAATGATTTTAACCGGTTGTAAAGCATATATATATCCCCAGAAATATTGTAATAACTTTCTTTTGTATCTTTGGTAGACTTGAGAATTTGTAATTATACCAAATAACTACGTAGTTTTATTCTTAAATGTCTCCCAATCATTTGACACTACCATTTGACACTACTGGTGTGCGACAAAGAAAATTGAATTTAGATGCTCTAAAACACTATATAACGTTAATTTGAGATGATTTATTTATTTCATTTTGACATTTTCTTTAAAAACAATGAAAAGTCCTAAAAATATGATAAATTATACATTACAAATCACTTTCTATAAAAGTCCCAAACTCATTCTTTCTTTTGGATGAGCAGCAGTAAATCGTTCTGCTACTTCTATTAAAGATAAGCTGTCAACGATATCAGTATGCGCATTGAGCAGTGACAGGAAATTATACCTTTTCTGACCCATCGTAGATCTAACCCATGTTTTAATTCTACTTTGCATAGAAAAAGAGCGCTCTGGTGTGGCCGATGTTGCTCCACTTGTTAAAACAATTCTGGTGATGGTCCAAATATTTCTTATTATTGGGCAAATTTCTATATCTACTGCCTGTAATGTTTTGCAAATATCTCGACCGGCTTAGATTCTTTGAAGATTATTTGAATCAAATGGAGCTCACTTTCAAGATTCATCTGCGTTGAAGTCTCCTTGAAAATCTGATTTTAAGATTTCCAATTCAGCAGAAGCATCTTGGTTGTTTATTGTTTTTAAAAGCAATTCTTCCACGTTGATAAATCTTTTCAATGCTGGCTGTTCGAAGCGATCCTCCATAGCATTGACAATTGCGTCTAGGACTTCAAGTATAACTGTTTGAAGTATTCCTCGGCGGTTTCTGGATGATAAGAATTTCTTGCTGGACCTTCGTAACCAGTCCAGGATGGAATAATTCGGCCTTTTTCATCATCTTTCTCTTCACTAGCAGATTGAATATTAGATATTTTTGGTTTGAAAAAATGAGTCATTCTTCTCTTACTCATGGCGATGAAACGATGTTGAGAAAACAAACGCTTTAGAAAAATGTGAATAATCAAAAGTATTTGCCGAAAGTGAGCGAAATTAGGAGAACACAGATGGAGAGACCTAATTCTGAGTGTGAGTTGACAAACTATTTACCACAATTATTTTTTTCTTTTATAAAAATGCTCAAGGGGCATGCTCAAGGAGCAACTAGGAATTCTAGAGGAACCGAACCTTGTCAATCCTATCGAACTCACTAACGAAGCGGACGTCCACAACTCTGTCCCAGAAGAACTGACAATTGACGTGACTCGGAATCAGACATCGATATCGAGTAAACATTTTTATATAAAAATAGTTAATATCAATTTTTTTTATTTCATTTCCCTTCCTACGCCTCATTCTAGGAATAATATACCACCTCTTCTAGCCTCCTTCTAATTGTAGCCCCCTCAGAGGTGTCATATAAACCCCGCGGTGAAGAACCGCTATTATTATATTGTATATAGATCTTACGTTTTGAGTATGGTCAGTCAATAGAAAGAGATAGAAAGAGAAAGACATAAAATTGGCGACGAGGAGAAAGAAAAAACAAAAGGAGAAAGCATGGCTGTGAAGAATTTAAACCTGCCTACATTTCCGCCCTTTAGCTGTTCGGGGGAAAATGCAAGTGTCTTGTTCAGCAGTTGGAAAAGGTACGTAAAACGCTTCAAACTACTTTGCAGTTCAATGGTCGTGACAGACGACAAACAAAAACTTTCATTGCTGCTTACCCTGTGTGGAGACGAAGCATACGAGGTATACAAGAACATTTCAGCACAGCAGGATGGCGAAAGATTCGACCAAGTGGTACAAGCGTTTGAGAACCACTTCAAGCCACAAGTAAATCTGAGCTACGAGACATTTCTGTTCCGGAAAATGGGCCAGAGGGAAGACGAAACAACCCAACAGTACTACGTGCAACTCCATGAACAAGCCCTGAAATGCGAATTCGCTGGTAAGGACAAGGAGATTAAACAGCAGATCAAACATTCCACAAACAGTTCCAAGCTACGCAAATACAGCTTCCAGAACCCACGAAAAACACTCAGCAAACTACTTACGACCGCCAAGACCTTCGAAACAATTAGAATACAAACAGAGGAGATTGAAAGACATTCCGAGAAGGAGGTAGACATCAACAGTATTTCGAGGAGAAAATACGGCAGTCAAAGAGACTACGAAACAGGCAGACACTGCGAACAGAAAGGAAGACGGCTACAACAGACAACCAAAAACGTGCTACCGCTGCGGTGGTGAATTTCCACATACTAACAAATGTCCAGCACTCGGAAGAACGTGCAGCTCGTGTGGAAAAACAGACCACTTCGCTAGAGTCTGTAGATAAAAAAAACTGAAGTAGGGGAGAACTATGAGCGATACGTACAAATATTTGCTCCGGACAGAACTGAAGAGAAGATCCGACAACAAGATTTCAAAACAAAAGTGTTTATCGAAAAAACACACGTGGAATTTTTGATCGATACGGGTGCTTCTATTAATGTTTTGAACGAAACTACGTTTGAAAAAAAAACGACCACGATGGAGAACACTTTTTAAAAGAAAGTTCCAGAACACTTGAAAGGAAAACTTGTTCGTTACAAAGACACTGTTTCAGTAGAAAAATCGGTAGGTTGAAGGACCATCAAGTGCAACTCAAACATCAATACATCACACCGCTATGGCCACAAGCCAACTCTCAATCCGAAAGCTTCATGAAACCTCTGATGAAAGCTGTCCGAATGGCTTACTTCGAACGAACGAACTGGAAGAAGCAGCTTCAAAACTTCCTGTTCACTTACAGAAACGCGCCACACTGTACCACAAAACTATCTCCAGCATCAGTTATGTTTCAACGAGAAACTAGCTTCACCATTCCGTCATTGAAGAAGACGATCGAGGAGAGCACCAATTTTCTCTAGAAAGGGGGGATAAACAACAAAAGGGGGGATAAACAACAAAAGGGGGGGTTGCATTTACATTTGTGAGAAAATTTCATGTATGTTTTGACTTGATTATAACACCTACCAAGCATTACTTTTTTGCATCACTGATATTACTGTGTTTTGTGTCCGTCATTTGGCTCCTTCCGAAAAAATATCAACAAGGGGGGTGGGGGGGGGGGGTGGATTAGAAAGGGAGGGGTTAAAACCTGTTACCAACTGTGCGGGTCTTATATTAGAGGAAATACGGTAGGCAACGAGCCATCAGTATGGGGTGATATTTGGTAGGCACAATTAGTGGGCTACCTATGACCCCACACCCCTTCAAGTACAACAATGTGAAGGAGGGAAAGATAGAGTTTCTCTACGATGGAGAGCACTCCTATATTTAACTATAGGCCACATGTAAATAGTCAGTTGTGTTATGTTAGTCAATGCGAACGGTTATACGAAATATATAGATTATAAAAAATACTAAAACTGGCGACAAAGTTAGATGCCACGCGGAAATATGGCAGTGCAGTATTTAAATCCGAATTTTCCAACTTTCGATTTGTCGGAGACAAATACAGTTCCATCGCGTTGGAAATATAAACAACGGTTCGAGCTATTATGAACAGCTATCGGGGTAGCGGAAGAAAAACAAAAGTTGGTCATGTTTCTAACGTGCGTAGGAGTTGATACTTGAAATGAAAGATGAAATACGTGTTTCCGTTATGACGTCAAGCAATTAATTTTGCGCACGCGCAAAAATGGCATAATCGCTGCAGGAAAAACAAACAGTTCATTCCTATGAAAATAACTATAGCGATTATTGTATAGCGAAGTTCTATTAGTTAAAACGATTGTAGAATCAAGCCTAATTTAAAAGTTTTTTTAAAAACTACACAAAATGTCATATTCTATAGATTCGGTAGATGGTACAATTGGTGACAATTCGATATAGTGACAAATTAAACCTGACAGGGATTGATGTTTGTCCATACCAACTATAGCTCAAGATGCTTGGATTGATAAACCACATGATGTTGGACCTTGAATGACCAGAAGTGATTACTTAATGAATTCGCTTGGAGTTTTCACGAGAGAATCGATGAAAAGTAGAAAGTCCTTAGAAGCACATAATCAGTTTGTTTGAGGTTGGGTGAGAACAGTTCACTCGCAACATTTTATGTACGCAACTTTTTATGAATGGCCTGTCTCGCAAAATTTAATGTACGCAACTTTTTCTTTTAAAGTTGCGAAAATAAAATCGGAACTTTCGCAACTTTTTCTTCCGGCAACAATTTCTTCCTTTAAAGTAGTCATCATTCAAATTATTCTGTTTTTCTTGTCTAGTCTGTGGATCTGTATCAACTACAGTATAATTTTACGACTGGATATTTGAAATGGTCTGATGTAATCTCATAATATATATACGAAATGTTACGGATATAAATTTCAGCTAGAATAGACCTTTCCCGAGAAGCTTTATTATGAAAAAAAAAATGAAATCTGATTGTTTTTGTGGACATCTGATTCCGCATTTGGATTTGAAGCTAAAAATTAAATATAGAAATCAAATTTGACTTTCGTACAATTAATAGAACATCGCATTTTTGGCACCAATTTTTACTGTCAAACCCTTCACAATTTACGCTTTATCGCGTTTTAAAATGCGTATATTGAGAATAAACTTACCGGAATAAATAAAACAAAATAACTTTCTAGTAACCAATAAGATTTATAAATTCATGACGTCATAATTTTCAATTGGGGAAAGGTCTATTAAACTGAATGATTCTATTTGACTTAGGTTCACGCCTCAGTACTTATTGTAAAGCATTAAAGAGAGAATGATTTTAACCGGTTGTAAAGCATATATATATCCCCAGAAATATTGTAATAACTTTCTTTTGTATCTTTGGTAGACTTGAGAATTTGTAATTATACCAAATAACTACGTAGTTTTATTCTTAAATGTCTCCCAATCATTTGACACTACCATTTGACACTACTGGTGTGCGACAAAGAAAATTGAATTTAGATGCTCTAAAACACTATATAACGTTAATTTGAGATGATTTATTTATTTCATTTTGACATTTTCTTTAAAAACAATGAAAAGTCCTAAAAATATGATAAATTATACATTACAAATCACTTTCTATAAAAGTCCCAAACTCATTCTTTCTTTTGGATGAGCAGCAGTAAATCGTTCTGCTACTTCTATTAAAGATAAGCTGTCAACGATATCAGTATGCGCATTGAGCAGTGACAGGAAATTATACCTTTTCTGACCCATCGTAGATCTAACCCATGTTTTAATTCTACTTTGCATAGAAAAAGAGCGCTCTGGTGTGGCCGATGTTGCTCCACTTGTTAAAACAATTCTGGTGATGGTCCAAATATTTCTTATTATTGGGCAAATTTCTATATCTACTGCCTGTAATGTTTTGCAAATATCTCGACCGGCTTAGATTCTTTGAAGATTATTTGAATCAAATGGAGCTCACTTTCAAGATTCATCTGCGTTGAAGTCTCCTTGAAAATCTGATTTTAAGATTTCCAATTCAGCAGAAGCATCTTGGTTGTTTATTGTTTTTAAAAGCAATTCTTCCACGTTGATAAATCTTTTCAATGCTGGCTGTTCGAAGCGATCCTCCATAGCATTGACAATTGCGTCTAGGACTTCAAGTATAACTGTTTGAAGTATTCCTCGGCGGTTTCTGGATGATAAGAATTTCTTGCTGGACCTTCGTAACCAGTCCAGGATGGAATAATTCGGCCTTTTTCATCATCTTTCTCTTCACTAGCAGATTGAATATTAGATATTTTTGGTTTGAAAAAATGAGTCATTCTTCTCTTACTCATGGCGATGAAACGATGTTGAGAAAACAAACGCTTTAGAAAAATGTGAATAATCAAAAGTATTTGCCGAAAGTGAGCGAAATTAGGAGAACACAGATGGAGAGACCTAATTCTGAGTGTGAGTTGACAAACTATTTACCACAATTATTTTTTTCTTTTATAAAAATGCTCAAGGGGCATGCTCAAGGAGCAACTAGGAATTCTAGAGGAACCGAACCTTGTCAATCCTATCGAACTCACTAACGAAGCGGACGTCCACAACTCTGTCCCAGAAGAACTGACAATTGACGTGACTCGGAATCAGACATCGATATCGAGTAAACATTTTTATATAAAAATAGTTAATATCAATTTTTTTTATTTCATTTCCCTTCCTACGCCTCATTCTAGGAATAATATACCACCTCTTCTAGCCTCCTTCTAATTGTAGCCCCCTCAGAGGTGTCTACAAGTAATAGAAGACGGGTCACAGTTGGAACCCCCCCCCCCCCCCCTGTGATATATAAACCCCGCGGTGAAGAACCGCTATTATTATATTGTATATAGATCTTACGTTTTGAGTATGGTCAGTCAATAGAAAGAGATAGAAAGAGAAAGACATAAAATTGGCGACGAGGAGAAAGAAAAAACAAAAGGAGAAAGCATGGCTGTGAAGAATTTAAACCTGCCTACATTTCCGCCCTTTAGCTGTTCGGGGGAAAATGCAAGTGTCTTGTTCAGCAGTTGGAAAAGGTACGTAAAACGCTTCAAACTACTTTGCAGTTCAATGGTCGTGACAGACGACAAACAAAAACTTTCATTGCTGCTTACCCTGTGTGGAGACGAAGCATACGAGGTATACAAGAACATTTCAGCACAGCAGGATGGCGAAAGATTCGACCAAGTGGTACAAGCGTTTGAGAACCACTTCAAGCCACAAGTAAATCTGAGCTACGAGACATTTCTGTTCCGGAAAATGGGCCAGAGGGAAGACGAAACAACCCAACAGTACTACGTGCAACTCCATGAACAAGCCCTGAAATGCGAATTCGCTGGTAAGGACAAGGAGATTAAACAGCAGATCAAACATTCCACAAACAGTTCCAAGCTACGCAAATACAGCTTCCAGAACCCACGAAAAACACTCAGCAAACTACTTACGACCGCCAAGACCTTCGAAACAATTAGAATACAAACAGAGGAGATTGAAAGACATTCCGAGAAGGAGGTAGACATCAACAGTATTTCGAGGAGAAAATACGGCAGTCAAAGAGACTACGAAACAGGCAGACACTGCGAACAGAAAGGAAGACGGCTACAACAGACAACCAAAAACGTGCTACCGCTGCGGTGGTGAATTTCCACATACTAACAAATGTCCAGCACTCGGAAGAACGTGCAGCTCGTGTGGAAAAACAGACCACTTCGCTAGAGTCTGTAGATAAAAAAAACTGAAGTAGGGGAGAACTATGAGCGATACGTACAAATATTTGCTCCGGACAGAACTGAAGAGAAGATCCGACAACAAGATTTCAAAACAAAAGTGTTTATCGAAAAAACACACGTGGAATTTTTGATCGATACGGGTGCTTCTATTAATGTTTTGAACGAAACTACGTTTGAAAAAAAAACGACCACGATGGAGAACACTTTTTAAAAGAAAGTTCCAGAACACTTGAAAGGAAAACTTGTTCGTTACAAAGACACTGTTTCAGTAGAAAAATCGGTAGGTTGAAGGACCATCAAGTGCAACTCAAACATCAATACATCACACCGCTATGGCCACAAGCCAACTCTCAATCCGAAAGCTTCATGAAACCTCTGATGAAAGCTGTCCGAATGGCTTACTTCGAACGAACGAACTGGAAGAAGCAGCTTCAAAACTTCCTGTTCACTTACAGAAACGCGCCACACTGTACCACAAAACTATCTCCAGCATCAGTTATGTTTCAACGAGAAACTAGCTTCACCATTCCGTCATTGAAGAAGACGATCGAGGAGAGCACCAATTTTCTCTAGAAAGGGGGGATAAACAACAAAAGGGGGGATAAACAACAAAAGGGGGGGTTGCATTTACATTTGTGAGAAAATTTCATGTATGTTTTGACTTGATTATAACACCTACCAAGCATTACTTTTTTGCATCACTGATATTACTGTGTTTTGTGTCCGTCATTTGGCTCCTTCCGAAAAAATATCAACAAGGGGGGTGGGGGGGGGGGGGGTGGATTAGAAAGGGAGGGGTTAAAACCTGTTACCAACTGTGCGGGTCTTATATTAGAGGAAATACGGTAGGCAACGAGCCATCAGTATGGGGTGATATTTGGTAGGCACAATTAGTGGGCTACCTATGACCCCACACCCCTTCAAGTACAACAATGTGAAGGAGGGAAAGATAGAGTTTCTCTACGATGGAGAGCACTCCTATATTTAACTATAGGCCACATGTAAATAGTCAGTTGTGTTATGTTAGTCAATGCGAACGGTTATACGAAATATATAGATTATAAAAAATACTAAAACTACCTTGCACATGTAGAGCGTATTCGCACATGCCATCAGATTCTTGAATCAGGTCTTTAGTTAAACTCTGATATATAAAGAAAAAAATACCAAGCACAAGTGTGATTATGAGCAAAACTAAGAGGCAAACCTGAGGTAAAAAATTGTAAAGTTACTTCTACAATAAATACAAACAATAATTGAGTGGTCAGATATAATATATTATCAACTTTAATGAGCAAAAAAGCAAGCAGTTTATAAATTCATGACAGTTGCACTTTTCAAATGCTAATAAGAACCAAGTAGCAACTGAATTCAACAAGAGTGGCCTTTGTATTCTCAGCCATCATTTTTACAAAGGGTTAATACTTATGATCTTATGACCAAGAGCCCGATATAGCAACAACAAGTATTATTACTGATATATAAAAGTTTTATTGTGTCTTAGTCAATGCATATTGCTTCAGAAGCATTTCCTTCATCAAGTTTGTTTCTTTTCGTCTGCTTTTGAAACAGTACTCAGATGTCATTGCACCTCACTACCTTAATTGTAGTGTTAGCAACTTTATTCTTCTTCGTAACGCTTCGTATCGAGTAACAATTTTGCGCATATCTTATGATAACTCTTTCTTCAAGTTAATGTGAAAGTGTAAAACGTTTATATATATTATTTTAACATTTTGGCAAAATCAAGTGACAAATACAGGTTGGGAAGTTGTTCACCTTATCTGTTATTGTGAAATATTTCACTAGGCCATTTGACTATGTCGTCGAGAGGAGGTCTGGAGGTATGGTATGGTCAGGTATGGAGGTATGGTATGGAGGTCTTCCTCAAATATCCACTATTGTACAGGCTCGTAGAGTCCAGTTTGCCGGCCACTGTTGCAGAGCCGAGAATGAGGTTATCTCTTCCCTTCTTCTTTGGAATCCTGCACATGACAGGACAAAGAGTCGGAGGCTGTCATACCCTGATGTCATCTGCAGGGATACAGAAATTAGGAAGGAGAACCTCAGTAATGCAATGATGGACCAAGAAGTCTGACCACGGTCGAACAATGATGATAATGTCGACGATGCGTAAATCCACCAATGTGTATAGAGTCATTCCACGCCAACCAAGCAAATGCCTCATGGGGACCATGACAGAATTTGATGAATTTTTCACCAGTTGTTAGTATCACTGAGAAATGAAAATCCTGAAAGTTTGAGCCTCATACCTCAAAGTGGTTTTGAGATATAGCTTTTTGAAATTTCGGTCAATTTTGACCAAACCTATTTTTTGAGCTTCGGACTATATTTGAAAGAAAGTATCCTTTTTTGTAGTTGTTTAAGTGACCTGAAAATTTGGTCATTTGAGCCTCCATGTTTCTTAATTGTTTCTTAAGAGCCATTTCCTGAGAGAACCAGACAAACCCCAAAAGTGATATGTCCCAATTTGGCTAAAATTCACATGTGTTCAAGGCAATGGTGTGAGAAAAGAGCATGTAAAATTTTTTTCACTAAAAATGTGTAGTTCATGAGTTACGGTTGGTCAATTTTTCCGCTAATCCAGCGTTTAACAGGATTCCACTACGTTTCGAAACTGCAATTTACTTTGGTGTCTGTTGCGTAATTCAAACAATTCATGTTGAAGTTGCCAACAAAATAAATTGAGGGGACTAAAAACTAAACAAGTCGAGTTTTTCATTTTTATTTTATCTGTTATTTTGGTTCTATACACAAAAATATGTATAAATTATCTTTTACACTTCGTCACCTAACGTCCAAAATACTTTTGTTGTCACTTACAAATCTTGTGTTTACAAAAAAATTTCCGTGGTCGCTCAAAGTTCTAGAGTCTGGACACGAATAAAATCTATGACATCACAACAGTCAGAAGCTAGCGTAGCGCAGTATCGAACGCAATAAACCTCTGTACTTTTGAACGAATCACTGGGAAACCATGACTAGCAGCAATAAAATTTTTTCTGATTATGACGAAGACAACCATGATAGTGATTATTTACTTCATGAAACGCTGAAGAAGATTCAACCATACGATTTCGAACCAATTGCTTCCTCGCCATCAAAATCATCCGTTGAAAATTCAGCAGGCATTTTGGAGACAGAAACAGAGGAATCTCATGATGATAACATTCGATAACATTAGAGAACTAAGAAATTTTATCTTTGATTTTGACTTGAGCCCATATCAAATATTCAATTGGCTCTTTTTTTCAAATTATCGTCACGCTGGATACAAACAGTTTACATGGTGGATCCATAGCAGACTAGGGAAAGGTGTTTGAAGGGTTATTCCATCGTGTGTTGTATGGGCCATACGAGAAAAATACCCATCAGAGGACAATCAGTATTTACAATTTAAACACAGCGAAGAATAAACGGAAAAAAAATTTTGAACGTAAAAGGCTTAAGTATATAGAAAAATAATACAGTAACACCATGTATAATGAAACTATATAAAGTAAAAATTATGCTTCAAATCTTGTTCTCATATTTGCAATGGCTTCCCTTTTGTCTGGTTTTTCGATAGGTGCAATATTTTCACAAACAAAACCCAATTGCGGTAAATCAGTTCCATTTGCATCAACTATACCAACCTCTACTTCTCGCATCAAGTCATAAATATATTTTCGTTCTTTGTTATCTGGTATCCTTTTTACGACCCATTGCTGTGTCACTTTTGAAAATACTTGTTTGTATCGCATGGTTCCATCTTTTATAGTGGCTTGAGAACAAGTTGAGCCACAGTTAAAGTCAAGTATAGGCAGTTGTGTTCTTGCAATCATTCCTAAAGTGAAGAAGTGAAGGCGTTTGGGACAATACTTGTTCAGGAGTGAGTGAAAAACTTCCAAGTTACCAGTATGACAAAATTTAACAAAGTGTTTCAAATCATTCAATATTCTCTTGCTTTTTACAATTTCTTCTATGGCAAGAAATGCTGCTGTACCTGGCTTTAACCATTTTCTTTCATGATTCAAGGGTGGGTGTTGACATTCTGTGAACTTTTCAAAATCATCCCAAGAATGAATGCCTTGAATATGATAAAGAATACTCAGCCATTTCTCCAGCAAAAGTGGGTCATCCCCTTCGCATGTTCCGCAACACCACCAAAGATGATTAATCACAGATTTGATCCATGGTCCCAGTTCTTTCCACTTTTTCGTTTGGCAGCATTGGTCAAATTCTTTTTTATGCTCTTTCCAAAGTGCCAAACATCAAACTGGTGGTCAATTTCGGGATGGTCTTTCCTCATAAATGCATGAATTTGGACATGTCAGTCGGTTGTGAGGGATGTGATTTCGATGCTTCGATTTTGAAATTTTTTCAGGAAGACTTCTAAGCCAGCTTTTTCCATGCGACCAGAGTTTTCTACACACCCCTACATATACCACATGAAAATCTATAATTTTATTCAAATCAGTGCTCATTAAAGAATAAGTACCGTACTTAGCACAATACCCTGGTGAATCGCAACGTCCATCTCCTATAACATTGTTTTCCTGAATTGAAGCACACTGATCTCCTAGATTATTCCGAAATATTTTATACACTTTGTTCAAAGCTGGAAGTAATATGCGCTGTCTTTAAAAAGCTGTCCCAGAGAAAAATTGAACGTTTATCATTTTAAGCATTTCAAAAATACGCACATATGTGTTGCCAGAATAAAGTAAAAATGCGGCTAATAGCAAATTCCCAGCACCATAACCATTAACAAGTGGCTGTGACCTCCAAACATGCTTATGGTAATTAGGGCATTTAGTCATAACAGTAAGAAGTGAGCCTCGACTCTTCAAGTCCGTTATTTTGGTTGGAGTGAAGCACGTAAAACAATACTCGAAGAGTTCGAATAAGCATGACCAAAACACAAAATATTTTGGCTCAGATGTATGAGATGAATTATCACAATAAAAGTTTCCTTCCTCCCTAGTGTCACTATCTGCACAATCATCGCTGCTTTGCTCAAACTCCTCTAACTCATGTTCAAAGCTCACGTCCATGATATCCTCTATAGTAGCTTCATCTTCACTAATCAACTAAAAAAATCAACTTTTGTGTCAGGTGGAAAAGTGAGGTCGGTGTTAGTATTGGAACAACAATTTTTCGGTCCAGGTAATTTGACAACCAGTCTTTGTTTTGGTGGGATTTGATAGTCCGTTTCTTTGTTTTTAGGTAGCCAATCAGTTGGATTATACTGCGTTCTGACAGATTTGGTGTAAACATGATTACCAACATTTTTATTGCTGTGTTCAATGTCTGCGCTTACACCTTTATCAACCATTTTCATAGTGCTTTTGGTAGTGCTGATATCCATGTCTATGATGTCTAGCAATGTTTCATTCATTGGCATGTCCATTGCATGTTCGAGTAACTAAAATAATAACAATATCATGTATTGGTAACTGGGCTTATATGGTAACTTATTTATGCCTGAATGAAAACAGAATAAAATGCTAACTTCTTTATTTTCCTTCACTTTTGCTCTTTTGATGGAGGATTTTCTAGGGGTTGCTTGTGTAGAAAAGGAAAATATTGTTGGCACCGCATCTTCTGTTAAGAAACGTTTTCTTTTCTGCCCATTTAACTTAGCCTAAAGGGCATTTAAAAGAAAATATTGAAAATTAAAACAAATGAAAAACACCTTCATCTTATGGTACAATTTTACAAAATATAAACCCCCGACTATAACTGAACGAAAACCTTGTGTACAAATAGATGTGTTATGTATAGTAAAAATAATATTCAAAAGTATTATGAAACAATATTAAGAAAATAAGATTCAAAAGTATAAACAATATTATGCTGAAAGTTTAGTAAGCAACCAAAGTACATTAAAGCTAAATGTTATTTTACCTGCAAATCTCTTTTGAAATATTTTTTAAGTGCTCTGAACATATGTAGAAAGCTTCGTCTTTAGGCATAACACCCTCTCGTCTGATGTTTTGAAGCCATTATTTTCTTTGATTTTCTTGTTTTTTTGGATAGAACTTTGTGAAAGCTTACATGAGAATCTTTCGTTTCTTTATTTGTGCAACCAACAGCAGCGCAATTTACCATTTTTATTCGCTTTTACTAACGTTTAAAACTTCTATCTATAAAACTGTAAGTATCGTCTATAACTGTAAGTATCGCCTAATGGAAAATAAACTTTGTGACTGTTGTGATGTCATTGTTTCGCTCGTTCCCAGTCCAGATTAAAACTTTTCTATCGGGATTTTTAACAGCTGTTCAAGAAGATCAGAGAGCATAAAAACGGCTTTTCGAAGTGGAATGAGTGTAGAAGTTGGTTTATTTCTACAAGTTTTAGTTTTATGTTATGGAAAAGACAATTCTTGAAACATTCAAATTTTACTTGTGTTCCCCTTTAAAATGTCCGAAGAGAAATGAATAAATAGATTTCGACAGTTTATTTGGAGGTCTATAAGAAATACATAGAGTAGATAATAGAGCGTTTCTTTTTGCCATTGTGTGTCCGCACTTCTTCAATGCTTAAAATTTCATTTAATTATCTTTCATATCAGAGAGCTCATCACAAAATTTATATTGAACAAATACATACAAGCTCCGTCACATGAACATGCGGAAACATTTCAAATGCATATCGCGGGGCCGGCTAAAGGTAACAACGTTCGAAGATAAACCACTTGATTGATTCGTGACTCGAATTCGCGAATTTTAAAAACGTTAAAAGGATTTTAAAAAACGAAAAACAAAATTGTTTCGAAGATTAAAAGATTTTAAAAAACGAAAAACAAAATTATTTCGAAAATTAATAAATGTTTTAAAAACGTAAAACAATATTGTTTCAAAGCGTCAGTTTCGAATCGTCAATTTCGAAACGGGCAGTTTCGGAACGGCAGTTTCGAAACGTCTGTACACCTTATGGACATCATGGTTGCAAGATGTATCACAGAGAAAAGCCAATAAGATTTGGATTTTAGCCTGTAATGATGGCTTTCCAGTACATTTTCAACCATATCAAGGAAAGCCCAAAACAGAAAGTGATGTAAAAGTTCCTCTGGGAACTAGAGTAGTGCGAGAGAAAGTACAGAAGGTTGATAATCCAGAACAACACGTGGTGTTTTTTGATAGCCTGTTCACTTCCCTTCTTGAAGAGCTCAAAAATATAAAAATGAAAGCCACTGGAACACTTTGTGCCAATCGTTTGCAAAACTGCAAAATGAGGGATGCCAAGGATGATATAATGAAAAATGAAGTGCGTGGACACTTTGAAACTCAAAGTACTAAAGATCTATGCGTTTCTAGGTATAAAGATAACCGGGTAGTCACCATTGCCAGCAATTATAAGAAAAGCGGAATGAATGTGGAAAATTTTGTTTACCTGGGAGCGGTTATATCCTATTGTGAACCTGGAACATCTGTAAGAGAACTTGACAGACGTATTGGGATGGCCCATGGCAAATTTGTTGATATTTCTTATTTTTGTGAATAAGATGCTTCCTTGTTGAAATATTATATAAGGACAATACCGTAAATAAAGTTTGGTTTGATTTGGAAGAACTCATTTACCGAAATGCATTGCGACTTCGCTGAATTATGGGAACGGGCTATAAGAGGATGCAACTGAAATAAGTTGCAAGAAAGGTTGTGAAGTAGAAGCTATGCTTCAGGAGTCAAAAACTCATTCAATGGCCAGCTTTTCCAGATATAAGACAATGAAATCGTGTGCACTATTCTTCCGCCAATAACACTAAAGCAACGAGGAGATTACAAGTTTAGCATAAGGAATTTGAAAAACTCCAACCTATTATTTCAAGCGAAAATTCATTGAAAATCTAAGATAAGATGATAGATTTTACTAAACAATATTAACTTTGAGAACCAACTAATATGCTTAGTTTTAGGACATTTCTTTTGTTACCTTTTCAACTTTTTAAAAATGTTTAATTCCTTTTTTTTAAAAAAAATATAGTCACATTTTGAAGTGAAAAATTTCCACTATGTGTGCTCACCCCCTAAGTTTCATTTAAATATCTAAACAGTGGTACTATGGACTGTTAAAAAATTCATACATTCAATCTTCTAACTTAACATACCTAGGTGGCATTTTTTACGTTCCGAGAAAAATCTTCTCCAAGTAAGCCCCAAACGCAAAATATTATGGTTTCGAGTGATGATATTTAGAGACATTGGGACAATGCCCCATAAGTTATTAGTTCTATTTTTCTTGCAATATTCAGTCTATACCTCCATAATATCAAAACAAAATTGAGGGCACTGTTCCCATTCATTTAAAACTCAGCTTGAAAACCAGAAATCTCCATCTAGGGACTGTTTACACTGTATAGGCAGAAAGTTTGACCAGCCATAACCCATGAACACATTTGTAGTAAAAATTTTTTTACATGCTTCTCATTCACCATTACCTCCAACATATGTGAATTTGAGCCAAATTGGGAGTCACTTTTGATCCTAGCATTATATTGTCTGAATTTCTCAGAAAATGGCTTTTAATATTGATAATAAGATTGTATTCTGAAGAAAATGCAGACAAATGTTATTACGAGGTTGATAATTTCACAGCTTCTGATAGCGAATTTTGATAATGCACTGGGTAGGAGGAGCCTACAAGCCTATCTGTTGGACTCGAAATATGAAACGTTTCAAATGTTCTAAAAACTGGTTCTAACATCAGATGGTTCTGGCGACCACTTAGTAACACCTAAAGGCCTACCTAATTAGAAAGCCACATCACCTACAACGATAGAACCCACTCCACATTTTGCAGCTTCTTCTGTTCCAAAAGGTGAGATTCAAGTTGACGACGATAAAAGCCATCATATTGAAAGCGGTGTGCAGACGTTTTGAAACTGGCCGCTTCAAAATAATTTTGTTTTTCGTTTTTTAAAATTCTTTTAATCTTCGAAACAATTTTGTTTTACGTTTTTTAAACTTCTATTAACGTTTTTAAAATTTGTGAATTCGAGTCACGAATCAATCAAGTGGTTTATCTTCGAACGTTATTACAGTTGCTATAGCCGGCCCCGTGACATGCATTTGAAATGTTTCCGCACGTTCATGTGACGGAGCTTGTGTATATTTGTTCAATATAAATTTTGTGATGAGCTCTCTGATATGAAAGATAATTAAATGAAATTTTAAGCATTGAAGAAGTGCGGACACACAATGGCAAAAAGAAACGCTCTATTATCTACTCTATGTATTTCTTATAGACCTCCAAATAAACCGTCTAAATCTATTTATTCATTTCTCTCCGGACATTTTAAAAGCAGTGATAAAAAATCAATTTATTTTCTTGCCGACTCCAACATGAATAGTTTGAATTACGCAACAGACACCAAAGTAAATTGCTTTCTACACATGTCATTCTCCTGCACCATGTGTAACTACGTGTGCAAACTCAAGAATATCTGTAAATTGTATACTTTAAGGTCAGAAAGTTTTTTCCCCTGAAATATTTGAAGATGGGTCATCCGCAAAGGTTTTTTCCCGCGAAATGCAAAAACTGACGGTTCGAAACAATATTAAAAGATTTTTCATCTACGATTTGAATCCAATCTTTATTAAATCTGCCTCTAGAGATGTTTTATTTAAAAATTAATAAATAAAATATTCTTTTCACTAAATACATCAACTGTGGAATTTTCCTTAATTTTTAGATCACCTAAGCATTTTTAATAATCTTATAAGCAATATACAATTTACAGATGCTCTTGTCGCCCTAGTTTCACGCATAATTACACATGGTGTAGGAGAATAATATGTGTAGAAAGTAATTTACTTTGGTGTCTGTTGTGTAATTCAAACAATTTACGTTGAAGTCGCCAACAGAATAAATTGATTTTTTATCGCAGCTTTAAAATATCTAGAGAGAAATCAATAAATAGATTTCGACGATTTTTTGGAGGTCTATAAGAAATAGAGTAGATAATAGAGCGTTTCTTTTCGCCACTGTGTCACTGGACTTCAATACTTAAAATTTCATTTAATAATCACACATATCAGAGAGGTCATCACAAAACTTATATTGAACAAATACACACAAGGTCCGTCACATGAACATACGAAAACATTTCAAATGCATATCGCATGGCCGCAACCGTAATAACGTTCCAAGATAAACCACTTGATTGATTTGTGACTCAAATTCGCGAATTTAAAAAACGAATATTCGAACCGTCAATTTCGAATCGGCCGTTTTGAAACGTCTGTACACCTCTTAAAGTAATATGTGACTATTTGTATTTCTCCCCTTATTTCCATTTCTCAGCCTGGCAATGTTTTTTACTTACTTGTACTTGACGTAATGACATGAATCAAGATGGTGGCATGTAAGGCGGTCGTCTCTGCTGTTGTTATTATACTTGCATTCTACTTTTGTGAGATTAATTTTGCTAATTTTATTAATCGTAATTTTACTGTACAATCGTATGAAAATCACCTTGATATGGTTTATAAGCTACATATTTCAAGAAGTCTGTTATGTCGACAAAACTTGATTTTTAGCAGAAATAAATCATGCTGTATGTACAAGAAAGCTATATTGATATTATTATTATTATTGTTAGCATGTGGGGATATAGAACTAAACCCTGGACCTCTTACTATGTATAATGCAAACCGTGGAATGAAATTTTACCATCAGAACGTTTGAGGTTTGTTACACAACTTTGCTAACGTACAAGTTCTCTTTGATCAACAGAACATTGATATTATGACAATTTTGGAATCTCATATAAATAACTCTGGGTTCAATGATATCAATGAACTATACCAAATTCCTGGTTTTAACTTTATCAAAAGAAATAGGAAGGATGGTCAAGGTGGGGGAGTATGTATGTACATAAGAGATAGTTTAAAATGGCAAAGACGCAGCGATTTGGAACGTGAAAACATCGAAAATATTTGGATCAAGATTTTTCAAACAAATGCAAAAAGTTTTCTCATTTCAACAACGTATCGCCCTCCAGATGGATCAAAGTATTTGTCAAAACATTTCAATGACAACTTTACTGATTGTTTAACGAACGCAACAAAAGAATCGATAGAAATAATTCTCCTCGGGGATTTCAACATTAACTACAAAAAACGAAACGAGCACAGGGAATTAAAAATGATTTTCCAATCCCAAGGATTATTACAAGTAGTTAAAAGTGATACAAGAGTCACAATAGATACATCGTCCTTAATCGATCTCATCTTCACAAACACTCCATCGTCAATAATTACAAGTGACGTCATTCCGACATATATCAGTGACCATCACATGGTAGCCTGTATATGAAAGAAAAACCACCAAAAGTTTATTCCCCGTGTTACAACTAGCCATGCGTATAAGAACTATGATCCGGTAAAAATGAACGAGGAATTTTCTAAATTGGAGTGGAAAAAAATATATCACGAACCTGACTTAAACAAAGCCGTTAAATCATTCAACACAACCTTGTCGACCATTTTCGATAAACACGCACCAGTGATGAAGAAAACAGTCCGGGGAAAACGAAATGACTGAATCAACCATGAAATTAAAGAATCTATGGCTCTACATAACATGCTTTTCAGAAAGGCACGAAAGTCAAAAAGCCATGCTGACTGGGACCGTTACAAACGAGCTAGGAATACATGCAATAACCAAATTAAAGCTGCAAAAACGACCTTTCATAAAGCTCTTCTTAATAAAAACTCAAACAACCCACAGAAATTTTGGGAGACCATCAAAAAGATGTTCCCATACAATATCAAATCCATCAATTGTAATACTCAAAAGGAGAAAATTTCTCTAGAAACCTTTGGAAATTATTTTGCTACCGTAATAAAGCTTCTTAAAGAAAAGTACATATTAATATCAAATTTTACATGGAAATACCCGCTGAATCTAAGAGTAAGAACTCACCATATTTTTCATATGGGATACATACCACAAATATTTGTATTAAACCAATTGAAAAATCTTCAACGTTGTAAAGCAACGGGAATTGATGGTCTTCCATCGAATATGCTAAAAGACTGTAGTGAATTCATATCCAAACCGTTGTGTCACATATTGAATCTATCAATAAGAACTGGAAAGGTACCAGACATTTGGAAGAAGGCAAAAATCAAACCTCTTCATAAATCAGGTGCAACAAACGACCCATCAAACTTTAGACCAATTTCAGTTCTTCCGATATTATCAAAGATACTTGAACGAGCAATGCACTCTCAACTGTTGTCCTATTTAGAAACAAACAACCTGCTAACTGAATGTCAATTCGGTTACCGACAACATCGCTCTACCAATCATGCCACCACACTCCTCATCGATGGTATCAGGGAGCAAATCGACAAAGGAAAAGCTTAAGCAAGGCCTTTGACACGATTAGTCATAGCCAGTTATTAACCAAACTAAAGTCATATGACATAGCAAACAAGGAACTTTTATGGTTTACTGACTACTTATTTAACAGAACTCAAAGTGTTGAATTGGATAGCACCACAGGCTCCGAGAAGCCGTCAATGTGTGGAGTTCCTCAAGGGTCTATTCTGGGGCCCCTTTTAATTTTAATATTTTTTACCGCCTTGGTGGACCACATAAAGTACTCTCACGTTTTGAAATATGCTGATGACACTGTTATCTATGTTGCTGCCAAACAACCTTTGCGACATTGAAAATGCACTAACAGCAGACCTAAAAGCAATAGATCAGTATCTTTGTGAGAATGAATTAGTAATCAACCTAAACAAAGGAAAAACAGAAGTAATGCTGTTTGGGACTCATAAAAAACGTGGTAACAAACAACTTAATGTATTGTACCGAAACGAACCGATCAATGAAACAACTTCCTACAAATATTTAGGCATCCTTCTCGATCAAAGTTTATCGTTGTCGGAGAATTTTGCACAAGCTTACAAAAAGGCCAGTACTCGATTACGTCTGTTGATGAAACTAAAGAATCATGTAAACCACAAAGTTGCCAAAATAATTTACGAATCAATGATCGTTCCGATATTAACGTATTCGTCAACTGCATCCCTCCACTTCACTGCCACCCAGCTGAAGCAACTTGATAGTCTCGAAAATAGGGTTGTTACTATCGTCCAAGAACAATCGTTGCCAAAGATCGTCAACTTGATTAGGAAAGAAGCTTGTGCTACTATTAAAAAAATTTTGGTTAACGAATGTTGTTCTAACCTTGAAGGATACTTCCAATCAATCGATCATGTCATACGAACACAAAATAATGGTTTTTTACTACGTCTGCCAAAGACACGTCTTGAATTTGGAAAGAAGGCATTTAAATTTGAAGGTGCTAAAGTATATAATAGCCTCCCACTTGATATAAGGAAAGAAAGCGATCTCAGAAAATTTAAGAATGACGTCAAGATTTATTTCAATGTTTAAACTGTTCTAACACAATGTGTCTCTTAATCGTGGAGCCATAAAAGTATGGTTCTTTTTTCAGTCAATGTATTGTATCTTGAATTCATGAGCTTTTCACCGTTTGTTTGTTTACCTTTCACTCCTATTACTTGCTTTATTTACTCAACTCACAAATTCCTTTTGTTTACTAATTTTAATTTTTAGTTTTTGTACATTTTTTAATTTTTAGTTTATTGTACATTTTTAAAAACAGCTATTTCATTGATAACAGTTATAAAAACTGAAGAAAAACGCTGTATAAATATTATGTAAATAAATAAATAAATTTCTTAAAATTTTGGGAATCTGAGCCTCATGTTTCTTATTTATGTTTCTTAAAAGAAAAAAGACGTGTATTCTCAGTGAATACTTTTGGAAAATAAAAATATTCAATTCATAAAATTTTCCATTTCCAGCATATTGAATGTCAAAAATCAAGAAAAACACATTTTGCGCAAAATTTTGTCACATTTGATATCCGTATATTTTTAAAAAATATAAGCAGTATAGAATGTGAACAAACAAACAAATCTAGCTTAAAGCTTTTCTACAGACTGTGAGACCCTTTCAAAATCCAGGATGGTGTAATTTACCAAAGCTCTCCTTCATACAACACCACTCACTGTTCATCTAACATGACTTAAAATTGTATATGCTCCCTTATATATTGATATAGGGTTGGGATTATAGTATATAGGCATATCCATATGATACATATACATTATATGATAGATACCTTGCATTTGTCAAACTCCTTTCTTACATAATGTAAGTACAACAACCAGTTTCTACGCTCAAACAGACCAATTTCAGGAGCTGAAACAAAAGTAAATAAGTAAGTTATTTTTGTTGACATGAAAGCTCTTTTAATTTTTAGACAAAAAGTCGCAGGGATTAAATGTAAAAAAAATTGCAAAGTATATATATATCGTGGAGAACTTAAATTTGATATTTCTATCACCCAAAGATTTGACATGAATCTAACTCTAGTCACCTAGTCACCCTTGTATCAAATCAATAATTGAATTTCTACATCATTAGACTCTTGACCCATTTATTAACTGTCAAGAGTTTTTGCAAGATGGCAGCCTAAACAATGGAGTGATTTTTCAGCAAATGGTAAACAAACAGAGACTTTAATATGAACATCCACATTTAACATTATCCTAAAAGCATCATACCACCCAAACTGGCTAAGAGAAGTTATTTACTACATTTATTTAATTAATTAAGCTTACAATCCAAAAATCTACCAAGTGAAATAAAAATTTAGATTGTGGAGGCATAAAATCTGCCTTTAAAAGCTCTTCTACATTTCAATATAAATACACTAGAAAGTCAGAAAATGCAAATTAAAAAAAAAAAAAAATAGAGAAAAATCGGCTGTTTAAGATTTAGAACAAGATTAGTCTATAACAAACTTAATGTCAGTAAAATATATATCAAAAAGTCTTTTAAAAATAGCGATTGATGTTGCATTTACAATGTCCTCGGGAAGTGTGTTCCAACTATTCACTACTCTCTGTGTGAAAAAATGCTTTCAAGATTCCAGTCGGGTAAAATTTTTCTCCAGTTTTAACGGATGGCCGCGCGTTTTAGAATATTGTTTGTTCTTAAAAAGCTTATCGGTTGAGACGTTGTAGTATGCGCGACGGAGCTTGTAGGTCTCGACAAGATCGGAGCGAAAAAACCTGTATTTCATACTGGATATATCAAGGCATTGTAGTCGTTCAATATAGGAAAGATTTTTTAATGACGGAATGAATTTGGTGGCTCTTCTCAAGACATTTTCAATCAAACGTTTGTCAGAGATTAGTCGTGGGTGGTATATAGAAGAACAATATTCCAGATGAGGGCGTACTAGCGCACAGAACAATAGTTTAAAAAACGATTCATTGAGGAACGAGTAGGATCTTCTAATCATAGCGAATATCTTGTTAGCTTTTGAAACTTGAGATAAAGTGTGACAAGAGAAAATAAGTCTTTCATCAATGTTTACACCAAGATCTTTTTCGCAACAGGTCCTTTCAAGTTCAACTGTTTCTCCGTTCTCTGTCATAGTGTAGGTGGTTTGTGGGTTTGCACGCCAAAGATGCATGACATGACACTTTTCAACATTGAAACGCATTAGCCATTTTTTTGACAATACAGTGAAGTTATCGATATCATTTTGTAGTTGGGTTGGAGAGGAATCATCTACAGTGTCAAACAATTTTGTATCGTCTGCAAAAAACAAGACTGTAGATTTTACCATATCTGGCAAATCATTGATATAAACAAGAAAAAGGATAGGCCCGAGAACTGAACCCTGGGGAACACCACTTGTCACATTGCAAAAAGCAGAAAAAGTACCATTCACGAAAACATTTTGACTTCTGCCGGTTAAAAAACTGCCTGCGTATGAAATTTATAGTTTTATGACATAAGCCATAACCTCTTAGTTTCGTAAGGAGATGCCGATGAAGAACTTTGTCAAATGCTTTAGCGAAGTCCAGGTAAATGATGTCAACGTTTAAACCTTTGTCTAGGGCATACAACCACTCGTCAATTGCTGTTACTAAGTTTGTGAAGCAGGAACGACTTGGAATAAAACTATGTTGACTGTTACTGAGTAGATTGTGCTGAAGAAGATGAGAAAGAATATGAGCACCTATGATGGAATCAAAGATTATGGAGAGAATGCAGGTTAAGGAGATTGGACGATAATTGAGAGGATTAGAACGTTTTCCTTTTTTGAAAATAGGCATTACTAAACCTTGCTTCCAGACCTCAGGTAGAACTCCGGTTTCGTAAACTTCTATAAAAACAAGATTGAAATTCGATTTGAAAGTTCATAGGCTGCTTCTTTTAATACCCTAGGGTGTATATCATCGGGTCCAGGCGATTTACTGGCGTTTAACTTCAAGAGGTGATTTAAAATAATTCTAGGAGAAAAATCGATTGTGCCGTTATTAGTAAGAGAACTACTAACAATGTTCAAGATCATCACATGTGAAAACTTTGGCAAAGCATTTATTGAAAAGCTCAGCCTTTTCGAAGTTGGTATCAGCAGTATGGGTGGTGGTAATAAGTGTTGGGAAATGTTCTTTAGTTTTCATTTTGCTTCTTGCATATTGGTAAAATGCTTTGGGGTTTTCTTTAGCACGCTGAGCAATTGAACGTTCAAAATTGCAAATTGCTTTGCGACAATGGCTTTTGGCTTGATTGTGTGTTTTGGTGTAGTCGAGGTAGCTTACATCATCTTTATTAGCTAAGTATCGTGCATACATTTCACGTTTCTTTCGTATTTTTGCAAGAACATTTGAGTTAATCCAAAGCGATTTACAAACAAGGTTTTTCGAAACAGGTATATTCCTTTTCATCGAGCTAGTGACTATTTTGTGAAATTTTTCCCAAAGTTCTTCGACAGATGAGTTGATTGCTGGATACCACAACGCATTTTTAAAGTCATTTTACAGTTTTACAGTAAGACAAAGTTTGTTGGTTTGCGTGACTCCGGTTTTTTTTTGTAACAAGATTGAAAGATAACAATTTATGATGATTTTTTCCGATGGGTGCATGCATTACAACTTCGTCAATCATATTTTTTTCGGTAGTGAATACTAGATCTATTAGAGAAGGATTTTGTGAAGGGCGTTGATGTGTAGGAGAAGAAACATGTTGATGAAGATAGGTGTCTAAAAGGCTTTCAATGAACTTCGAAGATCGTGATAATTTTGGAAAAGGTGCGTTCAGATCCGACCAATCGATACTTGAATAATTCAAATCACCAACAATGAGAACATTGCCCCCCGCTCAGCAGTTGTAAAGGAAAATATATTGATAAATGAAATATGTTATAATAATGATATGGAAAAGTATAGGTTTCCCACGCTCAAAAATCCTATTTCTTCGGAATATGAGGCAGTCCCCTCCCTGGGGTTACAACCCAAGCTTCCGCAAGCTCACTCACAAAATCCTAAATACTCTGAACCACAAAAACACGTCCTTTGCATCAGCGATGGAGATCGAAATATTTTATTATATTTATTAAAAGGACTTGCCAAGAAAAATTATCAATATTAACAAAAACTTTGAGGAAATATTCTTGGAGAGAAATGTCAACAATTCTCACATCAGTAAAAAACATCGAACGAAGAACACTTGAAAATGAAGAAAGATCTCTAAAAAACAAAACCACTATTGACCTAGTAAAATGTGAGCTGAATGATATCAAATGCTCTTAGGAACACCAAATATAAGAACTAAAGGACAAACTTAAATATCAAAACAACAAATCACAAGAGATTCAAGAATCACTAAATGAACAGATTGGTCAGGCTCTTAGAAACACCCTAAAATGCATTAATCAACAATATTTTAAAAATCCTACAAACAATTCCAAGGCATGGCACATTGTTCTATCTCTTTCAAATTGTGTTGGCTAGTTCCCAATTTACTTGGAGGGTACTACATTAGATTATAAGCGATTACAAGCAAGTTTCCCTTGAGAATGAGTGGGTAGAAGATTAAATTCACTTTAATTTAAAGATTTGAAGAATTGTAAAGAATTATGCATGCCTGGTGCAAACTGTGATGTATTTGGTGGCACTGATTCTCGAATGAGACACAAGGATATTGCAATTTACCGTTTGCCAACAGCTAAAAACGAAGCTTCAACGCAATGGAGAAATGACATGTTCAGCATAATAACAAAGAATCAAATACAAAGGCAAATACAAAACACCACAGTCCACATATATGAAAAACATTTCAAAGAAGAATACCTGTATTGAGTCGGGGTGCTTATTGGAATCAAAGATATATTCACATTTTGAACATGAATTTAAAGAAGAAAAATTTTGTTAATAATTTGTATTTAATGTTTCAAATAAGCGCGCCCTTTTATTGTAAATGGAGGGCGCTTATTTGATCAAGGGCATTATTATTGTCCAAAATCTCAACGTATTACAAATTTACTTACAATAGTGAGCCAACATTGTGTCAACATTATTTTAGGTTTACTGACCAAAATTGTCAAAATTGTCAAAACAGAAATAAACATTTGGTATACGGACAAAACCCCCTTAGGACAAAACCCCCTAAGACAAAACCCCCTTAGGACAAAACCTCCTAGGACAAAACCCAATAAGTACAAACCCTTACTAATTAGAGGATGCTGATTTCAAATCAAGTACCAGAATTTTGATGTTTTCACCTCTAATACCATATTTGGGCAAATTTGGGCCCAAAGTTTAAAGTCTTCCGTTTGCTTTGAAAATTGGTAAGTTTACTAATAAATTGAAGCTGATTTCAAACCAAGTACCAGAATTTTGATGTTTTCACCTCTAATACCATATTTGGGCAAATTTGGGCACAAAGTTTAAAGTATTTTGTTTGCTTTGAATTGGTAAGTTTACTAATTAAATGATGCTGATTTCAAATCAAGTACCAGAATTTGAATATTTTTACGTCTAATACCTTCTTTTTGGGCAAATTTGGGTCCAAAGTTTAAAATATGGAAAACAGTTATTTCACGATGGAATGTCAGCATTTCTTTGATGTTTTACAAATAGACGGTGAACTTACGTGATTAATATCAAAACCTTTTGATATTTATCACCTTGGTCATCGCATATAATTTGGGCAGTGAATTTTCAAAAAATCATCGCTTTTAGTTCCCACTGAAGGATTCGTCGCCAATTTTTTCGTCGTGTAATCGCATTATCGTCTCAGTGGGAACCAAGCTTAAGTTATCACCCACAACCGTTGTGCGCATGTGTAAAACATTTACCAGGCCTGTCTTTATAAGGCGCGCGATCGCGCTCGTGCACCTCCCCACGCGCCTCAATGAGTTGACGTGCAAAATAAATCGCGCCCCTCGTTCCCCTTACTAAGCAAAATAAATTAACGTGATTTCCAGTTTTTTAGACATTCTAAGTCTCTAAAGTCAGTTCTTCCTCCAACATATTATATAAATATAATTTTAATTTCGATAGATTTTGTTATCAATTATTCACTGTTATCCAAAAAGTTTGACGTCAATCATAGAAAAAAAGAAGAGAACCAACAGACATGTTTACGCGCTATGCTACAGGTTTTTAAAAGTTCAATTCAACTTAGAGAAAAACAAATGCAGAAGAACTATGCTGCATACGATGGAAGATAAAAAGATCAAACCACAAAAAAAACATTCAGTTTTGTTTACAAAAACAACGAAGACAATTTAACAAAACGCATAAGCAAACATCCGTTTTTAAAGGTTATTAACTTCATGCTTTTTCCAAACTTTGCAGTCGTATTTCAACTTGTTAAAGCTGTATTTCGCTATACAACGTGCAAGTATGTGCTGTGACATTTAATAGCATTAAAACTCTGAATTTCGTGACGGTTTTATTACCACAGCACCTAGTAACGCCAGCGACGTATCCAGTGGGATTTTGATACCGCGAGTGCGGTATCGGCGCCCAAACTCTGGCGCCCAAAAAAAAAAAAATGTTCAAAAATTAAAAAAATGCACTATCAAAGATTTATTCTAACATTAAACAAATGTTTTTCCTTATTCAGCTATGTTTTTCAATCTATTTTGTACACTCTTTTTTTGTTTCAATTGACATGAACGCAAAAAAATGTTTTATAAATGTTGATCTTTATTTGTTTTGTGTTTTGTTTTAGTTATTTTTCCTTCACTTACAGGACCTTTCTCAGGCTTTCTCATAAGAGGCGTGCGATCGCAAGTGCACGCCTTCGCACATATCTTAAGCGGGATTTACACACGCGAAAAGTTTTCGCTTCTTCTCGTTCGTCTTTGCGGCAAACTATGATCGTCGATCCAATGGCTTAAGAGTTTCACGAAAGCTTATCAGAACAAAGGCGAAAGCTATCTTTGATGAGCAATGCGAGGAAAACGATCAATACGAAGAGCTTTTCAACGCAACCACAGGCTGGTTGTGTCGTTTTATGAAGAGGTATGGTTTATCTTTGCGAAGAAAAACGACAATATCCCAACACGATCCTGTCAATTTAATCGATAAGTTGATTTCGTATGTTCTTCACGTCCGGAGAATTCAGAAAAAACATGCCTTCAAAGCTGAAAATATAATCGCAATGGATGAGACGGCTGTCTCAGCTGACATGATTTCGGATACCACAGTTCATCCGAGAAGGGCCAAAACTATTACCATGAAGTCAACAGGGCACAAAAAAATCGACTCTCAGTCTGTTTGACAGCTAAAGCAGACGGTAGTAGATTAAAACCAATGATCGTATTCAAGGGAGCAAAACGTAAAGCAGTCCTATTGAATCAAAAGTTTAAAGGTCGGTGTTTTGTTGCTTCTTCAGCGAATGGCTGGATGAACAAAGCGCTAACTCTCCATTATGTAAAGAATGTTCTTGGATCGCTTGCTTTCGGAAAACAGCTATTAGTATGGGACACTTTCCAATGTCACATAATGGAAAGTGTCAAAGAAGCCTGACAATCTGCGAAAGTGCACATGGCTGTCATTCCAGGAGGGTACACAAAGCATATTCAAGCCCCCGATGTTAGCTGGAATAAACCTTTCAAGGCCTACATTACAGAAAAATTCGACCAGTGGTTAGCAGAGGGTTTACATGAATTTACTGAAGCTGGAAATATCAAAGCAGCACCACGGCGGAAAATTGTTCAGTGGATTCTCGAATCGTGGTCACATCTATCAAAAGAAATGATTGCCAAGTCGTTCAAGGTTTGCACCCCAAATCTCCCAACAAATGGCTCTGAAGATGACCAAATACATTGCTTTAAGGAGGGTACGACTTGTGAGGCAGGAGCAGAAAAGTTAAAAGCACAACTAGCTGTAATGACAAACAAGGAGATAGGTGATACCAATCCCTTTTCTTTCATTAATGAAGAAGATATGGAGGCTGCGACCCAGCCATTCCACCTTCTCGATGACGATGAAGAGAATGACGAGAAACTTGATATCATGTAGTCGACGTACATCTTCTCGATTATATTACTTTTGTTTATGGACTTTGTTTATTAACGCCCCTCCCTTACTAACGCCCCTCCCGAATAAACGCCCAGGGTAAAATTTGTTTATTAAAATAAACACCCAGGGCGTTTAATCGGTCATTTACGGTATTTGTCCTTTTGGAGGTTATTCAATCTTTTGCAAAGTATAAGTAGTTCGGAGTCAAATAAAGTCTTTTAAAGCAACTTGTTCTCTTTTTAATAATAAGTTTCAGTCCTGTTAATTAGTAAGACGAAGAATTTCACAAACAAATTTTTACAAGAATACATTTTTTATTCAGATCGCTTTCTACTACGACTGAAATTAAGTAAAGTTTTAGAACAAACGTCCACAGATTTGAACTATTCCATTACGATACATCATTTTCTTGATACTATAATTTCAATAAGACCGTGATCGATTTCATATCTTCGTACCAGTTTTGTAACGAACACTGCAATACAAGATTCGAAATCAAGAAAAGTTTGATCTCAGCATATGTGTTGACTTTAAAGAAGGGTCTTTAAACTCATATTACAGGCCTAAGACTAAAAAAATAATGACAAAAGTTTACTATATAGACAGACAGTAAGGTATGTCTATATTAAACAATCATGAAGTCGACTTGGCTATTTGGTACTTGGTTAATAAAATTAATAATCACATGTCTGAACTCGGAAAAAAAATAAAATTCGCGCACCTTGGGAATCTGAGGGGGGAAAATAAATAGCGCACCTCGATGAGTTGACGCGCACAAAGAGTCGCGCGCCAGACGAAATTCTTACAGACAGGCCTGATTTACCTCTAGTAATCTAATCTACTATAGGTTATACAGGGGCGGATACAGACATTTTAGCAACTATATGAAGATTTCAAACAGCTTACGTGTTTACTAAGGGCCACCACCATGGTTGGCTATGTTACTGAAGAAAACGTTACATAGAAAATTTTGAGCTTATGAAATCATGTTCATAACGTCTGTATCCACCCCTGTTATATGAGTTCAAACGCAACAGCCGTAATAATTTTCTAAGATAAACCACCACTTTATAGTCGCGAATTTAAAAAACCTTAATAGAATCTTAAAAAACGAAAAACAAAATTATTTCGAAAATTAATAAAACTTTAAAATGTAAAACAATATTGTTTCAAACCGTTATCTTCGAATCGTCAATTTCGAAACTTCTGTACACCAGATTACATAAATTTGGTCATGTAAATGCTAACTTGTAGCTAGATTATATATACATATTGTATATGTCAATTTTCAAAGCAAACGCAATACTTTAAACTTTGGCCCCAAATTTGCCCAAATAAGGTATTATGGGTGAAAATATTCAAATTCTGGTACTTGGTCTGAAATCAGCATCATTTAATTAGTAAACCTACCAATTTTCAAAGTAAACGCAATACTTTAAACTTTGGGCCCAAAATTGCCCAAATATGGTATTAGAGGTGAAAACATCAAAATTCTGGTACTTGATTTGAAATCAGCATCCTCTAATTAGTAAACCTATCAATTTTCAAAGCAAACGGAATATTTTAAACTTCATTCATTATCTGAGTTGTTTGTAATGTGAAGAAATTATGAAGGGTTTTGTCCTAAGGGGGTTTTGTCCGTATACCGTAATGTGTTGCACTTAACAATAAAATGTTTTATATTGCGAAAAAATGCTGTCGTAGAGAATTCTTCTTGCTATTTTCTTTACCGACCAGGCCTTGCCGGACAGAAACAGAAATATTCCTAGACATTTTGTCCCGCGATACTTGTGTTAAATTTTGAAACATTTCAAACTCGTTTTATTCAATAAATTAAACTTTCATTAAAATGAGAATATTGTTTTGCATACCGAAGACTGTTTATCTTATACTGTAGACAATTTTTCAATTCAATTTTCAAATCAATTGATCAATTCAAGTAAATATTTTCTTTTTCATAACTACAATTTTCTTCTTTATATTAGAATGTAGCACAAAAATATGATTAAATGATAATAAAAATAATAACAATGATATTGATACGTGTTTGATTTCAAATAAAAGAAAAGTTCAGTTAATGAAAAAGTGGAATCTCGTAGAAGGTCAAAATCGACTTTATCATCGAGAACCAATTTGAGCTTTAGGATTAAGAGTCGTAACTATAAATTAATAAACTAAAAATATATATATAATAAAATAACGCGAATACTTCAAATCAAATTAAATAACAATTATTTAAATTATATTAAGCAGAAACAATTAAATTCAAAAATCTATCAAATATATTTTAAATCAAAAAAAAGTGACAATTTTATTTCGTTTATTCTTAAAAATACTTATAAATATCTACTAATTTTAATAAAATGTATTTTGTCTTATTTTTAAAAGCAGAGAGAGAAAGAGAATCTTCCAAATTTTCAAAGTTTGAATGAATTAACTCATTCCATAGTTTAGGGCCACGAATTGAGATGCAAAATTGGCAAATTTTAGTTTTACAAAAAGGTTGTACTATTACTCCAAATGATCTTGTATTATTTAGATTTGGTTTAAGAGTATAAATTCGGTCAAATATATTGGGAACTAAATTATATTTACATTTATACATGAAATTGACTATCTGAAATATATTTATTTCGTAAACATTCATTGCTTCCATATCATCGAAAAGAGGCTTTGTGTGAGTAAACTTGTCTTTAAAGTAAATGACACGAATCGCATGTTTTTGTGTTTTAAAAATCGATTTTAATTTGCTTTTATGTGTACTTGCCCACACTAAGTTTGCATAACTTAGATGGCTGTGTATAAAAGAAAAATAAAGTTGTTTTAATAATTTTTTCTTTAAAATATTTCTAGTTTTGTATAATATTCCTACACTTTTAGATATCTTGTTATTTATTAAGTTAATATGGTGTTCCCAAGACAGATTTTCATCAACTAACACCCCTAAAAATTTAATAGATTGTGTTTTTTCTAATGTTTTATTGTTAATGTGGAGATTAGGTAGATTTTCTGTGACCATTTTCCTTTTTGAATGAAATACTATATATTTAGTTTTATCTGAATTTAAGGACAACTTATTGCTATGAAACCACAATGATATTTTATTTAACGCAATATTCATTATTTTGAAAGCATTATTTATATCCGAGGTTGAGGTGAACATGTTTGTATCGTCTGCAAACATTATGAAATCGATATTTGGAGAAGAAAAAGCTAGGTCGTTCACATAAATTAAAAACAATAATGGGCCAAGAATCGAGCCTTGAGGAACACCACATAATATTTCAAGAAAAGCAGATGCACTACTTCCATAAAAGACGCATTGTTTTCTGTTTTGTAGGTAACTTTTAAACCACTTAAAATAAGTATTTGAAATTCCGTAATGTTGTAATTTTTTTAATAATATTGAATGGTTTACAGTGTCAAAAGCTTTCGATAGATCTATAAAAACACCTAATGTATATTCGCCATTTTCAAAGGAATTTGATATTTTATCACTTAATTCTAACAACGCATGTTCAGTGGAAGTGTTTGCTTGAAAACCAAACTGTTTGTTGTAAAACAGCTTGTTTTTTTTAAAATATGAATAAACTCTGTTAAACATGATTCTCTCCAATAATTTTGAGAAAAAAGGCAAGATAGATATTGGTCTGTAATTTCCAACTTCAGTAGAAATGCCAGTTTTAAAAATTGGTTTAACTTTAGCATATTTAAATTCTTCTGGGAAAATTCCATTTCTAAGGGAAGACTGGAAAATTTTAAATAGCGGTTGTTTTATTTCATTCATCACATCTATTACAAGATAGATATTACATGACTATCTATTACATGACTAGACCTTTCAAGGAATGTTTTAATCGTGTGCACAATTTGAGTTTCGTACATACGCGATTCCTTCAGCGCTTGCTAAGGTTTTACGTATTGATTTATAGTACTTTATTGTCAGAAAATTCCATGGGAATTTAATTTTGCGAATCAAGGAATATTATGTATTTCGTGGGAATTTAATTTCGCGAATGGCCAAAATCGATCATCAAAATTAAAATCTTTTTTTGTTCCTTTTTTGGACAATCAAAATTCAACATTATTTTAGTTTGTTTATTAACCAAAGTTCTTCACACTTTTAAACATGTTGCATATAATACTAACATAACTCTAAAGAAATACTAAGAAATACTAACTACATTTTTCATGATGTCTATTGTTCAATGTCTTCAAAAATATCGAAAACGTTATGATGATCATCTTCCGGCGCATAAATATCTTCATCATTGAAGTGCAGGGTTAAGAAAAGCCTCTCTTTCTTCCTCATTGATTTCCGCCATGTTGATGTTGTTCTCGTGGGTAACGTTGCCATTCTAGTACGCTTGAAATCTTACAACAAAACAAACGCTATTTTTGGTGATCATAATAGGGAAAAATTGAAAGTAATCAGAAAAATCAAAAAAAATTGCTAGAATTTAATTTCGCGAACGAAGAAAACGTTTTTTCACGGGAATTTAATTTCGCGAATGAAGTGAAAAAACCTTTTTCGTGGGAATATAACTTCGCGAATGAAGGGCCAATTCGCGAAATTTTCTTCCCACAAAATTTTCTGACAATAAGGTATAATGTTTTTTTACTTCTTGCTGTACATAGCTAATGCCTCAACTCTTGACCCATTGTATACTACGCAGAGAGACCTCTTTATGCTGGATGCCTTGGTTGTTGGTCTTCCTGACTTAAAGAGACCCATGCGGTATAACAATAGTAGATACACGCCGTCATTTCAACAATCACGGACATTTCAAATCAAAAGTTTTAATGTATTTTTTAAATAACACAAACCACATGCACCTGAAGCGTAAATAATAACATTTCGTTGAGAGTAATTTCTGCGTTTATGAGTTTATAGTGTTTGTTCCAAATGTAGAACAGTCGTGCAGACTTGCTTTTTTGTGCTTTGTAGAAGTTCATCACCGTACCAGTGAAGTACTGCATGGTCAAATTAGGCAAATTATATGCAATAAATCACAAGGTAAAATGTTGCTGCCGTCTTTTATGTCTAATTTAGAGGGCTGATATTGGCTTGTTTATCGCTGTCAGAATCAGCTGATGAAGGACTAAGGCCTATGTTTGAATTTATCGCAGAAGAGAAACTTCAACCATTCCTGTGGGTCAAGGGTTGCTAAAACACTTTTGTTTTTCACAGTATCAATCGTCACTGCCTGTTACGGCTAATTACTTTATTTTGACAGTTTTGCCACGTTAATTAATATCGAGGGAATTTTGTAAAAAGGCGTATAAAAGTGCATGCGAGTTGTATAAACGTACAGAATAAAAAGACGGAGAAACTCAATGTTCGAGTAAAGAACTTTATGTTAAGTTCTACGTATGATCCGTCGAAGTGTGTTTATATATGTATAGTCTGTCCTATGTGAAGGACTTATTACACGACTCGTATAGCACTTCCATACAACTGTTTTACCTTTCTTGGAAGGTTTCAACCGAGAACGAGTTATTTTTCTGCGTTCCTGACAAGTGCAACGTTCAGACGCAACACTGCCCTTGCTGGTGCATTCTTAGAAGGTACTGTTTTTTCTTTAATCCAGAGTTGAAAGTTGAAGGGTTAAAGGACTCTGCTGTGACACTTTTGATTGGCTCCTTTCTCTGGATGATAGATGATTTTGAAAATGGCTTTTTAACAACTGATCTAATCACGTACAAAGAGTGGCAGTCACAACAATTTGCAAAGAATAGGGTGTCAAAATATATATAAGTCAGAACAAGAGAAAGATATCAATGTTCAAACAAAAACCTATCGCAGTGTGAAAGTTGTTGTCACAGAAAAATCCAAAAAGTTTGTACGTAAGTTGTTGAAGGAGGTTGCAGAATTAAAACAACATAACCGAAGAATGATATCACAATTTTGTTGAATTAAAGAAGTTTGACTTATTGTTGAGAAGCTGCAGTTCGGATGGATTGGTCTGAGAACGCTAAGTTATTTCAATGTAGGCAAGAGAGAAGTGCATACTACTATGATAAACAAGTGTCTGTGAATACAGCTGTAGTATACCAGGCAAATGAAAGCACCACCTGTGTTGGGTCTTTATCTGATAACGCTGACCATAAGAACACTGCAGTCTGGGCATCTTTATGGTTAGTGACATTTAATATTGACTTAGATGAACTTCAAAACTTATACATAATAACTGAAAGTCCAACCAGCCAGTACAGAAATGCTGGCTGTGCTTATCTAACAAAAAGATTTGCTGAAAGTAAAGCCATTGATGTTTGGTGGATTTTTACAGAGAGTGGCCATGGTAAAGGTCCCATGGACGGGGTTGGTGCTGCCATCAAGAATGCAGTCAATCATGCTGTAGTTGCAGCAGAGTCAATGCCTGATGTGTTTGTCATGTCTGCCAGTGATGTTGCACCAATTTTGAACCTGGTGAAAGTTGAAATATCGATGTATGGAGATTCAGATATCAACAAAGTTAAAAGTACCCTTCCTTAAAATTTGTCAATTAGCTGGAAGAAATTTGGAATTTCCAAAGTCCATGAAATGCTTTTCTCAGATAAATGTTCTAATGAAATTTAATGGAAAATGCTATCTCAGCATCCGGAATTTGTGAAAGAAAAGTAAAAATCGCACACTTGTAAGAAAGGAAACTAACAGCAATAATACTAAAAGAGATGATAATGAATGATGATGATGACAGTGAAATGAAAGTTGTGACTCAGAGGAAGTTTACTGTCAGGTGATGATTCTTCGTTAGACATTGAGGAAAGTGACAATAACAACGATATTGAGAAGATTAAAATAGACGAAAATAAGCAACAAGATTCAGTTTTGAAAGTGCCTGATGCCCAGTTACTTCCTCTTAACTTTGAGTATGTTGATTTAAACAGCTGGATATTGGTTATAAAACCAATCATATAAATGAGGGTGAAAAGTTTTTGGGATGCTTACTAACAAAGGTTGCTGACCAGTACAAAGTTCAATGTCTTGAAAAACCCTATGGAGATTGTGTAGCACAGCAGTTTGAGAAGGACCCCGATGCTGTGTATTATGATCAGGATTACATGGCCCCTGTAACACCTTGGGCAACAGAATTAGATGATGATGGCAACCGCACAAGAAAGACTTTCTATAAATATTGAATATGTAGTATCCATTCTAAAACTTCAACGTGCCTATACTTTATTTTATTTTTAATGTTATGTTTGGTACATAAACCCATTTATCATTGGTTTGTATTTACACTTATTTTGGAAAATTTTATTATTCCATAAAAATTTGATTTACAATGTTCAGTTATTTGTTGATTATTTCTATTTAATCATAAAAATAGTTTTGGAGATGATTAGACTTGAATAAATCAT
This sequence comes from Candelabrum cocksii, assembly GCA_963930725.1. Classification (NCBI taxonomy): domain Eukaryota; kingdom Metazoa; phylum Cnidaria; class Hydrozoa; order Anthoathecata; family Candelabridae; genus Candelabrum; species Candelabrum cocksii. The sequence continues at coordinate 6,486,467 of OZ005668.1, read as the reverse complement.
ATCATATGTACTTTGCATAGATGTTACGTACGGTGAAAAATGGTTATGTTAACAATCTGGTAGATGTAGGAATCAGACTTCACTAACGCCAATAACCCAAGGCCTAATGGTTATTTTTGGATGGGTTTATGTACCTGAGTTCAAAATAATTTGTTAATATATTTGTAACAAGATTGTCTTTGTTTATTTTGTAAATACTACATAACTTCTTTGTTTAAATGTTGTGTCCTGTTCATTGGCTTTAGGGAAAATTTGAGATGGTAAAAATAAATGTTACGTGCGGTCAAGAAAACCTGTCTGGTCTGTTACCTTCAGTGTCACTATATTTTTTTCCTTTCATTCTTGTGCCCGGCAACTTCATGTTGATGGTATGGTATGGTAGCATGATGGTATGGTTACTTATGGGAGGAAAATATTTTTGATATGAGAATATTTTTTTTGGGAGAGAACAACAATTTTTTGGGTCAGATTTGTGACCGAAGCCCACTACAAAAAAATTAACAAATTCCAAGGGGGTCACTCATTGAAAAAAATTCATTGAAATTGCCTGATTCTTAGAGACAATGGCTCTTAAACACAGGCAACAAAAGACCATTGTTTGGTAGATATGATCTGGTCTATGTAGTTCCTTAACCTAGATCATTCAAAAGATAATGTTCTCCAATTACAGTATGGAGGTTTAATCATCTGATGGTTTATTCGTGCAGATGTTTTTATGGCTGGATGCCCTTCCTAACACCAACCCAGAAAGAGTAAAACAGTGGTGAGTTAACAGGGTTTTAGAAAGGCCTCACAGATGACGTATAACGTCATCTTCCAAATTGAGTCCAATTTCCTAATTGACTCTTAGATTTGTTTTTTTGTTTTTTGGTAGAGTTTTAAAAGTATATGTGTCAATATTTTAAACAGCAAGCAAACAATCGTTTTTCTATATATAAATAGATAATAACGCTAAGGACATTCATAAAGTATTTATCACAATGCTACGACGCAAATCACGAATAAACCTTCGATCACTATACAGCTATACCATTATAGTCTGGTTAAAGATATAAACAGCATGATTTTTGTGATATGCTTTAACTGGCTTATTAAACTAAGATGTTATGATATGTTGGTTTGTTTTTAACGAGGCTCCCAGTACGCTAATTAAGCATTATCAGGAAGACCATGACTCAAAGTTTTAATACATTTAATTGCTCCCATTTGTGCTACGGTTACTTTTGATGAAATACAGTGTGTTTTATTTATAACTGCTCACTAAACAACTTTGTAATAGCTTGGTCTCGAACCCAGAACCTTTCGGTCAATAGCCGAACGCCTTTTACCATTCAGGCCACGAAAAATTGTGCGCCTGATCGGCACGGAATAATACTTACGCAAGTCTGAAATATCGGGCGCCTGTGATGATTATAAATACTTTATATTCGCGCGTATTATTCCTTTGAGAAAAAATTCTTAATATTAAATATTTTAAAAATATTTAATTTTTTAAAGCTAATAAAGTTGTTGTGTTGATACCTTCAATGATCGAAGCAGTTCCTTTTAAACATTTGGTGAATTAATTATGAATGAAGTATGCACAATTGTAGTCCCGTATGAAATACAAACAAAATGCAAATGCCGTTTAGAATGTTAACCAACTGGCACTTATAATTAATTGTGCCGCAGTAATACAATTATCCTGAAATTTGACAATCACATATTAAGCATATTTAACAGAGAACAGTTTTTGAACCAATTATATCGAAATTTTTATGATATTGTCACGGCACATATTTTTACTAGCAAAATACAGCTTTAAAAAGTTAAAATACAACGACTTCTTAGTGATAACGATGGATGTCTTCTTGAAATTAGCAAAAAAGTGCAAAGTTAACCCGTTAAAACCGAGCTGTCGTGATTATTTTCTTCAGAGTCTACTGCATGTTTGGTTTTGTGAATGTGTCTTTTGTTTTGTAAACAAACTGAATGTTTCCTTGTGGTTTGATCTTTTGTTCTTCCATCAAATGCAGCATAGTTCTTCTGCATTTATCTGTCTCTATGTTGAATGGAACTTTTAAACAACTTGTAGTATCGCGTGTAAACATGTCTGTCGTTTTCTTCCTTTTTTCTATGATTGACGTCAAACTTTTTGAAACAGTTAATAATTGGAAACGTTAAATTTTGTTAAACTAACTAAATTTCTTAATAAAGCTACACATTGATATATTTAAAGAACGGATGAATCGATTATAATTTGAAATGAAAAAACACATTTACATAACTAAATAAATTACGTTAAAGTAAGTTCTTTAAAATTTTATATACAAGAAGAGATATATTTAAGACGTGTGATTATTATTAGTAAAATAACACAGTTAGGAGCGTGGTGGAGAGCACACCTTAAATTATCGATGGCACGGGCGCGCGCCTCTAAATGCCAGGTTTGGTATAATTTTGTTCCCTATAAGAGAAAAAATTGTATAAGGCATTGGATGTATAAAATAAACGCTGTAAAAACACACCAACTTGAGCAATGTTACAGTTCAATTTTAAACGTTTCTGAGAGTCCTCTTAGAGCTAATCTAAAATTTTTTTCGCTTACAGCGCCTCCCAGCGCTACTACGCTCCTCAATAACCTAGAAAACGCCATCTTCCCAAAAATCCTGGCTAACGCCCTGGTTAACCCACGCAAAGGTACCAAAGTTCTTTGTATTTAAAGCTCTATGGCAGCTATGCATCAGGGGCATGGATGCTCATGCCCATGAGGTCAAGATGTTATACGACCCGCATATCCAAGGTATGGTCACAAAGGTTGGCTCAGAAAATTAATCAGCAACCTATTGGCATCGCACATACTTGATTAAGATGTGTGATTAATGTCCTGCACAGTAGGTTGCTCACAATGCACTTAAATCATTCCCAATCATTTATTTCAAAAATGAGAAACCAGCTTTCATCAATACCTCAGTGTTAGTATCCCATTAGTCACATTACAACGGTTTTCCCCTTAGACAGTGCTACTCAACTGAAGTTTTAAATTTTAAAGTGGCAGGTGTATTCAGGTGTATTTTAGAACCGTTCCTTACCATTCAATCATATTTTTTTTAAATGAAAAACATGTACCAAAATTCACAATATTGGCAATCAATCAATAAAACTGTATATAATATACAATATATTAAACTTTACCATGTCTTTTCATCACATTCTTCACTTTGCTATCAACATTGCTATTTTGAATAGACTGGCTTGATTTCATTGAGTCCGATTTTTCTTCCACTGGTGACATTTTTATTATTATGGAGGTTTGAAACTGAAAAGTATATATATAACATAATAATATATTGTATTATATAATTTAAAGTACAAGTATAATTTAAAGAGTTTAAAGTACAAAGTTGGTATCTTGCGTGGGTTAACTCGCCACTGTTTTCCCTCTTCCTGGGGTTGGTGTTAGGAAGGGCATCCAGCTGTAAAAACATCTGCTTCAATAAACCATCAGATGATTAAACCTACACAATTGTGGGGAATATCATCTTTTGATAACGTGCAACCCACTCTGAGTGGAAAAGGCCACATAAATACGGATGATGATGATGATAATGAATATATAAAGCTAAGACATACTAACACAACACAATGGAAGACCTTTTATCGTAAAAGGCATTTAGACTTCTGCAATAGAAAGTGTAATTCAAAAACAAAACCAATATATATATATATATATATATTGATACATAATAAGCATCGCAAACTATCGCAAACTCTTATAGACAACCTTTCCATTAATACACTTGAATTTAAACATTTTGCTGGAAAGTTAACAATCCAAATAGCAGATCATCTTCTGCAGTTTGTTGTTCTTAAAACAATATTTTTGAAAAATTGAAACAATCTACTGAACGGATTGCGGTTATTTCGCCCCAAAGTAGGTTGTTTCGCACCATCATTCAGGTTGTTTCGTTTCATCGAATTTCCCGATTTTGTTCGTGATCGTACTTTGTGTTATTTCTGATTTAATGACTAGGACTTACTTTTGTTTCAGATTGGCTTGCACTGGATCGATGTTGCACACTGTATATACAGTGTGAATTCCAAGTGTTTTGGAGCCAATATAACATTGTGAGCATGCAGAGCACAGATAGTTTCATTACAGGCATACATGGGATAAGACCTTTACGGAGCAGATATTTCAAAGACTAGAAGACAATACAATCGTGAATATTGCAGAAACAATATATATCAGGCAGGCCTCCATGTCATTTTCAAAGACAATAAAATCGTTAAAAACGGAGCAATACATGAAGTAGTGTACACTAAAAATTCACACTAAAAAAACCCCACAAAGAATCACAAATGGTAGATAAATGATAAGTCCATACTATATATGCAACAATGCAAATGGTCCATACTATAAGTCCATACTATGCAACAATAGGTCCATTCAAATGGGAGCACGCTTTCAGGAGTTGCACGAATCCTGTTGAGTTTTCCTTTTTCCACTGCCTTTTATACAGATCTGCCTAATTTGTTACGATTTGATTAGATAGCTTGCCCTAGTAAAATTATAACACCTGATTAGATACATGATTTTTTTTATTAGCAACTGCTTTATAAGCAACAGTACTCGAGTTCAGCAAAAAATAAGCAACTCCACTACTGACCTTTTATTACATTAAGCAACTGGTGAAAAATATTTATACTATCATAGCCACTTCAATACACAATTTTTTTTATAAGCAACTCACTTAGAAGCAACAGTAGCAAAATTTGAAAAATTGTTAAGCAACTTCAGATCCGTACAATTGTGAGCTTAAGCAACTCTTAAATTTTATACTATACAGAACAGTACATTTAAAAAATCAAAACACAAAAAGAAATGAACAAAACTCACAGAAAAATAAAACTGCAACGACTTCTTTTCTTTACATCACTTGACAAATGTGTTTCTCATTACAGTACAGTATTGTGTAATATGTTATGCAATACACATTCAAAATTCAGGTTAATAAAAATTCTTGAATTCAAAACTATGACTTTTTTGTATTTTCACTTTTTCTTATACAAACACTGAAAACTTAATCGAAGAAAATTAAGCAACCATTAAGCTACTTCAAATCCAAACATTGGCTAAGAAATAAGCAACTTAAAAGCTGGCCAAAATCCCAAGTTGCTTATAAAAAAAAAATCGTGTAGTAATAACTTTGTCTTGTATGTATGTAATTTAACTATGCGATACACCAAGTGAGGACATTGCATTGTTATTTTCTTTATTTCGAATGTCTGTCTTGTTGATTGACGTTTTCTCACTTATGAATCAAACTTTGTTGTTTTATTTATGATTTGTTTCGGTTCACGATGAGCAAGCAGAAAAGACAACCCACACTTTTAAGCCTTGGCTTTTCAAAAATAAGCAACCAGTTAAGCAACTTGAGTAGCAATTTCGGCATAAAATTTAAGCAACATGAGTTCTACCCCAAATCTTAAGTTGCTTATAAAAAAAAATTGTGTAATCAAGAGTATGAGTGTCCAGAGTGGCATGTGATATCTCATCACATAGTCAAAGGAGAGCCGCCGTTTAATAATAATAATCGTGTAAAAGTTGCATTTATTTCGTTCAATATACGATGAAATTCGATGGAGCAAAACAACCTGAATGATGGTGCGAAACAACCTACTTTGGTGCGAAATGACGTGGGCGAAATAACCGTGGTGCGAAAAGACACGAGCGGCTAAATGCTGATATTCCGGATGAAAAAAATATACTTCAAAACCACAGACGGGTTGCAATGTTTTCGTTTTTCATGAATCCTGCGCATGCGTAACCTTTCGCCATTCAAAACAACATTTTGATTAATTTCTCTCTTTTTTCTGTTTTATATTCAAATACAAGAAGATGCCAAAACTTTGCAGTACACTTTATTACTAGTAAATAGTTATTAAAATATGAAAGATAGCTAGCTATATACAGTTTAAAAGCAACTTTCAAGTTTAGTATCATTATATTTCTTTATAAAAGCAAAGTAAAATGTGAATATGTTTTGATCATGAAAACTTGGCTATTTCTGAATTAGAAAGATGGAATGTTTCTTGGATGAAATCAAATGCCGAATCTATAACCATCACTAGATACAACTACTGCAAAACCAAACTGGTGGAGCTTTTTTCTTTATCCCAACACATCTCCTATAAAGACAATTAGAATTAAAAATAAAAGATATAGATATAATTATTGTATACCTACTTATATATATCAAGTATTTGTTAAATTTAGAGGGGGTTAATAAAAACACAATCTTATCCTTATTGCGCCGTTTTTCTAACAGATTTCTATATAATTCTTCTTTCAGGCATGCGATTCCAAGAGTTATCAGAGCTACAACTCCGCAAATGTTATTGCAAGCTTGTAATGGGTATATAGAACATGTTGTCACAATAGTGGTTACCAAAAATGTTGGTCCTGTCGCAGTTATGAGAAAGTTCTAGCTTACAATGTAATGCTTACATAGATCTTCAATGGTCGGAGAAAATTTTTTTTTAAACGATTCTAACAAGTCAATCAGTCTTGTTGGTGGTTTCCATCCAAGTGAATCGTTGTACAATGCGACGTTTGTTTGTGAATCATATATGCAGTTTACCCAGTGGCATCCTGGTTTATCATCTGATCCAAGGTATGTAGACTCATCAGTGTTTCTCCCAACATTTATCACAAATGCAAGAACAGTTTGTATACTCTTTTTTTATTTAGAAATTGTTCTATATTGAAAACTCGATTTAGATAGATGCATGATACTTTGTTTTGTTGCGTGTTTAATTTGTCAATAATCCAATGTACGTGATCGCCTGATAGATATCTTTTGCAGCACAATCGAGCCAATTCGCCTGGTACCATATTTACCTCTGGAATTTCGTTATTTATAGGATGGTTGTGAATCAACGAACGAAAGGATTATCACATTAGGATTCAATCGTACTAAAGCAAACCAGTCTAGATCTTGTTTCACTGACTGTTTAACATCCTTTGCCTGGATTAATTTCAATGCACCTCTCGTACAATATCGAAATTCCCAAACTCGCTGTGAACATAAAAGTTTTGTGTGCTTAACGTATTAGCACCATCAATCTCACTTCTCCAATGGAGTAACGATGTTACAGGAGGTAAAAAGTGCATATTGAAATGATGGATTGTTAAAGTAGTTGGGGTTATTTTCCGTAAGCCATACGACTTACATTGTTTTCCGGAAGGTAAACACAAGACTCGACTGCTGTTCGAAATGTTGGTTGCATCTAAGGTTGCTTTGTTTTCCACGATCATTCCATCCTAGAACATGAAAAATGGCTTTAGAATAAATAATAATATTCACAATAATAATAATGTATAATTTGACAAATAATTTATAATATTTTGATATTACAATATTTATAGTTAGGTACTTTATAAAGATTACCTCCTGTATGTAATAAAATATTTAATAACATTATAATATATTCATATTTAAATGACTCTAACTAATTCCCACAAGCATAATCAGTTTTTAGCCTCAGTTCCTTATAAAACCATGTAATATATTTCATGTGTTCCTCTGTATTTCTCGCAAGCGAAGTAATGATGCGTTGAGCATTACGACTTTCATAGTCAATTTATAACAAAAATTATGCTAATATAAGTATAATTATATTACGAGAGAATTCTTATAATTTTAATAGAAGGGTTTTAGTGATAAAATATGAAAAAACCTTTTAATACATAACTTTCTGCAATATCTACAAGGAATATTAAAATATAAAATACTTACATTTCTTATCTTCTTCCTGTGTTTTTCTCTTCAATCGCACGCTAAACCGGTTCTTCTTCGCTCAGGTTTTAAATTTCTTTTAACTAGACTCAGCTGCATTCTAATTCACGGGCTCGGAAACGTGCCAAGACTATAAAGTATTTTGGCCATCCACGGAAACCACATCCGCAATATCAGCATTAAGCCGCTCGTGAAAAGACCAGTTAACCCTACTGAACAAACTTTTGTCAGAAATTTTAAATTTTTTCATGTTGAAGAATTTAGGGAGGATCTACTGGCTATTGATTAAAACAACATGCTTAATAACAAAAGTGCAAACAATTCTTTCATTGAATTTTACGGAGTCCGATCGATGGTCCGACATGTCTCATACCGATCGATGGTCCGACATGTCTTATATTCTCTTTAGAATAGTTACGGTATAGACTGTTTCTTTTGTTTTGCATCTGTAGCTAATTTATTAGGGAACATTTTTCTAAGAAACCTGAGCAAAAAATGTTTAGTTCTGAAGTTGTCATTTAACATTTTTAAAAGATGTTTCAGTCGATCGATATCAATTTTAAAAAAAATGGTTCTAGATTTGTTCATTCTTTTTTCTTAACAATCATCAACAAACGAAAATTAAATTAAACGGCGAAATGGGCTGTACAATTACAAATTGCCCTCCAATAACTGTATATATTTCTTTGACCATTTTGGTACTCTCCTTTCAGTCTTATCACTCTGGCTTCTAGTTGCGCCCATTTCCTTTTCCGTGGGGCTAGGGCATTTCCATTCCGCATTCCTTCTTTTTTTGCATCATTAACAGCCAACTGATCCTTTAAAACTCGTATGAAGTTCCACAAAGATGGGTCTCTTACTTCAACTGCCTGATTCCACCTATTGTGGAAACTCTCCACATAATTGTTTGTTCGAAAATTCATCGGTCTGTCAAATACATTCCACAGCACTCGCGGAAAGTTGCCATTGAAGTAATTATTTCTTAAAGTAAGAATAATAATCTTCCAACCCAGGATATTCGTTAATTAATTGTCGCGTTTCGACAGAAATGAAAAGTTCATTAAAGTTCATTCTAAGCAATTAAACAAGCAAGAAACCCATCGCTAGTGTTTTACGTATATTTCGTTTTAATACGTTATCATTTCGATACGCTGCAACGAGCCCAACGTCTTGAATTTGAGTGAAATGAAAGTAGCACCCGCGAACACAAGATATAAACGTCTCGAGAATTGATCGAAATCCATCGATATGTCGGACCATCGATAGGAACCTGTCACTTACAAATCAAATTGTCCATGAAACCAATAAATCAAAAATGCGGTGTACAGACGTTTCGAAAATTTCCTTTTATTTTAAGTATTTCAGTTTTTAGTATAGGATCAGAACTTTGTCAAACGCGGTATTCCCAATTGCCTACGAACTCAAAATTCCCAATTCCAAGCAAATAAAAGGGACACAAACAAAATCATAAAAATTAAAAAAATGCAAAAAATTTTTGTTTTCCGTTGGCTTTGAAAATTGGTAGGTTTACTAATTAAAGGATGCTAATTTCAAATCAAGTACCAGAATTGGGATATTTTCTCCCCTAATACCTTATTTGGGCAAATTTGGGCCCAAAAGTTTAAAATATTCCTTTTACTTTGAAAATTGGTAAGTTTACTAATTAAAGGATGCTGATTTCAAATCAAATACCAGAATTGGGATATTTTCACCCTTAATACCTTATTTGGGCCCAAAAGTTTAAAATATTCCGTTTGCTTCGAAAATTGGTAGGTTACTAATTAAAGGATGCTGATTTCAAATCAAGTACCAGAATTGGGATATTTTCACCCCTAATACCTTATTTGGGCAAATTTGGGCCCAAAAGTTTAAAATATTCCGTTTGCTTTGAAAATTGGTAGGTTTACTAATTAAAGGATGCTGATTTCGAATCAAGTACCAGAATTGGGAATTTTTCACCTCTAATACCGTATTTGGGCAAATTTGGGCCCAAAGTTTAAAGTATTTTGTGGCGAAATGGTACTGCGCATGCGTGTGCGATATCTGACAATGATGTGAAAATTAATTTGGACTTTTTGTCAATGAAATATTATGTTGATATTATATGTAAAATATTAAGTGATTCCGACCAGTGGTTTGGCACTAGATTACTCGTTTAGGCTTGGATCCGTGATAATTCCATAAAGAAAAAAATTTAGTAGCAAAGGCAAATAACTGCCGTAATTTTTACCATTAAAACTTCGTGAATTTTTACCTGAAAGAAGAAGCCATCTTCAGCATGATATAAGAAGTCCGAATTCTAATTTGTAATAATTACGGTGTTATTGTCCCATACTTATGTATGGCCACTTTTTACATATAACCGTCACAACCGCCGCCAGTAATATTACCTCAAGAAAGGAAAGAAATAATCTCAAGAAAAGAAGTAAATTAAAGTAATTTCATTTTGCTTCTAACATTAAATCAAAGTTTGTGCTATAAAAAAACCCACAAATATTACATATTGAACTAGTTCTTGATACTCGTCTCAAAACTCCTTTATGTATTCAACATTCATCAACAACCACAATTCAACTCTTCCTCTTCTTTCATGTTCATTCAACATTAAATTGCAAAATAAACCTCCATTATAACCAGACAACCAAACCAACAACTTCACTACAAAGGTTAGCTATTTTTTCCATCCGTCAAAATGCGAAAATTAAAATCATGGCGGAGGAGTGTGGCAACTTATTATCATACTCACCAACGCAGTGCCTTATTTTGTTTTCCATGTTCTTAAAGCCCTGCATAATAACAATAATTTATTTTTATAAGCAAGACAGCTATAAGCATCGTACGAACAAAAATTCTGCCTGGTTTTGAAGTTAGCTTAATGTAGTTTATTCAGAGACAGAGGGTAAAATAGGCTTAGTAAGACAATATTAAACGATCAAAAGATATGAGTAAATTTAAAACAAAGTTCAAAATTATACAAGAAAAAGATTTTTATATACTGTATATAATTTACATTTCAAGGGAAATTACCGGCATATGCATATATACATAGTTTTTACCCCTGCTTTCTATATACATGGCATAGCTATAATCATATTTTTACGGTAAAATTGTAAAATTGCATAGCATAGCTACCGTAAAGGTCATTTCACAGTCTTGCTTATAAATAAAATTAGTGTATTATAGGTGTAGAAACATTCGCGCGAAGAAAAATGCTTACTTAAGCAATGTAGATAAATGTAGTGTAAAAAAAAATTCAAAACAAAAATTATGATTGCCGCGTCAAAACACGTGAAGTTTATTTTTGAAAATTCTTTTTACGCATAATTATTATGTTTGTTGTAACATAAATTAACATGTTTTAACTCGCATTTTGAGGGATGGAAAAAATAGCTAACCCACTACAAAATAGTGCAAAATCGAAAATATTTATGTTTTGGAAATGAAACGCGTCATAGGCATAAATCGAAAACAAAAGAAAAAATAAAACAATGAACCTACCGATTAATTTGTTTTTTTTTGTGTCTTCTCGACGCTTTCTCTTTAAAAGATTCCCGCCTTTCCCGATTGCAAGCGGAAAATAACATTACGAAAATAGCTGCACGGAGGTGCGTCATCAGCAAAAATATAAAAGAAAAAGTTAACCTTCAAATGCTTTGATATTAATTGAGATAATCCTTTATAAATTACTAAAATTCTATCTGGAAACTGGGATATAAAAATTGTGAATTGAAATTATGTTAGGATAAAAAATTTAAATTATCACAAAGCAACCCCCGGTTAAGTTTTCTCTACCATAAGGATACCGGTCGAAAATGCATCAAAACACGGTATAAAAATACGTGTTGATACACCGCATATTAAAGACGTCGTTTGAACGTCGAAAAAAATCTTAATTTAGAGCGCGTATTTTAAATGCGTTGAATCGACGTCGATAAGACGTCTTAAAAATGCGCGCATTTTTTCGACCTAAATTCGATCTGAGTTTGACGTCGAAAAAACGTTGTGTGCCGGCTGGGTGTAGATCCACCAATGAGACGCCCCAAATGGAGAAGGCTTGAGCACCGCATCCCGGCACGGAAACAACAATACAACGATGGTGATATAAACATCCGTCAATATTGGAGAGCCGTTTTCCATTTGATTCAAAATATTGAATAATACATTATATACATATTTGGTTTTTGTTATACATAATGTTATTATAGTTAATATTCCATTTTGTTCGGAACCAAATTTAATACAAGTTGTAATATTCTACGAGCCTTCTATAGTGTGAATACTTTATTTTGAGATAAACAGTTTGGTAAACATAAAGTTAATATCAACCACGTTTTGTCGCATCACACATTTTTCTAACTAGTTTTTACCTTTTAAATTATAAAATATACATAACTACAATAAACTAACTAAAAACTAACTACAGAAGTTACACATCTGATCGGACTAAATCCACATTTGGACTATCGACCTTTCGGACTATCGACCCGCATCCTAATTCGGCAATCGAAAGTGAAAATACACAAGAAAGTATAAAAATGCATCTTGGGTAATTTTCGAAAACATTATTTCGCTACCTGACTTGCTGAGTAGGAATTAGTCACTACCTGTTAGCATTGGCAAGATCGCACGTTTCTGATATTTTTATGATAAAAACGAAACAAAGTTAATTTGTTTAAAAATGTTTGAGTTGTTCCCTTCTGCTAAACTTTTGGTGTTCTTCTTTATGTTACCAGTCGTCCATGCGCGTAAGTTTTATTTTTCATTCTGTGTTATATATTTATCTAGACTATAGCTTAGATAAATAAAACTGCATTACCATTAGCCACTCCAAAATTCTCTGCATGTTTTTTTTTTAGATAATAATACAACATCAAGGTATTCTGTTTCCGTAAACTATGTTGGCAGCAGTTACGCTACCAGTGATAACACCTCCCTCATTTCAAGCCTCTTCTCCACTTCTTCAATTCATCATAGAAGTAGTGCATCACCAGCAGGTTTTTTTTTATCTTCTTTACCACTTAAATTATGTTAGATTTCAGAAAACACACAACTTTGATGCTGTCATAGGTGCTGCACAAAACATCCTCTACTGTATTTTGATAAAGAAAGCTTATAATATTTATTAAATGTTAGGAATATATATTTTATAATATGCATTTGATTTCAGAAGGCCTTTTATTTGCATGATTAATGGTATTACTGATACTTTCTAAGCTGTTTAAGCTTAATGCATTATTGAAGTTACAACAACAACAACAACAATGTTATCGTTTTTTTAAACACATTGAAAAAATATATATTTGTATATTTATATACCTTTTTAAAATAAAGAATTAGGCAAATAAGCATTAGTTGTAGACACTATGAATTGTTGTGTCTTTAAAAAGATATCTGATATATAACGCATATAACGTAAATCCAGTATAGAAATCATGACAATTTTATCATTTTAAGTGTGAACAGAAGCCCTATCCATTACATTTTTGTACCGTTGTGAAAAGCTATCTAGTATAGTGTGAACATAGTCTAAGGTGGCTTTTTATGATGGCTTTTTATGAGTTAGTAACAGATTCAGTATCTTTCGGACCATAATTCATTTATTAAATTATTTTTGCGCCTGTTGTGTTCCTCAATAATTTTAATTTTTGTTTCTTAGAGTATGTTCAGAATCTAAATATTCAGCATTAAAATTAATTTTCAAATTGGAAAATAGATTATTTAATTTTAAATTATCATCCACCAATTTGTGACTTAATGAGGTGTTTGTCTCAAGTCTGTTTTGGATGTTAGTCAAAGAATGAGACACTTCAAGAGAAACAAGACGAGATTCAATTTTTTTAAAGTATGTGGATTATATATCTGTTCCAAAAAAATTGCATTTAGAGCAGGTTTAACGCAGTCCGGACAGAACCAAAAGTTATCCACTTTCTCATTGAGAAGCTCAATTGTGTCCCTACTGAACTCACAACACTCACTGCAATAATATTTGGAACAACGTGTACAATGCCTAAAATATATAATGCTGTCCTCACTGGTGCAATCCTCATTGAAACAAAGAACACTCAGATCATACCGTTTTTTATTGAATCTGTAAGGTTTTTTCATAATTGAATTTGACCGAAAGATGACTTAATAGATGACATGATCAATGCAATATGATATAAAATGATAAATACAGAAAAGATTACAACACTCAAACTTAAAAATTATGTTTCTTCAGAATATGAGGCAGTGCTCTGGAATTACAACCCTAGCTCCCTGAAGTCCATAACAATCCGGAAGAAGATGTAGCAGTAAAAGTGCAAATGAACGATGGCTATGGGAGGTGACTTGTGAACAATATTCTTCATCTAGAAAGAATCACCTCGGCCGTCCAACGACCCTCATGGGAATTTAGGATTTACTTATTGCCAACTGTTTGCATACTTCAGCTTAAGGAGAAAGTTAAAATAAGAATGGGATGATGGATAAATATTTTTTTTTATAGATATATCCAGTTAAGTAGTAAAAAGATAAAATGATTAGTAATAAAAAGGGTAGGAGCTTAGTTCAAAACAAAGATAAAATTTTATATACAGTTTTTTTAAAAAGTTCAATTGACAACCAGAAAGTAAGCAATTGATTTGGCTGAACAGGCTTGTAACCATAAGTTACTACGCAATTGAAACAATCAGTTAATTTTTTGTACTAACGATTGTTAAAATATGGATGAATTGTAATTATGTTGCAAATGGAGCAATTATGATTATTGGTTTTCTGCATTAAATACAGGAACTATAAATACTTATGATTAGAGAACAGTTGGGAGATGTAAATTTTGATCGGAAAAGTCAGCAAATATAAATATCAACTATTTTACCAGAAATAACTTCCCAACTACACCGAACCGACTCCGCAATAATCTATATAATTAATAAACTCCAATTAGAACAAAAATCCGATCCAAAACTAACAACGAACAGCACAATTTTAAATAGCTCCTCAAAACACACCTTCTGTTAGCAAGAGTTAACGAGATGATCAAAAATTATTCTTAATGCTATTTTTTTGAAGGGTAGTACCTTTTTAAAAATTTGGATTTTTTGTCTGTCTCCAGGCAAGAGAAGAATACGTTTTGAATCGAAAATTGAGATTAAAGTTTTTCTGTTTACGTAATAATGATACTCAACATGCCATTCGCTCTTCTTAGCTTATTGGTTAAGGTATTTACATGGTTTTCCAGGACAGGTGTTTATCAAAGGTTATGTCTAAGTATTTAATTTTGACTGAAGGATGAATTATTTAACTTTTAACTTAAATCCAATGTTTTATTTGAGAATGAAAAAAAAACGTATTCCGATTTATTTAGATTCAGCGATATTCGATTTGAATTTAACCAGTTCGTAATTTTTTTTTAGATTTTTAATTTTATATATGATTTATCGCAGTAAGTAAGTTTGTATCTTCTGCAAAATTATGTACAGATGAGAATTTTTTAGTGGCATGAAAATCATTTACACTAATTTTTTTAAACCTATTTTAGACATCCAACTTATAGTTGTTTCCCTTCTATCAGGCAATTTCAACCTAATAACTTACTCAGGAAAAGAAAGATGGCAAGAATCATCTGGCACTCTCGTCTAACATAGATATATATACTTTCTACTTGAGGGAATGTTTGAGGAGCTTTATTAAGCTAACAATTCAGCTGGCATATGGACAATGCTATTAAATTATTTTTTTGTTTTGTTAAAGTATTCTTTTATGAAGTAATGTAGTTTCATTCCTAAACTGTTGTTTTCATTTACATATTATCTGTTGAAATTTATGGGTCTTATTTAAAAATTTACATGTTGTCTTTTTATCTTGTCTGTCTGTTACCTTATTTCAATAGCCTGAAAGTGAAAGTCCCTCCAAAATAACTTACTGTTTAAGCTGTGTTGACAGACACTCTATCTCTACATAATGACAAAAACAATTTAAATTCTGTATTTTTATCCAATTTTTGATGAAAATTTGCATCAAATGTATGTCCGTTACCCTATTAAAATCTTCTTTAATATATCAATGGAAATTGTTTTTCTATGACCACATTTGACTTAAATATTGTTTTTGTATTCGACTTGACTATGCCAAGGTTTTAAAAGTATTATGAGCCATTTTCTGAGAAATTCAGACAATATGTGCTAAAATCAAAAGTGATATCTCTCAATTTGGCTCAAATTCAGATATGTTGGAGGTAATGGTGAAAGAAAAAAGCATGTAAAATTTTTTTCACTAAAAATGTGTAGTTCATGAGTTACAGCTGGTCAAACTTTTGGCCTATATAGTGTAAATAGTCCCTAGATGGAGATTTCAGGTTTTCAAGTTGAGTTTTAAAGGAATGGGAACAGTGCCCCCTAACTTTGTTTTGATATTATGGAAGTATAGACTGAATATTACAAGAAAAATCTAACTAACTTAGGGGGCACTGTCCCAATGTCTAAATATCATTAGTCGAAACCACAACATTTTACATTTGGGACCTACTTTGAGAAGATTTTTCTCAGAACGTAAAAAATGCCCCCTATGTATCTTATACTTTTTGGAAAGAGGACAAAATTCTGAATAAAATGGTGTAGAGAAACTTGGGGGGTTCTGTTCCCAGAAATATTTATGGGTAATCAAAATGTCAAAAAAATACTTAACGAGTATTCGAAAAGCGGCCATTATGGGAAACGGCAAAAGTTAGAAGATTGAATAGATGAATTTTTTAGCAGTCCATAGTACCATTGTTTAGATATTTAAAAGAAACTTAGGGGGTGAGCATACACAGTGGAAATATTTCACTTCAAAATGTGTGACTATATTCTTTTCAAAAAAAGAAATTAAACATTTTTAAAAATTGAAAAGGTAACAAAATAAAACCTAAAACTAAGCATATATGTTGGTTCTCAAAGTTAATATTGTTTCGTAAAATCGATCATCTTATTTTAGATTTTCAATGAATTTTTGCTTGAAATGTTTGTTCGGCTTTTACAAACTCCTTATCGCTAAACTTGTAATATCCTCATCGGTTTAACGGTACTGGCGGAAGAATACTGCACACGATTTCATTGTCTTCATATTTTACAATATCTGGAAAAGCTGGCCACTTGAATGAGTTTTTGACTTTTGAAGCATATTGCATACAGCTCACTAGGTAGCCATCGCATACAACCTAATTGAAAAAAAAATTGTTTTGAATGTAATTCGGAACATGTTGATGGTCATATAATATATAATGGTCACTATAGCTTAGTGTTATATATTGGTCACTGTAGCTTAGTGGTTAGTGCATTCAACCCACAAAATCAACCAGTGCTGGTTTGAAACCCAGCTCGGACATATTTTGATTTCTGAGTTACAGTTGAGTTATTGAGTGGAACTCATTGCGTAATACAAGCCTAGCTCAAATGGTGGGTTGTCTGGTTAAGCGACTTCGTAGGTGCTAAGTACGCCAGGATCTAAACCTTGGGATAAGAAGAGCTACTGTTACATGTGGAGAGTCCCGTAAAACTCCATTATTATTATTATATTATAATATATAATATATTCATTTTAAAAAGTGTTTTAATGAATGGGACACTTTTGGTAAGTTATAATAACTTTTCAAGTCCTGATTTATCAGAGAACTATCTTGAAAATAGTTGTCTCTCAATATAATCTGTTCTATCGTTCGCTTAAAGTCAAAAATCCATATGTAGCTCAAAATAATCACAATGCATATAGCACAGATGTTCACCACACCAATGCTAGGGATTTACTTGCAAGACAAAAATTTATTTACCTTGTTTACAACACCAGGGTACCATTTATCCATATAAACAACAACAACCCAGTCGTTTTCTTTCCATGCACATGAAACATCAATGGTAATACTTTTCAATGGATTTCTTATTATATAAAATCATTTCTCAACACCACCACTTTTTAAAAACCCTTTAAAGTGGAAAAATATTGAAACACTGTGTAGAAATCGTGTAAGAATTTTAAGCTAGCTAGACCTGATAATGATATGATGATGATGATTCCAGTTGAAACAAGATTATATTGGTATTTAAATTATCTAAAATGCATATTCAATTGAGACTTGAGATCTTCTTGTAATTTTATTAAAAATAACTTACCTTAATTTTAACAAAGTGTGTTTTGACATCCAACTAGAGGTCTTTTACACAAAATAATTTTGTTTCCTTAAATTGCGGATATGGTCCACACTTGTCATCATTGATTTTGCAAATTTTTTCTTCAACAGCTACTACCAGCTCTGTCATTTTGATAAGTTGAAAGAAACTAGCTTTTTTAAACTAAACATAACGTAACAAACTCATATTCTGTCTGGAAGTTACAAAAAATAAAAATGATTGAAATAAGAATGATGTTTAATTTTGGATGTAATTTCTTTTTTGAAAAGAATATAGTCACACATTTTGTAGTGAAATATTTCCACTGTGTATGCTCACCCCCTAAGTTTCTTTTAAATATCTAAACAATGGTACTATGGACTGCTAAAAAAATCATCTATTCAATCTTCTAACTTTTGCCGTTTCCCATAATGACCGCTTTTCGAATACTCGTTAAGTATTTTTTTGACATTTTGATTACCCATAAAAATTTCTGGGAACAGAACCCCCCAAGTTTCTCTACACCATTTTATTCAGAATTTTGTCCTCTTTCCAAAAAGTATAAGATACATAGGGGGCATTTTTTAAGTTCTGAGAAAAATCTTCTCAAAGTAGGTCTCAAATGTAAAATGTTGTGGTTTCGACTAATGATATTTAGACATTGGGACAGTGCCCCCTAAGTTAGTTAGATTTTTCTTGTAATATTCAGTCTATACTTCCATAATATCAAAACAAAGTTAGGGGGCACTGTTCCCATTCCTTTAAAACTCAACTTGAAAACCTGAAATCTCCATCTAGGGACTATTTACACTATATGGCCGAAAGTTTGACCAGCTGTAACTCATGAACTACACATTTTTAGTGAAAAAAATTTTACATGCTTTTTTCTTTCACCATTACCTCTAACATATCTGAATTTGAGCCAAATTGGGAGATATCACTTTTGGGGTTTGTCTGGTTCTCTCAGAAAATGGCTCTTATGTACATTCCTTTAATGCCGAATTCCGTACCTTATCCTTATCTTACTTAGAAAACATTCCCCGGGCAACACTAGGGGACGTCTGTTAATATAAGTAATGCATCACATTGTTTTGTTATAGGTTCATCATTTATTTCCTTGACACCCTTGAAAACATCAGCATTGGTTATAAACAAGACAACATCATCATTGTTCTCCTTAACTACAATGTTAACGAAGTCTGTGAGAACAACAACAACAATTGCCCCTTTTCCAAGTAAAATATTTTTTATCTATTATAAATATGAAATTGCATATGATATAATTGCAACTTTAGCTTATTATACCATACTTTTATTTTGTTTATAAGTAATATACATACATATAATATTATCTTTCTAAACTTTTCAGCTCCTAAAGTGATCATTGAGTGTGGTAAAGAATGTGTCACCTTGAAGCATCGTTTATACACTGCCATTGCGTTTGCTGTCTTGTTTGTGTTGGTTACAATAGTGTTGGCTGTCTTGCTCTACAGACAGTACCAGATCAGTCGCGAGTACCAAAGTGACCCAAGTCTCTCAAGACTTATTTAAGCGTACTTTATTTGCTTGTAAATAGTAGTTAAAGCTGTTTTATTTTTAAATATAACACCTCTTCTTTTACACTTCTGTTATTTAAAATATATGTACCTATATTATTTTGTACGCATGCTATTTGCTATATCGGTGTGATTGGTATTTTATAGATGAATTTCATGCTTATTTTGAAAGGATGCTTTTGTTTGTTAGTGGTGTCAGTTTTAATTGATTAATGTACCTGTTTAGCACGACAGAATCCAACTGTAACGTTATTGTAATTGATGAGTTTTCAAGTGTACCGCTTTCTTTATAGTCCAGGGGCTAGGAGGTAACCTTTGACTGTTAGGAGGTCAAATTCATCGATGACTACGAAGCGGTTGACTTCTTTGGCAATAATGAACATACATCGGGATCACATAGTTAATTACGAAGAGGTCGTTCGACGATTTTTAACAATGCATCCAAGGAGATACCACAGTAGGAACTTAGTTTTTGAGATGAATTCCTTGTAATATTTATATTTTGTTCGCTGTAGAAAACCGCGGGTTTCGTCTGAGAAATTATTGAAAATCTAGGGAATTGTAATTTTACAAAATTTCCTGCAGGGAAAGCCTCATATTTTCAAAACTAAACATGTGAAAAATGATGAAATAGACAGCATTTGACGAAGATATACTGGGAAGTGCATTTTCCTGCTATCTCGCCGTCTTTATATTTAAAAAAAACTCTCCGCTCGCGCAACCAATGTGCGCGTCACTGGGAAGAGGGGAGGGGAGACATCGGATATAAAATTATGCCCCAAATCCTGGCTACGGGCCTGCTTGTCAAATGTGCATGCAGTTTACTTTTCCTTCCATCGACGCAACCAAACCATATGGGGCTTGAGATTCATTAAAAGTGCCTTTGCATACTGCAATGTCTTTTCATTTATGAAGACACCATCAATCGATATATTCTGGCTTCTGTTGGATAAAAACCATTTGAATACTACCCTTCTCGTCTTCATCTTCTCGTCATCTATCCTTTCGTACATAATCACTGTCTCTTAGGTTTTTTCTTTTATTAGAACATTTTTCCAATGCAGTAAAAAGTTTTATTTTCCGAAATGAAAAGTTCGAGATACCGAATGGAATTAAAAGGATAGTTACTGGGAATGAAAAACCCTAGAAAAAGAAAACGTCAGTATCTGATGATCAAGTATGTAAAAGATTACGTCATTTTTTATTGTTTTGTTGTAATAGGCGCACTCGTTACTAGATCTTTTATTGTATTGTATTTTTGTGACCACGTGTGTGGTCAGTTAGCTTACGACCTTTGAAGTGAAAAGACGTATTTACCACGAGAAAGCTTCGCGTCCCATTTTTGTCGTTTGCTCGGACTCAATTTATTCTAAATTTTTACATGGCGCCCGATGAGGGACTCGAAGAATTACAATTAATTAGTTGCTGAGAGAATACTACATTTGGTTGTTGAAAAAGTTGTTGGTTTGTGAGATATTGTGGATATTGATTGTTGAAAATTTGTTTGGAATTGGATTGGTTTTGAGAAGATGGCTACCACTAATGAAAGTTTGACTCGGAAAATAAATAAACGGAAAGGATTTCGAACACAATTTGGTAAGGTTTTAGATCAGGCTAAACGCTATTTAAAAGAAGAAAATATTTTGGAAGCACGTCTAGCAGGATTAGACACAAGCTTGAGAGAGAAGGGAGATAATTTGAGACGTCTTGACGAAGAAATACAAGAATTGATAGAAGTAGATAAGGTAGAAAGAGAAGTAGAAGATTGTTTATCGTTTTTTGAGAGTTCTCATGACGTGTTTGCTGAGATTGCTGTTAGGTTGGCTGAAGTTAAGATTAGCGCTGCGCGAGAGACTGCTTCAATTACGCCGAGTGAAAGTGCAACTTCAACAAGCGCGAAGTTAAACTGTAAATTACCTAAGCTAGAATTGTCTGTGTTTTCAGGAGATCCTCTTGAGTGGCAAGGTTTTTGGAATAGAATTGAAGTTTCAATAAACGCAAATGACGGATTAAGTGAGATAGATAAGTTTAACTATTTACTGAGGTTTTTGTCGGGTAAAGCGTTAGAATCCGTGAAAGGAATGGTTCTCTCAGCAGATAATTACAAACAGGCGGTAAATATTTTGGAAAAAAGATTTGGTAATCCTCAAGTCTTAATTTCAGCGCATTTAGACAAATTAATTAAGGTTAAAAGGGTTAAAAGTATTGAAAACATCGAGGGGCTAAGAAATTTATTTAACGAGGTTGAAACGTGTGTGAGAAATTTAAGAAGTTTGAAAGTTGAGACAAGTACTTATGGTTGTCTATTAATTCCTATCTTGAAGGAAAAAATACCTGAAGACATGCTAATGGTGATTTCGAGAGGTTTTGGAAGTAATGTTTGGATACTTGACGAATTCATGGCACATTTTAATAAGGAGCTTGAAGCAAAGGAAAGTTGTTTGTCTTTTAAGACAAGGGTAACAGGTGCGACGGTTCGTTGAACACGCGTGATAGTTTTACGTCAGCTGGTAATTTGCATGTGCAAAGTGAGGCTTCTAATTGTGTCTTTTGTTCTGGAAAACACGCGTCGTCGAGGTGTGATAAAGTTATTGACGTCAAAGCTCGAAAAGATATTGTCAAGAGATCCCGAAAATGTTTTCTGTGCCTAAAAGGAGGTCATTGTGTAAGAAATTGTAGATCGTCTTATGTTTGCCGAAAGTGTGGCGCAAAACATCACATATCTCTTTGTTTTAAAGAAACATCAGGCAACCATGTGAAATCTTCTGAGTCGGCTTCAGGTATCACGTGTTCGAATCATGTAGGCGTTGCTAATGGAATTCTTTTACAAACTGCTTTTTCTGAAGTGTCTAATTCCTTCTCTGGTGCTTCCCAATTTGCAAGAATTCTTTTCGATAATGGATCTCAAAGATCTTATATTTCTGACAATCTTAGAAAAAGGCTCTCTCTTAAAACTATTTGTACTGAGAATTTGCTGTTGAAAACGTTTGGTAAGTCTGAAAATGTCACGAAACTAGATGTCGTTCGTTTGTTTATCAAATACGGAAACAATAAGAAGTTGTGTGTTGAAGTTCTTTGTGTTCCCTTCATTTGTGATCCTTTAACCTCTCAAAATATTTCTACGGCAGCAAATAAATATCCAGTGTTAAACTCTTTGAAGCGCGCTGATTTTGATTCCTGCTCTGACGTTGATGTTGACATTCTTATAGGTCTTGATTTTTATCATGCATTCTTTTCCGGAAAAATCTTAAGGACAGTCGGTGGGCCAACTGCGAGCGAAACTATTCTCGGCTGGGTGTTGAGTGGTCCCATCTCTTCGAATAAAACTAACACGTCATTTTCTAATCTTTGTACTACCTCTCATGTGATGAGGTGCGCTTTTGAGCCAGCTGATTCTTCTATTAGTGATCCTTTGAGAAATGATTTAAATAGATTTTGGGAAGTAGAAAATCTGAATAGTGAGCAAGATTGCGTAATACATCAATTTGAGAAAGACATAAGATTTAATGGCGAGCGATATGTAACAAAACTTCCGTTTAGACCTGACCATTTGACTTTACCTAGTAACTTTGAGATATCTAAGGCGAGATTCAGTAGTTTTAGACGGCGGTTAGAAAAGGATTCTTTAATGTCGGAGTATAATGATGTACTTAAAACCTATGAGAAAGATGGAATTATTGAAAAGGTACCTGAAAATGAATTATGTTGTGAGAGTGTTCATTATCTGCCTCATCGTGGTGTTCGTAGAGAAGACAAAGAAACAACTAAGTTGAGAGTTGTGTTCGATGCATCGTGTTCAAGTAATGGCCCTTCATTAAACAATTGTCTCTACTCAGGTCCTAATCTTATTTCTAAGATATTTGATATTCTTTTGAGATTTCGCATCAACCCTATTGCAACGCTTTCGGATATAAAGAAAGCCTTTTTAAACATCGAGATTGATCGGGAACATCAGGACTTTCTACGTTTTCTTTGGTATCGGGAACTTGACAACTGTTCGGAGGTTGTGGCTTATCGTTTTGTGCGTCTAGTTTTTGGTCTTACTAGTTCCCCATTCATTTTAAATGCAACTATTCGACATCACTTGGAAAAGTTTAGATCTGATAATTTGTTATTTGTTGAAGGATTTCTCGATGATTTATATGTTGATGATTCTATTTCTGGCTGCTCGACTGTAGAAGAAGCGAAAATGTTTTACGAGAAGAGTATGTCGATATTGTCTGCTGGTGGTTTTGTATTGCGAAAGTGGGTAACTAATTGTAAGGAGTTACAGAAGTTTTTTAATGAAAGAGAGGGAAATGAGAGTGATGTTTGTTCTAAGAAAGTCTTGGAGGTAGAATGGGATCTAGAATCAGACAAATTCGTATTCTGTTTTGATAAAATTATTCAGTTAGCTAGAACTCTGCCCGCCACAAAGCGTAATGTTTTAAAGATTGCGGCTACCTTTTTCGACCCGTTGGGATTTATTTTACCTATTACTGCGCGCGTAAAGTCTATTTTCTAACTTTTATGCAAGGACAAGAACGACTGGGATTCAGAAGCGAATACTGAGATTTTAAATGTTTGGAATAAGTTTTTAGAGGACATAGAACGTTTTGAAGTTTTGCGTGTTGAACGTTTCGCATTTATGGAGATGAATGAAAATTTTGAATCTGCCACAATACATGGGTTCTGTGACAGTTCGCTGTCTTGTTATGCAGCGGTTTTGTATTTGCAAATAAAAACTTCCCTTGGTATGCGAGTGCGATTTCTAACAGCTAAAACTAAAGTTGCTCCGTTAAAACAAATAAATATTGCGCGTTTAGAGCTTTTAGGTTGTGTTCTTTTAGGCAAGCTGGTTGAACAGGTTTTAAATGCCTTAAATAATCGAATTATTTTGAAAAATGTGAAATGCTGGTCTGATTCGCAGGTGGCTCTTTGTTGGCTTAGAGGAAAAACAAAGGCGTGGAGACCTTGGGTTGAGAATCGTGTAGTTAAAATACGTAAGGTAGTTGATTCGGAGAATTGGTCGTTTATTGCTGGAGAAGAGAACCCAGCTGATATTCCTACGCGAGTGTGCGAGTTGGCTGACTTTGACAGGTGGTTTCGAGGACCTAGTTTTTTGTTGGACAAAGATTTTGAAGGAGAAAACTTTGATGTAGATGCCAGGTTGAATGAGGCAGATGTTCTTGTCGAGTCGCGGCAGAAACAAACAATGGCTTGCGCTGTAACAACACAGACGGAGATTAACAATGACAATGTAGCAGAACAGTGCAGTGTGGCAAATGTTATAGACTGTACTCGATTTGGAAACCTTGATAAACTGCTCAACACGACTGCCTACGTTATTCGTTTCATCGACAATTTGAAAGCAAGGATATCGTCAAAAGAAGAAAATAGCGACGAATGTGTCACGGCCGATGAAAGAGAGAACGCTTTGATGTTATGGATCAGGGCTGAACAGAAGAATATCCGTACCCAACGTGAGTCTAGCTACCAAAAACTTTGCAATTCCCTGAAAATATTCGACGACGTAAATGGCATTGATCGACTGAAGGGACGTTTCGGTAGCTCAAGTTTCAACTACGACGTGAGGCATCCGATCTTGCTTGCTGGAAATGGACGATATTTTGCTGAACTGCTCGTACGCGACTGTCATCTTCGAGTGATGCACACTGAAGTGGAGGCGACGTTGAACCAATTGCGAAGAAGATTCTGGATTGTGAAAGGACGTCAATACGTAAAGACAATTCTTAGAAAATGCGTAATTTGCAAGAAATTTCAAGGACGTACTATGAACTCCCCAGATTCTCCTGATCTTCTTAATTTTCGTTTTTATGATTGTTTTTGTTTTTGTAACATAGGAATAGATTATGCCGGACCGTTATTTGTCCGTGAAACCGCTAGAGCCGATGCCAAAAAGGTTTACATTTTGCTTTTTACCTGTGCCTCTAGTAGAGCCGTACACTTAGAATTAGTTCCGGATATGAAATCCCCCGCATGTATACGCGCATTCGAAAGGCTGATGTCAAGAAAGGAAATACCAAGGTTTGTTATCAGTGATAATTTTGAAACATTCAAATCAAGTCAAGTGAAACGTTTTCTTTCTCAACACGGCATTCAGCAGAGTTTTATTCTACCCGCTTCACCTTGGTGGGGCGGATTTTATGAACGTCTTGTTCGTTCCGTCAAGTTATCGTTGAAGAAATCTCTCGGGAGATCACTTTTAACCTATGAACAATTGGAAACTGTTTTATGCAAAAGCGAATTCGTCATCAATGGCCGACCTTTAACGTACGTCTCGTCCGACGATCTGGAAGAAGCGTTGACACCATTTCATTTACTTTTCGGCAGAAATGTTTCCTACACCTCTGGTTCCGTAAACATTAATGACATTGTGAATTTTTCGAAGAATGACGTCATCAAAAGAGCGAAATACATGCGACTGCTCATTCGTAAATACTGGGAATCGTTCAACTCGTTATACTTGAATGAACTTCGTGAACAGCACCTAAACCGCAAATCAGCCAAGAGATCATCACCACCGCCCGTAATTGGTGACGTAGTTTTAATTCGAGATGATGTTCCGTTACCTCGTCAACGTTGGCGCTTAGGTAAAATCACACAACTGGTCACCGGCAGCGATGGTAATGTCAGAGGTGTTAAATTAATCGTCGCTTCAGAAAGTCAAGGAAATTAATCGTGCTGCCGTCCGCTTCAAAAGATCATTCCCTTAGAAGTCTCCAAACAAGAAAACATCTCCGATGACGTCAATTCCAACACAAATACCGAGGACACTTGTATAAGTAATAGTAGACCAAAACGGCACGCGAGGGACAATTAATAAGAAGATTAAAGGAGAAATATGTTGACTAGTCAACGGGGGGGAGTGTAAAAGATTACGTCATTTTTTATTGTTTTGTTGTAATAGGCGCCTCGTATAGGCGCACTCGTTACTAGATCTTTTATTGTATTGTATTTTTGTGACCACGTGTGTGGTCAGTTAGCTTACGACCTTTGAAGTGAAAAGACGTATTTACCACGAGAAAGCTTCGCGTCCCATTTTTGTCGTTTGCTCGGACTCAATTTATTCTAAATTTTTACAAAGTAATCAAAACTATCCATGTCAATAAGATGCCGATTGCGTTGGAGGGAAGAGCCGTGAGTCAAACACCGTTGTTGGGAAGGGAGGCAGCCTGCAATGAAGCAAAGTGGTGCTGGTCCGCTGTCAGCTTTATATCGGACAATGTCCGGCTTGCGGAAACGCAATCCCAGAGTTTTTGATTCCTCAGTTTGGATGGACGTGGACTGGTTTCTATGATGACACTAATAACATCAACTTGGCGCAGACAAGGGAAATTTGGCAGTTATATCAAGACATCTCTTGGTGATTATAAATGTAGAATTGGAAAATGTAGAAAAGATGCACATTTGAATTGGCCTAACAGAGATATAAAACGTTGTCCCATAGTTGACCAACCTACAATATAAAATAATACACAAAAACATAGTAATAATAATAATAAGGTTTGGAAATATATTAGTCTAAATAAATAACGTATATAAATTTTTTCAATTAAAATAGCACAAAGCTTTTCGTACGTCTGTACATCATCAGGTGCATAAAAAATATGTACACTAAAAACTAAAACGTTGCATAAATAGTATGTAGATCGTAAAAGAAATCATAATTAAAAACATTATTTACACAAAATCTATACATCATCTGTTCAGACGCTGATAATTTTAAGTGATAATCATCATTACGTCACGATTTTTTTAACCATTTCAAATGTCCTTTTGAAATGTGTTATTAATTGCCAACCGGCTCTCACATGGCGAACGTTTTCTTTCCTAAAGTTGATGGAGCTGATTTATTTGTAAGCCCTCAATACAACGAAAGAATGGATAGAGACCGAAGCTTTTCGGCAGATGGATTCTATGGAAGAAGATTTGTTAATTCAACGACAGAATTCGGTGACTGGAATGTAAGTCAATGATTTGTAGTACAAAACTATTAGGTGACATGTGTGTTGTTCTGAGATCCAGTGATATGATTGAATTTCATCCTTTACAACTAATTTGTAATTCTCCGCCAAGTTCCCAAAGACATGCATTGCCCTCTTTAGCAGTTAATTTCTCCTTGAGATGTTTTAAGTATTGTCCCAATGGGCATTTTGCTATGCATTTTGTTGCATTTTGTTATTTATGAGTGTGTTGTTAATTTATCTACAGGCCCTACAACACCCCCCCCCCCCCCCCCCCCAACACCCCCCCCCCACACACACACACACACACGCCTTATGTTTTTTTCAATCCGTTAAATATGATGCAAGATTTAATATTTTTGTTAAATTTTCGGAAAATGATATACAGCTTACTTATACATAGACATTTTTATTTACATATATATTTTATGTAAATAGTATGAAAGTGCAGAAGATGTTGAAAGATGCTAGGGACTTATTTTATTTAACCTGTTTAAAAATGTTTATGTTTTATGGATGAACCTAGAACCTTTTTCCTTATATATATATATATATATATAATATCTACCTGCTATTCTATAGAATATTGATTAATTTTTTCCTAATGTATGGGGCATGAAATACTTATTCTATAGTCTTTAAATAGCTAAATAGCAAAAGCTTCCACCGCGGACACATAATTCAGGATCTAATATTAGCCCCCCTCCCAATTGAAAATGCCTGTAGTAGAGCCTGATCTAATGATGATGTGACCAACAGGTGTACGGCCAACTCGGCCAAATGCCAACTCGACCTACCGACTCGGTCTACCAACTCGGTCTAAGCCGATACCAGCTCGGCCTACCTATGAATTTAACCTTCCTTTACTATATTCTTCATTATTTTTGCCTCAATATGTTTATATATTATTGTTCAATCTATCATGTGAATATCAATACATTTGGCTTGCTAATGATATCTTTAGAAGACCTTTTGTTGGTATATTAGCAAGATTTCCAAATGCCGGCAGTCATATTGATTTGGCTGTGTCAGTTACGCACAAAATGAGGACTCGTCTGTTTGCTAGACGAAACTAAAGCATATATTGAACTGCGTGTGCCAACTTTGTTGCCAGGTTCAAGATCACCAATAACAGTGTTTTTGTCATATGATAGGCAAAAATATCTATCTAGTAGACCTAGGTCCTAATGTTGGGAAAATTTAACGAACAAGAAAATTAACTTGCTTTCTTTATTTCATATTTTGTCTAATGAATGTAGTAGACAAGGCCAAATTTTTATCCTAAAATAAATTTCCGATATATCTGACCAATCAGGACTTTATTCTTTATTAATTCCGCCGATCTTGGTCTAGAAACCTCAAAGAACTTGATTAAAACTTAGTTTGTGCAAGAAACGCAACCGTCATGACCCAAACAGTTGAGTCCTCATTTTGTACGTAAATCAGAAATCTAGGCCGAGTTGGTAGGCCGAGTTGGGCATTTGGCCGAGTTGGCCTGTAACCGACCAACAACATCTCTCAATATTCCTCAACAGTGACCATCTGGGTGAACAATGTTGACTTGTTGGTTGTTTGCCACTGATCAATGTACATTTCGTGATCCATTTCAATTTACTCCTTCAAATGAAAAAAAAATGTAACAACTGCCTCCTTCTTTGCAGAACAATACTTGCAATGATCTATATACCATACACATGTTGCCATCGACACTACACACAATTTTCATCATTAGATCTTTGTAAGTGAGTGTAATATAAATAGTGACCCACTAACATCCTACTTATAGTCTTTGTAAAATCACAATATTGTGTTGAATCAAAGGAGCATCTGTTTATACATATACACTGCAATCATATTACCCCGGATTTGTCTCACCACTGCATGTTGAACAATCAACTCTCTCTAATTCAAATCTCTATTCGAATCTTTCTATAATTCGAACGAATTCTAAGTCACTGTCAACTTTCCTTTTAAGAAACTCATAATTTACTTTCCATTATTTGAATCTCTGTAATTCGAAAACCTCTATAATTCGAAAACTTTTTTTGGTCCCCTCAGCAAAATTCTTTCTGTAATTCGAATTTTTGGAGTGTAAACTAACAGTTAACACTTTTGAATGTTTTTTTTCAAAATTCGAATTTCTGTTTGAATGTTTTGAGTTTTTTGTTACATGTCTTTTGTATGAAGTTTGATCATATTTTCTTGTGATTATGGTTTGATGAACTGCGTTTTAATTTCTCGTTCAAAATGGCTAAACTACTCCATATTTGCCACATTCACAGACTGGGTAAGAAAACGAAAGTGTTTTGCGTGTAGGGAAAAATTTCATAATGGTAACACATTTACTGTTATTTCATAAGCGAAAACAACTTAGAGAACAACGAAGACAACGAAGAGACTGTAAAGAATTTTCTAAAAGAAGAAGCTGTGCAATGGCCTTGTGATTTAGGGTTAGCAGTTTCTGGTTCAAAAGAAGTTTTAATAAACAGAATACTGTAGTTAAATTCTTTTTAATTTTTCACCTTAATGATTTTTCTCAATTTTTCAAGAATTCTGATTTCTCCTCTCTATTCGAATTTTCACCCTTTAAACCTGAAAATTCGAATAAGAGAGATTTTCTACTATTCGAATCTCTCTATTATTCGAATACAAATTTTTCCCCTTGGGATTTGAATTAGTGAGAGTCAACTGTATTGATTTAGCTATCCTTGTTCTATTATTTCATTTAGCAAACTTGGTTGGCTTTAGTCTTCTTACATTTAAACAAGATATTGTTAATGCCTTTAATATGGGACTGTGAGTTCGTAACGAAGGACATTATTAGAATATTTTCTTTCAGGATGCTGGAATCCCAGATGCAGAAGCAGTCAGAACATTGTTTTCCAGAATGAGATTTTCCACCTTGAAAAGTGAAAAATTATGACATAATGCACTTAGACACTTAGAAAGTGACACTTAGAAAATGACACTTAGAAAGGCCAGAAATGTATAAGATATTAATATCTTACACATTTCTGGCTTTTCTAAGTGTCATTTTTGTATCCCGATTCCTTGGGTAAAAATATATCTGTCTAAATTTTTAGACCCATATCTTTGTTAGATGGCTTTTTATGATAAATTTAAGTAAGACTAACGTTGGATTTCCGGCGGTACGGGGCGACCAAATTTTGCTGCGGACGAGTAAAACTTTTAAATCAATGCCTTCCAACTGTCCGAGGGGACGATTATTTATTTCCAAACAAAACATCTGTGCTGGAGAGTGAGGTGTTGTTTACAACGAAAACTTCTTAGAATTCTTTCGTAATAACAAAGCAAATTAGTGTTTCATTATTAAATGAGGGTACCTACGAAGTTAAAATAAAATAAAGAATATTATATATATATATAAACATTAACAGTGTCAATGATAGATATAAACACAAATGCGTGCCTGACCTTTGAAACAATGATTAATGGAAAATCTCATAGTTTAAAACTACTATTATAGACAAGAGAAATGATTGAGTTTTAAAAATCTGCAGAGTTAGCGAACATGAAATAAAAGGGCAAAATAAAAATTCAGTTGGACGACCATAACTTTATGCGGACAACCAATTTTTTATTAGAAGGCTGTTTCACTCGTTCGACAGAACAAGTGGCCAAAATGTTAGGTTATACCACTGAATACTGGCTGCCATATCTGGGTGGTGTTGGCTGGAAAAGTCTTCCTAGGCAGACTCCAAAATAGACTTGGTAATCTTGTAGGTGATGATGACCTCTTCAATTCCTTTTAACCTATTTTCTAACAAAGAGATGTTACATGCCGACCTCACGATTACTTGTTCCTCCACTTCAAATATTCAAGGCAAGAACCAATATTACCACCACCAATCAAACAATTGTTATTTTCTTTGGATCCCAAACTCGAGGCGGAATCTTCATAATCAAAGTTTCTTTCCATGCTCTACCCATCTATGGAAGACTTTACACGGTGAACGCTTCTCTGATAGCTATGACCTTCAGTCATTTGAATCAAAAGTCAATAAACATTTATCCAAATACTAAAATCAACCGATTGCATCATTTGTATTATTTCATCCAGTAACACTTAACCTTGAGTTGCTCTTTGTTTTGTGATAAAACTGAAGTACAAAAAGGAAGAAAGTATGGGGCATATACTTTGGAAGACAAAAGTGGTTTAGAAGGGAAATGTCATTTTGTAAGATAGAGATCCATGTCACATGTACAGGAAGATTGAGTGTGTGTAGCCCCCAAACCATGCAGGCTGAGATTTTATTTGTGGAAGATGTCAAATGAGATGGAGAAATGAATTCTTCTAGTCTGTAAATTCATTTTCAAAATAACTCTAATTGGAAATGGTTTTATAGTTACTTTTTTATTTCTTCTTTCTTTCAGGCCAGTTCAATGGGAGTAAGCAGAAATGGTCAGTTGGCTGTACTTGCATCGTGAGTATTTAAAAATGTATTTTCAGTTGTTTCCTGCAATTTAGTTAATAGATATAGGGTCATAGTATTATAGTATGGTATTCACCAATTATATGATTCAGTGCTTAAATAGACAATAGAAAATCTAGACCTATTGTTTCTATTGTTTCTTTGATCTTGTTAAAAAAGGAAAAGTAAATTGCAGGCCAACTGAAGAAAAATCACTAAAATTTGAGCATTGCATATTGCTTTTGAATATTTGTTTATTATTGTATATTGTTTACTGTTAATGTTTTAATAAGATAAGTGAAAGTGGTAAATAATGGAGGATTATGATTTTGATTTATAGTATTCATTGTTATAGCCGAAGAGGATTTCTTGTGGCAGACTTTGATTTTCTTGCTAAACCGAAGAAGATGGTGCATAACAACAAGTGGGAGCCGGGTTCTCTTGAATGGAATCCACATCCTCAAAACGAAGATCTGTTGGCATCTGTGGTATGTCATCTTAATTTCACAAGCTCAATGTGCAATATTTAAAGGGAACATTTGTTTCATTTTGGTGATAGCCGTCAATGTATGTAGTCTTTTATTTGCGCCAAATTTGAGGGGAATCTATTCCACTAGTTGAACAGCAATAAAAATCGACTTGTTCTCAATCATTTTTGTGCTACTTTTTCATTTGTCATCTCAAATAAAAGAATCTCTGAATACCAAGCCAAAATACTGTGCAATCGCTTTAATAAAATGAAACAGCTTTATGGTTAATCCTGAATTCAACGAAGTGCTGTTTGGCTTTCTTTTCTAGATGAACCAAAAGATTGAAGTTTGGAATATTGAAGAGCTGTTAGCCTCTGGTACCCCAAGATACGTTTTGTCAGGCCATATGAGAGCTATCAGGTTGATTTGTTTTTTCTTTACCTCTATAGATATATTTCTACCGCATAATGTCTCTTTTCATCACAGAATTCTTTTATCTTCTTGCTCTATAACTCTCATATTTTGTCACGTTTTAAACTCCCAAAAATTTTTCTGTTTTCCTAAAGTTATGTTCAATCTTTGTCAGGTTACATAACCTTCAGAATGTTTCTTGCAGTGATATAAATTGGAATTATTTTGATGTATCGACTCTGCTAACGTGCTCCATGGATACATACATCAATTTATGGGATGTGCGGTAATTATTGATAAGGCCACCTGCATTTAATAGTTTGTTCATCGTCATTTTGAGATCAAAACCAAAATGCGCGGTGCGCCCATTATTCATTATTTTGGGAAAAATAAAGGTTTAAAATCAAAATACATCTATGCACGTTTTCCTTCTCCAAACTGTAAAGCTAAGATTGTGCCGCGAATTGTGTAACAAAAACAACCATTATGGAAGGTTTGTATAGTTTGCATTTTAATCTCTGTTGGGAATAAAAGCTTATAGCCTATATGCTCGTATAGGCCCGTAGAGCATTGTGCGCTTATAATATAAAAACTTTATGTATATATACCCATTGGAATTTACCATCCTCTGTGTTATGCTAGAAGCTTTATAACATGTATACATGTATACTGATTTGGAAGACTGAAAAAACCCTCTTAGATACGACATATATGCCAAATCAGAAATATACCGTTTATTCCATTAATTAGGCTTTGTGAAGCAGACCCAAACCTAAGGGTTGCTTATTCTTGTATGTTTTTATATCAGGGTTTTTTATTATTCAAACTTATTATTAGTATTGAGGCAGCAGTGATGCTTAAAATATGTTTAGATTTGTAGGTGAGCCATACCTATGCTTATAAACATTTATGCTTAATAAAAAAGAGTTTTGTAGAATATTAAACAAAACTTCTTTCTTCATCCGTTATATTATTTTTACAATAGATGTTCACTTATTCTTAAAAATGATTTTCTTCTCTCGACTGGTTTCTTTTTGAGTTTTTTACAGTCAGCACACATTGGATATTCATTGTTGCCAGTACTGATTTTCTGTTTAGTACCGCAATGCACGCAGCAACTAGTGTATCCCGAGCTGTAATATAAGATTTTAACATGGTCAATACATCTTAGGTTTTGGCGTATAAACAACTCCTTGAAATAATCGGGACCAACAAGCTCCTCAATATTGCTACCGCAGACAAACAGTAAATCAGCTGTCAGTCTTTTGAATTTATTTATTACTGACACTGATATCTTCTTTGCATAAACTAGTTGTGGCTTTTTGACTCTTTGACTAGATTGGTATTTAGTGCATGTTGCTTTGATGGGCTGAAAGGAATACCATGCGTTTTATTGGCACTGATGGTTTTTGACGGTAGATACTGTTCTGTTGTATTGGTTCCATCCAGTTGCTGGAATGACATGTAATGCCCTTCGTTCTGCTCGTCAGGCATTGGATCTGGCAGATGATTCAGATTTTCAAACACATGATCCGGTAGTCTGGTTGGTTCACAAATGTTGCAATCTGCTTTTCCGCATTTCTTGATTGAAAAGAAATATGTTTGTTGAACACAGCAGTGATCTAAATACTCTTTTAATTTTGGGAATTTACCGACCTTTGCCATCGTTTCGGTTCCCGTTAAGTCATTATCTTTATTTGGTATAGAGTCAATGAAGTTTTTAACTTGCTCATCGGTAACAGGATTTCTAATAACTTCAATGGAATTTCCTTTCAAATATAATCGCTCTAATACATTCAACATTAATTCGATGGTATTGTTGCATGACTCTTTTAATAGATCAGAATATCGCTTGTTTTGATTCAGTAAATTTCTTACGTCGGTGACGTTTCCAAACTGTTCTAATTATTTTTCTAATTCAGGGTCGTGATGCACTGGCTTACGTATGACTCTGAGACCATACAAACCGATATTTAAAATACAGTTTATTCTTTCTGGAGGGTTTTTAAATGAATGTCCTGGGGCGGTTCTTACATGTAGGACCATATCTGCATTGATCGACTTTTGTAACAGGCTTTTTTACTCTCCGTAAAAATTGCTTCTATGTTCAGGTCCGCCATCAGTATAAAGAAATATTATTGGTGGGATTGCGTCCATGCTACCATATTATCGAATCAGTACCTCCTCTAATTCTACAGCGTTGAGAAGTGCAGTTGATGGTTTCGTCGCTGTGATTTTGAGGTAGACAAATGGGTTGCCACGATACCAGGATTTAGCAATCGAATCGGGTATATCGTGAGATAAAATAACAGTTGGTGTTATAGTCAATGACGTAAAATCGTGATCAGCTACCTTTACAGCATGTCCCAATAAAACAAGTACTTTTTTACCTCACGTAACTGCTGACACAGGACAGTTTGGCTCCCCAACTTTTATTTTATTTTTGTCGTCAGTGCTTATAAATGCTGCGTGTTCGTTGAATTTAACACATAATTCACGGGCATATCGGTACAACGCACTACAATAATGATCATCGGGCGAGAATTTCTGTATATATCGCTGCTGGATAAGGTAACGAATTTTTAATCGTCTAGTATAGTTCATGGCTGAATGGGTGTAGGCATTTTTCGGCCAAAATTGGAACCAAAACCATGACCAGGATGTATATTTTCATCTTGGAGATTTTGTCTCTTTTACACATTGCCCGTGAAGATCTCGGGCAGATAACACCATAGCCATGTTTAAGACTATATGTTCTGTATCAGATTGTTGCGCATGTCGGCGATCATCAACCGCGGTGGCCTGTAATTCCTCGATTTTTCTTCCGGTTAGATCCCAAAAGGCATCAAAGTTAGACTTGCGTCCATTGTTTATCCTCATATCTCGTATGATACTTTCATCGGCAGTTTTAAGTATGAGATGCATTCGGTCATCAACAGATTTTAACCTTGTAACCATGCCTACATATCTCAGCAATGTTTCTTGGTGTAACTGTTCTGGCTTATGTTTTGCTCAACGCGGATCATTAAAATATAACGTTGGATTAAGAAATGCAGGTAGACTTGCACTACGGGATTTAAGTTTTTCACGATGCGGAGACACATACCAAACAAGGTTTCGAATTGAAACACACAACTCAGTGAACGAGTCCAAGTTTTGATTAAGGACACCAGAACAAATTGATTTGTATTTCACAAGCAATGCATCATATAGCATTACTTTTGCCTGAATGTTTGTATGTTTTAAGAATGAATCTAATGCCTCTTTTGCAGAGTTGGTACTGTCGTCAAACATCTTAAGTATATTTGTCAGTGATGGGACTTGCTCAGTGTTTTTCAACCGTGGCCAAAATGTTTCACTCCGATTAAAATCCATTAGTGTCCGCAGCTTTTTGGCTACAGAAGAACCTAACATTTTATCAGCGTCAGAGGTAACATCATCAATATCCACATTTGAGTCCTCCCTAAATGACAAGGGGATCAAAACATAAGTCGAGGACTAAAAAATAATTTTAATAATCCACCATATGTATTTTCAAAACGTTATTTTACTATAAAGGAAAATCTGAAGTCCTTCAATAAAATAGCCACTAATTCTTTCGTATATTTTATAGCGACATTTTTCACGTCAGAACTAAAAATAAACAAAGAAAATTAGTAAAGAAAAAATCGGCTTTATTCGTTGCTTTACAGGTTTCTCATAAAAAAAGTGTATCCTGCTTAAATCTATACAGAAAATATAGTAAAGAAAATAGTGAAACCACATAAATAAAAAAGAAGTCATTTATAGAGAATATGATATTGAAAGCATAAATTTTGTTTATCGTTGAAACAAAAGGTATATTTAACATAAGTACAGTTGACTCTCTCTAATTCGAATCCCAAGGGGGAAAAATGTTGTTCGAATTATAGAGAGATTTGAATAGTAGAAAGTCTCTCTTATTTGAATTTTCAGGTTTAAAGGGTGAAAATTTGAATTAAAGAGAGAAATCGGAATTTTAAAAAAATTGAGAAAAATCATAAAGGTGAAAAACAGAAAAGAAAGATCGAGTTTTCTTTGATTCTTTTTTTCCTTTTCCTAAATTCATGATCATACATACATACATACATGTACAAAGTGACACTAATTGCTGAAAAAGTGTTCAATTCTTTATTGTTTTGTGTTAGATAGATTGTCAAACACATGACTCGCGTCGCTGAGGCCTTTCCACAAATCAACTTCAAATTTCATATATCTGATGCAGTTCATCAAACCATAGTCATCATAAGGAAATATGATCAAACTTTATGCAAAAAATATTTACAAAAAATCAAAACATTCGAACAGAAATTCGAATTTTGAAAAAAACATTTGAAAGACGGTTAGTTTTCACTCCGAAAATTCGAATTACAGAGAGGATTTTACCGATGGGACCAGAAAATGTGTTCGAAATATGGAGGTTTTCGAATTACAGAGATTCGAATAATAGAAAGTAAATTATAAGAGTTTCTTAAGGAAAATTGACGGTGACTTAGAATTTGTTTGAATAATAGAGATTCGAATTAGAGAGAGTCGACTGTATATAACAATGCGCGTGCGAAGAAATTAAAACGTAAAAAATCATTGGTTTGTTTACATTTTTACCACCAGAAATATACACAAAAGTTAATAAAAACTATACAGTTTCTACATGATTTTTTGCGCATTTAAAACATAATTCTGTACTAATGAGACACTTGATTCCAACAAAAACAAATAATCAATCGATCAGCCGTCAATCGATTAAAGCATTTCCGTTTAAATAGTTGAAAACCAAGAATACCATAATGTTTTAACTAAACAATTCACATTTGTTCAACAAATACAATATACACTTTGGGGCAAAATTAAAAGTAAAATTAACTCACTGAATTATGTATTTTATCGTGAGTAAACCTTTCACAGTTTCCTTCAAATCACCCAAAGTTATATCAGCAAGACATTCACATTCAATGCTATTAAGACTACTAAACCCAGAGACTACAAACCCACAGTACCAACCTGGTACTAAACCCAGAGATACAAGACGCAGCTGGGCCTTTACAAGCATCAACTGGCCTGAAAGGAGGTTCTGAAGCAGCCATCCATACTATGAAAGACGTTTTTGATGCCGATGACACCGATGGCGTTATCCTTGTAGACGCTAGCAACGCATTTAACAGGCTTAACCGACAAGTCGCTCTTCACAACATCAGATATATTTGTCTTCCTCTGTCTATTGTACTTATCAACACTTATCACATACCCTCCCGTCTTATAATTGCAGGTGGTCAAGAGTTATCTTCCCATGAGGGCACCACCTAAGGTGACAATCTAGCGATGTCATTTTATGGCCTAGGTACGGCAGTTCTGCTCAATGTATTAAGTACTAAAGCATCACATGTAAAATCACATGGCTTGCCAATGATGCCACTGGAGCTGGTTGATTGTCAAATCTGAAATCCTGGTGGGATACGGTTATAACGGAAGGTAAAAAATTTGGGTACCACGTTAATGCCGGAAAATCTTGGTTGATAATCAAAGATCCAAATAATCTAGACCGAGCAAAGACATTCCAAGGTAGTGATATAAATTTTACCACAGAAGGGAAGTGACATGTTGGTGCGTCGATTGGTAGCTAATCATTCAAAGCCGAATATGTATTGAACAAAGTCAACGAGTGGTGTAAGGAGATCGAAAGACTCTCTGAATTCGCGAAAACACAGCCACATGCCGCATTTTTGGTCTTTATTCATGGCGAACAACACGGTTCGTCATGCGGACTTACTTTTTACGAACAATTGAAGGAATGGAGAAATTTATAACACCCCTTGATGACGCAATATTTTCAAAACTTCTTCCTTCAATATTTGGTTCTACAATAACAGAACAAGATATGAAACTATTTAGATTACTGATAAAACATGGCGGTTTAGGTATTCCAAATTTTACAGAAAAAGCATCTATTGAATATGGTTACTCGAGATCAGTCACTGCTCTACTTATAGCGATTATGGCATTACAAGGTAACTTTTTACCAGACGCAGAAGAAATGAAATCAAAGAAACGCGATATCAATAAAACCAAGGAAGTAATCCTTAAAATGAAAGTTAAAGACGTGGAGAACACACTTACACCCGAAACATTGAGAGTCGTTCAACAAACAAAGCGACAAGGGGCTTCCAATTGGCTAAGTGTCCTTCCTCTTGCCGAACACGGTTTCAACCTAAACAAGGGGGAGTTCCGAGATGCACTCTGCCTTTGTTTTAATCGAACCATGGACGCACTGCCTTTCCAATGTCCTTGCGGAGAAAAGTTCAATGCAAACCATGCTTTGAATTGCAAGCAAGGGGGATTCGTAATAAGCAGACACAACAAAATTTGAGATTTTGAAGGGAATTTTTTATCATTATCATTTTTTTAACGTCGCTTTTCCATGCTTGCATGGGTTGGACGGTTTCAAAAGATGATTTTCTCCAATTATGGAGGTTTAATCATTTGATGGTTTACTGGTGCAGATGTTTTTACGGCTGGATGCCCTTCCTAACGCCAACTCCAGAAAGAGGAAAACAGTGGTGAGTTAACCCACGCAAGGTACCAACTTTGTATTTAAAACTCCGTGGCAGCTATGCATCAAGGGCATGGATGCTAATGCCCATGAGGTCAAAGATGTTATATGACCCGCATACCCGCAAATCTACTTAAAAAAGTGTGCATCGACGGTGAGTTAGACCCGCCGCTGCAACCAATAACAGGTGAAGAGTTATCGAAAAGCACGATTAAAGGTGACGAAGCAAGGCTGAACATAAGGGCCAGAGGGTTCTGGAGACATGGCCAAAATGCTTACTTTGACGTTCGGGTCACTAATGCTAGTTGCAATTCTGCTAAAGATGTTGCTATCGAAAACACCCTACGAAAACACGAGCAAGAGAAAAAACGCAACTATAACCAGTGTGTCATGGACATTGAACATGGTACCTTTACCCCATTAATTTTCACACTTCTCGGAGGTACTGGTACTGAATGTTCTGCCTATCACGCATATCTAGCTGAATTAATCACTGCAAAAACTTCTGAACAATACGTCAAGGTTTTGACTTTCATCAGATGCAAGTTGTTGTTTTTGGTTCTCCGTTCAGCACTATTATGCATTAGGGGAAGCAGAACACTCCGAGCTGACAAACTGACAACTATAAACAGTGACATAAGTTTAAGTCATGACGAAGTTCGACTTTAGTTTCGAAAACAACTCTACATTTTAACTATTTTATATATTTTACTTTATGTTTATGAATAAAATTGGTTTTAAAATTTATAAGTTTTACAAATTTTTAATATTTATTTATAGTTATTATTATATTTTTAAAAGTATTTATTATTTACAATTATTGTAATACAAGTTATTTCTATAATACTCTTGTTGTTTTTTTTATTTGTTTGCTTTTTAATTTTTTATACAGTATACGACATCGCGTGTATATTTTTATTGGATTTTATTGTATGATAATAATTTGTATGCTATTAAGACTTCGCTCCTCGCCTGCCAAAACTTCAACAATATTATTAATATCTTTTAATGCTGCAACATTGCTTAGGCTTGTGCTTTTGTCATATCTTGTAATATATGGCTTTAAGATAAATTTGCTGCCTGTTGTAACAACACTTAATTTTATTATTATCTTGAACTTCACAGAAAATATTTCGAAGAATTAAAGAAATCAATGATTTTACATTCTTCTAAGAATATTTTACGCGCGACTCCTCCGTTGTGCGCATTGTATGTATGAAACATAAAGGCTAATTTCCATTGTAAAAATACTACGCGTAAAAGAAAAGCTAAAGAATGACATACTGTATGATAAGAAATAATAGAACAATCAACTTCATTGTTAACTGAAAGAATAATAGCAATATTATAATATATTTTTTAAAAATAAAGTAAAATCTCAGCCGCGTTTGTCGGGTCTTCAAATTAAAGATTTCCATAAATTATATTTTCGTAGATTTTTAACATTATGAGACAAATAATGAACTAAAATGCGCTATTATTTCATGTTATTTAAAATGCGGCGATTTGACGACGAACAAACTATTAAATGCAGGTGGCCTAAGATTCATAACATCTGAAAGCAATTTCATTATAGCAATAAGAAAAGTTAGTTAGGATTGATGTTAATATAAGTTTCACTTTCATGCAGTCAAACACGTAAACCTGCATGTACATTTACGACTGTAGCTGGCTCCTCTCAGGTGAAATGGAACCGAAAAAACAGGCACCTGTTTGCTAGTGCACACGATGGGGATGTTCGCATATGGGACATTAGAGTAAGCACATATAATAATAATATAGAGATTTATCAGATAAATGATGTGGCTGCAAAAAATTATTTTCTTACTGAAACAATGACACATAATTTTTTCTTTTAAATATCTACGGAAGAAAATAAACAGTCATGTTGTTGTATGGTTTGAGCGTTTCTTATTTCATAGATAATATAATTTATCATTGAATTAAAACATTTAAAACAAATTAGTCTGGTAAAGACTAGCCTGAGTGTTCTTGACCATTTCCATTTCAAATCGAAATTTGCTTTCAGAAATGGTCAGGATAGTTGAAGAACATTAAAAGCATGATCAATATGATACTGAGCAAACAGATTGTCAGGGAATAAATATTAATTCCCTGGTCCAAAAGTAACCTGTTATATTTCGTAAATAAATAAATGTAAAAATACTGAAAGAAAGAATAATTTTTTGATTTTCCTTTAACTTGCTTAATTTGAACGTCTGGTCACACTTGCATGTTCAAATTAGCGGATGTATGACAACAGATGCGCAAAAAATTAAAGCTAATGATACAGCCTATTAAAGAAAGGCATGCTGGTCATGCTTAATGCGTAGTTTTATTTTCTACTGTCTGATAGATACTGTCTGATCAAACAGAGCAACTGTCTCTTTTAATAATTTATTATAGTAGATTTCAAAAAATAATATTACGAAATATTTTAAAATACTTAAATACCATAATTTGATTTGACAATCACTTAGCTAGGTAAACACTCAAATTGTCATTGTCGAAAATGGTTCATTACTGAATAAACTTTAAACTGTACATGGCCTTACTAACAAAATATCATTTTATTTTATAAATAGTATAGTAAATAGTTACTGCATCAAACATGATGTTGCATTTATTTTTTGAGGTCAGTCTTACTTGTCAAATCTGTGTTAGTTGTTGAGTAGAAGAAACTGGTAATAATGGAAATGTCAGGCAAGCACTTCACATTTACTTCCGTTGCTATTTATTTATCATTTAGAAAGGCAACATTCCCTTCATTTATATTGCGAGCCATCTTTCAAAGATCCACAGCCTGGATTGGTCTCCGCAGAATGAGTCGTTTCTGGTGACAGCGAGCAATGACTGCACTGTTAAGGTTATTCATTACAAATTGTCAGTCATTAGACATTAAATGCAGTCCAAGGAAACATTTGCAGAAAACAATTTTTGATCAATATAATGCCCTATATATATATTATCAACTACCAAAATCTTTAGTTCTAAAAAAGTTATCTACATCCATAGCACGTTTTGAACTGAAATTTAAAAAGCCATATCTTTTGAACCACTGGAGGTATTGAGCTCACATTCTGGATTTTAAACCACCTTAAATGTTATAAACAACTGGTGAATATTTGAAGAAATTCTGAGAGAGTGGGTTACAAGGCCTTGACATGGAATACCCCTACATCGATAATTGTTTGTTCCTTGTTTACCATTCTCTACATTGATACAACCATACTCTACATCAATATTAGGTAGATGACAAATCAATTTATTGTTTAAAGTATTGTTAAATTATTTAATAAAGTTTTGATTTTATTAATTTTTCAGTTCTGGAACTTCAGTTCACCGAAGCAACCTCAAGGTACAATAAACAATGGCTCCCCTGTTTGGAAAGCGAGATACACTGTAATAGTCCAATAAGCAAGCAAAGTTATTTCCTTCTAATCGACACTTACTGTTTTAGCCGTTTGGTAATGGTTTGGTCACGGTGCTTGTGCCACAGTTACGGCGTGGTGGGAACAGTTTGTACCTATGGAGCATGTCCGATTTTGAATCTCCCGTCTATAAATTCAAAGGTCACACAGATGTTATTCTTGAGTTCCAATGGAGGTCACAAATGCTTGGTGAATATTTCTTTTTGTCTTACCTGATAGTGACAGTAATCCATTGTTATCACCGTGACTTTTCCACCAATTTTTCTGTAACAATCAAATATAATAAAAAGCTAAACTAAGATCAAAATTTATCTCATTATTAATTACATAGTTCTTAGACTTGTTATTAACTGATTGTTAGGTTACACTGCAATTATTTGCACCATTCTGCAATTATACTGCATGTTTATTGTTTTTGCTTGAAGGTGAAGAGGAGGACTATCAGTTGGTGTCATTGTCGAAAGACCAAACACTGAAATTATGGCGGGCTGAAAAGAAAACTGTCCAGGTTCATAGTTTCTCCTAAATATTAATTTATGTAATAATGTAAAAATATACTTTAAAGGAAGAAATTATTGTGGGAAGAAAAAGTTGCGGGAAGAAAATGATGTGAGGAAATTTTCGCAACTTTCGTGACTATTTCTTCCCGCAACAATTAATCTTTTTACAATTTGCAACTTTTTCTTCCCGCAACTTTTAGTTATTTCCAATGTTCGCAACAATTTCTTCCCGCAACTTTTTCCTTTTTTTCTTGTTATTTTATAAAAGCATCCGAACAAAAATAACCCTGAGTTTGGCTGGTCCAATTGTCGTTTTTTACAAAAATTTATCAGAAAAAGCAATGTCGGACAAATGTGGCCAAATTTGCTAGTGTTTTTGGCTCGATTAGTACATGTTTATTGGATCTATTTTATATGAAACAAAGTAAAGTTATATGAAGTTTACACCTTTCTGTGTACATTGAGGTATGAAAATATTAAAGTCTGGTCCATAGAAACTGCTTATAAGAAAATCCGTCTCCGATTTCTCAAATAATCATAGTAGGCTGTATTAATTTTGGAATAAATTGATTGTCCAAACGCTAAGTTGAGTTAAACTTTAATAATAATGCTGAATCCTATTGTTTTTCGTCATTGTATACTACAGAGAAAAAAGTATTTGTAAAATTTCGAAGACGTAATCTGTTATGTCAACTTTTATTGGCTTGTGGTGACATTGAAAGCTGTCCCGGTCCTGTTAGGATTAATACTTTCAAGGAAAGAGACTTTACGATTTTGCACCAAAATTTTGTGGATTAAAAAGTAAAAAAGAACCTGTAAAGGATTTTCTCATATGTAATAACATCAAGATTTTTGGAGTTACAGAAACTTTACTCCCGCACACACTTCCAGACTCGTTTTCAAATATCCGGGGGTATTCCTTCGAAAGAAGAGATAGAACTAATGCACCTGGTGGTGGAGTTGGAATTTATATTAAACAAGGAATAGATTACTTGAGGAGATATGACCTTGAGAATGACGAAATTGAAGCCATCTTTATTGAAATAAAACAATTTAATGCAAAAACGTTCATTATTGGTATTGTTTACCGCCCCCCGGATACATCGAAATACTTAAGCAAACACTTTGAAATCAATTTTATAACTGTATCAAAACGATCAACGCTGAAACAAAAGAATGGATTACGTTAGGTGATTTAAATATAAATATATATTC
Source organism: Candelabrum cocksii (assembly GCA_963930725.1). Taxonomy (NCBI): domain Eukaryota; kingdom Metazoa; phylum Cnidaria; class Hydrozoa; order Anthoathecata; family Candelabridae; genus Candelabrum; species Candelabrum cocksii. The sequence goes on along the minus strand of OZ005668.1, from coordinate 6,442,014 downwards.
ACTTTTGAAAAGTTAATTGGGACACTGCAGCGAGAATATACTAGACTAGTTAAAATGGCACTCATTAGTTCTATGAGAAAGAAAACTGTGTTAGCCTGTTGTGTTAGCCTCTCTTAATGTAGGCCAAATGACAAATTATGTAATGCAAAACATAAAAATATGTCTACGCGAAACGTCACTAATAAAAAGTCAGTAATATGCAGCTGCGCGGGCGGTCAGCGAGTCACTGCAATACAGCTTCACGGACGAGAATAAAATTTGTGATCAAGTGGCGCGGTGAGCGAGTCAGTGTAATAAAGCTGTGCTGGCTGCCAGTCTTCTAGGAGCTCTTCTTTCTTCTTTAAATTTCACTCTTACGAATTATTGTTAAATAATTACTTACAAATTATTTTTAAATGAGCCAACTTCGTTGGCGTTTTGACTTTGTCATAGAGAAAAACTCAGTGAATTATTGTGTCAGTCACATATCATAATTCGTACTGACGAGTTCTTTACACAAAAATCAATACAAATTTATACAAACAAATTTCTGCTCAGGGAATTGCAAGTCCCCAAACAACAATTAAATTGGTCGGCAATTAAAAGGTGATAAAACGTTCAATATCACAAAACAACAACAAAGAATCAAAAGTCATAATTAACACCGATTTTCAAATGCGGTTCGAAGCACCATCTCGACAACTATCGCCCAATTACGGTCCTTCCTGTGTGCTTGAAAATCCTAGAACGCTGTGTTCATATGCAACTAACAAAACATCTAGAGGAACATAGGTTACTATCGGAAAATCAATTTGGGTTCAGAAAAGGAAGGAGTACTGAAATTGCTGCAACCCTCTTTCTGGATTATATTCAAAAGAACATGGACTCTGGAAAGCTGACAGGTGCGATTTTCATTGACTTGTCCAAAGCGTTTGATTCACTTAGCCATAGCCAAATAATTTCAAACCTAAATAATTATGGAATCCACGACACGGAGAAAGAGTTCTTTATCAACTATTTATTCAATAGAAAACAACAAGTCCACTTTCAAAATTGAAAATCAAACTTTGAAACAGTATTTTAAGGGTCCATTCTCGGACATTTCTGCTCAGCTTTAACGATATCGATGATGTACTACACGATTGTGATATAATCATGTATGCGGATGATACTGTTATCTTCACGTCTGCTAAAAACGGATTGGATCTGAAAACCAAACTATCTAATGATTTCCACAGAGTAGCCGTGTGGCTAGAAAACAATGAGCTTGTGATTAACATGAAACCTGGAAAAACGGAAAGCATGATTTTTGGAACGCTGCAAAAGATCAAAAACGTGAATCCAGAGATCACGTATCATCACTACACAGTCCCTACAACATCTTACAAGTACCAAGGAGTGGAGCTTGATCAATCCTTCAGTTTAACGAACCACTGCAATTCCGTATATAAAAAAGCAACTGGACGACTTTATCTCCTACAAAGATTAAGGAAACAACTTACGACTAAATTAGAGCTGAAGTCTACTTTACAACGCAGTCGTGATACCACTGTTTACATATTGCTCAGTCCTTACTTACCAAACCAGCAACTCCTACAAGACGAAAATAAAGGCATTGGAGACTCAAGCCAATAAAATCATCTACAACAATCGACCTGCTAAATCTACCACGATAGAAAAACTGGTAAAGAAGAGACTATGTAAGCTCGTCTTTAAGTGTCTGAAAAATGATGCTTGTGAAAATCTAAAGGACTATTTTCAATTAATGAACAACAACACTAGGAATAAAAATGCGATCATTAGGCTCCCTAAAGTCCGACTTGAAATGAGTAAAAAGGGTTTTTACTATTCAGGAGCCAAAGTATTTAACAAGCTCCCGCTTAAATTTAGAGCGGCTACCACCCTTCCTCAATTTTTAAGCTTCTTTAAAGAATAGGGTTTTAATTTCAATTTTATGGTATTTATTTTTACTGTTTATTTTTAGCTAACATTTTTTATATTGTGTTTTTTTCATAACTCATACTTTTTATCCACAGGACCTAAAGGAAGAACAGAATTTGTACACATATGTAAATATTGCATATAATTTTGATTTGGCTATCCTGTATAAAGATTCGTAAATAAATAATAAAATAAATTGCTTGGAAAGACAAGAAAAATTAGAAAAAAATCAAAAAGTTCAACTTCACTTGCAACATTTTATGTATGCAACTTTTCAGGAATGTCCTGTCTCGCAACATTTAATGTACGCAACATTTTCTTTTAAAGTTGCGAAAATAAAATCGCAACTTTTTCTTCCCGCAACAATTTCATCCTTTAAAGTATTCATAATGAACACTGTAACGTGAAGACGTTGTAATACTCAAATTAAAAAAAATCATTTATATTAGGTTTGGGAGGAATGTTAATGATTTAGCAATTCTGATAAGAAAAGGATCTCTGAAGTTTGAAAATGGGAAATAAGGGAGCTTGTTTCTTGGGTGATAAGGGCTGGGTTAATATTTAAAGCTTCTACCAATTTTCTTTTTGTTCAATTCTGAAATATATTCTGAATTGAACCAACAAGAAACTATATAACCTTTGTAAATGATCTTTGCTTCATTCCACCTCGCACATACCGAAATTGTCCACAGAATTTTGTTATAAACAGAACGCAAGACACTTAGATACATCCCATCCTAAGCTGATAGAGCTAAGATATAAACATTACTAATTAATATGAATATAATTTGAATACTTTTAACTGAACCAAAACTGCAATTGAAAACCAAATTCCACATTTTTCATCATATCTCCACCAAAGTTCACATTGCCATAATCACACAAAACAAATTCATTCTGATTGACACTTTTTTCTATCAAATTTCTATTAAATTTACCTTCCAGAAAGATTGAAATCACAAATTAAGAGAAAACCAAATTATTGACCACTACTCGCAATAGTTGGAACGTCAATCAACAAACTCGCAAAATCTGTCCTTATTGTAGAAAAGTGCAGCTGACCCTGTCATGTCCATGTTTGTGACATAAATAAAATGAGTACTATCAGCAAGGGCCTACTTGTCTAATCGACATTTGAAAATAAATTATAACAAGATTTAACTAAACATTACATAAAGCTATTTTGATACCTGTCAGCAAACCATCTAGGCCTAAATTCGGGGAAATCTTAGCAACATGTCATCGGCTATTATTATATAGAAGGTTGAAAATTCTATGCTGCATTATTGCATTTTTACGGTATGGGACAGAAAAATGAAATGCAACAATATGTTTGTGCTGTTTTGTTTCTGTGAAATGCCAAATAAATTTTTGCCAATTTGTGTATAAAGTTTACGCATATGCATTTTTTCTAGACTTGTATCTAAGATTAAAATAAACTCCAGAGTTTCTCTTAAAAACAACAATAGATTATTATTCAGCAAGTTAATACATAATCATTTGATTTGACAATGTCACTTAACCCCCTCCCCCCCCCCCAAGGCATTAGACATTCTCCTCTTCTTTGAACAATTGATACAATTAATTGCAAAACAACTTGGCCATTTTTGAATAAAATTTATATCTCTTTTATAACAAAAATATTAAGAATAAAAATATACTGAACTTCCCATTAGTATTATCCATTATTATGTAAATTTTGTCATGAAGTGCTTCCTCCTTCTCACCAAGTTCCCCCTTCCGCTCTGTTGAGCTAGCCAAAAAATTTTGTTTTGCAGATGAAATATGTTTGTAAACAGGACCAAAAATATATTTATAAAAGGTCTTTTTTACAAACATATTTCATCTATTTCAGTTGGCTTGGGGAATTACAATTCCACTTTAACTGCAAAAAATATTTTACTGGAAATTGTTTGTTTGGTTGTCAGTGAAAAAACCCCAGAGAAAAATATTTTTGAAGAAATGCCAGGAGAAAAAATTCTTTCAAACCACTAATTGGTAATTGTAAAGTGTTTTTAAAAACTCAACATCATTATGTTCTTTGCAAGGATTGTATTCAAATCATTCATATTCATCATCATATTTTTTCATATGTGTACAGTTTGTTGTTGAATAATTTTTAGGCCATCACTGGTAAATACGACAAACCTTTTTTATCGTCGAGTTACACCCCATCTTTTTCTTTGGCGGAGAAATTATCCAAGTCACCAAATGAGCCGGTGCTCTCCTCCACACTTGTGGATTCACACTTCGAGCAAGAGAGGAGCAACATTATCGATCGACCAGACTTTTTAAACCTTTTAATGAGCGAACGCCAGAAAGTCGACCTGAACACAATATCTTCAGCTGGAAGTATGTATCTGATTAACTTTAAAAAGCAATTATCATTATATATAAATTAGCTATATAACCTGTGCAAATCGCACTTATTACTCCTATGATAAAGATACACTCTGTCAGCCACCTTCATGACTCTTTATATAAATATGTATCTACCTGTTGCGGTGTATATTATACATCATTGAAAATTGCACGCATCACTTTTTAAATACTAGTCAGATACTAATCTCTGTCTGCCTTTATGCGTTTGTAATAGCTACATCTCATACAACAGTAAAAGGAATACACAAATTTCACTGATACTCAAACGTAACATAATTATCCAATCTTTTTTACAAACATATCAATAAAACAGAAATTTGTACCTAACTATTCTTTATACACCTGAAAGGAACATTTCCTGTCTCATTTCCTTCATATTTTCTCACTAGAGTGGAAAGCTCATTGATAATAGCTAGAAAAAGTTAAAACTATGATTGCACCACTGTTTTGCCATTTCAATTATTTTATGATCAGATCCTTCACAAATTCATTTGAAATGTTATTTTTTCTTCTAAACTTTCTTTCCAATAATTTTTACAGGTGTAGATTATTTTCATTGTTATTATTTACATTTTAAATACAATGGATACTGTTATCGTATCGCAGCTATAGAAACTGCATTGTTTGATGCTTAAACATTGCGAATTATGATAAAAATATATATTCAGTATATATGTTATCAAGTCATTTCAATGAGATTTATTTCAGCTCTTTTCCTATCCTCGAAGAACACACTTTCTCCTTTGAAGAAATCCCAATCTGCGTTCCACACACCACTAAACACCTCCAATGTTCCTGTAACCAACTACCCACAGGGCATTCAACTACAGAAACTCCAACAAGAGTTTGCGCTCATCAATCTGAACAACCCAGTCTACAGCGTTGACGTGAGCTCCCTTAAAACTGTTCAATTACTTGGTATTTTGTTAGCGGATTGATATTAAGTAAAAATATAACTTGTAATTCTTCTTGTTCATACATATTATTGACTAATCTTAAAGGGCTTTGCTAGAATTTGAATTGTCAAACTAAATAACAATCAATTTGTAGTTGAATTCAACCACAAGAGTCTGCACGGTGACCTCCAGTGTTTTCTCTCAACCAATCAAACTCGCCATTGTCTTTCCATTATGCTATCCCGATAACATTGCTCCCAATTTTCAATTTGCGCAGACCTTAGGTGTGAATTTTGAGTGGAAAAGAAATGTTGTAAAGGTAGGATATCATTTTAAGTGGCATGTCTTGAGTATGACATTAAACTGCTTCGTCCTAAGTATGATGTTAAACTGCTTAGGCTTGATGGGAGTCTTTAGCTTTGGCTAATAACCTGTCTAGGAGAAGGGAACTCTGAGATTAAAACCTCTACTTTTAAGTAGGAAAGGGTAGGGAGAGCTCTTTTAGCCTTGGTTGGTAATCTCCCTAGTGATGGTGTCACGATAAAAACAGCTAGTTTCCTGATCTACAAATCAGGTTGAACGTTAGGAAGGGCATCCAGTTCATAAAAACCCCGCTCCAACACACATGATGGTACAACAAAATTTTAAACACAACTGCGTAAATGGGACCCGAACTTCATGTAAAGGTGTCGCGCACGGTAGTGATGGTGTAAGGTGTAAGCATCACTCGACCGTCAACAAGTTATTGCATCAAAATCGTAGTAGTGTAGATGAGAAAGTCAATTTTCGAGTTGGGACGCTTAATGTAGGTAGTCTTCATAAAAGGTCAGGAGAAGTGGTTGAAACAATTAGTAGAAGGCATATTGATTTATGTTGCATACAGGAAGTTAGATGGAAAGGAGCATCTACAAGGATGATTACAGGCAAAGAGAGTTCATACAAGTTTTTTGGGTGGGAAATAAGGAAGTGACCGGAAGAGTAGGGATATTCTTAGCTGAAAAGTGGATTGATAAAGTGATAGATATAGATAGGGTTAATGACAGAATAATTATTATTAAGTTAATACTGGGTAAGAATGTAGTTTCAGTAGTTTCTGTTTATGCACCCCAGTGTGGTTTGGATGATAGTCTTAAAGATGCTTTTTATGATGGTCTTTTAGCGGTGGTATCAAAGTTAGGAGAAAAGGAGATAGTGTTAGTAGCTGATGACTTTAATGGACATGTTGGAAGTACACCTAGAGGGTACGAAGGTATACATGGAGGTTATGGGTATGGAACTAGAAACACTGAAGGTAAAAGAATTTTAGAGTTTAGTGAAGCTATGGATATGTTGGTAGGTAATACTGTGTTTAAGAAAAGGAATAGCAGACTAGTGACCTTTTAATCAAGCAATTCAAGTACCCAGATTGATTATATCCTTATCAGGAAGTCAGATCGGAATCTACTTAGGAATGTAAAGGTTATTGCAGGAGAGGAATGTGTTAGTCGGCATAGGTTGGTTGTATGTGACTTGAGCATTAAGTCAGGAACTGAGAGGAAAAGGACTTTTGTTCCTAGAAGAAAAATTTGGAAATTAAAAGACTCTGCAGTAAGGGATAGTTTTTGTACCAGTTTTAAACAAAACTTGGAGAGAGTAGAAATAAAGACTGATGTTGAAGGTATATGGTCTAAGTTGAAAGGCAGCCTCTTAGGTGCCTCTAATAGTGTATGTGGATGGACTAAGGGCCCTATCAGGAGACGGGAGACTTGGTTGTGGAATGATGTTGTTGATAAGGCTATTAAGGAGAAAAGAAGGTTATGGAAAGAATGGAAGGCAGGTGGGAATAAAGAGCCATATTTAGAAGCAAAGCGTACAGCAAAGTTAGAAGTTTATACAGCAAAGAAAAGGGCAGAGGAAGAAAGATTTCCCAATTTGCTAGGTAGAGAGGGTCAGAAAAACAAAGTTTTTAAAATTGCAAAGCAGATGAGTAAGACAAATCAGGATATCATTGGAGAAAAGTGTGTGAGAAATGACATCGGAGATTTAGCTTTTGATGATAGTGCTAAAAAATTGGCCTGGGAAATTTATTATAGTAAATTACTAAATGAGGAGTTTGAATGGGACCACAGTCTTTTGTCACCAGTTAGTCCAATTGAGGGTCCTGCTGGTCAGAATAGAAAAGGATTGGGTTAAATCGGCTCTTAGTAAGATGAAAGATGGTAAAGCTGCTGGTCCATCAGGTATTGTTTCTGAAATGCTGAAGGCATCTGGTGAGGATGGTATTGACATCACTGAGCTTGTAAATGCTATTGTCAGTCAAGGTGTAGTCCCTGCAGACTGGGAAATTAGCTCTATAGTAAACTGCTATAAAGGTAAAGGTGATGCCCTGGAGAGAAGTAATTATAGAGGGCTGAAAATGTTAGACCAAGTTATGAAAGTATTAGAAAAGATATTGACAAGATTTATTAGAGATAGGGTGAATATTGATGATATGCAGTTTGGATTTATGCCTGGACGGGGAACTATTGATGCAATTTTTATAGTCAGGCAGTCAGAAATATCTGCAAAAGAATAAGAGGTTATATTTTGCATTTGTTGATTTAGAGAAAGCTTTTGACAGAGTACCACGTGAAGTAATCTGGTGGGCGATGCGAAGGTTAAGAGTCGATGAATGGATAGTGTCAGTTGTTATGTCTATGTATGAAAATGCCAGAAGTCATGTCAGAGTGAATGGATCATATAGCAAGGAATTTGGAGTTAAGGTTGGTGTTCATCAGCAGGCCCTAAAATAAGAATTTAGAAGACGTCGGACATGATGTCCGGCATGTTACGCCATCTCACCGGACATCAGATAATCACGGCGGACATGAGAAAAAAATTTCCCCGCTCGCCGGCACGTACGCCAACCTTGGTATAGGAACGTTCGCGTACGTGTTTTTTTTGCGTACACCAGATGTTTTTAACTATTATGTATGTGTAATAAAAGATTTTTTTGGTTTTATAGACGTATTTCTATGACGTGCGCATTTAGAAAAAAAGTGGTTTCAGTTATAAAAATCTGAGCATGTTGTGTCTACATCCTAACCCCCTAATGACCTGGCGTGTCAAAGAAGCCGTCATATCGCAGTAACCATTTAGAACTATGCCACAAGTTACTCATCCCTAAAGGGACCAGTCACTACACTAAAGTGTAGATCCTAGACGATACATAACTACTTTTTCACTGCGGCAGAGGGCGGACCAATGCTGGAATGGCATAAAGCAATCAGCACATTGGAGAGAAGCTCGTATTAAGATATGACATATATTAAGATAAGACATTTATGTTGTTAAAGTTAATATTAAATCATGCGGATAAAGCATGGTTACGGAGGGGAAAATCTCCAGGGTAACAAAGAACTTAGCTGAGTGATTAATGTTTTAATTATACGACGTACGTACGTACGTACGTCACAATGATTAACAAACACATTGCAAGGAGACATAAAAATGCGGCAAGGGACAATGAATTAAATTAAATCAAATGACAAATTATTTAGTGCAAAACATAAAAATATGTCTACGCAAAAAGGTACGCGAAACAGTAAAAATTGTATTCGCGTAGGCAACAATTTTAATAATGAGAAGACTGTGATATGTGCCGTGACATATTTTCACTAGCGAAATACAGCTTTAACAAGTTAAATTACGACGACTTCTTCAGTGATAACGATGTCTTCTTGAAATTTGGAAAAAGTGCGAAGTTAACCCGTTAAATCTAGCTGTCGTGTTTTTCTTCAGAGTCTACTGCATGTTTATTGATTTTGTGTCTTTTCATTGTTTTTGTAAACAAAACTGAATGTTTCGTTGTGGTTTGATCTTTTTTTCTTCCATCGAATGCAGCATAGTTCTTCTGCATTTGTTTGTCTCTAAGATGAATGGAACTTTTAAACAACCTGTGGCATCGCGTGTAAACATGTCTGTCGGTTTTCTTTGAAAATCTTACATTTTTATATTTTACGTTACATAACAAATTTTTTTAAATGTTTAATTGGTAACGTTAACTTTCCTGAAAATGAAAACAAACGTAGTTTTCTTCACATGATATTCTTACATGAAAAGTGATAAAATATAATATAAATCAATAAAGATGTGGTCATCACGGAAGAAAAATAGTCATCGCTCGTGAAAATTAAAGCATGCGAGCGCCTAATCATTCGCGATATTCGATGATGGCGTGTGCCAGCACTTGCGAGTGCGATCGTTAGTTATTTTTCGATCGAGTTATTTTTAAACAGACAATGGTATTGACGTCACACTTGCATAACATTAGGATGTGCGCACCTGAACGTTAGTGCGATGTTTTCAAAAGATGTTTTGCAAAAAGAAATAAATCACACTGATAAACGTAACTGTTATTTTTTTAATATAATATTTTAAACGATTTTATTTACAAAAAATAACAACAATGTATTCTTATTTTAATAACAATTATTTTCAAAGTTGAATATTACACATCGGACATTATGTCCGATGTAAAATGTGTATATACCGGACATCTATCATTGAGTGCCGGACAATGTCCGATGTCCGGCACTTATTTTAGGGCCTGATCAGGGATCTGTTCTTAGTCCGTTACTCTTTATCATGGTTTTGGAGGCTTTATCTCAGGAGTTTAGAGTAGGGTGTCCATGGGAATTATTGTATGCCGATGATTTTGTGCTTATTTCAGATAGTCTAGAAGAGTTAACTGCGAAATTTGCTACTTGGAAGAAAGGTATAGAGTCAAAAGGGCTTAGAGTTAACATGGGTAAGACAAAAGTTATGGTCAGTGGAGTTGGCATTTCAGCACCTACTGCTTCAGGTAGATGGCCATGCTCTGTATGTAGTAAGGGTGTTGGTAATAACTCAATATATTGCAAATATTGTGATCATTGGGTTCATAAGAACTTTTACCTCTCCTAACTTCTAGAGTGATATCTCTTCGCACAAAAGGAAGGGTGTATGATGCTTGTGTAAGGAGTATTTTTCTATATAGTGGGGAGACATGGGGAGTTAGAACTGTTGAACTAAACAGACTAGAGCGTAATGACATGAGAATGATTAGATGGATGTCAAATGTGACATTGAAGGATAGGAAGCCTTCAAATGAGTAAAGAGAACGCTGTGGACTAGAAAGTGTTCAAAAATCTTTGCAAAGGCGTCGGCTTGGATGGTTTGGTCATGTTGAGAGAATGAATGATAATAACTGGGTTAAGAAGTGTAGAGATTTAGTTGTAGATGGTAAGTTTGGCAGAGGCAGGCCACGGACAACATGGAGCCAGGTTGTGAAGAAAGATCTCGTTGAGAAACGTATTCAGTCTGGGTTAGCGCAGGATAGAGTAGGATGGAGGCGTGCCATCAGTAAACCCGTCTAACCCTTGCCAGCATGGAAAACAGGCGTTAAATGTATAGAGAGAGAGAGATAGAAATAAATAGATAAAATTTTATACGCCCCTGCGCTTTTGGGTTTCATCCACTTTTCTTGTATAAGAAAGATTTTCTTGTTCCAACCAAAGAATTCTTGGTTTGAAATGTTTTTACTCCGTTAAAATTTGCCCTCTTTTTGTAAAATGCTCTTTAGATAAATAATTTTCATCAACAACAATGCATATCCAAGTGCACATTTTACTCATGATTTCTTAAAATAAGAGAATGTTGCTTATTATCTCATGTGAATTGAAAACATCTTGTTCATTTATTTAAGGGATTTTTTTGTTTTTGTGGCACGAATCTCTTTCAGTTATCTTGTGACTTTTAGTGAATATTTTTGTCTTTTTATGTCACTTCATAAATTATTGTCATGAAAATGTTGGTAGAATAAAAAGTTTATAAAAAAACATTCCTCATACAGCTTTTTAGTAGCATTTCACTAAATTGTAGCAAGAAAGTGTGATCGAAAACGAAAGTGAGTGACAGAAACACTGATGTTATTATAATAGTAGTAGAAAATGTTAAGTACATGTATTTGCAGCGACTTAAAGATATATCTCAACAACACGTGAAGTTCAATCGACCATGTTTGGAGCCATGCTTGAGACAGTTTCGATTGGATATTGAAGAACTGAAAGCAAGAGACAATGTTGTAAGAAACTGTCTTAACTTGTCATTGCAACTAATATTCTCTTGATATGTAAACTAACTTTTTTTAAGTCAAAAACCCTCAAAACATAATCCCCCAATTTTAACTTTATATCAGTATCTATCTTCGTATATTTTTAGAACAAAGCAATTTTATGCCGTTATTTTTATCTGAAAATTTTTTTTATAGTTCCTCACTTTCAACATTGTTTGATTTTGAAACTATTTTGATTTATTATATATATAATCTTTTTGTAGACTTTCTTTTTCCACTTTTTCCACTGTAAATATAAACTAAAAATAAATTATAAAATATTTAAAACGTTAAATGATTCATTATATTATGAACTTGTTGAGTGTTTTGATGCTTTATATTATTTTCGTTCTTTGAGCACTTATTTACTTTAAAGAAGCCAGAAATAGGTTTGGAAATTCTTTTAGACAAGTGACAACAGTTTGACTCCCATGACACCTCCCCCAAACGCGATGCAATCATTCACGTTTACAAAGAGTAATAGCACTTCTGACTACAGCTACCAAGATTCTACTGTTCCTTTTCCACGAACGTGTGGTGCAAGGTTTTGCGGTGTTGGAGGTATCTTCAAATATGTTACTCTAAAGACTGCATCAGCAATAGGAGCGAAGATTGTTGAGAAATAGGGTGTAGAATGAGAAATGGTTTTGTGTATTTCTCCCATTTCATGTGCATTTTGTGTTGTCTTCTTTAAATTATTTTTCAGATATTCATTTGATTTTATTATCAACGAATATGCATTTCATATTATTTCTGTTTCAAGACCGATTGGTTGTTTTTGCTCGCCCAGACAAGTTTACAAATATCACCAACGTTGAGAAAACCTTACGGTGAGCGAGTCCATTCTTGGATGTTTTACATTGTTGTGATAATATTATACCATAACATGTTTCCATTTTTCTCTCGCTATAGTTCGCTATCAGCTCTACAAGCTCACTTTCAGAACCTCTCTAACGAAGGACCATTTGACACAACCGTCCTTGTGAGTTTTGTTAGTCCTACTTTTGAACGTTTTAAAGAGGTGTTACGTAAAATGTGTACACTTATAGGGGCTAGCAAAATCTATAAAACTATTCTTTAAATATCTAAGCATACGCTTAAAACCAATCAGGTTGGTCGGTGAAGTGTATTTTGTTAAGTTGATTATGTTGGTTTGTTTTTAACGAGTGTCCAGGAACGCTAATTAAGCATTATCATGAAGACTTCGACCCAGAGTTTTAGTTCCCATTTGAGCTACAGTTATTTTTGATGAAATACAGCGTTTTTTATTTATAACCACTCACTAAACAACTTTGTGATAGCATGTTCTTGAACCCAGAACCTTTTGGTTGAGAACCGAGAGCCTTTACCGCTGCGCTATAGCAGGATACTTTCTATTATAGAACGAAACCAGGTCGTTTAAGCAATTGAAGTCGGTCGGTTTGGTTTACGTTTCCGATACTTCAGCGCTTCTTCCTGTCTCCAAATTTCTTGCTCAAAATTATGAGTTTGTTTACCATTTTTTATTGGATAAAAAGAAAATTTTGTTCAGTTTATTTATCTGTATTGTCCTGTTAATAATTTAAATATAAAAGATAGTGATTTATTTTTCAATATTAACAAATAAAAATATTTCTTCTTCTTCTGGTAGTTTGAAGGAAGAGGACCCAGCCAAACTTTGTTTACGCAATGTGGAACTGGCAGAGAGCGTACAACGTGGCGACCTCGTGCAGATGTGGACGCTACTTTCCAAGGTCACGAAACCATGCCTGATCCCAGAGGGCGATACTGATGATATGTTTACTCCCATATGGGCGTGTCACCCGTTTGGGAGAAAACTTGTTGAATCATTGTGAGGAGTTAATATGAAAAGGTCATTTCCAAGTATAAATCATTGCTTTCAGGTTTGTGTACTATGAAAATGCAAAAGACATTCAGACTCTTGCCCTCATGAGTTGTGTTCTTGCGAAGCAATCGCTTCCTGATGAACTAAAGAACGCTCTCAAAACACCACAAGAGGAGAACAAGGTGCCCGAAATTTTGTTAATTTCGACATTCGGTTCATACTACAGGCTAAATGGCAAGTTTCGCCCCCTATTTTTTTCAGATAATTAAGCGTCAACCCTCGACTACGGATGGGTTCCAGGTCTCACCTGAGTTCCCCTACAACGTGTTCAATAAGCAACAATCGCTGGGTGAGGGCAGTTGGTCTCCTCCTACTTTCGTTGAAGAGAAAATAATCGACCCGAAGATTGAAACTCTTAAACAGCACATTCTCAATTGCAAGTAAGCGCAGACATCGTGTTCACGTTTTGAGCGTTTTGAAAGAGTTGCTCTATCAGGTTATTGGACCCTAACGAAACGTTTCGTTACGATCAGTTCAAACGCTACTACGGTGAACTGCTGTACCGGTGGAACCTCAACATTCAACGCTCTGAAGTGATGAAATACGTGAGCGAACTGCCTGAACAAATCAACGGAGTCGGTAAACGAGAAGTTTCTATTGAGCTTTTGTTAGATTCTTGCATTATGTAGACTTCTGTTTGAATTGCAACAACTGCGAAACACCGCAACGCGAACCTTACTGCAGTACGTGCAAATCGATACTCGTGAAGTGCTCAGTGTGTCGAGTCGGCGTACGAGGTAAGCCTTTTATCGGTGTCTGGTGCAGTGAGGCCAAAATGGTATTTCTTACCATTTTACTTTAGGCTTGTTGAGCTTTTGCATGGTCTGCAGCCACGGAGGACATTTGTCCCATTTAACCGAGTGGTTTGAGCAGAACGATTGGTGTGCTACAGGGTGCGGCTGCTATTGTTTGCGAATCGGAAAGTTTTAAATTCGTGTAGAATTACCACCAAATAACAATACTCATTTATTACTGATGAACTATGTATTTTGTATTTAGATAATTATTATTGTAAATTTTGCGTCAATCGAACGTGTGTTTTGTTTTAATCATGTAGACCGTAGAAATAAATTTCGTTTGGAAATACAGATTAGAAAACTATAAATGATGACGTCATCAAAGGAAAGTGGTAAACGCACCGATAAAAGAATTCGTGGTTACCATGAAGAAATGTTTAAAGAAACTGACTACTACTTTAAGGACGGTAAGATGAATTAAACCCTCATTTTGAGATGCAATAACCCGTGTTTTTCATGCCTAGGCTTACGTTGGGTGTTTCCATACAGCTTTACATTTACCGCACATGTGAAAGGTCGCTGGATGGAGCTGGCCTTACTTGATGTGTTCAAAAGAGAGTTCCACATGGAGACAGAGGAATATTATGTGCGACGGTAAATTGTGCGTGTTCCTTTTTTTAATTTTACGCTTTACAGAGAAAAGCGATACGATGCGGGAAGATAAGAGGTGAGTAGAGTTAGCGGGGTGCGGAGTGAGAATGAACGGAGGTAGTTTTAGTGAACAACGAGATAGTCGACATGAGTCGTCAGTTGCGAGCCAAAGACATTCTAACAACACAAGTGCACAGGTGGGATCGCCGTTCATTGTTTCCTCTCTCACTTATATTTTCCACATAAAGGCATGAACCTCCGGTGGTGGAACAACAGTTTGAGTTCTTGCAGAACGGCACAGATATGGTCGTCATCAATAAACCCTCATCGATACCTGTAAGGACAACTGTTGATGAACATAAGTGTTTGAAGTTGTGTGTTTGACAGGTGCATCCGTGCGGTCGGTACAGACACAACACAGTTGTTTTCATTCTTGGGAAAGAACATGCTCTCTCGAAACTGCACAGTAAGTTAATTTATGCGAATAATTACCGGCATAATTTACGTGATAATTATTAGCCATACATCGGATTGACCGCTTGACATCTGGGATTTTAATGTTTGCCAAGTAAGTCAGTTGTATTTTTTTCATTCGTTTGTTGCAAACGTTTTGCAGAACACCAGAGAAAGCAAGAGAGATGGAACATGCTATTAAAAATCGATTGGTAGAGAAAGAATATCTAGCCAGAGTGTGCGGGGAGTTTCCATGGTAATGTCCATTAGTTAATCGCGCAATAATAATAGTTGAATACACAATTGTTTCGTTTCAGTGAAGTTGTGGAGATTAACGAGCCAATAGAAACTGTTTCACATAAGATTGGGTTTTGTCGAGTGAGTAAGGAAGGTAAAGCGTGCTCGACCTCTTTTCGAAGGATCAGCTATAACGGGAAGAGTAGCGTCGTGCAATGTACTTAGTTGTTTACATAACTGCATCGTTGTAAGAATGTTTCCATCCAGGCTCTCCACGTACCGGCCGAATGCATCAAATACGTGTGCACTTACAATATGCGGGTCACCCTATCGTGAACGACCCAATATACAACCATCCAACGGCGTGGGGAGTGCACCGAGATAGAAAAGGCGGCGAATTGGATATGCAAAAAGTAAATGAGAAAAAAAAAATGTTATCTCCCATTTGAATGGTTACTGTTGCTAGGTGATGGGCGAGTTGATACGCAGCAGAGAAGATTTCGAAGATGTTTCCTTACCTCCATGCAAACGAGCAAAACTGAACGATGAAATATATTACACTTCGAAAGATATCGGCGAGGGGTACTTTGATGGGGATTGCTCGGATTGTAAACGGTCGTGGAAGCAACCGACCAAAAGCGATCTTGTTATGTACCTACACGCGCTCCATTACAAGGTGCAGTTTTTTTGTTATTACACTCAGTTCTACTAAACGTCCTTTCACGTCCATCAATATTATGTTTTTTATGAATAATGGAATATTTCGCGTACCGAGGTTTAGGTGTGAGAGCGAAATAGGGGCTCAGTAGAGGCTGATTAGTTCAATGAGTGAGAGAAAGAAATATGTTCCAAAAGTGAAATTTTTAGAGCTATTGCCAATCAATCTTCCAATGAAATTAAACAAAAACTTAAATATTATATTCGAGTTCAGTCCCAATCATAATCGATTGAACATCAAAAGGACTTGAAATAAATGAATTTTGATCTTTGGGAATTCTGAAATAAGCATACACCATTTTTATCTCTGTCTTTTGTAGGGACCAGGTTGGGAATACAAGACCGAGGTGCCCCATTGGGCGAAGGACAATTGGTTTGACGATGTCGATTGAGAGTTGCTTTTATACATAGTGCATTATTTACCTTCTAACGTTTCAATCTACCTCTTCGTTTACTGAATGCGTTCAATTAGTTTGCGTACTTCTCTGTAAGTCGTTTTTTGAAAGTTTCATTTAAAGAGTTTTTTGAAGCCGTTCACTGACAGCTTTCCGTTGGTGCAATAATGGGTTAGCGGACTGTACACCTGGTTGTCGCCGCAAGTCACATGCAACTGTCGATTGAATAGCACTCCATTCGAACAAATGGTACTGCGCCGTAAATTGTACCTTGAACTGCACTGTTCCTTCAATAGAGCGTACTGTTTCTTCATCGTTTCGACTTTATTTCTCGTCTCAACCAGTTTGCGCCAGTTTTCGACAATGACTCGCTTATTCAACGGAATGATGTGGTTGCTGAGACACATGTGCGTGAATTTATTAAACATGTTATTCGCGCATGTGTCGTAGATCTTCCTCGTGTACAGACTATTACGAAAGCAGAGGAATATCTGTGGGTTGAACGCAAGCGTTTTGCAGCGCTGTGAAACTTTGTTTTTGAAGCAGAAGTGTGTTTTGGTGTTGTATTGGAAAGCTCCGCATTTGTACGATGGCAACACATCTTTCTTCTCTCCTTGGACCTCTTCAACCATGCTTGCCACCTGCATATACTTTTCTTGCTTGTTCTTTTCCATGAACCGTGATAACGGAACGTTAAGCGGATCCAACTTGTGTTCGTACTCCAACTTCCTCACCAGTTCTCTAATGTCAACATTGTCCACTTTCGGGGTTGTGCGTGCGATGCTTGCGAGCTGCGATTTCACTTCAAGGACTTTTGGGGCGCTCATGCTGCGACCCCACAGAGCAATGTCTTTGGGCAGCTTCACATTATTTTTTCTAAACGGCATGCTATGGAAGCAGAAGTGCGTTTTCTTTCGGATGACCTTCTTCCCACACAGTTCGTACATATACTTATTGTACACTCTCTGAATACAGAAGTGCGTCAATGGTTCATAGATCTCTCCTCCGCACACGTGATGGATTTTCCCCAGCAGACACGCCTGCTTCAAACGATCGAACAGCTGTCCTCCGCATACCCCTTTGCGCAGTCGACTGTGTATCTTTGATTCGTAACAAAAGCTTATTTGAATGCGGTACAACTTCGAGCCACAAACCCCAAAATAAGCGTTGTTGTACGGTCTACCTTCGAAGCATACTTCGCGTATGGGATCGTAATGTTTCTTCCCGCCTAAACACGCTTACATGTTAAGTTTTACAACTTTCAAAAAAATGGTGGTTGCAAAGGAGGAAACGTTTAATTTAAGAAGCGTACACCAAGTAACAAATTCTTCCCTCGTGTTTGATGACTTTCTTACATAAAACTCAGTATTCTAAGTGAATTCCTGAAATACGTTACATTATGCTCACTAATAAATTATTTTTAAAAGACCTTAAAGCATGTACAGAAATAGTTTTTTTTAGAATAATATAGAGTTTTGCAACAATCAAATTCAACAGGTGAAAGTCTTGCAAATGTTTTTCTCAAGGGTTATGCCTTTCGCCCGGCAATCATCTGAAAATATTCACTGGAGTAAAATAGTTACAACAAATTACAGTTCAGCGGCTTATATATACATACGTGTTACGCTAAATTAGACCGCGATTTGAAGAAATAGGGATTCAAAATAATGCGTCATAATTTTGTCTTGATTTGAAAGTATATGACAGACAGCAAAGCTATAAGACATGCAATGAGAATGTCTGGAAGAACATTTGCTCAACTTGTCACATCTTCATTGTCATCGTCGCTTTCTTCTTTTCTTTCCATAGTCAACTCTTTCAATATTCCTATGCTATCGTCTTTGTAATCGAGAAGGCTTACACTTTCTTTTTTCGTAAATTTATTGGGATTTGACTTAATGAATGACAGCCAATGTGCGTTTGTTGAAAGACTTAATAAAATGCGCCTTGGTTAGGTCGTCGTCTAATTTACCGTAATAAGGTATGTCTTTTAGCGTAATAGGTATACGTTTTCTTAGTAGTAAATATACTTACACGTGGAGAAGTCTTCAAACCTCATATGGTGCTTGCCACTCGGTAGAACGGCAAGTTTGATGTTATTATCTTCATCTTCGTTGAAATCGTTGTCATCCTCCTCCACAATTTCCTCTGGAGGAGACGTCGGAGTCAAGATGGAAAAATCATCTTTGGACAGAGCCATTGAAAGCAAGTCATCTTTGTTCTTAGACTCTCTCGATTTCGAAGGAGGGGTTACAGGCGGATAGTCGCGTAGTTTCGACACTGAGAGTAATTCCTGCGTTAACTTCTTCTTTCGCGCGCTGATCTGTGGTAGATACGACGGGAGATGTGCGCCATGCACGATCAAACTGCTGACATTTGCATCTTCTGTTTTCCTTGTCAATTGTTCTTTCTTCAGTTGCTGACGTAGCTTTAAAAACTGTTCTTGCTCTAGCCACGGACGGGATAAAAACTGACCATGTACATGTGTTAGAATTGCAACAACACATAATATGTTTAGAGGCATGTTTGTTGGTTCATGTTTTCTTCTTTTCTAGCATCTTCACAAACATCGTTAAATCAAAGCTAGCAAACAACCGAACATACAATGCAGTGAATTCTGTATAATACGCCCTACATCAAACTGCGACCCCTTATCTTGTGCAATTGAACCAACGTCTCTCAACTCACTTTTTCTCTAGAAACAACTGGGTGGCCACTTGCAAAAAGATGTTTCAAGAACAACAATATCTTTGCTCACAAATAGAAATATGAGGAAAATGTTTTAATAAATACTCCTCAATCTAATTGCCAAAGAAGTCCATATTTTAAAGAATATTATGCGGCAAGTGATTCGTGTTACTGCAAGCTTTAGTTACGCCCAATATTTTCTTTAATGGATGTAACTAAGAGAGATTTTAAAATGAAATTCGAAACAACGTCTGATTGCAAACTTAATTGGTTATATAAACGTTTTACTTATTGTGACTTATTGCATTATAAATTTCGCCGTTAGTACACAAAATTGACTCCCAAGTACTTAAATGTATACGTAATACATTTCCTACAATTCATATAATATGTCTCTGTCCTTCGCGTTTCATTTTCGACGTTTTTAAAAACCATATTAACCAAATATGAAAAAATAAAAGAATGCTGCTGTCAAATACAAAACGCGGGTGACCTGAAATCAGAAGTTTGAAATATGGTTTATTCAAAATTTGAATGTTGTTATGGTAAGAATTCTTTATGATTTCCGTTTATTAGTATCGATTAAATGTTTAAAAAGTGATTTGTGCAATTTAGTGAATTATCTAGCTAGTTTTAGAGAAAAATTAACTTTTTCTAGCTAGCATCAATGAACTCCACTCCAATGTATGATCTCCACTCTAGCAAGTAAGTATGAAGGAAATAATAAGATGGGAAATGTTTATTTCTAGGAGTATAAATAGTCCAACTGTTATCGACCAAAATTGTTCAAATTGGTGATACAGGTATGAAATTTTCACAGATTACTAATATTGCTATGGGGAACATTTTCTGATATAGGGCCAAGCCATGTTAAGCCCTGGAGCAGAGAACTGCGTATGTCACAAAATTACAAGCATGGAAACGAGGTTGAAGCTAAAAAACCCTTAGGCAGCACATTTTATGTTTTGAAACAACACAAACAAACTATAACAACTTCATTTATTGTTATACACATGTTTACAAAAACTAGAATGCCTGCGCTAATCTCTGATCATATTTGTATATCTTGCCAAAAATGCTTGGGTACCCTTACTTAGGACTCCACAGTCACAAATTACTAGGGATTTTTGACTTGGGGATTCTTAATACACTAGTGAATTAGGAATGCGTTGGTGAAATAGGACTCCACTAAAAATTTCATATTGAAGTCATTTATCACTGGTGAATTATGACTTTTGTTGTAAATATATCAACTTCGAATTCGAATATCGAACACCATTGTTTGAAAAGTTTTAAAGTTAAAATACTACACGCAGTCATGGAGAGTAACAAACAAAGAAAACATGATGATTTATCTATTGAAAACTATATCAGATTCAAACATATCTTGAAGGTATCAGCGACAGAGGGGAAAAGGAATTTTTTTTATATTTTTTTTTTTGTGTCATTATTGTCTATTATTATTTTCCGGTTTTCATAGTGAATAACGAAGAAATTGCTAATTGTCATATTTTTGACAAACATTAAAAACTGAAAAAATATTGGCCATATTTTTCACGTACATGTGCGACAGGTTCTGTTTATTCTGCTTTTAACAAAAGGATTATAGGTTTCAATAGATAAATCATCATGTATCATTCCATAAATGTGTGTCGGAGACCGTTTGCCTTTGCGGTTGTCGACGAATCCCATTTCCACATCTCTGAATTAGGATATAACGAATCATCATTAGAAGGCACACATATTTCATTTAAAGTGATAACAATAAATTCATACAAATCGTAAATGGTTTCAAAAGCAGTGTGCCTTTCGATCCAACGTGTCTTGCACATATTTTTTAACTTGTGCTTCTTGGCATTCGGGGCTTTGGCAGAAATTACCGTTTCAAAGAACCTCTGTCGCTTTGGGGAATTGTCAAAAAAGCTGAACAATTCTCGGCAGGAATCCATCATGTTTGAGATTTGCGAAATCTTACATGCGTGGCAAATAACAAGGTTCAGGGAATGTAGACAACAACCCTGATACTGTGCATCAGGAGCATGTTTTGCAATTTCTGCATGTACACCCTTGGTGTTCGAGCTCATAGAAGCTGTTGTGTCATAGGCTTGACCTCTACAGTTTAAAAGTGAAATCTTATGCATGTCCAGCGATTTCCTAATGGCATCGCTTATTGCCACGCCTGTTGTTCTCTCTAAATGGCACATATCTAGCAAAACTTCGCATTTCTTTGGGTTGGATGGGTCGCTTATGACATCTAGGAAACGTAAGCAGACAGATAGTACCTCTCGTCCATGTGAGATGGTTTTGTCCGCCGTTAATGCAAAGTGTTCACATTTCTCAAGGCAATTCCGAAATTTATCCCGAATTAAATTTGCCGTTACGGTTAAAATTTCGTTTTGGGTTGTTTTACTTGTGTACCTGGCATTCTTAGGTCCAGACACAAGATATTCTTTTAACACAGGATTTGATTTTGCCAATAGGCGAAGAACTGCAATAAAATTCCCCTCATTGTGCGTTTCTGGATATGAAAAATCAATCAAATCGTCTCGATGTCCACGCAATGCAATTTGCTGTTTTGCACATAGTAGCACAGCATCGACAATAACTGGCAAAACCAAACTGTTTTTTTGCACATTTTGTGATAATCGTTCACTTAGTTGAACATCAATTCTTTTCTCAATGTTAATTGCTTGAGAGCGAACAGCTAATAACCGTTCGATGCTTCGCTTATGGTAATCCTTTTGTTCATGACTGTCCAAAAGTTCTTTCGATTTATTGTAGTTTGTGAATGGTGAAACTACAAAAGCACCCAGTTTATCTTTTTCGTTATTACTTAGAAAGAGTACACATGCTAGACACCACCCACCTTTAAAATCGATGTGATTGCTGTATGACAGCCACTTACGTTGCTCAAGCCATCTTTTCTGAAACGAAACATGTTTGCTTCCTTTGTATTTTCGACTATGAAGTGTATCTGAATTTCCAGGGATCCAAATATTATCAATAATGTTAAGTTTTTCAATATTGCTTAACTTTTCCGATGCATTAATAACACAGCAAACGTCATTGGGAGATGTACTAGTCGAAATTGTTGCTTCACCTATGGCTCCGATAGATTCTCCCTGGCTACTAGACGGAGTTAGTAAATCCGATGGATCTGCAG
This sequence comes from Candelabrum cocksii, assembly GCA_963930725.1. Lineage (NCBI taxonomy): Eukaryota > Metazoa > Cnidaria > Hydrozoa > Anthoathecata > Candelabridae > Candelabrum > Candelabrum cocksii. The sequence continues at coordinate 6,419,778 of OZ005668.1, read as the reverse complement.
ATAACGGAGCTGGTGGTAGCGGCCGAGTGGAACAACTATCACTACTAGTGGATGGACCTTTTGGTTGTTGGATGCTTTTTACAAAAAAACTATCTAGTTTATTCTGTTTAATCCGTTTTCGAGAAGGATCAGCCATAATTTACGTTTGATTTGAAAGAAATATAGAAGTGTAAGAAATTGCTTTATTGATGTTGCTCACTTAAGGCTCTGACTGAGAATGGTCTTCCTGACCATTTACATTAAGTTTTAATCATTATCAAAACAAAGAAAAAATACACTTAATTACTAAAACAGGAATTAAAGCTAATTGATTTGATGGCCGCAACAGATACCAATGACCAAAAAATTATAAAATGGTTAATCCTATTAGCAAATAGTGGACACCACATGCATTTCCAGATTACCCTGTGGGGAGTAAATGTGGTGTCTATTCGAAAACAAATCAACAAAATACTTAATAGCATTCCAAAATGCTGTAAATCAATTAAAAGTAAAAGAATAAAAAAAAGCTAAAAGTAATGTATGCCACATTAATATACACGAATATTCAACTACGGTGTGCATAATAAAGCATAAAGAGGCCCTTGCCTGTCATTAGTTACAAGTCATGCTGTACGTCAACCCTGTCGTTATCATGCTGTACGTCAATCCTGTTGTTTTTTGTTGTTAAAAAGCGCCACAATAACATCGAATCACGAGCTGTTGTGTTATGTATGATGTGCTCGAAGTCAGACTTGTGTCTAGGCTGAAGGATTGGCCTATATCGTGGCTAAACTGGCTATAAATTTACTTTCTTTTTTTCTGTCACTGGTTTTCATGGAATAATAATTCATTACATTTGTCAACACTTACTATGAAAACGTAGCCCAGGCCTACTTACTTACTTATAGCTACATATATCGAACCACCCACCGCACCCCTGCCGCGCCTGTGTTAGAGTCGAGAAAGTAGGCCTAGCCTACTCCGCGATACGTTACTGTCCTGACGTACGTGAGTTGCAAGCATATTTTTTTTTTTTTTTTTGAAAATTAATGGGGGTGGCTAGCCACCCTATTCACCCCCCCCCCCCCCCCCCCTAGATCCGCCACTGTATTAAACTCCTCAACATTATGTTTGTTTTTGATTCTTTAAACCAAAATATCCCCCCTTCGATTGGCAATTTCTTCACTAAACTTTGTCATTTTCATCTTTATTCATCTCGCAATGCCTTAGCTAATGAACTTAAAATTTGTTCATATAATACAATTTTTTATGGAAAATACTCAATTAAACACCAAAGCATCATGGAATGGAACAAATCAATTAGAGACATTAAAAATATTTTTGATGTAAAATATAAAAGCATGCATTGGTTAAATTTTATTTTTGATTTAAACAGTAAACAATTTTCTAATTTAGTCAAACTTAGCATAAGGGGTAAACCTTGTTTAGCTTAGTGTAATTAAACAAATATATATTTTGCTTGGTGGTTTGTATTTTATGTTGTGTGTATCTTTTCCAATTATATAATATATATTTTTTCTAGATATTTTTTTACGTATATTTCTATTGTGGTGTCACTACATTGTTCAGCTTTATGCTATCGAGTGACACCAACCATATATTTTTGTAATTTGTTTTTCTATGTATTTTTGTATTTTTATTATATAGTGAAAAAACAACAATTTGAATTTGAATTTGATAAGTAGTATGTAGTTATCGCGAGATACGAGAAAAATATGGCGAATATTTTTTGAGTTTTTTCATGTTTTTCAAAATATTGAACAAGCCTTTAGGCAAAGTCAAAAACGACTACATTATTCTAACATTCGCACGTGTCATATTTTTGTATATTTTGTTTTTAACCAATAGGAATCCCGGGAATAGTTGCTTTAACCTATCAGAAAAAATATTGAATTTGGCACTCCTTTTTAGCCAATCAAGAAAAAATATTGAGTTTTGCACTCCGAAATATGATATATATTATCTCGTGATTAGCCAATCACGTTACAGATATTCACGCAACCTATTGATAACTACTACTAAAACAGAAAAAATATATTCAGAACAACCTTTATTTGTACTTTATTTTGCAACTCTATCTTCTTAAATTCAGGTTTGATATTTCTTTCCATTTTTAACTTTGAAGTCCTAATTCACGAAGGTGATTTCTAATACACTATGGAAGTAGAACTGCGCAAGTCCTAATACACTAGTGAAAAATGACTGCAATTTATAAATAACTAGGGAATTAGGACTGCGGAGTCCTAATTCCCTGCTTCCTAATTCCCCATGACACAGGTACATACTAAATTGGCCTTCAAGCACTTGCACCTACCGCTACATGACACTTTACATCCACAGCGGATGAGTTCGTAACAAGTGTTCTTGGCTTGTGAGAGTTCTGTCCAATACGGCGACCAGTGTCCATCTTGAAGCTACCATCCTCAGTTGGATGGGCTTGGGAGTACTTGATGGCGTACGAGGATCTGTCCCAACACATGTCTTCCTTGTAGGACTGCTCTATTGACATGCTGATCTAATGCTGCTCGTGTCGTGTCTATTTGAGAAAAGTTGTTTTCTTGCTTCGTTCACTTTCGTGATACTGCTCGTGCGGCTGTACAGTAGAACAACAAACCTTTCCAGTACAGCCATGGATTCTGCAGTGATGTCTTCTGGTGATGCTTTCAGGATACTCAGGACAGGTGTAAGCTCTGGATAAACGCCCCATACATCCCACGCAGTTTTCTTTCCACGTCCTCGAAAGTACGACACTGTATCGCAACCAGTGAGCTCGTGAAACATTGGCATTGCCATGGATTTGTCCGGACCTAACGACGCTGCAACAGCATGCACTGGGATGTTCTGGACATTCGTTCCGGATCCATGTGTTATCCACATCTCATCTATGGCAAGTGTGTTGACGATTGCAATGGCTAGAACAACCACGTCAGTGTCGTTACTTCTGATCTTGATTCTTCTATGCCCGCATCTAGAAGCATTGTTAGCATGGACCATAAAGCGAGTATCGGCCTCTTCGCGGTTGCATGACACCAAGACATCTAGATCCGTTCTTTTCGAAGAACAAAGCACGTTTTCACCATGAGTGGAGTAGATTACTTTACCCACAGGTACTGGCAGTGAAATAACCTAAAATACAATCGGAATATTGATGTGAAAGGTTATTGACAGCCAAAACTTTTTAATGTATTTTAACGCACCTTTGTTGCTAGAAGTTTGCACAGTTCTTTCTTATTTGCATCCACTCTCAGGAAGCCTTTCCAGTCGCGCGGGATTCTAGTAGATTCTACCACCTTTCGCCGTTGCCCAGCACCTCCTTTTTCTCGGAGAGATTTCTTGCGGGAATCATCGTGATACACATCCCACACAAGATCCACACGTGTAGCAGTTTCGAGATGCTTCAAGATATATGGCGCGAAGATAGTCGTTGCATATTCGTCGAATGTGGTGCAAGCCGTCAGTGGCTCCAACATCTGCACAATCACCGCACCATCAAGGATGACGACATCTACTTCTGGCTGTGTGGTACTCTGTGGGGTAGCGTTCGGCAAGAACTTTATAAGGTCTGATTTTACTCCTCCGCAAAGTTCATCGAGTTCTGAGAGGGATGGCGGCCATGGTTGATTTTAATAGGTGAGTAGTCCTCTAGGTTTCCATCGCGATTTTGGCATGCTATGTAAAGCCGCGAGAACAAAGAACAATCCTCTCTCAACATTTTGACCTTGACTCCTTGTCTTTTGAGACTGTCTTCTTAGTTTGAGTGCTTAGTAATGATAGGTTGTTTTTCTTCAGAGTGTCTGTGACCGGCTTTTTGCAATCAATGTACCGTTCCTTGACAAATGATCTAAACTGGTCCTCTCCAATCTCCACGTTCCTGACAGTTTCTACTACTTATCGTCCATGATGTCCCTAGTATGGATCGCCATTAGGTTCTCGTTTTTATCTTGAAAGAGATTACACAGTTCCTCATAGCAAGACACAGTGTTGATTACATCACGGGAGAATGCAGACTTCACAGCTGACTTCTGTTCATGGTGACCTCGTTGATCGGCTGAAAAAGCGCATCCCTCAAACTCTTGAATCATTCTAGATATCTCCGGGCCGCCCACCATCCACATCGTCTTAGAGTTGCTGGATGTTCGGTGAGACCAACTGCACTTCCGTTGCCTTTCACTACAGCATTCACTTGCTCATGGACGTGATCTAATACAATGGAAGAAAACACCCTTGTTCATAGAAGTGGTTGTATATGTATGGATGCTTGGAAAGAAGTAGACACATATCCCGACAATGCACTGATAACCACCTGGCATAGTTGGAATGATCCACGGCAGGTCTTTCTCACTGTATCCAGGTAAAGTGTGAAGTCTGAAAATGTGATTACACCGAGATAAATAAAAGTGAGAAAACACATCAATACATTTTAAAGTCATCATTACTTTATATTTAGAGATTATTCCGATCTCAGATTCGTTAAAATTGGCTGTAAAAAGTAGGGGAAAAATCACCACAGGGTCCCCAAGGCTCACTTGAAATATACTTAGAAAGTGGTCACGTGACCACTATATGAGCCCCAAAATGTCGTGGAAACATTGTGAACTGATAGGCGAGTCATAATAAAACTTCATATTTCACCGAAAGTCATTATAACTACTGTAATTTGCTGTTTTAAGCTTCCGCCTCGTTTCCATGCTGGTAAATTTGTGACATGCGCAGTTCTCGGCCCCAGGGCTTAACATGGCTTGGTCCTATATAAAAAAGGTACTACCGTAATGCCTTGAGTAAGCGCCCACCCTCTTGGTTAAATTATTAAAAAAGCGCCCCTTTCGAATAAACGCCCACCCCCCAATCTTCAGAAACGGGCGCTTTCGGCAAAAACAATAGTTACGGATGGAAGAAAGGCAACGGAACACCGTATTTTTCTAGTTTTCATTCTTATTTCTTATTTTTCTTTTCCATTTCTTTATGACAGGGAAACTTTTTTAAAAAGGTCAGATATCACAATGTCAATGATTTTCCTCTTTTCTTCCAGCCTTTTTAGCAAAAATTCTGCAAACTTTATATCGTTAGAAATTATTAGAAAAGAAATTCAGGGGGTAATTTTTGATTACGTCAGCATTTTTGTGGTCACAGGCAATTTTTTGCAAAATTCACAGTGTTTAGATATTCGTGCATAAAATCTGTTCTATAATGATTTTCACGCTCTGATATTTTATTTTCCAAATTAAAGGTGCTGATGTAATTAGGCATAATATCAGATCCATTTCCCAGTGGACATTGAAGGTTAGGCTAACATTCCCTGAACGTTATGTGAATTTCACTCCTTCAACGTAATGTTCCATATTTACCTTAAACGTTAATAATGGAACGTTTAGATGACGTCACAGCAACGTGGCTTCCCAAGTAAATTCAGAATCAACTTTATCGCGAGGAAGAAAACATATTGCGACTAACTAAATTTGGCTCATTTGAACAAATATGGCGGTCCCTCGGACCTCAACTTTCATTATCCACAATATCCAAATCAAACTCACTAGTACATATTTCTGTCATTGTGTAAACCAGCTGTAAATGTTCTTTTAGGGTCAATTGCGCAACTTTTCAGAAGTTTTGGGCAAAATCGTACGTCCAGTTTTTTTTAATGGCGAAAAACATGTTTTTTTGGCATTTTTGAAAAATCGACAATCGCCCGTAGATTATTGGATGTGATTCTATGAATATTTGTCTTTATATTGTTCGTTTATGATAATTTCAGTCCAATATTAGTTACGCTTAATTGACTTAAAGTTTTAGGGCCCTAACTTTCTTTTTTAAAAAATTATTAATAGTTACAATTTCAACACGAGGATAAAAAAGGCATCTTTTGGGTGTCCGAAAACACGTTTCTCGCGAAATTAGATGAAATTTATACCTTTTCACAGCGTCACCATATTGCATATTTCAGGTTACGATCAACTTTAAATAGCTTTTTGAGTCGATCTACTGCTTATTTTTCAATTTCAAGCCATAAATTTTCCTTTTCATTTTGTGCGATCGCTATTTTGACCACATAAATATGCGCCATTTTGAAAAAATCCATTTCTTCAGAAACAATTTTACAACCTTCTTAACGTCATAGGTTGGTGATATTTGGTCACATAGTACCTTAAGGGAAGAAATTTTTGCGATCGACAGGTCTAAAAGCTGCGAATTTCGCGGATGAGGTAATATATCTGAATTTCGCGGTGGCCAGAGTTTAGGAGAATATTTAGTACTGTATTTTCTTATATTTTTAATTGCATGTTTGTTAAGCGACACGAAAAAAACGAGTGAAAAATTGAATTTCGCGGATAAGGCATTTTCATTAAGTTTAACATAACTTTTGGCTTTTATAACGTCATCTAATCAATATTTGCACCTTAAATACATTAAAATATTGCAGTACAATCGTCGGTTCGTCACTCGCTGAATTCCTCGTTATCTCCCACACGAGTCAATTGCAAGGCCAGGGCTGAGGTAACAAAAGGGAGTCTTTTAACTAGTTGATTATGACTCCCCTATAACTAAGGAACCTTTTAGGGGAGTTATTATAAGGGGAGTCGTTATTTTCTAGTTTATTCTCTAGCTAGTTATAACTCTAGAGGAGTTACTTTTCTCTGGTTTGTTTGAACTGGCGGAGTCAAAATAATCTGCTACACCTGCTCAAATTTGCATTTGAGAATTACTTGAACACTTGCTTGTGGGATACAGATGCTTGTTTTTATATATTTTTCAAAACTTCGCTCAATACTACAGGTCACAAGCGTAGATGAACTCTATCTAGCTACTTAATGCTTGCATCTTGTTTCGGCTTATATCCTGCTAATAAAGACAATTCACAACAATAGAATTGCGAACTTTATCAACTCTACCTTTGATAATAAAGTCTACTTTTTAGTGTTCATAGATAATCCTTTTGCTAAATACCAAATTACAAAAAAATGTAGATGACCACTCACCAACTCATCAGTACAATTAATCACCTTCGCGTATTGTATATCAAAGAGTATATAAAATAAATTTAAAAAATATAAAAATAAAAAAAGACTGTTAAAAAAATAAATTCCATCTCCTCAAACTACATTTAGTGGTTCACTTGACATCACACACTAGTGCCACGCCTCTCAGCGTCCAATGGTGCGGAAGGTGCAATGTGCGCAAGTCGACGGTCGTAATGAAATTGGTGTATGTGCGAACGGGTTTCTTGTACACAGGACACGAGTAGTATTTGTTAGGCTCTCGAACTGCCGAAATGCTTTGAGAGGCATACATGTGAATGACAGGCATCAATAGATAAGTAGATTTCGCAGGTGCTTCAATTAATTTAACGCTCTTGCGGTCCCATCCCGCCCCTTCTAAATACAACCCGTGTACGTAAACGCCTTCCGAGGGTGCTTGTGTGACGTCATCTTTGTAGAGCTTCAAAACCTCGTTCCGCAAACTAACAGCGTCCAATGACCAGCCGTGACGTGATCGAGTGACCTCCTAAATAAAGCAATCAACACACGATTGTGTGAACCACACCGACAATCGACGAAGACAATCACCTGTCTCATAGCGGTCAAGAAGCTTGGCGGATTGAAGAATCCCGCCATCCAAAAGACGTGAGGCCGACCTTTGTGTAGCCACACACGAAACTGTCGATCGCGCTCTAACAACTCGCTGAACCAAAAGCCGAGGGTTGATGATTCCCAAGAAATCTAGCAACAAACGAGTCAAAATCATATTATACAGCAACAATCCAGTAATGTATAGTATATACCCTGTACAAGCTCACTCAGATGTGACAAATGTCTTCGTTTATTAGAGTTGACATAATTAATAATATCAGGTTGAAAACACACCTTTAGCCATTGCTTAGGCACCAGACCGTCATATATACAATCGATTGCATCTTGGAGCGAACCGTTGATAATTATGGTACCCTCAATAGCTAACCCCAGATCTCTTAAAGTTCTTCTCACCAAGCTATTCACCAATTGCATGCGCTCTAATTCCTGCTTCAAAAATATGGTCATCGGATCGCATATACCGAGCGATTGCAATAGCGTTTTGACCTGTGCAACGACACAAAGTCAGGGTAATAATAGATTGTTAACGTGCAAATGCAAATGTAGTGAAATATTAAAAACAACAACAATACTCTTTTACTTCATGTTTAACGTAATTTGGAGGCAACTTGTTGAGGATATCACTCGTCATCTTCTGCACGAAACTCTCTCTCGTTTCGCCTGTACTCGCTGCCTGGTCCTTCGGCTGGATGCTAAGTATTTTTGCTAGACAGCTGCTCGTTTTCTTGCTTTGATAACTGAAAAAGGTAATATTTCTCTAGAACGAAGTCATCATTACATCCACCTCAACACATACGATATGTCAGCGTTGGAGTGAAGACCGTAAAGTTCGGGTGAATCGAGAGCGGGCAATGTTTCCAGGTAATCGAGGTACCCTTTGATCGTTTCGCACTTTGGAATGACGTAATCTTTGTGGAATGTGAAAACCGGCAAAAACAAAGACTCGCTGAACCAGACCTAAATTTCACTGCGTGTAAGATAAGGTTCATAAAATGTTGCTTCAACCAACAAACCTTCACGAATGTTTGTAGGAGTGTTTTATCGTAGTCATCAGTAACCCTCCCACCGTACTGCACCTCTGACAGCATGTACCTCACAGTGCTCCAAGACACGCCCTTCTTCAAGTCCATGTCGTCCAGGTGGTTCTGAATGAACTGCACGGAAGACGAGAAGTCCGCTTGATTGAACTCGTAGGGGATGTTCCATCCAAGGCTGCCGTACTTTCTGCGCTCTTGCAAGATGGAATGAAGGAAGGCCACCGCGTACAGCATCGGCTTCCATTGGTGTAGATTCGTGACATCAAGCTGGTCTTGCGTTATGCCTACACGAAATACTTGTATAACTGGCGAAATTGATAGCCTTTTGTATTTGATGGAAAGATTTCAAGAAATTCCTCGGACACTCAAAAAGTCGTGAAAACTCTTTAATTTCTCGGAAGTTTAGCAAACATAAAACTTTTTTATTACGACGTTCGATTTTAAAAGAAAATAGTTCGAAAACTTCGAGATTCTAATGTTTATCTTTCTGTGTTCATTTATAATTATAAAAAAATTCGTTTTCTGTTTGTTTATATTTCTTTACGAATCTTTTATACAAGATAGCCATGTCAAAAATTAGAAATATATACATGTCTACAAATTCCGGTTATCAGATGGGTCATGTGTCTAAAACACCAGCATGTGCTGCTTTGTTTTATGATTCCCAGTATGGGTTTCGTTCTGGTCGTTCCACTGCTGATTTTTGGCAGTTATAACTGAACGTTTTTATCGTGCCCTTGATGTTTCTGGTAAAGCGCGAGCAGTTGCTCTTAACATCTCCAAGGCATTTGATAAAGTCTGGCATCTGGGTCTATTGCATAAACTCAAGGCATATGGTTTAAAAGGTTCCTTTTTCAAAATTATCTCTTCCTTCCTTTCCAACCGTAAACTCAAGGTTGTCCTCAGTGGTCATTCATCTACCGCTTTTTCCATAAATGCTGGTGTTCCCCAAGGATCAGTTCTCGGTCCAACCCTGTTCCTACTCTACATAAACGACTTCCAAGACAATTTATCATCAAAACCATTATTTACGCTGACGATTCCACATTGTATTCCTGTCTTGATAAATCAGATGATTGTGATAAGGTTAATTTGGCCTCTGTTTTCAATAAAGATCTCAATACGGCAGTGGAATGGGGTAAGAATTGGCTAGTTAATTTCAATCCATCTAAAACTAGTCTTCTTTCCATTAATCATTTCAAGCAAGCATATTTACCTCAAATTTTGTTGAATGGTTCTCATTTGCCTGAAAACAATCCATTTCGCCTTCTTGGTCTCATATTCACAAGCGAACTCTCATGGCGTACATACATTGAAACCATTGCAAAATCAGCTGCCATAAAGGTTGGTTCTCTTTTACGAGAAATGAGTTACCTCACCCCTGAGTGTATCCTTTACCTTTACAAATCTTCAATACGTCCTTGCATGGAATACAGCTGCCACATTTGGGAAGGTGCTCCTGCGAATTGCTTGAATTTGTTAGACCGTGTTCAACGGCGTGTTTGCAACGCAATCGGCCCAAACTTATCTTCGAAACTGGACTCCCTATCACACCGGCGTAACATAGCTTCTCTGTCTTTTCTACAAGTTTTTTTATGGACGTTGTTCAAGCAAACTATCTTCACTTACACCTTCTCCCAGAATTTTTCTCCGTACAACTAGGTTTTCGTCGTCTTCTCATCAATGAACTGTTTGTGTTCCAAATTGTCGTAGGAATTTCTACAAGAACAGTTTTTTCCCGCGAACATCTAGACTTTGGAACTCCCTTCCATCTACTTGCTTTTCTTCTGACTTTAACCTTCAACTGTTCAAAACAAATGTTCATCGTCATCTAAAAACCACTTAACTTCTCTTGTAGCTCTTTACTCACAAGTGGCCTTTAATGGCCTTGTTTTGAGCAACGTCAATAAACAAAATAAAATAAAAAATTAAATAGATATATAATATATAAAAAAATAAAAATTAATTAAGTTATGATTATTTAAATTTTACAAAATTTATTATATAGTGAGATAAATTCATTTGCAGTGTTAGTGTAATTCTAATTTCCTTTGGTAATTTATTGTATTCACTGGCACCAACAAAACGAAAACTTTTCTTAGAAGATTCCAACTTTACATGAGGTAACCTGATCAATTTGTTGGAATTTCTGGTATTATTTGACATCACCTCAAAATAATTAGCGAATTTGCTACAAACGTTTCCGTTTATGCAGTTGAACACCTGCGTGCAAAGTCTACGCTTTTGAAGAGTTCGAATTGAGACTTTGCCAATGTTGTGGATATTTAGACGCTTGTAGATGATGTGGTACGATCTCCTCTCAAAACTACAAGTCTTCTCTTCGAAAGATCTTGAATGCGTGCTGGTTAATATCGAGCAGTGCGTAAATAGTGTTAGGATCATCGACTGGTACAGTTTCATTGCTGCATCGGACGTTGTTTGGAGACGAATTCGTTTTAAAATGTAGAGTCTTCCGCATGCTTTCTTATAAGCCGAATCAATGTGTTCACTTAGTGCTAGCGTCTGGTCAAACCTCACTCCTAGGTATTTGTTGGTTGCGGTGCACGATAGACTTTTGAATCGATGTTGAATATCTAAACATGATCTAGAAACAAAGTTGCTGCAAATTCTGTGTTCCGTTTTTTACGAAATCCGAATTGCGTTTGAGACATTTCGAAACTCGAGAATGTATACATTTTACGTAGATTTTGGAGCATACCGGTAAGACTGTTACCGGACGATAATTGTCAAGATCAGATCTACCTACGGATGTGAAGATTGGAGTAATTATCCAAGTTTTGAAGTCCACGGGTACGATGGAGGTTTTCAGTGTGGAGTTGATTATGTGTGCAAGTGGTCTGGCAATGAACCAGAGAGTGCAAAGTGATGTGCAGAGTCGTTTAGGTAGAAGATCGTCATGGCCTGTCGCTTTACTTCTTGAGAGCATTTTGAGCAGTTTGAAGACGTCATTAACCAGAACTTCTTTGAAGCGAAACGTTGAATAAGTCTTAGGATACGTTTGAACCGGAACAGATGAAATATTTTAAACAAATAGATTTCTTTTTCAGGTTTACTGCCATATTGGAAAAGAATTTACAGAAACCCGACGCAATCTTTGCCTGTTTCGACTACATCACACCATCAATAAAGGACTTTGCATTGGTTACCAATTCCTTGGTTGGAAAGATTGGTTTCAGGTTTTTCCAAAACCTTTTTGGGTCAATGACGGATTCAGTTAACAAAGATTTGTAATGGTTATTCTTAGCTTTGCTAACGGCCACGTTCACCTTATTACGTTGGGTTTTGTATGCATCAAAATCTATCTGAGATCTTGATTTACGGAATTTGCGATGGAGCGAATCCCGATAATTCATTTCATTTTTAATGTTTCGGTGGAGCCAGGGAGATCGTTTACCCTTGACATGTTTTGTAATGAGTGGGGCATGGTCGCTAAAAATTCTCAATAAAATAGACTTCAATGAGCACGATTTATCTGGGTTTTTTTGGTGTAAACAGAAGAGAGATCAGAATGTTGTACATCTTGTTGTAGATTTTCTGCTGTATTGATATAGTCTCGGCATGAAATTGTTTCAGAGAGTTTCTTGTTGTTGTTAATTTTAAGACGAGTACAATATATCGCGACATGATCACTCAATGAACACAAAACATTGTTTGACATGAGTATCTCAGGATTGATTGAAAAATCGCATCAATCATCAGAGAGCAGAGATCAGTGTGAACTGTAATGTAAGCTTGGATTCCAAGCTTCAGATGGATGGTTGCGTCAATGAACTTGCAATGAACCCTATTTCAAGGATGGCTCAGTGAGTTAACCGTTGTTAACTGTTTTTTTGAAAGCAAAGATTTCCGCTCAAAATTAAGTTGATGCTGTTGAAGATAGCGACGACCCTTTTAAAGCTTTGCAAGAGGATCTTACTGAGCTGCGGCAAGGTAATCCAGACTTATTTCCAGAGTAATGCGGATGTTGTCAGCACTGATTCATATATTATAATTTTATTATAAAAATGGGAATGAGAGGCGAGTTCTTTTACAACGATTTGAATCATTGCATGTCCGTGACTTAATAACTGCTAGAAAAGAGAAAATGAACTTAAACGAAAATATCAATACAAATTAAATTCTATTATCCTTGAACCTTTCAACGCCTTACCTATTGTTTCAGTTTAAATTAAAAATGTTAGGTTTACTGCTTTTTCGTGCATGTAAAATACAAATTTTCCGCCGCTCCCGTGAGGGTTCGGATGTCGACGGGGAAAAGGTGCAAGTTACCTGTGTAAGTTTTCTTCAAGCCAGCTTTCAAGCCAGAGGGCGGTTCATTAGTGAACTTTATGGACATTTGAAGCAATGAGATAGGGAACTGCGGATGACCTTCTGCTGTCAACCAAACTCGAAAAGAACTCTCCGTAGGTCTGCCGTCCAAAATAATATCCAACAATTCGGACATGAAAGATAGACATAGGTGACAGTTCTGAAGCAGAACCCAACCTCCCTAAGAATAAAAGCCATTTACTTTCAATCGGTTGATATTCTAAAATAGCTTACTGATTGTTTGCAAAGGTTGACAAGTCTCCGGGCGCGTATTTCCTGACCTTGCCCGATGGAAACAACTCGACATTCTGAAAGCAAAATAGAATTTAAACGTTGCTACGATGTTACGTACATTAGTATAAAAGAATAGTTTTTAGAAATTTTATGTAAGATTTTGTTTATATACAAAACTAATGGTTTTTTGTTTACGTATATCGTTCCTAACTAAAAACCGCAAAAATATCAATAACGTGAAACATTTTCAGTTGTAGTAAACATACAAAAAAAGTTAAAGAAAGAAGAGGCGTTGTAGACGGAGTGATTGAAGATTTGTTTTGTATGTTTAAACATTCGTGAATTCTCAACCTATTTTCAGATTTTTGGCCAGCTTCTCGATCCGTTCGGTTGGATCGGCACCCATAGAGAGGAAACATATTAGAGGCGTTGTCACGTCACTCTCTTTCCAAACATCGCGCAAGTCAAGGAAAACTCCATCAGCATAGCGTGTGCCGAGCGACGCAAGAATGTACTTGCGCGCCTGCGAGAGAGTGCGCTCAGTCGCGCAACATCTAAAATTCAAATTTTATTCAACGTCGAATGCATTACATGGGGATGTAATAAACGAATGATTCATTTTCAAGAAAGAATAAAAAAGAAGTAACGCAGAAATATAAGTACACACTCATTGTTAACAACAAAACAAAAGATTCTTTGTTGTATAGGCTAGAACACGAAAGCGTCCAATTGTTTAGGTGCCGGTACAATTGATCCCAAAGTATGGAATATTTCTCTAAAACAAAGAGAGTAATAGTTACCTTATGAACAGCAGCTTGCGAAAGGGATCCAAAGACATGTCATAACCAGTTGGTATGATGGATTCTTCCGGAGTCTTCTGCTCGAACCAAGTCTTCCACGTTTTTTCGTTTGATGAAATCTGAGGGCAAAAACAAAAGGATAGATTTAAAAAACTGGTTCAAACCAAATTCCTAACCAAAGATATATACCTGATTCAAAATATCAGAGAATTGTTTCAACTTGCTCAGTTGTACCAGGTTCAACCAAGTCATATCGGAGAGCCAATGGAACGGTATATTTTCAACTTCATTCAAACTTAAAGAAGCTCCACCTTGGTAAACAATGAGAAAGAAATTTATAAAGATATTTAACATCAATAAATTTTAACCTTTAATAAATGTAATGAACTCAGGGGCAGTCACGTGACCAGATTTTCTGTCAATTTGCAAGGCTAGCAGCAAAGTGAAGAGAAATTTGTCTTGTTCATACAAACCATAACATGTATATTTGTAGACAGAGTACGTTAAAAACGAGACAATGTTGGAAATGCGTTTCGAAGGAATTGGAGAAGGTTGGGATCTAACGAGAAATATATTGATGAAACTTTTTTATTTCATAATATTTATACAAGAATATTTATATAAATTTATAAGTAAATACTGCTTTCGTCCTGTTGATAAAGTAAAACACACAAATTGATGTGGAAATAACATACAATATTCTAATCAATGTAACCCACCTCTTAATGCCGTGGTCAAAAAGTTGCAGGAATTTCTTCAGTGATGTTTGGTACATGCAATTCACAAAAGACATTTCAACGATGAGAAAATACAGAATACTTCCCCGTGTGGCCACTGAAAACGCGGAGAATTTAAATAATAGAATTGTAAAATGAAGATAAAAACATATCATGTATTGATAGTTATCCTCGTTGTTTCTATTCTCAGAAATCGAACATTAAGTATTAAGTAGAAAGTTTGGGTATTCATTAAAGCATTAGAGGAATTATTATGAAGAGATTTGACATGTCTGGTATCGCAACGAGGTTTCTACCCACGTAATTCGCACCTGTTCTGTATTCTTCTCTAGTGACGTTGATTTTCATTTGTGTGTCAGCAGCCACCAACAACTTATGGTTCACCTCCTCAGATGTTTCCTTGGTAACCCTCAAGACTTCGACCAGAGTAACATCATCGACCAGAGAGCCCTGGACACTAGAAAGTCGACCCAATAAATTGTCCTCCAGTTGCTGAATTTTCAGTTTGTTCAACGCCACGTCTTTAATAAGCTTCAAACGCTGTGATTCAAGCTCCTAAAATACATCACATCAACTCTGCTTTCTAGCATAAACTAACTCTTACGCTTTTCTCGGTGAGTATGACCCGTCCCAACAGTTGATCCTCGAGACCTTTTAAAGTCACTGTGAAGTTGACAACAGCTGTGCGTGCACTTACCTACAATAGAGCTAACATATGTTATAAAAGGTATCAATTTCTTAATATAAATTATTTTTTGGTGCATTGGTTGTGGTTACCTCTGGGGTGAACAACGGATTTGTGAGAGTTGTTGTGAGGTACAATGCAAAGCCCTTCATGTAGTCAACCTCTTTCTCGCCTATGCAAACCTAACAGAGCAAAAAATTGAACAAAACGCACGAATATACCGAAAATACATTAGAAAGGAAAAGGCCAGATAAGGAAAGCAATGGATGAAGGTATGCTCACAGGGGCCATTTACGCAGACCTTAGTAAAGCCTTTGATACTGTAGGTCACCCAGAAATCATAAACAAGCTCCCTGAGTCCGGCATCGCCGGTCTCACTCAAGATTGGTTTACCGATTACCTGTCATCAGCAACAGGTATCCTTTAAGCAAACTCTTTCCCAAGCAGAGACAATTGTTTCCGGTGTGCCACAGGGATCAATACTTGGCCTATTTTTATTGTTTTCAAATGACATTACCGTAGCTCTTAGTAACGCACAAATCATAAAATACGCAGATGATATGGTCATATTCTATTCAAACCATAACGCCGCTAATATACAAGTAGTCCTAAACAACGAGTTCAACTCTTTCACAACCTGGTTCCAGCAAAATAAGTTAATTATAAATAGAAACGAGGAAAGACGGAAGTGACGTTGTTTGGAACAAGCAGGCGACTTAGCAAACTGAACAAACCACCTTTAAAAATCACCCACAATTCTTAAGCTACACAAAATCGTATAAATATCTTGGGCTGGTCTTAAATGAAACATTGAATATGTCTGAACACATGAATGCAATACTAAAAAAAGCTACATCAAGAGTAAACCTGCTGAAGAAAATACGACCACTGATTAACGCAGACACAGCAAGTCGGATCTTCACAGTGATGATATTACCAATTTTGACCTATTGCACATACTCTACTTTTGGAAACCTATCGAAATCTTTTCAAGAAAGGATTCAGCTAACTGAAAACCAGGCTCAAAAGATAATCGGAAAATACCTGTCGCATCCATGAAGTCGTTTATACGTAAACGTGTTACAATATTTGCTCATCGATGTATATCAAAAAATGTCTGCGAAAATTTTGAGAACTATTTCGAACTAAACAAAACTAAGATAAATACTAGAAACAGCCGAACTCTTATACGACTGCCTAAAATAAAGCTGGAAGTGGCCCGTAAATCATTTTACTTCCAAAGAGGACTTGAGTACAATAAGCTGCCACTAAAAATTAGATCTGAAATGAACCATAACAAATTCAAAGAACAAATCAAACAATATTTTATTAAACAATTACATAATTAGTTTGTAATTAGTTTTAGGAAAATATATCATATTTTATCACTCCTTTTTAAAATTATTTTTATTGTTTTTTTATATTCCACAGGACTTCCAGTACGACAGCGTATATATTACGTATAATCTTGTATATAATATTACAACTGAGGAATTTATCCTGTTTTAAATATTTGAGAATAATAATATCAAATATTTGAGAATAATAATTATAAAACATTCTCCTACCTTATAGGCGCTTCCAGATTTAATGAAGTTCTTTTCTAGAATGTTATCAATAATAGGATCAAGCTCCTCGTTCACGTTTTCAATGAGTAATGGTTGTCCTAATAACACAGCTTGCTCCAAATGTGTACCAAAATACTTGTGATTAAAACTTGTCACCTTGAAAATAGAAATTATTTCAAATGGTATCTATATCATATATTCCATTATTATTGAGCAAACACTTTTTCATAATAGTTAATATTACTGAGGAAAGGAAATGAATGTTAATTTCCATTTTAATTCTTCAATCATTTCATTTTGTTGTAATCATTGTTCTTTATTTTGTAAGGAAATTATATTTATTCATAAATGTTTAACTTTCACACTCAATGTCATTATTTCAACGTAATGTTACCAACCGCTGTATTATATTATACAACAAGAATAATTTAAACCACCTTTAGCCCATTCTTCGCCTGGTAGTTTCTGAGCCACATGTTACCCTGGTTTTGCGGATCAATAAGCAACGGGTAGCGGGTGGCCTGTGAAACAATGATCCCATTCTGTATAGAGAGTTCATCGTTTGGTAAGCCGTGGTAGTTCCACTCTGCAACCTGAGGAAAGGAAACATTCAATATGTTGGTCCATATTTTTGGAGACTCATAAAAAAGAACAAAAAAGGAAAAAACAGAGATGATCTTCAAAATAAATTACAGAACATGGGAAGAAGATGAGACATTGAGATTAAATACATGGGAGGAAGATGAGACATTGAGATTAAATACATGGGAGGAAGATGAGACATTGAGATTAAATACATGGGAGGAAGATGAGACATTGAGATTAAATACATGGGAAGAAGATGGAACATTGAGATTAAATACATGGGAGGAAGATGAGACATTGAGATTAAATACATGGGAAGAAGATGGAACATTGAGATTAAATACATGGGAAGAAGATGGAACATTGAGATTAAATACACGGGAGGAAGATGAGACATTGAGATTAAATACATGAGAGGAAGAAGAGACATTAAGATTAAATACATGGAAAGAAGATGTAACATTGAGATTAAATACATGGGAGGAAGATGAGACATTGAGATTAAATACATGGGAGAAAGAAGAGACATTGAGATTAAATACATGGGAAGAAGATGAGACATTGAGATTAAATACATGAGAGGAAGAAGAGACATTGAGATTAAATACATGGGAGAAAGAAGAGACGTTGAGATTAAATACATGGGAAGAAGATAGAACATTGAGATTAAATACATGGGAGGAAGATGAGACATTAAGCATAAATTTTCATTTACTGTGGAAACATCAACCATCAACTTTCTAACACTCAAATCTTCTGAGAAAGGAATTTTGTTGTCTGTCAATCTCTCTTGCCAGTTGGTAAGCAGCATCTTTCGATACTCCTGGTTAAATGGTCCAGCATAAGTTAGGAAAGCTGTGCCAATTAATATATCACCAACCAAACTATGAAGTAATCAATAACAGCAATATTCACAATAAAAACAAAAATTTTCCCAAAAAAAGTAAACATAAATACCTCAAAAGTAGAAATAAACTATTTTTATATATGCAAATATAAAATAAATAAAACGAACAAAATAAAGATCTAAACTAATAGCAAATCAATTAGATATACACTATAACAATTATAACAAATGATATATAAAATTAACATTAAAGGGAGTACCTTGTTGTTTGGCTCTGGAAAGTAGAGCTTTTGGCTGTCCATCTTTCTCTTTCACTGCTCAATCCATTTATAAGAGCAGACGCTGTGTTCATCTTCCATTTGCAAGCCTCTGCATCATCTACAAGTCTCTAAATTAACATACCATTTGAGACTTGCAGGCAACTTACTTTAAACAAAAGAAATTTAGGAATAACAGAGAATTATTTCTAAGAAGAGATTAGTTCCCTATTATGCATCAGTATCACACTAACTTACAATAGTTTAATTTAAACTGTCCTTCAGTGTCCTTGCTTTCAGTGTTTCTATCAGGACAATAATTCTGTTGTTACGTTTTATTTTATATGTTGTAATACCTCTTTAACAATTATTCAATAGACAGTTTGAAACAACATTCTGCCAACCTGCTTCTTGGCAATCGCAGAGTCGTATTCATTCTGCGCTCTGTCCAACTCCTCCTGTCTCATGTTCAACTCTTGTTGTGCACCGTCAAGATCGCGTAACGCAGAAATTAACTTCCCCTCTTGAAATGAAAGGCTTGCCTATGATAGTTACCACGTTTTAATTGCAAACAAAGAAATTGTAAAAAGGTAATTAGAATAGATTTAAACAATTCAATGAAAGAGAAAATATCAATTGCTTAATTTCCTCAATAACGCAACACAGCAGGAAAACAGTATTTATTTATTTAACAAATATTTTAAAACAAGTTTGTCAATTAAAAACTGCTACTAATGGGCCCTGATATAAAAAATGTTAGTAAAAGTTGAAATATATATATTAAATACAATTAAGATAAAATGTAAAAACAATTTTGATTAAAGCAGAAAACAAGTATATAGAATAGAAAGCCAAATTGAAAACAGAATCTCTGAAATTTTGATATAATATGATGGTTGAAGACGAGAATGTCGTAACACAATAAACAATTCATGAAAAATAAACAGTATTTCTAATATGGAAAGTTTCTGAATACGTTTTTGCAAAGACATTTTCAAACTAAAGAAAATCCTAGTGAACTAATGTGATATACCTTCAAAGGGAGAACTTCTTTGTTGACTTTATAAAATTTACACATTGCCTGCGTCCAAGAACACAAACCAGCGATGTTGCCACAAACCTAAAATGTGACGATATATATATTTAGTAATAGTTGGGGGGGGGGGGGGGGGGGGAGTTATATAAATGGGGGTAATAATCCAGAACCTGCTCAGTAAATTGCATCAGCCAAGAAAAACTGCCTGTGTTTTTGTCGTATGAAGTTACTTTAATATTTCATTCTGTAGTATTAACATTATATGGATTTTTTAAATGGGGAGATAGCCCTAAATTGGGGTGGTTGTATTTCAAATGAACAAATGTTTTCTAAATATAGTGTTCTGACTAATAATTAAATTAATTGTTAAGAGAAGAAAAGACCTAACAACACTTACTTTTTTCGCTTGAACAAGATTATAGTCAGGGGCTTCAAAGTATGGCTCCATGAGCTCCACCATCTCCTCATTAATCAAATCTTTTGGAAATTGCTCCAATGTTTGCAGCACATTGGATTGTGACATAAACTAAAAAACACAAAAGTAATGATCCATGTTTAAAAAACAAAATTCTAAAAATTCTTCCTTTTTATTTACTTAATTACATATTTCTCTTAATGCTTTTAATGTATAAACAATAAAAAGAAGAAAGGCATAGAATTAAAGAAGCAAATCTCTAAGCCACTGTGAATTAATATACATCAGTTCTGTACCCTTAAGGATTCGCTCCATGACGGTTTGCAGCATCTTCTCTCGTAATCGATTTTCACTGGATCCAGACCTTTTCGTAACAGAATCAAAACGCAATCCATAATTCTCATAATGAGGTGAGGAGGTTTTCCCAAACGTCGAACGGTGGCTATATCTGATGCTTTGATTGTCTAGAAAAATAATAGCATCCCAAATATGTTTTTGATTGCATTTGGGTTCACCTGTAGAGCTAGCTCGGCTTCCACAAGAGCAGGCTTAGCAGCATCCAGTTTCTGTTCTGCGACATGCTTATCATCCTAAAAATAGATTAAAAACATTTCATTACATAACAAAACATTTTGAGAAATAAGCAATATTATGAAATCAACTCATCATCTTTCAAACAAAACAATATAATTTACGGCTATAATGTGAACAATGTTTTGAGCTTGATCTTTAACATTTTGCACTTGTTCCTTCACTTTCTCCGCAGCATGGGCGCTTTCAGTGACCTCTTTTAATACTTTATCAGCATGAAGAGATGTCACCTCCAACACCTTCTCTTTCTCAATCAAATCTGTTGCTAACTTTGCAATTGATTCTCTGGCTTCCACAAGCTTTTTCAACCCAGTGTTCATTCGATCTTCAGCCAGCATGATTGTCTCTTTCTGAGAAGAGTAAACCTGCTTGTAGCTGTTTACGAAAGCCAAGAATGACTTTGGTGTTATATGCACCTGTCGATGGTATCTAAAGATTATTTAACATAAACACAACATGAATATTTGATTGCACTGTATAAAACCATCTTCCCATCCAAAAAATGTATATAACAATACAAATATATTAAAATTTCCATTAAAATGAATTGATTCAGTTAAGGTACGTTGATGACCCACTTTTTACTGTAATCATAACTATGTGAAAATATTTTCAAGAATTCAAGAAATAATCTTATTGGAGATTGACTAACAAATGTAGTGAAAGTTTATGGGTGTTTTTTACATTCTGCATTCAATTGAATGACTAATTGCAGCACAACAGCTAAAACTTACTGTTCATAGTAGTGAGTGCAGAACTTTGTGACGACATTGTGAACCAATGCCATACACTCAACCACATTTGATATAATATTGTGTGAACTGACAATCTTAAAGTTGGAGAGAAAATGATAAGCCACTTCAATCAGTGCGTCACATGACCAGTTTTGAAACCATGCTATTGTACAACCACCAATCAAACCAGGAAATTTTAACGATTGACTACGAAATTTCTCGCCAACCTATTCGAAACCAATAACAGTCATCAATGCTTTTCAAGATTGATACATCAAAAATAGGCAATAGACCATATTGGATAACTTTTTTTCCCGAACTAGCGCATTGCATTGTGGGAATGTTTTGGTGATAACAAGCATTATTTTGCGCTAGATCATTTAATTTAAGCAGTGGAGTGAGTGAACAAGCAGTGAAAACAAACAAGAAAAACAGATAGCTCTACTAATGGAAAAAAACTAGTTATTGGAAAAGTTTAATGAAGTGGGATTAAGCTGTATGGAAACAGTGAACTTTTTCAAGTGGAAAGTAAACACACTGAAAGAATTCCTGAAGGCAACAGATAAACTTTGTGGGTTCAGTAATGCCAAAAAAGTCGCGGCTACATGGGATGAACTTTGCAGTGTTGATCAGTCTAACTCTGATGAAAAGAAATGTCCTGACTTTTTAAAGTGGACAATAAGTGATTTGCATGGTTTCCTTGGCCAGAGAGGGATAAACAGAAATGGCAATAAACAAACACTTGTTGTAAATGCACGTTTTTGTATTTTAATGATAACCCCCAGATGGTTTGCATTTCTTTATTAAGTATTACAAATTTACACACTTTAATAGAATATACTTTCTATTTTTAAAAGGAATATAAATACATGAAAAAACTATTTAACATGTTGTAGAAATCTAAAATAATGTACATTGTATACAAATAAATATTATAAAGGTACAAGTAGGGTGCTAAATTAGTTAGTGCAGAACAAATTATTAAAATATCATCCAATTTGTCTTTTCTTGAAAGTGGAATTGTATTCTGCAATATTTTGAACTCCTTTATTCTGCCGATTGCCCTATCAACATGAATGCGAGCTTTTGCAATTTTTGAAGTTTTTCTTGCATTGTTTGGGGAAAATTTCTCCTTGTTTTTTAAAAATGGTGGAATGACAAGTTTGGCGCATTTGTTAATCAATAAGTTCTGATATCATTTTGTCTTTCGAAGAACACTGAGGACATTTAACAAAAGGTTCACTTCTTGCACTACCACTGCTGCTGGGATATGGCAAAGTGTCATAGTTATGTTCGTTTACATGTGGTGTGGTAATCTCGGGTAGATTTTCTTCTGTATTTTCATCAAAGCCATTACGATCGTTTTTTCTTGGGAGGCGATAGTATGTTGGCTCAATCAAGTGGATGCCTTCGTTTAGGCGGTTCTATTTTCTTGTAGCCATTCAAAAATAAAGTTGGTATTGGACATACATCAGAACAGTATCCAGCAGCAAAATGATTAGAGCAAACCTTTGTGCTCATTGACGTTTTAAATCCCCCTCCCCTGTTCAACATTTTTTGCCATATTTGCATGTCCTTCTTAGATCGAGGGCTGTGCCAACGAAGTATGCCAATATGATCTTTCCTCACTAGCCTAAAAATAAACAAAATAAAAGTTATAAGATACATAAACTGCTAATAAATGCCAGGTAATATGATATTAGTATTTTATAGTACCTTACTTCCAACCACTATTAGAAATAAATGAAAACTACAAAGCTACAGTTAGCTAATAGCTCTTAAAAATTAGTTTATAATGTGATATGAAATAACCTTTCTGGCTGATTCCGACTGTTGCTGCATCCATAAACAGCACAATGATCATTTCCACCCATATAACAAGTAAAGAATCTTGTAAATAAATATAATTTTCCTAGCCACAAGGTTTAATATTAAAACTTAAACAGCAGTTCCTTAACCAGTTTTTGATTTGAAATGTTTTTTTTGAAATGCGTTTTTTTATCACCAGAACAATCCCACAATGCATTGTGAATTTCGGTTCAAAAGTTATCCGATATGGTCTATTAATGTTAAAAAATTAACAATCATTTTCTATTTGACTGCTACAAATGAATTAGGAAATGACAACAAATCTTGGCAAAATTAGAGAATTTCAAATGTTCTTTAAAAGATTAATTAGAAGTAAAATTATTTTGATGTTAATTTTTTTTAAGATTATTTACTGGCGAAAAGCACAAGACCACATGCAAATTGTAGCGAGCTCTCTTGAGGAAGTATTTGTAGAGAACACTAGGAGTTTGGAGGGCGGATGGGTGCTGCTTTTTCATTATTGGCTTCAAATCATTGAGGATATCATCCAGCTCCTCGTGTGTGTACAGATCAGGAATCTGAAACAAAATACTTAACAAAATTGATTTTGAATGCTTAGGTCCCTATATTCATATATCATCATGATACTTTCCAAAAAAAAACAACAAACAAACAAACATTCTACTACTAACATCTCCAGAGGAAAGCATACAATTGATGTATTCTAAAAACGACTCGTCTTTTATGTCTTGATCAGTGACAATAAAGGTAACACTTTGGTTTAATAATCCAGCTGTCATGTATAAGTCCTTCAGGTCATCTAGCAAATGCTGAACTGTGTAACTTCTGGAAGATAAAAGAAATCTTTATCTTAATGTGAAAATGTTTACCAATTACTAATTTGAACAGTTCTAAACAGTTAAAAACAAACTAAGTGAACTTTTGTAACAGTTTGGGTTGTGTGCAGTGACTGCTAATAAACAACTAACTTTGTTATATTCAATTGAAAAGTCTTGTAGCCAGCAATGTAGGAGGCGAGGCGAACTAGACTTTGTTTACCAGACCCTCCAACACCAACTAGCAACATGTTCCCATGTACGGTAGAGATCACACGAGAAATCTGAAAAAAACCCTTGATTATTTGATAGAAAAGTACAACAAAAGTCAACTCAAAGAATAGTTTCTGCAGCTTACTTTGACCAGATTGATGACGGCATCTTTAAAAAAAACAATATCCATCCCAACTTCCCTCACAGATTTGTTATACAGTGAATGGAAATATTGCAATCGTTTTTTCAGCACTTCCATGTCAGTAGCCTTTAAGAAAACGATATATTGAATAATTGCGACAGGTCATTGATATATACCTGTTCGTAGACTTTGGGCAGGTCATTTTCTGCACTGTCATTAAAATCACCTGCATCTCTATAAAGAAAACTAAACTCTTCAAAGATTCAAACTTCAAACACCTTTCATTCACATTTTTCATTAAAAGCCCAACATAAAAACTTTGTACATTGTTTACAAATATGGAAAGGAAGAAAGTTATTGGAACCAATGTTAATTCAACAATATTCATTTATATAAAAACAACCTCATAAAATTAACAAAGTAGGCAGCACCATCAGGATCTCCATTAGCAATTCCATCTTCTGCACACACTTTTGAAAGAATTCCTTTAAACCAATTCTTGTCTTCCGCATTCACAAATCGATCTGACATTACTCGTGTGCATTCGTGTTTCCATAGCAATGACAACATATTGACATTGGTAACAGTTTCTGCAGTGCCCATCAACATGCCC
The DNA here is from genome assembly GCA_963930725.1 of Candelabrum cocksii. Lineage (NCBI taxonomy): Eukaryota > Metazoa > Cnidaria > Hydrozoa > Anthoathecata > Candelabridae > Candelabrum > Candelabrum cocksii. The sequence continues at coordinate 6,394,721 of OZ005668.1, read as the reverse complement.
TGCCATATTCTTGAAAGATCTCTTAAGTTGAAGATGTAATGAAACTTTGATGGAGTTGGAAGCATGTGTTCCTGAAGAAAGACATATTGTGATTTCAACATGAGTTGGTTTAAATAAAGATACTTTTGTGTATTGCCAGATTTTCCTGGTGCTGGAAACCAGACTGTGTGCCATTTGTACAACTTCAGACATGAAACCGTTCTCAAAGGAGAAGTAACTGCCACTGATAACACCTAAAGAAATAAATAGTTTACCTTTAAACAAAACAAATAGAATTTAGACCATAAGAAAATCATTTCTGAGACATACTTCATAGATCTCTGCCTATATTTTCAATCTGTGAATTTGTGTGATTTCATGCGAAACTATGGTTTCTGAATGTTTTTATGGTAAGAATTCTTTATGATTTTCACTTTATAAGTATTGATTTAATGTTGAAAAAGAAATTTGTAAAATTTAACGTGCTAGCTAGCTATTTCGTGATAAAAATTAAGTTTTGAATTTGCACTCTATTCTAACAAGTAAAAAATGAAGGAAATGAGATGGGAAATGTTTCTTTTTCCAAGTATAAAGAATAGCGAGCTATTTTGATTTCTGTTTTGTTGATAAAATTTAAATAGGCTAAAATAATAAAAACTCAATAAAACATTAGAAATACACCTATTTTAGAAAGTGAAGTTGTATAATAAATACCATTACCTTCTGGTAAAAACCTAAATGCCAGATCCTTGAATGGTTAGAAGAATAATCTTGAACCTCTAATACACAACAGAGCTACTCGTAAGAGGCTATTCTCTTTTTTCACACTCCTTTTGCCGATAGGCATCAGAGAGCTTCATGTGGGTGTTATCAAGATGATTTAATAAGGAACTTATATTGTACAAAATTGTTTGCATCAAATACATGTATTTATGTTGAAAACCATTAATATAAGCAAAATATGCAATGTGGGAATGTAACACGTGATTTGTGATAACAAATGTTTCCTTTACCCACTCAGCAATTTGTTTCAAGACAAATAATAGTTGCACCTAGGTGTTTTTGTCATTAGACAGTTATATTTAAACCAGAGTAAACGTGAGTGACTTCTTTGAATAACGTATTTTCAGCATTGGTTGTTTTTATTGTAGAAATCGACCGAGAAATCTCAAGGAGTCATCTTGGCGTGGACATTTTTGGTGTGACACATTCTATTTCACTTACACAAGCTACCTTCGCATGTGGTTCGTTTCGGATCGATTTTCAATAAAAATTTCTATTTACAGTTTTCGAGATGTCTTTGAAAACCTACTGATATTTTTAGAACAGCTTTACAAGAGTGACGTATACATCACCAAGAGTTTAACTTCAGTCATGACATTTAGTACGCTGGCTAGCAGTGATGTGTTAAGTATTAAATGTACAATGAAATGTTAAAAGGTGTTTTCCAAATAAACAATAAAGATACGCAAGTTATTTAATTAAGGATAGTCATCACCCCCGCTAGCAAAAATTTTTGAAAAAATCTTTTTTTACATAATCTAGTGTCATTTTTTATGAAGTTTCAGATTCTGGAATCAGAAATATAAAATTTCAGATATTTATTGACTTATTAGCAATGATATTCTAAAACTAAGTATGCAAATGTGCGAAACAAAATATGCGAATGTCCGATTATCTCAGGAACGAATTTTCACCTTTTTACTAGCCTTTCGCGCTTTATAAGTCCCCTTGGAAACGAGATACGATGACGCAATTTTTTTCATCTTAACCAATAGGCTTTTACGCACAAAAGTTTGCCACAGTTTTTAAAAAAAATAAAAATTCGCTCCGCGAGGGAGAGTTGAAGGTGTGTTAACAGCAAAAAACACGTTTTTGTGGAGAGCTTGAACAGAAAGCTTTATAACTTTTGATCCAAGGCGTTTCACGAAAAACTGTGGCAAACTTTTTCGGCAAGTGAGTGATGATTCACGTGGTACAACTTTTGTAAAAAAAAAATGTGATAGAGGAGACTTATAAATCTTCAAAGGCAAGGCATCGTAAATTTGATCTTTTCTTTCTCATTTCCGTTATGCTTGTTATTATTATCCAACATTGTATTCATTAAATAGACAATTTTATCAGCTTTCAGAAAATATATACTTTTGGTAGTTTAAATTAAACAGATTTTAAGATATCAAGCAAAAACTGAAATCATGCTTCAAGGGGTGATGACTATCCTTAAGTAGAATGGATGTTGATTAATATCAATTGAAATTTTAAAATATGACTTTACGAGAAGCAAATCTGAATCCCACAAAAAGGTAAAATCCTTTGAAATGTTTAAAACAAATGGAATATGAAAAGAAAAGTTTTTTAAGACTCAAACTCTTCATCAGACATTTCCAGATTTGAGCCCTATTTGTTCTGTTTTTTTTTTATAAAATATGTTTGAAAAAAGATTGGATAAACATATTTTGGTCATGTTTGAATATCAGTGAATTTTCTTTTCTTATCAACTGTATTACTAACTGTGCCTATTACAAAAACACAAATGCAGGCAGATATTATTATCCTCTATTTAAGAAGTCATGCGTGCAATTTTCAATGATGTATAATATGCATCGCAACAGGTAGATACATATTTATATAAAGACTCATAAAGGTGGCTGACAGAGTGTATCTTTATCATAGGAGTAGTGATTCTTTGTCATAGGAGTAATAAGTGCAATTTGCACAGGTTATATAGCTAATTTATATATAATGATAATTGCTTTTCAAAATTAATCAGATACATAATAGCTGATATACAAAATATTAATCTAATAATTGAGTTTTAAAGGTTACAACTTATTTAAAAATCAGACAACTCTGTATTTGTGGTAACTATCGCAGCCTTACCAAATATTTTATCAATGGAGGAATTAGATGGAAGCGTACAATTGAATATGGAAAATTGCATCTTCAACCTCCGAGGGAGATCATTTCTACCACCACCTGGCTGTATCATGGCAGCAAGGAACTGCATGTCAATGATTGTCTTGAAATCTCCTGGTTTCTCCAAGTTGTAGAAACCTGAACATTGCATTAATTGTCGCACAATCTCATTAGTCACCTAAGGAAACACAATATTACTGGTAAACAATAAACTATCATAGCATTAAGATGAAGTTGTAGCATTAAGATAAACTTTGATCCTTTTAACATGACTTTCATTGCATTTACAGCTTTTCATTAAAATTCTTTCAATTGAATAGGAAAAAAATCTTATTTTCATCTACTAAGTTTATTTCCATAAAAAACCGGCAACAAAACAAAAAAGTCTTTATTAGAAATATGCTGCTTACCTGATCTCCCCAATCATTGATGACAGGCATGTTAATATCATCAATGAATACACTCATTCGCTTTCCACTTGGTGGACCAAACTTGTTTCCAACTCTCTTGTCAACAAAACTTTCAATACTGCGCTAAAAATATTCAAAAATATTTTGTAATTGATGAAACAGTAGGACATAGAGTTCAAACCACATGTAATTATCAAAATATCAACCAAAACCAAAGCTGACTTTTTATCTTGATGATAGAACAGTAAAAAACATAAATGTAACTAAAGAAGAGAACGGATGCTGAATAAATTATAGTTTTCTCCCATGTGTTGGACTCATGTAAAGATGTCAAATCTCATATCACAGAATCTTCAATAATATCACCGATCCAGACAGAATTTTCACTCATTTGTCTAAAATATGTTGGTGTCGTTGTTGCACAACCCTAATGTTGCAACACTGAAACAATATCAAATTTACCAACAAGTTTATTCAATATACTAGAAAATAAATTCGTTATATTTGTCAGCAAGGTGTTGACATGTTACCTGGAACCTCAAGGGAGTTGTGGCGGAGGAAAAGTTTAACGTCTTAGTTAGATGAACTTCTGTGTTGTATTGTTTCAAAATATTTTCAATCATGGTGGTTTTCGCAGTACCTGGCTCTCCAATAAGTAACACTGACTGAAAGAAATTCATTTCAACAAATTTAAGCAATAAACAAAAGAGTAAACACCTTTCTTTGCGAAGTTACAATGTTGATCAGATATCCTGTGCAAACATTGTCAACATTAGGGACAAAAATGGAAGAATAATGGAGCTGTCCATCTTTTATGCAAGGCTTGCACATTGGAACTTTCTTTGACCAATGACACCATTCCCCTTAAGAAAACAAACAGTTAGATATTTAATTAATATAGAATATATATTTGAGTTAAAAAACAATATTTAGGAAAACCAATACCTGTGTCATCGACAAAATACTCAAACATTGTCTCATTCTCTCTCAATCGCGGTAAACTGAATTCAAAGTTTTCGTATATTAATTTCTCCAACTTTAAACGGCAGTCCAACTCTAGAACAGCACCGATACTCCACATGATGGCAAAAATATAGAGGCGCTCCACATGTAATGCTGGGAAGGATGTTGAGTGAAGCAAGAGACCAGATAAAATATCAAGTGACTGAAAAGTTAAATGGCTTGAAACTGAAAAAAATTTAAGATAATTATTTTACCTGTTTGATGTAGGAAGCTTCCAGTAACTCCATTTTTGGATGAAGACTATCATATAAATGTGTAAGCAAGACTTTAAATGATTGATGAAATAAAGTTTTCAGCACTTCTGCACAACACAATTCCTGCTTCATAAGCCATGCCTAAATTACATTCCTGAGGTGACTTCAGAAGAAAAACAAACGGGAACACTGATCATTAAACTGATCAAAAAATCCAAAATAAAAAGACTGTTAGTTCAAATTCTTAGCCAGCTAGACATATGCAGACCTGGTGGTGGAATGATGAGGTTGACAAGTGTATAAATGAAAAGAGGAGACTTTGGAAAGAATGGAAGTCAGGTGGTAGTAAGGGTATTTACTTAGAAGCAGTGTACCTAGCAGATTTGCAGATGTGTTGAGAAGGGAAGACCAGCGTGATGAAGTGTTCAAGATCTGAGAGACAGAAAAAGGTTTAGAAGAGCTAAGAAGTAGACTAGGTATTCATAGCATCAAAGATATCATTCAGATCAGATCAAGAGGTTGAGTTTGTTGGGCCACTTGGAGAGAATGGAGGAAGAAAATTGGGTAAGGAAGTGTAGAGACTTGATAGTTCCTGGTGCAAAGCCTAGAGTAGACCGGGAAAGACATGCCAAGAGATAATAAAGACAGATTTTCTACAAAGAAAATTGAATTTAGATCTAATACAGTCTAGATCAGATCAGAAGACAGCCATTAATATACCATGTTCAACCCATGCTAGCATGGAAAACGGACGTTAAGCCAATAAATAGATAGTATAATGACATTCACTTCTAGTATCGGTTTCCAATCAAGTCCAGAAGAGCTCATGTAAATCATTCCATTCCGTGAAACAGTAGCAGGAGAAGCATTGTCAATGTCTTGAGGTTCAAAGATAACTTTGCAGTTGGGAGACATTGGAATTCGATCACCATTTGCTAGTGTTAATGTTTTGTTGTCATCAAGAACTGAGTTAAGATTTTCTATCCATATGGTGTCTACCGGCCCATCCAAAACTATCCACACATGTTCATCTGAAAATAAAAATCTAAATGAAAAACCCTAAGTAAAAGCTAGAATACTCTTTCTTCTGAAAATTTATTCAAATTTTTGCTTTGTTTAAGACTTTAGAAAGCAGTTTACAATGTGAAAATTCTATTGAACCAAACGGTTATTCCATTGATTATATCAAGAATATGAAAATCACCTTTTTTAAGTCGTAGACTCTTTTTCCAAAGCATAGAAAATATGCCATTAGTCCAATCATTGTTGGACACATCAAGTTTCCCAAACATCTGAGGCACTGTTACAGCCTTTGGGTTCATTCGGAATTCGCGATGAGCTTCAAAGCACTCACTTAACGCTCTCATGAGCGTGTGGATGCAAGCAGTTTTTCCTGAACCACTTGGTCCTAAAACCATGATGCCATGACGAACCAACTGTGTTTCATAAAGCTGAAATATACATGTCTCTTCTCACCATATGAGCTTGGAAAATTAATATTTAATTGGATGTAAATGTGTTTGTTTTAGCTTGATGACAAAGAGGATTGTGAAGACAAATGTGGTCAATTACTAATATTTAAACCTACAGTCATCATCTTCAGAGTGCTTCTTACAATCCTCTTCATTTAATTAGATGGATACAGTGAGAATAGTTTTACTAATTTTTATCCTTGATGTTTCAAGGTACTAATAACTTTATTTTATTTACAATATTTTCAAGTATGCTGTGTTTTTAACCTGCATTATTTTCATAAACCATGTATGGTGGTTGATTAAGCCAGCCTTTTTACATTGGTTGTCAATGGCAGCTACCAATTCGTTGTGGTTGGCCTTTGTCAGTGTTTGCGATGGGAAAAGATCATTAATCAAACTCAAAAACAATGGCTCATCTTCATCAATCTGTTGAATTACAAAATGTTTATTAAATTGTATGTATCAAAATTTAGTGCAATCATATAAGAAAATCACCTTCCCCCCTAAGAAAGATTTTACAAGTGTGCATTACTTAGGGTACCAGGAGAATCTATTTGCTGAATCCCACAGTACAGCAATCAGTTTACACTTAGTTACAGCATCTGTTCTCCTAGAACAGCAACAGAACCAAAAAAGGTCTAAGACAACAATACTGATTCGCTTACCACTTATCAGTCAGGATCTAATTGAGAAATGGTGTTGTAATGGCTGCTCTTAAGTATGAGTAAACACAAAAAATGAACACACTCACCAACTTAGATAGGTTCACATCAAGTAAAAATGAACACACTCACCAACTTAGATAGATTCATATCAAGTAAAAATGAACACACTCACCAACTTAGATAGATTCATATCAAGTAAAAATGAACGCACTCACCAACTTAGATAGATTCATATCACGTAAAAATGAACGCACTCACCAACTTAGATAGGTTCATATCACGTAAAACTCCCATTACAATCTTGCTTTCATTTTCATGTGGATTTTCACGTTTGGTCTTCCCCAATGTCCCCAATACGGACAAGATGTTCCTCAGGCCAAAATCATAATGCACTTGCTTGGAGAGTTGTTTGTCACAGAGTTTGTACAATGTGTAGAACTTAGATGCCATCACAATATTGTTAATAAAGCCACAGCTGGCTAACTTCACTCTTATGATTATCTGATAATCGGGAACCATCATTGCTAAGCTTCGAAATTGAATTTTCAGGTTTTCCGGAAGCTCTTGTCTTCCAGCATAACCAGGATTCTAAAACCATAGAAGTATATAAATTGATGGCTGCTAATGAATCCTAAGAAAATCATGGTTGGCATGTAAGACAATGCACAATACTTCCTTGATTTTTGTTTAATTAGTTAGTAAACCCTTGGAAATGTTGAGACATTTTATGTATGATAACAAAAATGAAAGAACAACTTAGCAAAACAAAGAGTTACCATGGTCAGAAACAAACCAAACTCTGGGTTCATTTCGATCATGTCACCATCAGCAAAAAGAAGCTGCTGTTTTCGTTCTTTTTTACATGTGAGAAGCAAGTTGATTTGTTGAGCAGCAACAGAAAGCACTGGAAGTTGGACACGATTAAACTCGTCAAAACAACCCCAGCTACCGGACTGCGATAATCCTAAAGAAACAGCCTCACTAAGCCTCACCTATTACTGCATCAAAAAAACACCTATAGCTAAAACATCTTACCCAATGTATAACATGCAAACAGTTAAATGTAAATGAAAGAATGGATGATGTGATTATAAGGGGACTGGGAGCAAAATTGGTACTACATACCAATCTACATACACACAAGTTTCAGATATGTTGTGTCATTATGCTGACAACTTCTTATTATTGTTTACAACATCATCAATATGTGATGAAGGTGAGATAAAGTCGGAAATGAATCCAGAACAACACAATTTTATTTCATAGAAATTTTCGCTTTTTTTGTTTATAACTTTGTACATTCTGGTTCTTCAAAATATACATGAGAAAAGTCATTGTTATCAAAAGATGACTCTAATGAACTTCCATCATCAAAAGAAGCTTCTGGATATTTATTACTTTCATCAGATATGTTTGTCAGGTCGATAATTATATCTACTGCTACCAATCAAGCTGTAAATTGGTACAACCTGTGTCAGCCTCTGGGGTGGATAACCCCACCTTTAGCGTGATGGTGTCATGATAAAAATACTGGTTTTTGGTGAACCTATACCATAATCGTAACATATGACATGATATCTTCACACACACCATACCGCATTGATCGTCACGCGGGTAAACAAGGATCGCGTCCCTCAGTGCGCGACCAGGCTGAGGTTGAAAAGAATGTTACTGGTCATCATTATAGTGAAGTAACCTCTTCCGGATGGCCTAGATCCAACAAAAGGCACCGAACTAAAAATAACAACTTGTTTCATCATAAAGTTTGCATTGGTTCTATAAACACCAGAACTATGAAAGAACAAATAAAACTAGCACAGTGCATATCACAGTGCAAGTTTCTGAAAAACGATACTACATTTCTTCAAGAATCCCATATCATAGGACATCAAACCATCATTTTTAAGGACACCGGGCTGGAAGGGTGGACTTACATGAATTCCGGTATAAAAATGAAAGCAAGTGCCGGTGTTGGCATCGCACTTTCCCCGAATGTGAAGATCATTGATATTGATAATTCTATTTTTGAGGACAGAATCCTTTTAGTTCGACTGATACTCTGCGGCATGAAATTGTCAGCTTTTTGTGTCTATGCTCCAACTGAAGACTATGCAGAATCTGGTAAGCTACTGTTTTATGACACACTACAAAAATCAATTCTAAACACTAAAAGGAAATATCCCGGCTTTAAGGTTATCGTTGGAAGTGATATGAATGCAACCATTGGATGTGATTCAAACGGCTGCTGGTCATACTTGGGAACCAATAACGATGCCCTCCCTACCAATGACAACGATAATAGACTCCTAAGTTTGTCACAGGAATGTAATCTTTTTGTTATGAATTCTTTGTTTGATGGCCCAACAAAACACCGTCACACATGGTACTCTCCCACAGGCTTCACAAAAAGAATTGATTGCATCCTTGCCGAATGGCATATTAAAAAACTAAGTTCGAGTTGTCGTGTTTATCGACGTGCTAGTATTCCTTTTGAATCTGATCACCGATTTGTAGCTTTATACTTTTTTTTTCCATCAAAATCAGAAAGAAAGTTATGTTTTCGTAAACCTGGAATACACAAAAAACTGTATACTAATATATCATCATTAAGGGATAACCCTCAAGTCCTGGATGATTTTTCATCTAAACTTGATGAACTATTTGCAGATGAGCCATGTGTCAACGATATTAATACTTTTAATCAATCTTTCGTGGAATCTATTCGTCAAGCCAGCGAAGAAACGATTCCAAAAAGTATTAATTCATCAGCATCATCTTGTCCATGAGATCCTGCTAATCTTCAGGTGTTGAATAATTCCATCAAAGAAATGCGTATCAAACTAAAAAATGACTTTTTTTCTAATCTTGCATCTGAAATAAATTTAGCTAATGAAGCACGAAAGGTGGAGGAAGGGTTTCAACTGTGTAAAAATTATACCATGATTAAACATTCGGATAAACAGCTAATATCCAATGAAGTACTTTCAAACTTTTTTGAGAATCATTTTGGTCCAAGGTGACCAATCCTGAAAATCATCCCTATATTTTACCACCGGAAGATTTGGAAATAAATAGTGACCTCCCTAGAATTGATGAAGTCCAGGACGTTATTAAGGGCTTCAAAAACGGTAGATGTCTTGGAATAGACTTGTTACATCCAGAACACCTAAAATATAATAAATCAAACAGATTTTTGGTTTATTTGTTGCTACTTTTAACAACTATTTTGACAACCTTTTCAATCCCGTCTTCCTGGCTTATTTCTTCCATCACCTGTTTATTTAAGAACAAAGGATCGAGAAGTGATGCAGGGAATTACCGTGGATTATCTATTATGTCAACATGTTCAAAAATACTTGCATCATTAGTTATATCTAGAATTAGAAAAGCCTATGAAAACATTATAACAAATTGTCAATTTGGTTTTAGATCTAACAGGTCAACAACCGACACTATCTTTATTTTGCAAAATGCCATCAATGTATCCGATAAACCCCTTTTCCTATGTTTCATAGATCCCAAAAGCAGCATATGATTGGATTAATAGAGATATGCTATTCAAAATCCTACATATACGACTACAGTCTCCCATACTGGTAAATATACTAAAAGCGTTCTACACTGGCACATCGGCAGCAATTAAGGGATCTAAGATTTTCTTCAAAACTTTCTCTGGTTGCAGACAGGGTGGAGTTGAATCCCCTGTAATTTTCAACATTTATTTGGATTTTGTAGGTGTGTAGAGCATGAAGTTCTACAAAAATTCCCCCACACTGGTTTGCAGTACTCCTTTTGTATCCCTGGACACTGCTCGACCCGTCAACAACATAAAACCCATCATCTTTGTGGCACTCAGTGCCTTAGAATGATACTTTATGCCAATGATATTGTTCTACTCTGTAATGACATCAACGTGCTCTCGGAAATTGTCAAGATTTACGATAAAACATTTGCCAGATTTGGTTTGAAAATGTACGATCCTTTAAATATCTGGGACATATGATCAAAAATACTGAAGAAGACCCCATCACATTTTCTAAATTTCCGTATTTCATCAGCTTTCCAAAAGTGGAATGAGCTCAAGCATATTTTATGTGACCGAAAAATATTCATGTCAACCCGAGCAAAAATTCTTGAAACTTATGTACGTAGTCGTCTTCTATATAGTGTACAAGCTTGGGAGTTAACTGCGCAAGAATTAAATAAAGTCGAATCCATCTGGTATAATCTTCTTCGAAGAATGGTTGTAAATGGTTTTAAACGTAGAAATGTTCCACCAGAGTATTTAAAAGCACTAAAACAATCAAAAAATCGCAGTCAGAAAGAACCTCAACGTCCTGTACCTAAACCAGATGATCTGGACTGGTCTTATGTTTTCAGTAATAAAAAGCTTAAAGAAATAACTAAAACAAAAGATATCACCAATTTCTGTAAAACACAACATATGAGTTATATTGCTCACATTACTAGATTGGACAACGATCCTTTTCAGAAACAATTGCTTTTTTCAACTGACCACAAAAAATATGCTCACGACCGCTGGATAAAATTTGAAAAAGAACTAAACATGTCAAAAATGCAAATTCAAACTATGATGCAAAACAAAAAACAGTTCACGTCTCTATCAAAAAACATCTTTCATTACAAACACTTTAAGTAGCACAAAGTGCCTAATAAAGAAATATGATGATGATGATGATGATGATGATGATGATGATGATGATGATGATGATGATGATGATGATGTGATGTGCAAATTTTTGGAAAATGTTACCTACATCATATTTAGGAGAATACAATATACAATATCACTTTAAGGTAAATAATAGGGCAATAATTCCAATGTAACCACATGTAATCCCTTGGTGTTAATAAGAGTAACCTCATTATACAAATTTGAGTGTTAGAATATATATCAAAATATTGCGCAATATTGTAGAAAAAAGTACCAATAATAATTAGGGGAACATTTTGGAAAGTCAATGGATTCATTATGCAGAATTGTACATTACTATAAAAACAGGTAAAATATCAATAAATATAATTCATTTATTTAAGGAAAAATTCTTCCAGCCATTTAGAAAAAAGCATGCCTTTAAATATCCTTCCCAAGCCCCTGTAATCGAGCTGGTCAGAGCAATTGAAAACAACGACGTATTTTCCAAGAGCTTTACCCATGTCTTTAACAGTTTCTAAAATTTCAGATGAATACAAAGATCTGAGAAATCTGATATTATTATCTGAACATATTTTATATTTGTTATTAAAAAAGTATTTGAAGTCAAAGTTACATTAACAACTGAGAAATTCCCATATTCTGTGGATTGCATCACCATAGAATATGTTGATGTCATTAAATTATGAACACTGATACCAGCAAAAAAAATATTACTGTCACAAAAATAAGTTTTGATCCAGTTTGAATTATGAAAACTGAACTTAAAAGTACCCACCTGTTTTTCCAGTACCTGCAGGACCAACCGGTGACCCACCAAGCGACATGTGCAACGCCTGAGCGAGTGTTATGAAACATCGATCAGTTAACGGCGTGATAACTAACCTTTCAGTGCAACCAAGATACTCGTTCTGATATCCAAACTCAACATCTGTAACTCTAGCAAGACATCTATCAACATCCTTTTCAAAATAGAAACGCAGCTGCTTCAACCAATTGAAATCTTTCGCACCTTTAATGTGCATCTTCATCTGAAGAAATGAAAATATATGATGCACTCTAAAGGTTTTTATAAAGCAAAAAATCTTAAACATATTTATATATATATAAATATCTATTTTTTTTAACTTTTAATTTTGTATATAAATCTTAACTTACCGTATTTCCTCCAATTAGCGTCTCCCTCTAATAAGTGCACCCCCACCCCTTGGAGAAAAATTATTTTATTAGCACCACCCTGTAATTAGCGCCAGAAAAATAGTAATAGTTATACACAATATGTTAACTTGGTAACTTCACAATTTCCTCAAATTCATGCTTGTGTGTAAGTTTGAAGTCAAAAGTTCTTTTTGTTTCTTTATTTCATTACCCAAGGTTTCAGCCAATCTGGAACCACCAGTCAAACGTTTCCATTTTCCAACTACTTCCGATTTCCAATTTTCAATTACTAATCAGCGTCAAGTGTAATAATGACAATAGGACGTCTTATTGGGGTATGACCGACTAAATTCTCATCGTCATAAATTCCCAAAGCATGTTTATCGTAATCACAGGCTTCTTCTCGGGCATCAAATTATATGGTAAGAAATTCATATAGATGATATACATTAGAGTTTAAAATGGAAGTTGTTGTTTGCAGAGAATAATGGTGGTAACATGGAAGTAAGTGTCCAAGAAATTTCAAGTGGACGAAAAAAGAGTACAAGAATAGAAGAAAAAACAATCAAAAATATCTCATGCACAAGCGTTAAAAGGTGGTGCTGCAAATAAACGACTGGCAGAAGCCTGGCGAAAACTTACGGATATTGATGTTGAGGAAAAGATATTGAATTGGATTCAGGAACGCAGAGAGAATAAACTTTGTTTTTCCAGAAAACTGATGCGTAAAGCTAAAATGCTTTGGGGATGACGAATGTGCACAAAAGCTTTTATGACATCACGTGGATGGCTGGAAAAGTTTATGTGCATAAACCAGTTGTTTGGAAGTTTCTTTGGTTTTCTTCCAGCCACAGCCCCATATTCCTGGTATTCTTGTGAAACTGTTTATTTATTGAGGATCTATTGAATTTTCAACAGTCAAACTCTTTGCTGATGATAGCCGACTCTTCAAATCAATAAATAACAGTGAAGATGTTAAGAAGCTACAAAATGATCTGTACAAAGTATACGATTGGGCTAAACAGAACAACATGTTCTTTAATGACAAAAAGTTTGTTCTGTTACGTTATGGTCATAACAAAGATCTCATGAAAGAAATACACTACTTCTCCAGCTCAAATGACATTATCAAAGAAGAAGATCAAATTCTAGACCTTGGAGTGATAGTCTCAACCACAGCAGAATTTACCTTAAATATTAATAAGATAATTCAAAAAGCCTCTATGAAAGCTGCTTGGGTATTACGTTCCTTTTACAGTAGAGATCAATTTGTAATGCTAACCTTATGGAAGTCCCTAATAATCCCACATCTCGAATACTGCTGCCAGCTTTGGTCTCCCTTCAAAAAGGGTCAAATCCAACGATTGGAATCGATCCAATAGAGCTTCATTCGGAAGATAAACACGCAGCAAGGGAAAAACTATTGGGAATCCTTACAAAACCTCAAACTATATTCCCTCGAATGTAGACGTGAAAGGTACATTATTATATATGTGTGGAAGGTACTTGAGAATATTGTACCTAACACAAGTGAAAGCCAATCCACAAAAATCGAATGCACTACATCAAAGAGACATGGTCGAATATGCATTATCAAGTTAAGCACATCGTCATCATGTAAACTAAAGTCATTGCGTTATAACAGCATTTCATTCAAGGGTCCCTCAATCTTTAACGTGTTACCAAAAGACATTAGGGAAATCACAAACTGTTCTGTTGCCTGTTTTAAAACCCAACTTGACAGATACCTACCTACAGTACCTGACAAACCGCAGTTAATAGGCTATACTGCTTTTAGACGAGCTGACTCAAACAGTCTCGTCAATATGTCTAAATTGAACTGCTAGCTGCTCCTCATAAATTTTCGCTCAAAAGACATTCGTTTTTCTGATATTTTTGAATGAGAGAATTTTAGAAACTAGTAGAATCACACATGAAATTTAGTATATTAAAATCTAAAATTGGCATTAAAGTCTGACATGTTATTATGTGACAAGATCACAACTATGGTCTGACATTCTCAGAAATTTACCTGTATTTTACACTTGTTTCAAGGCCAGTAAAATGCTGCTTTGCACTAAGGAGATCAAGAATTCATGTAACAAGAATTTGTTTAGTTATATATTTACTAAGTGAATGTAAATAATACAATTTTAAAGCATACCAAGCTATTGAAAATATCCCATTGATGGACATGAATTGTTATCAAGGTCTCATACTTCACTCGCTCAATCAAACTCAAATCTTTCGTTGTTTGTTCAATGAGAATATTCAACATGTGCAGTAGATTACTGTTTGTCTCGCTCATTATATGCTTATCATGCCTCGCTTGCACAAGAGCAACAGTTGTGTCTCGGGTCCAGATCATTTGAATACCGAGAATCTCAATCTGATAAAAATAAGCAATTTAAACTAATCAAACCTTTAATAAAAAACCATGTTTACAAACATCAAAATAACCCCAAAGTTATTGATAGTAGTTGAGGTAAAATTAAACATCGTTACTTTTTACAATTAGCAAAACCATATTAATGGAAGTAAGAAAAACCTGAGATGGAAACATCCCAAAAAACTCCTCCAATTGAAAATCATTGTCTGATATATGCGTGTACATTCTTCTTATGACCGAATGAACTGTTTGCCTGATCATCAACAATAATGTGTTCAACCAATCCTCAACATTTCCATTTGCTATCGCATATTTCTCTAAGCTTAAAACCTCACCCTTCTGTGACATGACAGCAACAATACGATTATAATCCTTTTTGTGAAACTCAACACATTTTACATTGTTGAACACATTTAACAAGTGGTTCTATGAAGAAGAAAAACATAATTGTCAGCTTATCACTATGTTAGAGGAAATTTGTTAGAAAAAAGGGATTATTTTATTTGTGTAACGATTGTTGATGTTTTGCTTGAGATATGAACAAATAAAGTTCTTAAATTATTGTTTATGGGACCAGGTGCATTTTGTAAGAATTTAGCATTCTTGTTTAAATTGGTGAGTACCTGGATTGTGTGGGAATCAGTAGCTTGTCCAAGTATCTCCAGTAACGCTGGATCAGATACAAAGAAAAACCGTGGAAAAACCATTCTTTTCTTCTTAAGGTAACCGCTTAATGACTTCTGACAAAACTCAAGTTGCTCCTGGAGGTGTGGTAACAATTGTGCCAGTGTGCCATCTACAGTGCAACATTGAATGACGTTTGAAATTTCATGGGCGCGTTGCATAATCTTTTGCCAAGATTTGTCAATGTTTTGAAAGCACTTTGCTTCCTTAGGCAGTTGGCAGGCAATATCCCCTCCAATAAACACAGCCTCTAAGTAGATCCAAAGATTTTGCACAAACATCCAGTTCTCAAGAATATCTGAAGAATTGCTGAGATCTACGATCCATGTCTGAATGCTTTCTTTGAATGGAAGATTATACCTGACAACAAGAAAGAGTCATACCATAAAAAATCAAAGTAGTTGAACTAACCCTAATGTTGAACTTCTAAAAACATTGAGTGAGTCAAGGAGGGGCTACTCCAACTGTCAACACCTGTACTTTATCAGATCAAAATGCTATTCATTTGCTCAATCTGTGAGGCCAGAAGGATTTGAACTCACAACCTTAAAGTGCTCCATCAACTTAACAATTACGGTTTTCATTGATTGACATGATCTGGATCCTGATTAAAAATAAAATACAATTAGTACCTGTTATTTTGTAAAGAATTGAGAGTCATCAAACTATCTTCCATCACTGAAATGGTTTGCAGAGTGCTTTCACCATGCAGTAGGAGCTGACCACGATTCTTGAACTGCGCAAACACTAACTCCTGAATGTTCCATTCATTTAAGATGCTTGTTAACTTCGCTTCAATGTCTTTCTCTTTTGCAGCAGAAATACAAACATCCTATCAGATAATATAATAATAATAATTTAATATAGATAAATATTGATAACAAAAAATAAGTACATGAAACTATTTACACCTAAAATGTTTCTACCCTTGAACAAAATATAACTTATTTTTTCATGTACAACTCAAACTAAAATCCAAAGAGGTATTTTAGAAACCTCTGGAGATCATATATAACAGTTTTGAAGAAGGAAACAAACTTCAATTTGTTCTTTGTTTTCCAGCAATGGTGCATCAATCACATTCTTCAACACAAACAAGGATGATTCTATGTCAAATTTATGCTTTGTGATTTCTTCAATTTGCATCCAGTGTCGCTTTTTCATGGCTTTGTTGCTCATAAACTCAATCAATGGGCACATCCTGTTGAAATCGTCAATTGTCTTTTGCAAGTCTAAGAACGCCTGCCAGTCTTTTAAAGTTTTAGGAAGCTTTTGACATCTGAATAAAGAAACAAGTTTTCATTTATCCACTGATATTGTAGTTATGTGATGAAAATAACCATCCAGAAATTATTAGTGAAAATTTGCACAAATCACTGTTATTTTCAATGGCTAAAATTTCAATTTCAAATTCCTTTACTATGTTTTGATTGCAAAAAAGCAGGAATTTATTTTTAATTGGGGCTTCTCTACCAGAATTTATAAGTGGGAAAGACTCTCTGAATTCATCTATGCTGACAGCTCTACGGTAATAGCACATTTCACAGTATATCAATTTGACCTGATTTGTAGCTCCCGAACTTCGTCCATCATACTGTTAACATTCACATCACACCATCTTGTTTCAAAATACATTTTCAACTTCTTCTTAACATCATTAAACAAATCGGAAAGTTTCTGCAGAAAGTTAAGATCCTTGTGAATCTGTTTTAACTCAGGGTACTCAGACACTGGAAGTCCAAACAATTCTTCTCCACTTGTGTTGGACAAATACTTCTGATACAGTTCGTCAAATTTGTACTGAAGACAGAAATAACTAGATATGGTAGCAGATATAATGAGTTCAAGATAGCTGAGCACACATTGTTTTCAATTTAATGGCTGAGAAAGCATAAATTTATATAACATACATAAACAAGCAAAAAATGAAAGTGATAAAGTAAATACTCTGTCAGACCAGAAGAATTTTAGGGGAAAATCTTTAATAACCTGAGACATGATAAATTTTTCATTGGCTTCTTCGAGAGAGATTGATGACAGAGCTGGTCCATTCTGTTTGATATAAAAATACTAAAATTAACAATGTCAAAGGCAATATTATTGTATATATTATTAAACAGCTGTTTTTCTTCTCATATATAATATAACATTATGAAAATGTCTGTACATATACATATTATTAAATTTCACCCTATTATTTGTACCAAAGGTACAAACATCACTAATTCGGATGGGGTTAGATGTCCAAACCACCCTCTCTCAATTTCTAACCCAGCAACATGAAGCAAATCCTAGAAACTCTAAAATAGGTCACTTCATTGTGAAACAACTTGATTTCAGTACTTAGGGTTCTGAGCTACTAGTATGAACGTGGCAAGATTTGACCCAAATGAGATTCAAACATTGTACCTCTTGATTCTAGAACAGTCCAAAATTTTCTTGAAGTAAACAATATTAAATAATTTATCATCTTCATTTGTTGATACCTGATAGTATGAAGCGACAAAACTGCTTGCTTCGTTTTTCAACACATGTGTTTTCTGTAAAAGATCTTCCCTGAAAGTTTCTTGCACATCAAGTAGTTTTGCCTGCACATTGTTTGCGAGTGACTGCAAGTTCTTCCAGCTGTAACGGAGAGTGTCCACATTCTCAATATCATCTTTGGAAACTGCAATATTGTACTTCAAGAGCATGGCAAATGATTCCTTAAAAAGAAACTAAATTACAATTTCAATTACTTTTTACTAAATATATATTATTTGCCCATTTTAAAAATGTTACACCCTCTCACAATGAACAAATTACTGTAACAACCAGAAAATAATATTCCCAATAATGAGAAATTGGTTAGATACCGTAAACCTTCGCAGATAAGCACTGGGCTTATCTATTAACAAAAACCCAAAATTTGTGGGCCTATCTACAAGTGGGCTTATCTACGAGCGGGGTTATCTACAGGTAGAAAAGGTGCAAGAAGTAAAGGTATTGAAAATTGACCTTTTCTCAGAAACAAGTTAAACTTAAATTTCTTCTGAGCTAACAAAGATAACTCTCCGACGTCACATTCATAATAGCTTTCATCTCCATCACTGTCCTCAACAAGTTAAAGGACACCATTTTTATGACTACAAATAAAATATACTGTTGGTGAAGAGTTAACATGAAAGAAACAGATAATCGGCACAGTGATAATGCCATAAAGGTTGAAGCAAGTGTTGACAAGAAAAAGAAGAAAGGTGCAACTGAAACTTTGAATAAAGATAAGCTTGTAGGACATGTGCCAGAACCTCTGATCAAGATTTTATTTCCAATGATGAGCAATTGGAAGATCTTATTACTGACTGCAACAATTGACAGAGAGAAGCGCCAAGCACCTGAAGGCACTTGGGTTCCTGGTGGAGGAATCAAGCTCCCATGCACATACTTTATTTACACTGCAAAATGCCATAAAAATGTATAAGATTGAAACTTAAACAAGAAGAAAAGAAAGAACTAATGTTTTAGGCAAAATCAAGTTGTTTTTGTTTTTCCTATTTTCGAGAAATGGGCTTATCTACGAGTGGGCTTATCTACAGGTAGAATTAATCGGTAAGAAAAAGGGTGGGCCTATCTACAAGTGGGCTTATCTGCAAAGGTATACGGTATTTATTTGTCAATATAATAAGTTTAATTCCTGTGATAAATTGCTAAACTATCTAAATATAAAACTTTTTTTAAAAGTTTTTATACCTCAATTGGACCAATTTGCATTTCAACTTCAATTTCTTCATTCAGGAATCTTTTGAGAGCTCCCATAACATTCTTCACATCGTTTAAATCTTCAATTGTTTTGTTGAACTTCTTTACATAGACATCAATGATTTTGAACAAGTCTATCATCAGGGACCTGTACTTTTTATAAGCAACTTTACCAAATGAAGTGATACAGGAGGTCAGTTCAAGGTTGATGGCAAGTTTGATATTGTCTGCGAAAATAAAATAAAATGAGAAATAACCATGAAACAACTTTTGTGAAATTTAGAGCAAAAAAGAATACAGTAAATACAACAAATTCATCTTGAAACAATTGATGCAGAGAGCCTTATCTATTCAGCCCTCTGAACTAAAGATGGAATTCAGCAGACTTGAATGTTGCCAAACAAAGTACACTTCAATATTTCACTTTGGATTTGAAGTATCTACACTTTTTATATAAGAAACGTAAAACTGTTTCTTAATAGTTTCAGATTTTCAGCCTGAAATATTTCTTAAAAATAACCTTTTGCATAAGAAACTACAGTGCTTATACTTATACACAAACATGCACAAAGAAGCTAAATCTATAGATTTTAAATAAATTTTACAACCGTAACATCACTCCCTTTCAACTTGTTACTGATAATCAAACAAGAGGACATTTAAAATCAAAAAGCAATGCGTCTTTTATGAAGCACGAAAAACATTTTTTACAGTGTGAGTTCAAAACAATTGGAACAATCTTCCAAGTGACATTGTTAATGCTCCTTCACTAACCAGCTTTAAAATTCTTCTTGGTATTTACTGGAAACATAAAATACTTGAGCATTTTAAATAGTTTTTGTAAGTATTTAAGAGTTTATTAATTCAATGGTGTGCCGGGACGGAGGCAGTAATATTTAATAACATCTGTGGTTTTTCCTATAAATATTAATGGAGCTGAAAGATATTTTTCCTATATAATACATATTTTTATAAAATTGTATTATAAGCTTAATAACAATATGTGACACTTGATTGTTGGAAATATGCAAAGAAGTGCTCAAAATGGCTTAATTAATCTCCAAAATTGGTTGATAAATTCTCAAATTCCAACCAAAATACTCCAAACAGTTCATGCACACAAATTGATAGGATTGGTTTTTAAGCATATTTCTTTTCTAATGTGAGGCAGTATATTGCATTTTCGTTTCTTTCCATCTTCGCTTTAGCATCATTAACATAGATCATATTTTTGCATTGGAACAAACATCAAAAAGTGTTACTATTTTTTAAACTCATTAAATAAAGAATTGTTAAAAGTTGAACAGATGTTTGTTCACTAATCATTAAATTACCTACCAGCAAACAGTGCGACGGCTCCTACATCTATCCTGTTGTTTTCATTTGTCAGTTTATCTTCAATTTCTTTGTAAAACATCAACCTGTCCTCGAACTCACACAGCTTTGGATTCAAACTCATAAAACTTTTGATAATATGTTGCTTGTCATTCAGCCAAATACTCTTGTACTTTTGCATGTAATGCATGCAAGCCAATGTTATGTCTTTTTTCTGGGAGTTTACAATGCTCAACAGTGAATTCAAAATCTTAATGATTTCTTTGTTTTCTGCAACTTTGCGAAAATACGTTCGTTTCGACTCTGCAAAGTTTTGAGTGGAATATAAACTTTCATAATCTCCAAAAGATGTTATTGATGTGTAACTCATCGAGGAACAAGAAAAGATATCGTTCATGGGTGTTTCGTGAAAAAAACTTTGCCACTGAATGACTCTTTTAGACACACCAATAATAAGAGCAAAACATCTCTTAAGAGCACTTTGTATATCCTCCACCGTTGGATTGATTGTCACATCAGGGATTTTCAAAACAAAATTTGCTTGAAAAAATGGGACCATGTCAGGGTTTTGCATAGCATCTTTACCATAGATTAACACGTTTGAATTGAGAATTCTGCGACGGATCGCATCTAATGAGACACGTATCACTTTCAACAATGTCTCAGTATGCTGTTGATGAAAGAATTGGTATAAATCATGAGCGTGCTCCTCTAAGCTTTCCTGTAACTCAACCTTCTTAAGGTCAGTTAGATGCGGGAGAGGAATAACTACACTTCCAAGTCGTGTTTTTAAGGCATTGTTCATATCTGTAATTCATATCATCAAATTTAGTAAACATAACATAAAAACATACAATGGTGCAGTTAACCAAAGTTCCAGTAAAAACGGGTTAACTGAGATTGAAAAGCTATTTATTTTATTTCCACATATTACGCAAGTCGTAAATAAAAACAGATTACAGTCGTAAAACACAACAGATTATCCATTGTTTCTTGAAAATTTGAGATTCATGAAGCTATTTCAAGGTATACGCTCACCAGTTTCACACACTTTGTCTTGCTTGTTATTAAGAGACATCAGCATGAGAATAAGGTCATTTACAGCCTCTTTCACATGTAGACTCTTTGAAGAAATAACCTCTCCCGCCTTCTTGCAAAGGTCCTTAATAAAACAAACCAATGAATGTATCATGCTATTATTAAATTTATTGTTGGTTTACTAATATGTATCACCTTTTAAATGTTTAATTTCATGTAACATTACTAACAGTATTTCCTTTATTTGAGACTGATAGATCATCCCTTAAAAGATTGTCCCTTGTTTAATATTTATTTGTTAAATATATACAAGTGTTAATAATAATATTAACAAAAACAAACCATTGTGCTGTCTTGAAATTGTTTAATGGTCCACGGTTCATTAACAGGTAGCTCACACAATTTCATACACTCCATTTCTTTTAACAGCTTAGTGATTTGAAACTGTACGATATTGTTTGCTCTATCAATCATCAATTCAAATTCACTAATAGCATCATATACCAGGCTTACGTAGCTGTTCAGGTTTATGGACGCCCATGTTATGAAAAAAATACCTGGATCTATTGCTGAATCTAACTTCATAAGGTGACGTGTTATAACAGGGTAAAAGTTCTCTGGGACTTTTCCCATCACCCTATCATATTCTGCAACCATTTGCTAGAAGAAACACAAACAAAATCAGCAGAGCATTAAAAACAGATTTAAAAGCAGAAGAGTACAATAACATGTTGTACTTTAGGTCACAAAACTGCACTTGAAAAATTACTTACTTGAACTTTTCCATAGTTGCTTTTAAACAATGTTTGTTTGTTCATTAAGAATATCACTTGTTCAGGAATATGCAGCTCCATCTTTGTCATGCACTCCATTTCTCTCAGTAACAACAAAAGGTCTGGATCAAAGTTCACCAGCAATTTGTTTGTTTGTGGGTCTTTTACAAGCAAAGAACAGTGAATCCCAGATTTTGCAGTGTTGATCTACAGTACAAACAAATGTAATGATCTGAAGAAAGTAAAGTTTTACATTTAAAAAAACGTATTAATCCTTGTTTAATGTTGATGCTTGTTTAATGCTTGTAATGTTAGCTGTTGCTTGTTTCCCTTTTTAATACAGGTTTGTTTAAAAAGAATTACAGAAATATTATTCTGAACAGTTAACATGTACACAGATAAACTTTCAACTGTAAATTATTCTGAGATGGATCTTTAAACGTGAATGTCTTTCTAGTAGTTTTCTCTGCATAAAACAAACTAACTAATATAGAAATGGAAGTTGTAATTTTGATCATCATCATCAACTATTTCCCAACAATTGTGTAGGTTTAATTATTTGATGGATTATTGGAGCAAATATTTTACAGCTGGATGTCCTTCCTCATGTCAACCCAAGTGAGAGGAAACACTGTGGTGAGTTAACCCCCGCAAGATACCAACTTGGTATTTTAAACTCTAACTCTATAATTGCTTGTTTAGCCACCACAAAATGTAGTATTTTCCATTTTTGTTTCCGTTGCATCACTTTATACCGAAATGACTTACCTTACTCGGGAAAAATTAACTGTCTTAGCCAGGTATAAGCCAGGTAAGTCTACTAATATGAATGCTTAAAAATTAAAATATCATACACTGTTCTTAACTCCAGTAACTATGAGACACTGTTCTTAACTCCAGTAACTATGAGACACTGTTCTTAACTCCAGTAACTATGACACACTGTTCTTAACTCCAGCAACTATGAGACAATGTTCTTAACTCCAGTAACTATGAGACACTGTTCTTAACTCCAGCAACTATGAGACAATGTTCTTAACTCCAGTAACTATGAGACACTGTTCTTAACTCCAGTAACTATGAGACACTGTTCTTAACTCCAGTAACTATGAGACACTGTTCTTAACTCCAGCAACTATGAGACACTGTTCTTAACTCCAGTAACTATGAGACACTGTTCTTAACTCCAGTAACTAGGACACACTGTTCTTAACTCCAGTAACTATGAGACACTGTTCTTAACTCCAGTAACTATGAGACACTGTTCTTAACTCCAGTAACTAGGACACACTGTTCTTAACTCCAGCAACTATGAGACAATGTTCTTAACTCCAGTAACTATGAGACACTGTTCTTAACTCCAGTAACTATGAGACACTGTTCTTAACTCCAGCAACTATGACACACTGTTCTTAACTCCAGCAACTATGAGACAATGTTCTTAACTCCAGCAACTATGAGACACTGTTCTTAACTCCAGTAACTATGAGACACTGTTCTTAACTCCAGTAACTATGAGACACTGTTCTTAACTCCAGCAACTATGAGACAATGTTCTTAACTCCAGCAACTATGACACACTGTTCTTAACTCCAGTAACTATGACACACTGTTGTTAACTCCAGGAACTATGAGACACTGTTGTTAACTCCAACAACTATGAGACACTGTTCTTAACTCCAGCAACTATGAGACACTGTTCTTAACTCCAGTAACTATGAGACACTGTTGTTAACTCCAGCAACTATGAGACACTGTTGTTAACTCCAGCAACTATGAGACACTGTTCTTAACTCCAGCAACTATGATACACTGTTCTTAACTCCAGTAACTATGAGACAATGTTCTTAACTCCAGTAACTATGAGACACTGTTCTTAACTCCAGCAACTATGAGACAATGTTCTTAACTCCAGTAACTATGAGACACTGTTCTTAACTCCAGTAACTATGAGACACTGTTCTTAACTCCAGTAAAGGTGAGCTTAAGAAATAGTGATGAACCGACCTGATTGAGCCATGTTTGATGACACATCATTTCAAATTGAATGAGAACTTTAGCCGTCTTGTTATAGATACAAATAACCTTTTTTGCTGACTCATGGTTCATGACATCATTGAATTTTTGAAACAATCCCATTGGATATTGAATTCTTCTGAATAATTGACGAGCCCATGCAATTTTACCTAAAGATTATATCGTTCTTTGCAATATCAATTATGCTGATAATAATACCATTAATACCATAGTATTTGTGTAAAATTTATTAGAATTCCACAAACATAACTTACTCTTATAAACAAAAGAAGAAAAACAATAAAACACAAAACAGCTCATAAGCAAGGGACAAGATTTGATTGGTTGAATTAAAATTTTGTTGTGGTGCCATCAATTTGTTGTTTTTAAAATTTTAAAATCACTGCATAGCAAACCTTAAAAACTATTTGATTGGCTGGATAGAGTTTGTTTAGATGATGTGAATGACGGTTTGTGTTTGAGTGCTACAATTTATTCGAAAAAGTTTTCATCATTTCAATTTTGTTTTAATTCTAAATTTTACAACACCGATTTACATAAACAAAAAATCCTATGGACAAGCCCAAGCTAGTGCTCTCCTCCTAGGAGATTATATTGTGAAATAATTTTACTGACTGACTGGATTTTAAAATTTAAAACCAAATGTAAAGATTATGATAAATACAAAAAGATCCACGATGAATCATTGAGAAATCGAGAGTTAAGTTGATATAATAATGGATGATGGAAAATCGGGCAGGAGGTAAAAATATTTCCCAAAAGATATTGATATCTATAAAATACGGTAACAATTCTTTATCATTTCCAGTTAACATGTTACATAAGATACATATACTTTCCTTGTATTTTTTTTTCACTGATACTTACACACATAGGGGGGTGAATTGATTATCCTCTATTGAAGAAGTGAGCAATGATTGTGAGCAATGAATCACACAAAGAACAATTACAGTATCATATAAAACTGTATTTGTGGCACAGTTAACCAATAAAGATTTTGGTGCCAAAATATTTTCAAGAAGAGGTGACACAACCAACTTTTAGGAAGAAGAGGGAGAAGAGAAGTGAAGAAAAAGCCAATCTGTTTTAAAAAGTAGATTTTGCTGCTTTTATAGTTGTGTTTTTAAACATTTATGATTAGCTTTTTATATATAACCGGTTCATTATGGCAATTCACAACAAAGCAAAAGTTCAGCAAAGACCATTGGCTTACCTTAATGAATCATGACTAAAAGGCCTTCTTTGCTAATCTCATTAAATCTTTTTAAAATATATAAATAAAATATGTAATATCTACAGAACACCTTTCAAGTTTTTTAAACTTCTATTAATGTCCGAAACAATTTTGTTTTACGTTTTTTAAACTTTTATTAAATTTCAAAACAATTTTATTTTACGTTTTTTAAACTTCTATTAATGTCCGAAACAATTGTGTTTTATGTTGTTTAAAATTCACGAATTTAAGTCACAAATTAATCAAGTGGAACTTGGAAGTGATCTTGGAACGCTCTTACAATACAGTGTTCCGCTATAGTTGCCTTTAGGCGGTCATGCGATATAATTAAATGCACTTGAGATGTTTCCGCAGGTTCCTAGTAAACGGTTTCGTGCATAGACGCTAGCTTACAAGATTATTACCATTTAGGTGATAAAAAAATTAAGGAAAACTACACAGTTGATGAGCATATTTAATGGAAAGTGAAAGATTAAGAATCTTTTACTTATTATTTTCCGAAGCGTAGTGGAATCAATTTTGTGTACTTAATTTAGTTTGATGCAAACGTCTTATATTACTTTTAAAATATGAAAATACGTAGGTGCTAAATGCATTATTATTAGAAAATCTCTCATTAGATCTAAAAGGAAGAAAATGTTTTTGAAAAAGTTTATTTTTAGCGGACATTTTATAAAAATTTTATTTTTTTAAGGACTTTTCAACAGAGCAAGTGGCAAAAAGTAAATGTACCACTATTGTTAGATGTCTCCTTACTAATGTTCCACTCATTAATTTTAACATATAAATATAAAAATTACCAGCTGTGGGTGGAACGTTTCGTGCAATTGATGGGTTCTCGTATTCTGTCTGGTATATTTTAACAACCTTCTCAAGATCTTCAGTAAAATCTTGGAGAAGATCAACACCTGCATCATGGATCGGAATCTCCAAAGATGAAATGTTCAACCTTTAACAAAATCAGTGAAAATTATTTGAAACATAACATTGAGGATATTGAATTATGGTAAGTTTTAGACTAATTAAAAAACTTTACACTTAATCCAACATACGTATGATTTTGATGATAAGAAAAACATTTTAAAACATTTTCAATCAGTGAATAAAATAAAGTTTTTATAGTGATAAAATTACTGAATTAACTATACATATACAATTACAATAATTAAAAAACTATTTAAAAAAAAATTCTACTTACCCTTTAAAGCGTGATAACATATTCAAAGAAATAGGGATTGTTGGTGCTTTTGAAATCATGATCTCAAGAAACTCAACAAGTTCCATCTAAAATCAAAAATACTTTTCATTAAAACTTTTTAAAGTGATACACTTTCGTTAAAGCTTGCACATGAATAAACATGCTGTCATAATACCTGCAATTCATTAAAAGAACTTATGAATTCATCATAATCCACTTTGAACTTCACATTTCGATAATCCAGATAATCATAAGATCTACTTTTCATTGAAGATAGCAATGCTTGATATCTTGACTGAATGGATTGGATTCCTTCGATACAACAGCTTTCCAAACTCTCATACATTTTAATGTTACAAACCAGATGCTTTATCTTGTTCACGCGAAACATGAAAGCATTCATTTTCCCAAAGATGTACGTTTCACTGAAGTCAAACTGCCTCTCACTTTCACTTTCCTCAATTTTCTTTTTAATTTTACTGAAACGACTTTGATATTCCGCATTCAGTTTGAGGCAGTTTTCGCAGCGGAGAAGCAAGGTATCATAGTGTTGCTCAAACAAGTTGTTCTTTCCGCTATCATTAATGTAACTTCTACACGCATTAATCATCCGATTTGTTATCTACAAAAGAAATTACAGATCATTCGTACAATACTTAGGATAACCTCTTGAAAATGATTACTTTTTTGCTCTAGCTGGTTTAAAACTGGATTTTTTTACTTTAGAAAAAGAGACCTTGAATCACGTTTTTGATGGAAACAAGCAAACTCACCTTTGTGAAAAGAGATGTCATGTGTTCAGAAGTGTGATAATATCTTGAGTAGGTATGAACCATTTGCACTGTGTTCAGTAAACCAGCCAACGAATCCATCATAGAAACAGGATCACAATTATACAGAGGTTCGCAGAACTTCTCTAGCGAGTACAGAAACTTCACATTGTCTTTCGCTTCATTTGTATAGTCCGTAATCCTTTTATCCAACTCTTTCCAAACCTAAATGCAAACAGTTGTGACAAAGATATAAAACTATTTCTGGATTTAATAAAGAAGTTTCATCATCACCTTAATTAATTTTGATCTTGCAGCCAACAATACTCCAATAGCCGCTTTACATTTTTGCGACTTAACTTCAATGAGTAACGAGTTAAATTTGGACAGGCGTTTCTTCCAATATTTTAACTCAAACTTTGGACCAACATCATCAGCTTCTCGTCTCATCTGCTCAGATTCTGCAAGAACCTAGCAGATTCAAAATATAAATTTGCAAATTAAATGATTTCAAGAATATTGCTACATAAATTCCATTATGTTGAGAATCATTGCAAGGCTTGAAACAAAAAATACTGGAGAGTGTCTTTCACGTGCAACTAAGTATAGTATTTATAGGTGTACAGACGTTTCGAAACTGCTGATTCGAAACTGGCCGATTCAAAACTGGCCATTTCGAAATTGCCCCTTTCGAAATTGACGATTCGAAACAAAATTGTTTTATATTTTTTAAACTTTTATTAGTTTTCAAAATAATTTTGTTTTAGGTTTTTTAAATTATTATTAATTTTCAAAATAATTTTGTTTTTCGTCGTTTTTTAAAATTCTATTAACGTTTTTTGCTCTCTCTGATATGATTGATTATCAAATGAAATTTTAAGTATTGAGGTGAGATACGATGGCGAAAAGAAAATATTCCATAAATATCTGTACCCTTACAATAACCATAGAACAAAACAAATATAATAGAAATTCTCATTACATATGCAGGCATTTTACTTTATAAGAAAGGCATTTAGGCTGGCCATGGTATGGTGTTCAGCTCTGATGATGTATTAAAAAAAAATTGAATTCTAACCGTAAATGAAAAATCTTTTAATATTGTTTCGAATCGTCAATTTCGAAACGGCCAGTTTCGAATCGGCAGTTTCGAAACGTAGTGGAATCGTATTTATATACATGTTAAAATTATAAAGTTAGAAATAAACTTTAAATGACAAAGCACCTGTTCTATTTGTTTGATCCATAATCTTGTGTGATTTTCAACAAGTTCCAGTGTTGCAGCAGATCTTGCAGTTGCCAAAAACATTGATGGTGTTGTTAACTTGGATAGGTCAACTGTGGCACAGGGGGAAAGCACAACAATATCATCTAGACAATCTTGAGTCATTCCCAATTTATACACAAAACATTTGAGTGATTCAAGAAGCTGTAAGTTGACACTAGTTTTCTCTTCATGATCACAGTCTTGTTCCATGGATGCTTGAATCGAAGGCATAAAAACATTAGTAATTGTTTCTTGAATTGTTGATAGAAACGGTTTGTTCCGAAAATCCAAAACAGTCATATTTGATTCCTATTAAAAAAAATCTCTTGAAATTAATATATTTTGCCCTTGTAAACAATTCCATTATTATTCTAATTATTCGCAATAACACTTCATTCTAAAACAGAAGATTGTGATTAATCCTACGAGAGAAAGTATTCTTATGAGAAAAGCAGCAATGTCTAATAAGAAGAATTAATGTTGTTAACGAGATGTGTTCATGCTTTTGACTCACAATATGCACATTTTCTTTCCTGATAGGTATGTTTTTGTTGACACGAGTAAACACAACACAACATCGATGAACATTTCCCCCAAACACCTCATCCGATAAACATTTATAATAAACACTTTCACTCTGAGATTTCTTATCTAAAGGGAAAACAAATTTGTTAAATAATTTAGTAAATTTAAGTAAGTATTTTAAACAAGAAGATTTTTTAGTGCAAGATAATTTGTTGAACTCAATAAAAGTTAAATAATGTTATTTTCTGCCTCTACACATTAAATATTTCCCATTTTTGTGATTGAGTTTTAATCCCAACAAATGCTGTGAAAAATCATTTAGTCATAGACTGGCCCAGTTCTATTATTTTCTACATAGTTTCAATTCTTATACAAATGTAAAAATAAATATATTTAATAACAAGCAAGAAGATTGTTGCACTAAGGTATACTACTTACAACTTTTGAATTAATTTCACCAAGTGAAGATGAAAGCTACTTAAATCTTTCATGCAAACAGCAAACAAAAATAAAAGTCTTTAGATATACTTGTGGAACCTTCCGCGGCCAAAACTTGTTAGAATGGCCCTTCACTTCGCAACAAAATACACATTGTTAGTCTATAAGAAACTGTAGGCTCAGGTTTGCCAAAAATTAAGAAACTTAGAAGAAACTTAGGCAGACTGAAACTTTTCAGAAGAAAAATATTTTCTTCTGCAACAGTTCAGCCTCAATTATTCTTAGTATATGTATACATAAACAATGAAAAATTTGGTTGGTTAAATTGCGTCAAAAAATTTTTTTGTTTACATTGCGTCGATTGAACGTATATAAACAATCAACACATTCGAAAAAATTAAATTAATTTAAAGGTAAAATTTAAGACATTTTTGAGGGTCAGAACAAATAAATTAAGAAACCTTTGAGGCTCGAGGCTCAGCCCATTGCTTATGTTTCTTATATAAAAAAAACATGTAGTCTATCATGTGACTTGTTACAAATGAAGTTTTTGTGGATTCTGCATCCAATTATTATGGAGATAAAAAAAATCATGAGTTGGGTAGGCTTTCAAAAGATGACATTCCCCATAATTCTGTAGGTTTTTAACTGAAGAACACAATGATCCTTCAAGTGACAATGTAAGCATAGTTCTTTTTCTACTATTTTTTATTTGTGATTATTAGGTAATGATAGGCAGGTTTAATAATGTTCTAACAAAGTTTGAGAATGTTAGCAAGAATTTGTTAAAAAGAAGAAAAAAACAAATCCCTCAATTTTCAGGACTTTCTCCACTGACTGTGACACAGAATTATTGATTAGTTTCAACCAAATTTAGGAAGAGATAAAGTGAATAAAGATGATTGGGTTCTGATAGAATTTGTGACTGAGAAGTTGGTTAAATATTTTGCTGGAAACATTGTTGTGAAATTGAGCGAGGAAGAAGATCACCATCTTTTTTCTATGTAATTTTCTTCGAAGGAAAAGTAACAATCAATTTGGTTGGCCTGAATAAAGGGGATCGATCGATTATTGATGTTAGTCAGATCAATATGTTTTTACCAATGTCAGACAACATGATGTTAGGTAGATTTCAAATCATTTGAAGACAAATTATGCTAACCTGACTAAAGCGGCAGTGTAGTATTCACTAAAAATTTATGTTCTCAATAGTTTGTTTTGCTTTCATTAGAAAGTTACTCACATAACTTTGAGTCTTAATTTACATTAACCACCTCTTTATTTGTTTGAAATGAGAAGTTCTAATATGTATCCAAAGTCATCCCAAACACAGACTCTGGATAAACTTTGATTAAAAAAAAATTATATAAAAAATGAATACCATGATTTAAAAACTCTTCAAAGAGAAACGTGGCAGCCCTTCCAACAGAAAAGAACAAATTCATCTTCTCCAACTAAAAAATATAATCCATTATTCATTAGTATAATTAAATTAATATAGTATATATTGCATAAACCTGTTTTGAGTTGTGAACCAGTTTGTTAGCTTCTGTAAAAGATATATCAAGGACATTGGAAATACATTGAATGATATACTCATGTCGAGTATCTGTTATCAGCAAATCTCTTTGTTCAAACATCTGCAATTTTAAAAAATAGATATTAAGTAAATTTATAAAAAGATTATATATATGTATCTATTAGATATAAATATCACTCCTTTCCTCTTTGGCTGAACCTAAAGTCTCATACTAATTCTGAAAGTACTAATTTTTTAATAACTTTTAGTATATACTACCGTAAACCTTTGCAGATAAGCCCTGGGGTTATCTACACAATTTTTTTTTATTAGCAACTGCTTTTATAAGCAACAGTACTCGAGTTCAGCAAAAAACTAAGCAACTCCACTACTGAGCTTTTATTGCATTAAGTAACTGCTGAAAAATATTTATACTAATCATTGCCACTTTCTTCAATAGCAATACCTTTGCCTTGTATGTGTTTATTTTAACTACATATGCGTATACACCAAGTGAGGACATTGCATTGTTATTTTCTTTATTTCGAATGTCTGTCTTGTTGATTGACGTTTTCTCACTTATGAATCAAATTTTGTTTGCAACCTATTTCGAAAAATAAGCAACCAGTTAAGCAACTTGAGTACCAATTTCGGCATAAAATTTAAGCAACATGAGTTCTACCCCAAATCCCAAATTGCTTATAAAAAAAAATTGTGTATTAACAAAGACCTAAAATTTGTGCTCCTATCTACAAGTGGGCTTATATATGAGTGGGCTTATCTACGAGTAGAAAAAAAGGTGCAAGAAGAGCAAAGGTATTGAACTAATGAAAATTGATCTTTTCTCAGAAACAAACTTAAATTTCTTCTGAGCTATCAGAAGCTAACGAAGATAACTCTCCGACGTCACATTATTATTATTATGAATATTTTACAAGGATATATACATTTCAGATAATAAATCTGCTATCAATATGTGTCCTTAAAATAAAAACAAAATGTTAATAAAAAAAAGTTAAAAGATTCATTAAGTTAGATATAAAAAATAAGATAAAAATTCATTAAAAACAATTGCTAAAAACCGACTCAACAAGCAAACAAAACTTACTTTTAAGAGTTGTTGTAAAAAAGGTATGGATCACTAAAAATGTATTTTTATTTGCTCTTTGAAGGATGAGTTAGAGTTTTCTCTAATACTCTTGGGTAGAGAGTTAAACAATTTAGCACCCATGAAATAAAAACTACCCTTAGCAAGTGCAAGTTTTACACTTGGAAGATCAACTAAAATTCCATTGTTTCGAGTGTTAATGTTATGTTTGCTGAGTTTAAAGTAGTCCTTGAAACTAGGGGCAACGTTTCCATCTAAGCACTTTCGTACCAGCATTACAGCTTGTTTGTTGAACACGTTCAATATCGGAGTTGTTTTAACGTTGAACATCGATTCAGCTCGCCTTTGAAGTGATTTCAGCTTCGACTGCTGGGACTGGCTTAAATTCAGATAAACAGTACAATTATACTTGAGAGCAAAAACAATGATGCTGGTGTACACAACTTGTGCAGCCTCAGATGTCAAAAAAGACATCAGTTTTCTCAAAACACCAAGTTTTTTGGAAGCTTTCTTGTACTTACTCTCAAAGTCTGTGTTCAGTAACAAATTTTGATCAAGAATGGTACCAAGGTAAGTGTATTTGTGCAATTTATCGGAATGTTATTGCAAAACAATTTAAGGTTACTTGAATCAGCAGGAACAGTAGAAATACGTTTAGATGTTCCAAACAACATACTCTCAGTTTTACCTTTATTCAGATTAGCAACCAAATCATTAGTTTCCAGGTAAAGTGAAACTGAAGCCAGATCTTTGTTCAGTAAGGACTCGATCTCTGACACTTTTTTTGATGAAACGAAGATGACTGCATCATCAGCAAATTAAAGAACACTGCAATGATTGAGACAATCATTAAAGTCATTGAAGAAAAGTAGAAATAACATGGGCACTAAAATAGATCCTTGTGGGACACCGCACACCAATGGACATGGACGAGAACGCTCTTGACCAAGTTTCACTATTTGTGATCTTTGGAAGAGATAGTCGGTAAACCAACGTAAGGCCAAACCTTTTATGCCGTACGACTTCAACTTTTCGAGTAAGCGGTCGTGACCTAATGTGTCAAATGCCTTTGAGAATGTCATCGTTCCGTTGTCAGATGCTTTACGAATTGCATCAGCAAATAGCGTGGTAGCGAGTTCAGTTGAACGCTTGGCACGATAACCAAATTGATTTTCGGAAATTAAATTGTGTCCTTTGATGTAGTTCATTAGTTGTTGATGGACTGCCTTTTCAAGTATTTTGGAAACTACTGGCAGTATGGAAATCGGTCTGAAGTTGTTATGATCATCAGTATTTCCACCCTTGTGAAGTGGTATAACTTGAGCTGTATAATTTTCCATTCGGTAGGCACTTGTCCAGATCATAAGGACAAATTGATGATGTAGGCAAGAGGACCAGCAATTTCAGGAGCAACGTCCTTAAGCATACCAGGGGGTAAATTGTCGATTCCTGTGGACTTGTGTTGTTTCAACTTTCTCAGCTCTTTCTCGACAAATATTGTAGTGACGTATCCAAATTGAAAAGTCAACTGAGTTATTTGATTGACAACGGACGGGGCACTCCATGTAAATTGACGAAGTTTGCAAGTCCTCTGCTTCAAACTCTGTGCAACTGACAAAAATAATTCACAAAACGCATTAGCTTTTCTCCAATCACTATCCGCTGGTACACCAACAACAACCTTTTTACTTGGAAATATTGATTTGATCGCTTGCCAAAACTTCCTTGGATTGTGCCTGTTTTCTGTTAAGAGCGTTTGGTGGTAATCAGATTTTGCTTTTCAAATTTCAGCAGTACAGGTGTTTCGAAGACGCTTATAATCGTTCCAATGATTATCGCCATTCGTTTTGCAAAATTTTCTCAAGATCTTGTCCCTATTGGTCATTTGCTTTTTGACATCGTTGCTCAACCATGGAGCAAAGGTGCCTTTCACATGTTTCATTATTTTCGGAGCGTGTTTATCAAAACTATTTGTCAAGATGTTATATAAACATGACCAAGCTTTGTTTACATCGTGAATTGCAAACAAAGGTTCAAATAAGTCTCTTGATAAATCGTTTTTCAGTTTAACAGGATAATATTTAGAATAGTTACGACAGTTAATTGTTCTAAGTTTCGTACTTTTATTATTTAATTTTTGCACGCAACCAATAAGATTGTGATCACTCAGGCTCAATGGAATAACAGCTTTAATATTCTTGCTAAATGTTTGTGAAAATTACATTGATCAAGGTTGAAGTGTCTTTTGTAATCCTTGTAGGTGAATCGATTAATTGCTTGTAGTTATGTATTGAAAGAAGTGATTTCAATTCCTTTGAGTTGTCTTTTTGGAGATAGTTTGCATTTAAGTCCCCAAGGAAAATAACTTTGTCTATACGCTGAACAAACAAAGAAGTTTTTGCCATTTTTCACGATGATTTTGATACATAAAATTTCTAGATCTTCCGACTCAAGGTCTTTTCTCCTTTTCCATGTAATATTGTCCGATATATAAACGACAATGCCTCCGCCAAAACCGTTTGCACAAGGTTTCGAAACAAAACTGTACTCCAGGAACAAAAATAGCTGTTCGTTATTGTGTTGCCGTATGTGTGTTTCAGGTAATGTAATGATGTCAATGTTTTTATATTTTTCTAAAACAGCAGTAAAATGTCCAAGATTGTGAAAAAGTCCACAAATATTTTGATGCATGATTTTCATTCCTCTCAATTTTGTAAATTCTGCAAATGTTGTTGGTCCAGGACATGTTTCAACATCACCACTCAACAAAAGCAACAACTGCAATGAAAATCTTGATTTAAAACACAAATTCTTGTTTACTTGCAGAACAAACAACGACTCATATACTAGTTTTGGTTTAACATTAATTTTATTTGCCATATTTCATTTCATTTCGATTTCAATCAATACAATAACGTTTAATAAACTTTTAATAAACATTTTAATAAACACAATAGAAAAAAGTTTTGTATTGATCAGGGACCCGTAGAAGGTTAAAATAAACATTATCATCAGGCCCCTATACTAATAGTAATTACAAACACAAACACAGATCTTTAAAATAATAATTTCAAAAAGAAAATATATAATAGTAATAATTCAAAGAATCAGATCAATAAAATATAACTTCATTTTCAAAATCTAGAATTTTTCCTTTTAAATTTCTTTTAAAAGTATTCATGGTGAAATTTTTTTTTTCTTCGTCTGTTAAAAAATAATTCCAAATTTTAGGACCACGATGTAATATTGAGAATCTTGGCAACCTTGATAGTCCAGGAAACTGAAAGTTGTTTGAGGAAAATCTTGTTGAAAACTCTTCTACATTAATGTTCTCAATTTCTTTTACACCAATAAAAGAATAACATACACTGCTGGTATTAAACAAAGGTCCTTTAATACAAAATATCAGCAAAAATTTCAATATAACTCGCAGCATGGCCGCACTTGATTGTGCCATTATCAATATACATTCATCATAGCTTTCATCTCCATCACTGTCCTGATCGCCGCTCATCAGATGGAAATCATTTTCAGGAGCAACTAAAATTTTGAATAAAGATAAACTTGTAGAACATGTGCCAGAATTTCTGGCCAAGATTTTATTTCCAATGATGAGCAACTGGAATATGTTATTACTGACGGCAACAATTTACGGAGAGAAGCGCCGAGCACCTGAAGGCACTTGGGTTCCTGGTGGAGGAATCGAGCTCCCATGCACATACTTTATTTACGCTGCAAAATGCCATAAAAATGTATAAGATTGAAACTTAAACAAGAAGAGAAGAAAAAAACTAATGTTTTAGGCAAAATCGAGCTGTTTTTGATTTTTCCTATTTTTGAGAAATGGGCTTATCTACGAGTGGGCTTATCTACGGGTGGGCTTATCTGCGAAGGTATACGATATTTGAATAATTGCGTGTGACTAACGAGTTGAAAACACCAAAGGAACGGTGATAACGACACAGAAGATTATGCTGTTTAAGTAAAGAATAATTAACAAACCTTCAATATTGATCTGAATATAGAATCAACATTGCAACATGAAATGCAGAGTTTCCAAAGGTTTACCAAACTAATTCATACATAGAGTTAGGTAGTTACGATAAAAGCTACACGTTCAAAATTTCATTTCTGATTTTCTGTCGCCTGTAGCTGTGATTTCTCGATTTCTGTGAACAATGGAGGCGTTTGTTTGCTTTGAAAATGGCGTGCTAAATAAATACTAAGTTTAAGGAGTTATGTACGGTGGCCGAGATGTGCACAAAAATAATCTACAAAAAAACTTTTTTAAAGATGCACAAAAATAATCTGATATACACAAAAATAATCTGATATACACAAAAATAACCTTATATACACAAAAATAACCTTATATACACAAAAATAATCTAATATACACAAAAATAATGTTAAACTGATCTTGATTTTATTCCTTGGCAATATAAAATTACTCCAGTCTGGTCTTGCTTTTAGTCCGAGAAAAACCACCATGCGTTTGGTTATAATTATCTATTTATTTTATTTTTGCTACCTCTTGATAAAGTGGTAAAGTAAGTAAGATGTTTTGCTTTCATTGTGGAAAAGAAGTGCTTGGAAGATACTGTGGTTATTGTGGGCTGGAGAATAAGAAAGATGAAGAGAAAACTCATGCAAATAAGTTGAAATCGTTTGACGATTTTGTGAAAGAGAGAGGTAAAACGAGAGTTACAACATTACCAAAACGAAGAAAGTTGGACACAAGAGAAGTAAAACAAACTACCATTTATGCTTCCTTATGTCAAAGTGATGAGAATGGTGCCTTGAAGCAGGTGAAAGGGAGCCGATTGCCTGTTATTGTTGAAGCTGATTGGGGACCATACAAGCTTAAAGAAGCAGTCTTTGAAAAATTGTTTGCTACAACAAAAGTGTGTATGGGAAAGAGATTTCTGATTTTAAACTGGTTTATAAAAATGGAGATATCATAAGAAATATCCCAGGAACTAGTACTGCCTTTACAGTGAAAGCATATAAAAATGATTTAGGGATTGGTTACCATGGTATTGTTGTGCTATCAGCCTATAACTGTTTCAGAGTTCCAACTGAATCTAACTTGGATGAGTTAGTCAAAGAGATTGCTCACCAAGAACTTATCCAGCGACCAAGATACATATCAAATTGTTTTTTTGATTTTGCGCAACACTTTGAGGTTCTTTTTCCATCAGTGAATGCACTGACCAACATTTATAAGAAATTTGTTCCTACAACAAGAAAAGTCCTTCAATGTATAACTGTGGCATCTGAAATGACAGATAAACAGCGTCTAGTGTTAGATTACTTGAAGCGATATATAAAAACCCTTGAGAGTAAAGAGTTATGCAGATTTCTGCGATTTGTGACTGGGGGTAACAACGTTCCATCAGGTGGTATACATTTTGTATTTTCTTCTCAGGAAGGACGAGCACCAAGATCCCATACTTGTGTATCTCAATTAGAATTATCTGATGAATACACACAATATGCAGACTTTGCAGATGAATTTGCAAACGTTTTGCTGTCTGAAGACAGATTTTCAATAATATAACTTGATATTTTGAAGCTTTTGTATAAAAGACATATAAATATTTAAAAGTTCATGTGTTTAGATGGCTTGTATTGTGTTATGTTTGAAGATCTTAAAGTTTTAGTAGCTGAAAATAGCATCTTTTGTTGTTGTATTTACTTTTTTAAATATCAGTTATATGTTGTTTTTTCGACAGATGAAAGTTATGTAATTTATTTTATTTAGCTGCTTTTATGATTTTTTCATTTTAGTATATATATTTTAACGAAAATATTTCCATGCACGCACATGTACATTGCTATTGCTAGAACATCAAATGAACATCATTTGCAATGATGCCGATCCTCAAACAACTGTTAGAAATGAAGAATGTCAGTCAATAAAACAATTATTTTTTTACGATATTGAAAATTTGTAAATACTAAAACAGGATAAATTCAAAGGACCTTCGTGAAATTTTCCCAAATTGAAGATTTTAGGCAATAACCGCGTAAATTAGTACCACTATCGTAATTAGAAGTTATTTATCAGTTAACCTTTTAACAAATTTTACACTATGTATATTTATTTGGTATAAATGGAACTATATATAAGATATATCTTATCGTACTTAAATGCTATAAAATCAATTATTCTCGAAAAGTTTAATTTAGACGAATATATTTGCATTAAAATATGAATTGTGCATTTTCTAGATTGCTCAATTCATCATTAAATGTTGTGCTATTGAAATATAACCAACAGTGTCGGATTAAGGCTTTTCTGGCCCTAAGGCACATTTTTAACAAGTGGCCTGAAAATACAGGTATTAGGACTTATTGACAAAAGGAAGAAAATTTAAAATAGAATATTACTTAGGCAAAAATTATGACATTGAATTTTTGGCCTGGATTTGTGCTGGCCCCAAGGCATGTGCCTTGTTTGCCTTATGGTTAATCCGGCACTGATAACCAAGACGTAAGCCAGAGCTTTCTCAGGCATCCCACAATTTATAAATTCTAACTGGTCAATTTTAAAAACGTACGAGGTGCATAACGAATATTGTAACATTTAAGCCTTTAAATCAACAAACTGCCTGTTTCCTATAAGAAGAGCTTTAATACTACTAAACGATACTCATTATTTTTTAGATAACATGAAATGTCTCCATTGTAATCAAGATGTATCTTCAGCTTTCTGTGTCATTTGTGGAACTAAGGTGGCATGTTCGTTACTTGAAGAAGTAATAACAAAGTACTTCAAGAAAGGATTTTTTTATCATGAAATTCTGGATTTATTAGAGCGCCAGCATGATATAAAAATAAACATGAGAACTTTAAAGAAAAAGCTTAAGTGTTTACATCTCAAAAGAAGACAATCGAATGGTCACTATCAACGGGCAATCGAAGTAATTACTGAACGGATAAATTCTCAGGGCTTATCTATTGGATATAGGTCAGTTTGGCATGACCTATCACATAACTTCGGTATCAATGTTTCAAGGGATTTTGTAATGTTGAAAATGCGTGAACTGGATCCTGTCGGAGCGGCGTTGCGTAAATCTAAGAAGTTAACACGTAGACATTATCACTCAGCCGGCCCAAACTACCTTTGGCATTGTGACGGTTATGATAAACTCAAACCTTACGGTTTTCCCATACACGGATGTATTGACGGGTTTAGCAGAAAGATATTATGGCTTCGTGTTGTTCGGTCGAATAACAATCCTGCTGTAGTTGCCTCTCTTTTCCTAGATAGTGTTGAAAAATTGGGTTTTTATCCTCGATGCGTTCGCACCGATTGTGGCTCAAAAAATGGTTTACTTGCAGCCTCCCAGTTTTATTTTCATCGAGAAAGTAACGCAAAAGCACATTTATACGGGTTTTCTCACCACAATCAACGCATAGAATCGTGGTGGTCACAATTTCGTCGTCTAAAATCAGGCTTTCTAATGGAATTCTTTAAAGAAATGGTGAATGAAGGCCAATATAATTGCGATGACACCCTTCATAAGTTTTGTGCTTACTATTGTTTTGCAGTTTTCATTCAAAGAGAACTAGACGAATGTAGGGAGCAATGGAACAGCCATTATATACGCAGATCGAAATTTTCTGAAGTGCATAAACGACCCGATCATCTATTTAAAGAACCACCCCTTGACTTCCAAGACTATGGTACAGAAAATAGTCAAGAAGATTTATCAATAATCCGAGAGCATATTAACAATTATAGCGTTGACAATTTCGAAGTGGAAAATGACTATATTGATTATTTTGATTATGCTGTAGAAACACTTCAGCTTTCTGAAAATTCAAATTCATGTAATGTCAAACAAAACTTTTTGAGGTTGTTAGATGCTTGCCAAGATTTTTGACTTAGAACCTCTAGTTGCAACGCTATATTTCATCCTTTAGGAATGGTGACATAGTAGCTCGAGCGAGTGTAAAATAATGGTAAAATTAATTCATTTTGAATCATGACTTTTTGAAGTTTCATGTAAATGCGTAGCACTGATTGCCTGACCATAAACCATTTTCATCGCTTTCTTTCAGTTCGTATCTGTTTGATCCTGTTTCGATGAATGTTATCTCTTTCTTCCTCGTTTTCTTGTATATAGACAGTCAAGTGTCAATGTCTTTTTGACAAGTTCGTAGCGGTCGTACGAAACTCGGAACATCGAGAATTACATAGAATTTGCTTCTTTAATTTCATCGAATCTTACTAAAAGTTGTCTCTTTTCTATATTGATCTCGAGTATGGAATAAGCGACCATGGACGTTTATTTTTCCAAAAAATAAAATCCATCCTGGACACTCTTATTTGATCCTGGATGCTTATCAATTTCTGCAAAAAATTCCAAGATGGACGTTTATTCCATCATGGACGTTTATTTGATTTTTCTATTACAATACAATGTTTTCATTGGATTCTTTTTCTAGATCGAACTTGATCGAGTTGACTTGTGTTTTTGTTATTATTTGAGAAAAGTTGTTTGCGATGTTATATTGTTGTTCGGTTCGTAAATCTTAAAGATATTCATATTTTCATTGACTGTATCCTTTAAGATGGCTCAATTTCGTAAATTACAGGAAAGGTACTCGCTAAAAGAAAAGAAGAAGATTTAGTTAAGATCATTAAAAAAAATTAGCATATGAAGAGGAATTAGGAACATATCTTGATGATAAACGGAAACGACATGTGACGAAGAAGCCAAGGGAAGGGTATATTTCTAAAAGTATTCCAGAATATTACACTGATTTGAAAGATCTGCCAAGTATAATGATCCAACATTTAATTAGGCAAGAAAAATGACTGAGCGCTGTTTCGCTGATGGTCTCGGTGATGTGGATGTTGATGGGCGTTCTGCAAAGAAGTTCCGACAAGCTGGTGGTGAAAGACGAGCCAAGGCTCCCGAAGTGTGATTAGCCATGTTCGATTGGTTTTTGGATTTTCGCGGATGGAAAACGGCTACCTAAGAAAATATTTATTGCGAAATGCAAAGAGGTTTATGGTGAGTGGCTCAAGCAACAGAACACTCCAGTTCCACTTAAAGAACAATTAAAATTTACGAATCCCTGGTTAGATGGATGGATGAAAGAATATGGCGTCAGTCTAAGGAAACCAAACAAAAGATTCGTTATAATATATTATTATATAAGACAGAATTGAGAGATCACAGGATTTCTTACAAAATGTTTGGCGTGTTAGGTATTTCTTTAACGAGAACTTCAATACAGAACCAGTTTACAATGATGACCAGATGCCTTACACAGAAACGAATCCGCTTCACAAAAGACTTTGACTTTCAAAGGTATGAACACTTTTTGTGAAAAAAAATCACATGCTATCAAGAGAACGCGTAACAGCCTACACTCAGTTACACTACAGTCAGTTAGTTTCAGAAGAGCTCTATTATTTACCACCTGAATTTATATTTAAGGAAAAAGGTACAAGAACAAAGCTTGACCCTCCGCGAGGTGTACATTTCGAATGGGCTAAGTAGACCATCAAGCATTTGCCAAATAAAACCAATCCATTCACATGCAAGAACTTTGACATTTATGCAGGGCCGCCAAGAGAAAAAAAAGCATGGGGGACAGAAGTGTAGTTGGGCCCTCGAACGAGCGCGCAGCGCGAGTGTTATTTTAGCCGAAGGCACAAACATTTTTTTATGGAGGGGGGAGGGCTATTGAAAACGGCCTATGTCAATATTGGGGGCCTTATAGGTGTTACCTATTGTCTGTTTAGTCTGTGGTATTAGACCCATAAAACTTACTACATTAATTAGAAAAAATCAACTTAAAATAATATGATTTAATTAGTGATAGATCACAAAAGGTACCGTAATAGTAATTACATTGTAAGAACTAATGAAATGAATTTGATGACATTTGTGTATCTTATCTGTATGGCTGCTTAACTCAAATTAGTCATTAAGTGCAGTAAGCATCATCCCTAATTTTTATTACATTGCAATAGGCAAAAACAGCTGCTATTGATAACAGATTATGTAAGCTGTTATTTGCATTGCACTTTAGGCCTACTAACTCATTAGACCAAATCATTATTTTTATTTTTTAATTTTAAAGCATTTAAGTCCATTGCTAAACAAAATAAAAATTGTTTCAAATATTTATGGGCCCCTGTTTAGCATGGGCCCGGGTACTTTGCCCCCTTTGCCCCCCTCTCTCGGTGGGCCTGCATTTATGTGTTAGATAACTATATTTGTTCATTGTACAGAAGAAATTAAAAATGCTTTTTTGTCTAGAGGATATGTTCCAATCATTTTAGAAAATCCAAATTCCAAATCTTTATTTGTTACTAACAAGTTTGTTGGATCAGAAGATTTTATGGTCTCTGATGATATACTCGATTTAGTTGGTGAAGCTATGGTTGAATTTAGAGAGAGATTACTAAAAACCACACCTCCAAAAACCATCAAAGAACTGATGAAAACGATTACCCCACCGAAGGGAGTGAGAACTAAGAAACTTCCTTCAATCAATGAAACTCCAGAAGATGAAGGTTTTGAAATATTGGATGGCGAAGAACTGGATTCCGATGATGATGATAAAATGCAGAATTAGATTCTGATAACGATGATTCAAGGGAAATGGATAATAGTGTTGATACTTGTGTTGAAGAAGACATTCCTGATGCTGAAACCGTGAAAATTGGATGAAAGGTGTCATAATGTAGATATTTTGAAAGACGCTATGATGCTAAGATGCTATGTCAAGTACATTAAAATATAATGAATATTCACAAAGGTTAAGTACATTTGTTATAGAAACGAAAATAGAGGAGAAGCTTGAAGACAAGAATTCTGTTGAGCAGAGTTGATAACGGAGACGGCAGCTGTGAAGATGAAATTATTGAAGAGGATAGTAACGAAATCATTGATGAGCAATGTGGACATGTCGCGAGAGATCCAAAAGATGACAAATCTTTTGCAACAAGCAGTATGAAGAATTGGATAGAGACAGTGGTTTCATAATGAAGAATGTTTGATGTAACTTATATGATTTAACATTTTGTCAAGGCAGGGTAAATATTTTGACCAAAGTCCAAAAGTTAAAAAAATGTAGTGGCGTTTCAAAATACTTTACCCAAAATACCCTTGCGTTATGTAACAAGCCTTTTCATATATTCGTATAAGTTGTTCATTAGTTTGAAGTAATATTAGACATTTTTTTTATCTATTCCCACGCCCACCTATATTTCTCCCAGTCAAGCAATTATTAAGAAACTACAAAATTTCAAAATAAGTTGATATAGCTGACTCCAGGATTAAAAAACGTTTTTTAAGGACAATTTAGGGTGGACATTTATTTCATGGTGGACGCTTATTAACTTTTAACAAATTTTCCAGGGTGGACGTTTATTCTATCATGGTCGCTTATTCCATACTCGAGAGTAGACGGGTAGTCATTCGAACCTTTTTTGCATGTCTCTACATGTTCTCTCCACTTTAAAACGTATTACAATAGCAAGATAATCTATATATATATATAGACAGCAGGTCTTCCAGAGGGTTATTGTTCAACTTAAATTTCAAAAACTTAAATTACATTTATCTTTCGTTTCTATTCTTTTGTGTATGATTTGAAAAGACAAGAGAAAGTTTTCCGAATATTATTTTTCTTCATTCTTTCAATTTGTTCCAGATCTTTGGAGCTCTATAAAAAATTGAACAGTTTTTCAAATTGTTACTTCTGGCGCAGAACCCTAAAAATGTGAATTCATCACCACCATGATCAGTTTTTACGTGGCATTTTCCAGTCAGAGTGGGTTGCATATTTTCAAAAGAAGACGCCAACCTCATTACAGTGAAAAACAGTGGCAAGTTAACCCACACAAGATAATAAACTCATCGTTATTTATACGAACATCAGGACGTATGGCTGGTATTCAATCAATAGTCCAACATAGCCAGCAAAGGAAAAAAAATTCAGGCATAACTCACGGCGACTTTAAAAACTTTATTTCGGTAAACAAAAAATTTACAGAAAAATTGTTATGACGTCAAGGCAAGCGATTCAGCCAACCGGTGCACTATTACATATAAAAGTTAAGCACACACACACACACACACACACACACACGCACATATATATATATATCACAGTGTTTGGTATAATTAACAAAGAAACCACATGCGAAATTTATTATCACAAACTCATTAGAAAAAGGTTTTTTTAAAGACAAAACATATCCAGCATGAAACTAAGCATCGTAAAAATACGATTCAATCAAATGTTCGGAAATGAAAATGTTGCACAATGTCCAGCAATCATATCTAGCGCTTATAC
Organism: Candelabrum cocksii; assembly: GCA_963930725.1. Lineage (NCBI taxonomy): Eukaryota > Metazoa > Cnidaria > Hydrozoa > Anthoathecata > Candelabridae > Candelabrum > Candelabrum cocksii. The sequence goes on along the minus strand of OZ005668.1, from coordinate 6,349,843 downwards.
CCGTTTCAACTTACTATTTTTAAAAATTACGACTTGACATTGTTTATTGTCTCAAATTTGTCTCCATTGTCACCAGTTTCATAGTCACCTTCGACAACTTCAGAGCAAGGATACCTCCCCACCGAGTGGTAGCCCTTGGCTAAAGGTATTGACTGCGGCATCTTGGCAGCAAAGTAGGCAATGCCAGCAACCATAGCGCTAATGGCGACCAAAGCTAGACAAATGATAGCGAATTTCGCCGTGAGAGAAAGTCCCATCACTTCCTCGCTTTCACGCAGGTCGGTTTTCGCGTGCACGTTGCTTTCAATGTTATTGTAATCCACAAACTCCATCGAGCGTTTGCAATGCAACAGCTGGTTGTCGGTGATCTGATCGTATCGACAATTGGGCACACACTGTCCGATGGTGCAGTCACAATACTGCTCGCACGAATAGCACTTGTCCGAGAACACCTCCGGGCAACCTTTCTTGCACACTTTGCCGCATACCTCCTCCTCGTCAATGCGAATTTTGAAGGGGCTATTGATCTTATTATCGCAAGTACCATAGAAAATCAAGTACCAGTAGATGAGAGAGCCGCCCGAATGAGACTCGTCAGTTATGGACAGCTTCCATTTGCCTTTCGGTGACTCGTCCCAATGAAATACGGTGAGGAAAGTCCAATCTTCAAAGCCACTTGTGTCGGTGTCTCTCACGCGTTTCTTCAGTATTAGAGACTTGGTGTTTTGTGGGGAGGTAAGCGTAATTGAGAGCTGCCCGCGATCAGACCTCTTTTTAATAGACAACTTTACGTGAACGTGCTCAAGCTTGGTTACGCACTTCTTTTCCGCCATCTTGCAAGCGTCAGTCGTAATGTAGGTAACTAATGTTCCCGGTGAATGAAGACTCGTCATGCCTTCATGACGATGTGTTTGACAAGTATGTTGACGCCGCGCCGTCTTCCAATCCTTACTTGTAGCCATTTTTACGAGTCCGTTCGTGTCTAAAACGCCGAAACCGAACTTCGGGTTGACCATATGTCCAGCATGGTTTTCTTGCCAGTCGACATCATTAGGACTTACCACCTTTGAAGTATGTACAATCAAATGTTGTATATCACGCCACGTCAGCTTTCGATTCGCTTCGAGTACCAGAGCGAATATACCTAATTGAGTGAAACAAAAGTTCGCTGCTTTCCTACCAAATAAAGAGTTTCTTACCAGCGGCCAAAGGTGCGGCGGCAGAAGTCCCTGTATGCGTTCCTGTGCACTTTCCGTGGAGATCTGTTGTGGATATCTGTCTATCAAATTTCCCCGTAGTTTCACCACTGCTGTATGTGACAGCTAATGTACCAGGACAAGCCTCAGAGTACCACGGTTTCAAACCACAATTATCTACGGCGCCGATGGATATAGTGTACGGAGAGTTTATGTAACCGTCACAAGAACAGTAGTCTGAATATCTCCCACCATTTCCCGTCGCCCACACAAAAATTGAGCCCAGCCCATTCCGACCTTTTTCCACACCTTAAAAGATGTTGAAACAATGTTGGTTAAAGAAAAAAACAACATAAAGCCCAGTGTAACATAACATTTGGTCGCCTTTATTACCTTCTTTAAAAGCTTTGAGTGCAAGAGTTCCTGGTCCATCCACTGTCCGTCCATCATCATCAGGTCCCCAACTACTGCTATAGATATCAATATGGTAAGGTCGAAAGCTTAATGACCCTGCTTCCACCGCATCAGTGACGTCACCATCCAACATGCGTATACCTCCTACCTTCGCATTGTATGCCACACCCACGCCACAAATACCGTTGTCTTTTTCTGCCGCAACCTCTCCAGCGCATCTAAATGCATGTAAAATGAAAATATTTAGCCACACCATACACAAGAATAATCAGAAAAAGCCATACCTTGTACCATGTTTGTTTATGTTGTTATCGGAGTAACGTGGGATTGGATCTGGATCATTGTTGTTGTAATCGAAACTCGCATATTTATCAAAGTTTTTAAGTAGATCAGGGTGTGTATATTCAATTCCGTCATCAAGAATGGAGACCACTACCCCATTCCCAGTGATATTATGAAACCAACTGGGCTCCACATCAATATCAAGCTGTTGATATTTTGCACCAGCACGTGACAAACAGCGTTCGCGTGTCTGACCTAATATCATCAAGTGTGTATATCATTGGCTTAAACAAGCTGAATTCTTTCATTCTTAAGCATTAAATTCAAGCATTAAATAGAATTTATTATAAACAAACGAAGGAAACCTTTCACAGTAGTGGAAAGAGATATTACTGGCCATGGAAAGAGATTTTACTGACTGTGGAAAGAGATATTACTGACTCTTGAAAGAAATTTACTGACTGTTGAAAGAGATATTATTGACTGTTGAAAGAGATATTACTGACTGTTGAAGGAGGTATTACTGACTGTGGAAAGAAATATCACTGACTGTTGAAAGAAGTTTACTGACCGCGGAAAAACATTTTATTGCATGTTGAAAGAGTTATTACCAGACATTGTTTTTCCTCATAATGGTAATGGATTGACTTATACACAACTCTCACCTTGATTCTTTAGGTACCATTGATGCTCAAACAATGGGTCATTAAAATAACCTCGCCTTCTCCTACTTTTTGCAACTTGTTGTTCTACCCACAGCACTTTGGGATGATCTTCTAACAAAGTATGATGGGAGTCTGCACTACGTCGACTTCTCTTTTTAACATGCTTGTGTTCCAGATGATAATAATGCTCTAGATTGCCTAGTTGACCATGGAAAATAAAATCATGCATGTGAGCCAGCTCTTTGGCGGCATCCAAACCTTCCTTCATATGTATAACCCATGTGTTTGTGTATGTTGGCTCACTTATTGATGCACCATCTAAGAAATCTTCAGTGGAGTTTATAGATGCACTGCATAGCAGTACGAATGCAAACAACTTTAAAATAAGAGCCAGAACAGATACATTCATACTCAATAAAAAGTTGAGTTTAACTAAACGGCTGTCATTTGTTTTGTGTTTAGTAATTATATCTAGAAAAGTAAAGAAGAAATGGAATAACATGTGTAACACTGTGAACAACAAGTGCAAAGATTTTCTAAATTGCATTTTAGAATCAAGAACAAAATTTTGACAAAAATCCTATTTAATGTTTAATGTTCCTAATTAATTGGTTAGATGATGTTTGTTAATATGTGGGAAACATCTTTGACTCCATGGACATAAAGCATTCATATCTTATATGCTGTCAAGGAGTTTCAAATACAATGTTGGATATAGTTGGTAGTAATACTCACCATGATTTTTCCTCTCTATGGGGTTTGGCAAAAGAGGATGTTAAACAAGGATGATGTAATACACCTGTGAAAAATTGTGAAACTGATAACAACTGAGAAGAATAAGTCAGCAAAGATACAATTACAAAATCCAAATGAAAAAAATGTATAAATAAAATTCTTAAATTTGAAACTAAAATAATTATCTCTGCCTTGTAGACTAGTGGTTATATATAATTATTATCTACATCTCTCAAAGAAAATTGTTCATACAGTAGGGGAAAACTCCAACATCATAGAATTGAGCAGGAATTTGACAGTGGAGCACAGAAACTTGACAGTGGAGCACAGAAACTTCATCAGAGCAATATAGGTGGGTTGATGTGAATTCAATGATGATATAATGTCTCATTATTGAGCACTTTTTAAGCTCCACAAGAATTACAATGTTACAAAAATAGCCAGCTGTGGGGTTAATCACATCTAATCCTTATTATAAAGTGTACATTTGTTGATCAAAGGGCACTAACAACTGACATATGTCGTATAGCTGCTTATATTTTGAAACATGGACATCGTAATATGTCATAAATATCTAACCATTGCATTTTACACACTATAATTAGTTGCAAGTAAAAACAGGTCCAAAAAATGCTTACTACATTTTTCTGGTCCAATGATCAATAACCCTGTACAATTGAAGTTAATAAAACTTTACACACATTACCACAAGTTAAGTTTTTGATCTTGTAGATAGTTCAAAAACAGTGTTAGGTTTTGGCAGATAGCTACAGATATGAGATCCTTCCATGTTCTCAACCGTGGCAACAGCATGCGTATTACTACAACTACTATGACAAAATTGACAGTGGATCAATGCCGGAGCAATTCTGTATTTAATCAAAATAGTGTAATTATTGTAGCTTAATTATTGTAATCATGAGTTCAATATACTTTACTAGTGTTCATAACCTGTGTAAATAATTTTTAATGAAGAAAAAACTACTGTATAATGATTATGAACTTGATCGGTGCATTATATATACCTAAGTATCAATTTGTCAAAACTTTTTCTCACTAATAAAAAATCAATAAATGATTTAAAAACAATGAGTTTTGTTTGTGACTTTTAATGGATTGTGTCAGAAACATTGAGCTAGCTCTACTCTGAAATTTAGTTAATAAAATTTAATTCAATAAAAAAAGATAACGAAATTCATCAACATGTTCATGCACTGCAAAAAGGATTGCCCAAGGTGATTCAATATCTCCACATGACTTCGATCGACCTACTGCATAACTGTTTTCATTATTGCAATGTAGTAAAGCTATAGTTTATTTCATAGTCATAAATTTCTGAAAGATATCTCTTGGAAGACCCAACTGCAACTATGAGTTTACTTGTATGTGAGTTTACTAGTAAAAATTTTAAGCACAAGGAGAAATAATAGCTTATGTTTTGTTAACAAAGTCACTGCAGCCTACTCTGTGTAGATTAAAGTTTTAATATTAGTGGTGTACAGGTTAAATATTCTTTTCACTTTTTTAAAAAAATTTGGGTGTGTTTGACAAAATCAAAAAGAAAGTACAGTAACTGTAAGTAAAAAAACTGCCAAAGGTATGAAAAAACAAAAAAAAGCAATACAAAAAGAGAAAAGTCTTTGATTTTATCACCATCTTTAGGAATGTATTGGATGTATAGTAAAACTTTGCCCCATCATCTTACTCTGTTATATTTCTATTTTAACTAGGTATATAAATAGGTAATTAGGTTACACAAAAAAACGTTTAAAAACTCAAGAATGTATTTGAAATAACAACTACAACTACAGTTTTTCATTAAAATGGTGACCTAAACCTTAAAAGGGTATATATATTATATATATACAGGCAAATTCTTTAGAACCTTCGTTATTCAACATTTCTTACACTTCCCAGCAAACTAAAAAATAATTTGTTGACTTGTATCTATTAGAAAGACCAAAATAAAATCTAATTTAAACGATAAAGAATTGAAAGCGTTTAATGTAATTTTAAAACTTTTAAGAACCATCGCAACAAATTTGATACTGTCAAACAGCCGCAATAAACAATTGGATCAATTTTATAAGCGGGCCGTTCATTTTTGTATCCGGACCGTAGTTTCTTAACGTAAAAATTTCATTCATTTAGTATTTAAATGACAATTTAATTGCAAACGATCAAACAAAGTTAGTATGATAATTAGACCAGGATCCACGCTACTGGGACCGGTTACAGGCCAACTCAGCCAAATGCCAGCTCGGCCTACAAACTCGGCCTATATTTCCAATTTACGTACAAAATGAGGACTCAACTGTTTGCTCGGGAATAGGAAAGGGAATAATTTAATTAAAATGATTTGTGTGTTTGTATGGTATTCCTGAATTTATCCACACAGCCTTAACCAGTGAGCAATCTAACTGAAGATTTCTTTTTAAGGTGATATCCTGGGAAAATTTGTTTTTTTTATGAAATTTTTCGAAATTTGGATTTTTACGTTTTCGATATATTCAAGGCATGCGCTTTCATGAAAAATGCATTTCATACATGAATTTTTCGCCATTATGGTAAAAAATGTATTCAATGCAATATAGCAAAGTCCTTAGCAACGGTTTTCCCTTAATAATTTGGAAACTAAATGGCCTAGAGCTCTCAAATTTGCGCGCAATTATACGCCCGTTTATGTACTGAAAGTTATACTCTAAAGTCCCTCAACTTGTTTTCAAATTGAGCTCATGGAATATTAGTGGTACAAAATTGTCAGATACAAAATGCCTATATTGAAACTCCTCGCGATTGAATGAAAAGAGTGTGACCGCTAGCCAATGAACCGGTTAAAAAGCGGAGAAAGAAACTTCGTACTATTAGAAAAGGCTTCAATAACTGTAAAAATGAACTTGATGAGGGAGAAACATATGCTAGTGGTCCATTTTAATATAATTTTATATCATTTAATTTTCCATTGAAATCTATTTTTTGCTTTTTTTCACTTTTCGCACAATCTTTTGTCTTTTAACAAACATAACTTTTTATTGGATAAAGCTTAGAGGATGAAATTTTGTGTGGCGTAACTTCAATTTATTTGATGTGTTCTGAATTAAAAATAAATTTTAAATCACATAATTTTGAAGGCACATAATGTCATTTCTAATTTTGTCATGTTTACATTTTCTGAATTATTTAGTATCAAGGCCAACTTGGTTCTGTATTATTTTATTTTTTTATTCCCAACATTCTTCTGAGTGTAAAGAGTAATTTCTGAAAGTTTCTGAAATGGTATTTGAATAAGCCGTTTTATCAATATCCTTGTTGAAAGGCATACCACTTTTTTAACGAAAAAGACGTTAATTATGCGCACAATTAATGACGTCATCACTGAAATTTTTCAAAAAAGTTTTGTGACGTATTTTAGTTGGACATATGTTTATAATCAATCAAAGTAATTTATTTGAATTATTTTCAAAAAATGTCTTATTACCAGGGCAACCTTAAAAGAAGCAACACCAATTCTCAATGTCGTCATCAATGAAAGTGGTGCTAAGGTAGTGGCCATTATTGAAGATGGACATCGAACAAATCAGAACTTCTTTAAACAGCTCAACACAGTTCCAGGTAACTTTATTCCATTCTTCATCATTCTTATTTTGTCTTCCATAATGTTGTAAAAAATTTCATTATTTGCTACGACGGTTTGCCTAATTCTACTCGTTTTGTCCACAACCTACAGTACTCTACCCAAAAAGTGGAACCATCTGTTAAAAGTTACAACTTTTTTTTATACCAATCCAAGAGTATATTGTATCGTATTGTATATAACTATCGTGCTCTGGACAATCCAGTCTCCAGGGGCGGATCCAGATGGGTGCTCAGGGTGCTTGAGCACCTATAAAATTTTAAAAGAAATATTCCAATAAATATGAATTTATTTAAAACAACAGAAACCAGAAATTTTTCTGGGGGCTTCGCCCACAGGCCCCCTCATCCCGCACCCATAAAATATTTTCCTGGATCCGCCCCTGAGTCTCTGTGTTTTATTTCTGTTAGAGATTAAATGTTAGTTAGGATAGGCTTCAACTGGAAATTACTTTTCCTACCTAGCCGTATATTTATTTAAGAGTTTGCATCTAACTGGTATTTATTTTTCTTATGAAAAAAATCAACAGAACAGCTGGATCAACTTTTTAAGTAGAGTAGAAAATAAAGTCTTTAATGTTTTCATATAAACATTCAGGAAAGCCATGGTTGATGGATCAGGACACGTTTCTATTATACGACTATGTGCATGTCAAAAAGTGTATGAGGAACAACCGGCTTACTGAAATGTTCGAGGAATTTGAATTTGAAGGTGCAATCTTGTTGGCAAAATGGAGTGACTTGAAATTACTTTATGTAGTAGAGTCAAAGTCGTTAATCAAACTTCCAAATCTTAAATGCAGTTGCTGTAGCACCTAAGCCAATTGAAAGATAAATGGTATCCACATGCTTGAGAGTCTTCTGTGACGAGACCATATCAGACGGTGTTGATGTTCATGGGACATTACAATTCATCCGCATCATTGTCCGGTTTTGGAATATTATGAATGGTAGAGGGCCTGGAGTTGACATACAGTTCAAAGATATTGACGGAAGAGTTATCAGGACATCTGACGATCCCAGGTTAATAATATTAATAAATTTTTCAATGATTACTGTTATGAATTCTTGCGTTTGTATTTTGTTGTGTATTTGTGTTTTATATATAACTGTTCTTTATGCTTTAGATCAGTATATTACTTGTTGAATAAAACCTTTACCAAGAGGTCTACTTTACTGAACGTGTTAATGTTTGCAAGTCATCAAACCTCAGCCAGGTGAACCCTTAGATGATTTTGTTCAGAAACTACGCAAACTCAGCAAAAATACCAACTATAAGAATGTTTCTGCTGAAAAGTATCGAGGAGGAGCAAATCAGAGATGCTTTTATTACCGGGATAGACTCGAATTACATTAGGCGACGCCTTCTTGAAAATCCTATGTTGGATTTACAGTCAGCTTTCAATCAAGCTCGTTCCCTTGACATTGCTCAAAAGAACTCTGAAGCTTATATGCCGAAGGCGACTACTATTCCAAATATTGTTGCTACTATAGATGCCCCAAAAGTGTCCTCACTCAGTGCCATACCTGTTCAATCCCGAACCAATTGTATTCATTGTGGTCATCCAGCTCATAATCGTAAAAACTGTCCAGCTCAAAATGTTTATGTTCTAAATGTGGAAAAAAGGGACATTTTTCTAAAGTTTGTCTTGGACGTTCAATGAATCCTATCCTGCTGCAATGTATAAACCAAGTCTATGATGTTCTGTTTTATTCTAACAGTTGTCGTGATAGTCTTTCCGATTTCGCATCTGTCGTTGTTAAAATTAATGGTGTGTTGTTAACAGCTCTTATTAATTCTTGTAGTTCAAATAACTTTATAAGCAAATCGGTTATTGATATTCTCAAAATTAAGACTTTTCCAGTACAAAGCAAATTTCGATTGATGACAACAATGGAGACTGGTTTAAGTATGTTGCTGTTCTGCTAACCTTAAGCTAAATGACATCTGTTACAAATAACGTTCAATTTGGTGTATTAGAAAACCTCTGTAGTGATGTCATTTTCGGATATGAGTTTCAGAATAAAAATAACCTTTGTACCAACAGCTAAAATCAAAATACCTTCCTTGTTTACAAGTATTAGGACTTTATTGATGGTGAAATATCGCGGTTATTATCGGATGGCATAATCGAGCAATGCTTCTCACCATGGAGAGCTCAACTAGTAGTTGTAAAGGACCCTGCTAAACCAAATAAAAAGAGACTTTGTGTTGATTACTCACAAACAGTCAACCTTTACACAGAGTTGGATGCGTACCCTCTTCTCCGTATAGACGATATGATAAACGATCATGCGGATAAAAAGTATTTTCTACCTTTGATTTAAGAAGTTCTTACCGCCAAATCCCTATCAAGTGTTTTGTAGAAAGGAAATACACAGGAGTGGCAGGGCCTATGACTCAATAGAGTTCTGTGTATTGGGTCTATTTTTTCACGGGCATTATCATTTTGCGCTCCCAGCCACTCCGACCCACTCCCAGCTACTCCTAGCCACTCCGACCCATTTTTCAAAATTTAAGGCACACTCTTTTCTCCCACCCATTTTTCGAAGAATAAGGCACACTCCCACCCATTTTTTTTCGAAGATAAAAGCACACACTAAAATTGTTGTAGAATTTCATTTTTTCTCAAAATTCGTTAAATAAAAACATTGTGCTAAACAAAGTGTCCATGAGAAAAATAATGATGATGATTAACTGTGCAAATTTGAAAACAAATCATACCGAAAGTATTCCACGTGCTTATTTGTTGTACGAGAACTGTCAAAATTTGTGACAATTAAGATTGCACGCGTGAATGAGAAGTTAGAAAGGAAATGGCCGCTAAAAGTTTCTTGATAGAAGACATTATTGGAAAAGAAGTTGGACCGTGGCAAAGTAAGTGTACTTATTACTTCGCAAATAAAACTCATACAGTATTGAGTAATATTTTAATTCTCTTATTGGTGGAAATAAAGGCTTTTGCAACTATAAACTGTATAATTTATATTTACTTACAGATAGTGATCGAGGTAATACACCGTTCATTCCGTTCATTCTTCCTAACTGTGAAGCATTATCACTGAATACAAACACCACAGCCAGAGTAAAAGTAACTTTACGTAGTTGCTTTTATAAAAACACAATGATTGATACGTTTACTATGGATCACTTACTTTCAAAACTATCATCATCAACAAATAAATTCATGTCGTGTTTGTCTCCTATCAATATTGTAAAGTTTAAAACCTACCATATTTTGAAAGGTACCTTAAGAAAGAGCACACTGAGGGGAAAAAATTGCTTCAAATTCCACTATGCGACAGTGTTCACTTTCAAGGTTATATAGTGGACATTCAAATTCATCATATTGTTCATGTCGATTCTTTAGCTTCAAAAAGTCCAAAAAATACAAATTCCAAGAAAATTTCCAAGATCCTTTTTGATACTCAAGATGCTACGTATTCGTCACTTTTTAACGAAAGAGTTCAATTTGATTCAAATACTTGCGGGATGTGGTTGATTTCGGGACTCTGTTCGTACGCTCTCAGTTTGCCACTTCCACAAAATAGCCAAGATGCGTATGAAATTGCTTTTAACTTGTTCAAAGAAAAAGAAAACATAGTAACAAGCGACGTCACTAACGCCACAAACTCAGCTAGTAACATTCTACAACATCACAACGATACAAATATAAATTGCAATACAGCCTCTTATAATTCATATCCAAACAAAGCTGAAGTAAACCCATCTATGACAAATCATAACATTGATCAGTACGCATCTGCTGAATTCTTGATTCACGTTTTGACAAATGAGCCAACAAAATCGGAACATTTTCGTGAACATTTTCCGAGAGGAATTCAATCCAGTTTCTTTTTTATTTCCATGTACTCTTTAGCTGACGCAAAGTACAAAGACACCGGTGCATATAATCATACAAGAAACACTTACTACTGTAAAGATAACAAGGTGGATATTGTTCATCACGAAAATGGAAAGTTTTACCACAACGTTAAAAAATCATACAAGTCCTGCAAAAAAGTTTATGTTTCAGAGAATGTGGTTGGCCTTCACAAGCGCAATGGTACAGCCAGAAGTTTCCCTCTAAAACGAATAATGGTTTCCTTATCGTATCCAGTAAATGGTCCAGAACTCCCTTACATCCCAGTTTTGTATCAAGCAAACGCCATAAAAGAGTGTATCACACTACTGCATGGAAATGCTAAGAAGGTAGGAAGACCGTACATCAGAATATCTCCTCTGGTTCTCGAAAAAGCTAAAGACATGATTTCGAAAGGAACCTCATTGAAAACTGTTTACGATAACTTAAATGAAGGTGCAGGTGGGGTGTTCAACTCACAGTCGCAAAGTGAAGAAATGAGGGACATGAATCAAATACATCGACAGAAGAACACACTAAAGCAAGATGGCGAATGTAATCAAGACGAATTGTTTCAATTGATTAAAGTAAAAAGAGAAGATCCCGATTTTATAAGATCAGTATGTTGTTTAGCAAAAAGCTATTATGCATTTTTTTGCACAGATGCTCAATTAAACGATATGGTCAAGTTTTGTTGCATTAATAATAGTGTTCTATCTATTGACACTACATTCCATCTTTGCAAGAACTGGTTGACGGATACATGTTATCCCAATTTGAAGTTAGTTACAGCAAATGGAAAGCATCCTGGATTTTTGGGTCCGTCACTGCTTCATTTTGGAAAAAATACGTTTGTTTTTCATTGCTTCATAAAAGAAATGTGCAGTTTCAATCATTCCATCAAATCTTTGAAAGTGATCGAGACAGATCAAGAAAGAGCAATTTTTAACGGTTTTTCTCTAGAGATAGAAAACCTCAAATTGCTTTTGTGTGTTTTTCACTTGGAGAGAACCGACAAAGAAAAGCTCAAAGAATTTTGCAAGGTGAGCAAAGATGCTAAAGCTATTTTAAGAGACATTTATGGTTGTCAATATGGATCGATAAGAGAATACGGATTAGTTACCTCTATCAATGCAAAAGATTTTCATGATCGGTTAATTCTATTGAAACCTCGATGGGAAAAATTGTCACCTGGGTTTTTCAAATGGTTTCAAGATAAACGAAGTTCCACATTTGAAAATCATGCAATCGAAAGTGCACGAACAGACACCAATATTCAAGATAGAGCTATTTTACAATAACTCGATTGAATCTCAACACTTTCGCGAAAAAAAGAAGAGTTTTCGAAGTTCTCCATTGAATCTACGAAATGCTGACAGGAGACGCAAACACTTGGAAACCTTTCGAAACCATGAGCCAACATTGGAAGATGGATTTTCCAAGCCAGTAAAAAGTGGAGGAAAACCATGTCAACGTATACGGAAAAGAAACGTCTCTCCTGAAATAACATGCGACCGTTTAAGCAAAGAAACAAGGCTTTCGTCTGAATCCATGCGTATTCGAGATCCAAACGCAAAAAAGAAAGTTTCCTTTGAGCTTCACTTTAGATCATTGGTACCACGAAAAGTCGAAAAGTGTCAAGGAAACTGTGGAGAGAAATTGGTAACGGCTGATTTGAGAGACTACCTTTTAGTAAGATCGTATGGCCCTTCAACATTCATGGTAAAAGGGGAATCCATGACGAAATATGGACCTCAGTATGTCCACTTTAATGCCCAATGTTTGAAAGAATACGCACATAGAAAACACGACATTTATTATGAGAACTTCCCATTGTCATTCGTTAGTGTCACTGATACAACACTCGGAAAACTTAGCCAACATGAAAAGGAATTTATTTCTAACTGGGCTTGGTGTGTTATTGTAGTTCACTTCAAACCCAAGACAATATTGTATGTGATGAAATATATGAAGAGTCGGCACACCTATTATAAATGCCCGCAATTTTGAATCTTGAACCCAGCAATCTTGAACTTTCACTATGTCAAACAATTGGGTGGGTGGGTATGTGCCTTAAAATTCGAAAAATGGGTGGGAGTGTGCTTTAAATATCGAAAAAATGGGTGGGAGTGTGCTTCAAATTTCGAAAAATGGGTGGGAGTGTGCCTTAAATTTTGAAAAATGGGTGGGAGTGTGCCTTATTCTTCAAAAAATGGGTGGGAGTGTGCCTTAAATTTCGAAAAATGGGTGGAAGTGTGCCTTATTCTTCGAAAAATCGGTGAGAATGTGCCTTAAATTTCGAAAAATGGGTGGGAGTGTGCCTTAATCTTTGAAAAATGGGTGGGAGTGTGCCTTATTCTTCGAAAAATGGGTGGGAGTGTGCCTTATTCTTCGAAAAATGGGTGGGAATGTGCCTTATTCTTCAAAAAATGGGTGGGAGTGTGCCTTCAATTTTGAAAAATGGGTCGGAGTGTGCCTTAAATTTTGAAATATGGGTCGGAGAGGATCGGAGTGGCTGGGAGCGCAAAATGATAATGCCCATTTTTTCACCGGACCATCGGAAATTTTGATGTTATATAATGTCCAACCCTCTCTCAATTCTTAACTCGGAAACATGTAACAATTCCTAGAAACCCCAGAATAAGCCACTTCACCGAGAAACAAACTGAGCGCAGTACTTCCAGGGATGTGGCAAGATTCAGAGTGGGAGTCAAACCAGGGACCTCTTGATTCTGAACGCAACGCTTAGCCCACTGTGCCACTGCTGCATATCCTCAGCTCAAACTTGATTAAAATTTAGTACAGTGGCTGCAAATGACATTTTACAAACCTCCTCAAAATTCCAGACGACAAAAATCATTTTTTATTCAAATGTTATCACATGTTAAAAAATCGATGATTTTACTAAAAATCAACTCTCGCGATTATGCCCATTAGATCTGCTGCCTCCTCCTTCGGATATTCCATCCCTCCGTAGAACTTTGGGTATGTTTTCTCATTATTCGAAGTGGATTCCTTCTTTTGCTAACCAGTGATTAACGTTAAATCGTTTACAATCGGTGGTGAAGCACTCGAAGCATTTCAAATACAAAGGGAACTTCACCGTGCTACCGTGAGCTCCATCGACGAGAGTCTACCGTTCACTATAGAATGTGATGCGTCAGATGTAGCTCTGTCCGTTACCTTGAAGCAAAATGGACGACCTGTTGCATTCATGTCTCGGACATTAAACAAAAGCGAAATAAATTATCCAACCGTGGAGAAAGAAGCAGGTAGCTATCATTGAAGCAGTTCGGAGGTGGCGACATTGGTTGTTACGAAATCATTTTAACCTAATCACTGACCAACCCTCTGTAGTGTTCATGTTCGATAACCGTAAGAAGACAAAAATTAAAAATAGCAAGATCCAATGCTGGATTGTAGAGGTAGCAGAATTTAGCTATACAATATCCTATCGTCCTGGACCTGATATTATTATTATTATTATTAAAGTGAATATTTATACAGGATAAACTGTTCTGTACTAAATACTGCTATCATACATGCCCTGTTAAAATTATAATACAAAATAAAAATACTTACTTCTTCTTACTTTGGCCAAGCCTCCACTCGCAAAAAAATAAAAATAGAAAAGCTAAAAGTTATTTATTTATTTATAAATACAATTTAAAATATAGTTCCAGATGCTGAACACGTGCTTTTTTGCGACAGTTTCAACTACAAACCTCACTGAAATCCGTTTGTAAAAATTTAGTGCCGGATTTGCGCAGAATTGAAACCAAAATTCTATAGACCATCAGCCACCGGTGAGTTAATCAAATCCATACGTCCAATGGATCCATGAGTATTGATTTTAAAGGACCATTATGCCCTCTAATTCTTACAATAAATATTTATTGAAAATTTTCGACGAATATTCCAAGTACCCTTTTGCAAAGTTCGAAATATTCTCCCTTTTTGGTTTCCTATCTTAAATTCATTCTGATAGAGGAAAATCATTCCTATCAGATGAGTTAAAATTGTATCTTACACAAAAGGGTATCTCGACAAGAAACTCTACTCCGTATCATCCCATCGGTAATAGTTGAGATAGTTGAGAGATATAATGGTTTGATTTGGAGAAACATTCGTTTCTCTCTCTCTGTCTCTCTCTCTCGGTTTAACGTCTATTTTCCATGCTGAAAATGCTTGGCATTAAAAACCCACAACCTAGATCTTACAGATTGGGAACTTTGTTTTAACGGATGCTGCAGTGGCGGATTTAGATCCAGTCAACTACGTCGCGCGATGTAGCAAAAATTGGCAAAATATAGTAATTTTTAAAAAAGAAAATATAGAAAATAAATTAATAAATATGTAATAAATCATTCAGGGTTTGTTTTTCTCTGTCCATTATCATTTTACAAATGCCCGTCTACTTTTAACTCATTTGCTCTGATTTTACAACTAATTTTGTTTTTTTTGAATGATTTTTTTTCGCTATTGCCGTAAACTCCATTTCGACTGAATTGGTGAATTTCAAGGCATCCGAAGAAAGTGATATAATATGGGTAACATCTTTACTGAGTTGACCGTTGTTAAAGTATTTTTAAGTCGGACGTGATATTTTTCGAACGTGATATTTTTCCAACTCGGTCGTAAAAAAAAACCAAAGAAATTGCTGGAAAAATTACTCAAGATGTCTGACCTGAGGTTGGATCACGTTACTTCTGCTCTGAAAGAAAGCAATTACAAGTTTTTACTGAGCGCTATTGACAAATTCAAGTTACAGTTTCGTTCCAAGTCAAGTTCCATTTTTAAAAGAAGGAGAACTGTTTAGTTCAGTGGGTCCAGCTCATAACCTCAGCTCATACCATCAAATATTGTTGACAACAATACTCCTTGTATCGCAATCAGGTAATTATAATAATTATAATCGCTTTATTGTCTTTCTATTTTTATAAATGCTGTAATAAAAACTTATTTGAAAATATTTACTTTTATGATGAGTGTGTCATAATTCAACATGTGGGAAATTCTTAATACTTTTTTTTGTTATAATTGTTCTCGATCATAATATTATGTATTATTTGAAAATAGAATTTATAACGAGGCAATCAAAGAATTAATAATTTAAAAATTATGTGGCCACGGTATAGGTACTAAAACAATTCAACACAGGATGTGTCTTTTAAATATCTCTTAGACGTTTTATGGACGTCTAGCAGACATTTAAAAGATGTCTTTATATATAATGTCTAAAAGACATTCTGTGGCAGCTGGCAGCTATTATATGTCTCTTGGATAGTTGCTCTTTCATTTTGTTGATGTTTTGTTTTTGTTTTCTTATTTAGGTCAGAAACCAGTGGAAACCACGTGTCATTGGCTTTAGTAAGAAATAATTCTCTTGTTAATTTACTGCGCGTTCTTAATTCATTAGAACTTTTTATTAATGCTAGTTATTATTATAAGCACTCCTGTCTTGTTGTTTCCATCTTTGATAATCATAAGGAAATTACTAAGAGTTATGATTCTCTCTTTTCAATGATCCTCCCTCATGATGCTACTGGTTCATTGTTGGTACAAAGAAAGGCTTTAAATGTTGCTTGTTTTAAATGTTGAAAATAAGTCACATTGGTCACGTTTTATGCTTCTTTTAAGTTTGTCATCTATAATAAATAGGAAAATATCAACGTACTACCCTGATTTTGGTTTAGAACGTTGGATTACTATTTTCCCCAGCATACACTCTCACGTACTACTATTGAAAGTCATGTCTATGTATTGTTCTGTCACTCAGTTCTGTAAGACTCAAATCAGTAGAAGGTTCCATATTTTGGTTACACTCGTGTAATAAATAGATGTTTAAACCATAAAAGGCTCCCCGAACAAAGAATAATGGAAAAATTGTAGTTAATAATGTGCGCTCAGAACATAATTCAATTATCTTAAATATTTTCCCACAGATAATAGTGTTTTTACTCAGATGTTTGCAGAACCTTTAGATCCGTTTCTGGAGCTGGAGATTTTATAAAAACATTTTCATTATTTTTTGTGTTCTTGCTACAAAAATTCAAGTAGACATTTTTTATTTATTCTTTAACAGAATAAATGAAGTTGGTCTGAGCGGCAACTAAAAATTACAAAGTATTTAGTCAAGTTGGAAGAAAAAATATCTCCAAATACTGTTTCAAAAGAAAGCAAGATCGACATTGTCAGCACGCAAGAAGAGCTTAACCTTATTCAGGTTTCATTCCGCAGGGCTGGCTGTTATTTTCACCGCATGAAATTTAGTTTCCAATGTTTCCTGAAAATTTCATCTGAAATACATGATTACTTGTTTATATATTGCACTTTTGTTTTATGCGATTGACTATTATTTTGATTATTTGATTGATTGATCAATGTTTTGACTGTATATCGCTTTCTTTGTTTTTTTTTGCATGAGATTAATTGTATTGATTGTTCTTTTACCAAATTTTGTTCATATTTTTTTGTTCTGTTAATGTTGCTTCAGTCTTGAGAAGTATAGCTGCAATTTGTGAGAATTGCTACCAGACCGAAAAGAACATACTTTATTACACGAAATTAACGAATCAGGAAATTAACGCGGTTTGCCTCTCAAAACCGCATTAATTTGATGACGCTTTACTTTCATAGACGGCTTAATTAAGTGATACAATAATTTCGTGACTGTGTTAATTTCATGAACGTTGATTTTGCAAAAATTGTAATAAGAAGTAAATATTAATGTAATAAAAGTAATTTTTTAACGTGGAATAGGGGATTTAAGAATTCTAAAACAAAAGATGTTTCGCTTATTTAACATGTATTCTATTCATCTATTTCTTTGTCACTCTCCTGGCTTTCGGTTTCTCTCGATCATAGTCCAGAATGTCCTTTAAAATTTGCGATGAATCGTCAGAATATTCGGAATTTTCTGGGTAGGCAACCTTTTCTACATGAATTTTCATGACTCCCATTGTCTCGGAATTCTGTCATTTTATTGTCATAGTAATAATGATTTCTAATCTACCTTGCTTGAGTGGAGACGGCTTAGGTGACACTTACTTGACCATTCCAGAAAGTTCAGCGCCCTCCTTTATAGCATACCATACATGGCGACTCATTTCTCTTGGGACATGACCAACGGTTACTGCACAAAGCTTTCCAGGAAGTTTTGATTTTCCAGCAACAGCAAAACGATCATGTGGATTGTCAAACTCTCGTTTAAATTCGATGGGCAGGTTTAAGTAAGACTTCCATTCACAACGGTACACATGAAACCTCTCAAGGAAGTTGTAAATTCGTAGATAAGCGTCATTTGTGCCATTTTTCGGTTTCACCTTCCAGAGTATATTCTCCTATGTAAAGAACTGAATTACAATTACTTGTGAAGTCATTGCATTGCATTTATTTTTGAAAGATTCGAATGAAATGAAAACATTCGAATTTCTATTCACGTTTCTCTTGTTTTATAAAAGCAACAATTATCTTAGTCGGAAGCAATTGTTCATCAACTGTCTATTTATTTCTATAAGTTGTAAAAACCGTTTTCTCGGAATCCTTCGAATATAGATCGAATTGCAGTAAACCGATCATCAGCTAAACGTAAACTTCGATTTCGCTTTTCAATAAACCGGAGACATCTCAGTACATAGCTTGAATTGATGTTTTGGCATTGTATGTACTGGAGAAAATATTGTTCATAGCTTTTATCCCATGGAAAATCAAGGGAGTGCCTTTTACCATAGATCCCTCTAGCATACTGCAAGCCAATGGACCTTTGAAGATCACCTATGGATAGTTTAAGATCCACCCCCAACAGATTCGCTTGCTCTTGGGTTCGCTTGCATATATCTCGCAACATGTCCCTTGTTATCAGGGGACCCCATGTCTGAAGAGGGGTCTTGGCACCCTCAGCAATACCACGTTTTACCCCCGGCCGAGCACTGAAGACATTGTGTCCTCTTGCACAACCTCTCACTCCATACATCAACGTATTCTCTACTGTCTGGTCCTTCCCAGTCATATTGTTTCTTACTTCGAGAGGTTCATGTTGCATCTCCTGTTGCTGCGGTGGGTCATCTTGTTTTTCATCTTCTATTTCTGAAACAAGACTAGATACCTGTGGTACAATTTCTTTGTCTGTTTGTTCATCACTTTCGGATCCCCAGTCTTCATCACTATCATCTCTACTGTTGGATGGCAAGGCCTCCTGAACAGCTTTCAATGATATTAGTTGGGATAGATTGGAAGTCAAACAAGTGTAATATTTTAAAGTAAAAAAACTTTTATTAGCCTTCTAAACTGTATAATATGCAAAAAATACTCTAGGGGTCCTATATGAATTTGCGAAATTTGCGAATAACTCAAAAAACTTTGACGTTATAAAAATTTTTTTTGTGAGATAAAGTAAACATAAAATTAATAAACGTCATAGAAACACAGGGCCGTAGCTTAAAAATTATTTGCACAGCAGCTTGCCAAACTTGCTCTGGGGTCATATATGACCCCTTGACCATTCTAGTGTTAATATAATAACACTATAATAATAATGAAATAGAAAAATGGCAAAAAACGTCATTCAACAGCGGGAGATTCTTTTGATTGGGAGTTGTGCATATTATGTCAGGAGAACATACCAAAGGAAAAACTTTTGTGCCCAGCAACATACGGAAGAAAAAATCACAGTCCCGTTAAAACGTATAAAGATATTTTATCGAATTTAAATAGATTTGCAGACCAGAGAATCTTTCAGAAATTTATTTATTAGGCAGCTATTCTGGTCTGTAAAATACACAAACACATGTTTTTTGAATTGGATCTGATCATAAAAATATTTCTTACCACCCAAGGTAACTTTCTACCAAATATTATGCTTTCCACTTAAAAATGCACAATTATTGCACACATTGACTGCACTAAATGTCGCAAAGTACAATTTCCAAAGTTAACTGTTCGTGGGTGAATTGCGAAGTATCGTAAACAGCTTTCTTCAACTACAAATAATCAAATGACAATTTCAATCGGAGAACAGCGAGGTAAACCATTATCACTACCAGTTGAATTGGATGCGAAGCTTAGAAGGTTTATACTAAGCTTACGCGAAGCAGGTGGCAATATCAATCGCCATGTAATACATGGGGTACTGATGGGCTTGATCAAAGCCGATTTGTCAAGGTATGGGTCGTGCCTTGACTTTAATGTGACACATGGGTGGATAAACTATATCTGTATAAACGTATGTACATGACTCGAAGAATGATTACAACGTCACGACAAAAGATTACCCGTTCAATTTGGGAGGAAACTCGTTTTATCTTTCTGCAAGAGATACGCATACGCTTCTAGCTGGCATGACATCCCTGATGAACTAATTATGAATGTTGATCAAACACCATCAAAATTAACAATGTACCAACATAACAATGGCTGTTCGAGGCACCAAGCATATTCAGAGAACTGGAGCAAATGACAAGATAAAACAATAAAAGTCACGTCAAACAGTGTTGAATGGTTGGAAGGCAGAAGGGCTGGTTTGCGTAGTGGAAGATGCTATGAGTGGTGCCGTAGTTGTTGAATTTAACCCTTTTGCTTGAAGAGAAAAGAGAGAAGAATTAAAAAAAAAATGTTTTTTTACTACACTTTCCCCAAACCGCGTTAATTTCATGCACCCGCAATGTATTTTTTTGGAAAAAAATAATATCGAGTTGTTAATATCGAGTTGTTAATTTCCTGAATCGTTAATTTCCTGTAATTAATGCGAGAAATTCTTGGTGACATCAGCAACGCAAAATCATGATGTAAATTTCGAAACTAATATTAGCTTTGTATACACCTCATAAATATAACTATAACATTATCACGTTTCAATCAAATAACATAAATGGTTGAAAAGTTATAAAGTCGACAAATTTGCAGTAAAATTAGAAAAAAGAGCTAAATGTAGTGAACAAACGGCCACGTCTTTCTAACTTAGCCTTGGCGTGCGAGAAAACTGGAGTGTCCAATAGAGCGGCAGCAATGATGTCTTCGTCAGTCTTGCAAGATTATGGTTTGATAACTCCAAGCACAAGTTCAGTTGTGATTGACCGGAATAAGATTAGAAGATGTAGAGCTTTTGGGCGTTTTTTGTCATATTTTTAGTAAACTGGCGGAACCTGAAGTTATTAACCAATGTAGCTAAAACTTTAGGAATATCGTTTTTGCATCATTTTGCAACTTTTGCACCCCCGGCTCAATTACATTTTAGAAAAAAGGGGGGATCCACCAATTTTGATCCACCCTAGTCAGCACTACGTTTAGCTCTTTTTTCTAATTTTAAAACATTACTGAAATGTTTTTATTCTCTGTAAATATTTGTAAATAATAATAATAGTTTTGGTGGAGACACTAGCTACTTGACGAGATTTATGTCTATGACTTGTGTGAAAAAAATCCGAATTCCAAGAAGGTGAATCAGAACATGATTCTGATGAATTTGGTATTCCAATCACATCAGATGAGAGGCAGCTTTCACTTTGAGTAGTTGTTTGTAAATTACCAGATTGCCTTTTGTGTTGCAAATATCCTTTTTCCTGCAATTTGGTTGTTGCAGCATCAAATCTTCCAATATACATTTTCCGATGGGTTCACTGATCTTGCATGATATCTCTTTCTAAGAGTGGAATTTTAGATTCTTTAACACAATTACAACTCTCCTTAATCTTACATTTACAGCAAGCATAATAAAACAGTGCATTACTTTTTCTTTCGAAGTCCTCTATTTTTATTTTGAATGCAGCAGAATCTTCCTTAGAATGATAACTCTTCATAATTCCTTGATATTTATCTTGATATTCTTTAATTTTAGCAACAATCCTTTTATGAGTAACGCATGGTATAGAAGCCTTCTTGTAAATTTCTTGCACATTTACGGCCACTTGAGCGGCAATAACAGATACAGGATGGTCTTTTCCATTAAAACATTTTATTTCATTTGTTGTAGCAAGATTGCATTTCATTATTAATCAATCAATCAATCGATTTTATTTTCCAATCAGCATTATGTACATAAAAAAAATTTCTTTAAGAAATAAAATGAATAATAAATACATTTCAGTATTAGCAAAATAACGTATATATACAGTCAAAATTTCGTTTTTTTGATTTTTAAACAAGAAACAAATTGTGAGGGTGTCATTCAATAGTAAAACTAAGCAAAGAAAGAATGACACCTTGAAGGTTTAAAGAGAAAAGGAGAAAGTCAAACGCAATATATATATGTGTGGTGTGTGTGTGCGTACGAAATTCCGCCGACATTTTAAACATGTATATATATATATACAACAAACAGTTATTAAATTAATAATATGCTTGGATAATCCTGGGAATATTAAAGAACAACAAGAATAATACAAACATGGCAACAAGAACAGCAATCCTGAGCGAGTTACCGCAATAATCGCGGAATTAAAAGTTAGTATTTGTAAGATGATAAACAATCTTTTTTAAGAAGTTGCTTCAGTTTTCCACTCATTTCTTACAATGAGTACATCTGATATGTTTGTAAAATTTAAGAGTTTTTTAAAGCTTTTGTTATTTTTTATAAATTCGTTCCAGTCAGAAATACATCGATAAACGACTGAATGTTTCCCGTATTTTATTGTGTTAAAACAAAACACCATGAGCTTGGATTGACAGACATTTCTTGTTTTATAGGTATGTATATCAGTTGTTTTTGTAAATAGTGTAGAGAGAGACGTTGGTAGGAGGTCAAAAATCATAAGTGAATAGAATATTTTGCACTTTTATCACATCATTAAATTTTAAAACTCTGAAATCTGAAAACAACTTTGTGGAATGTGATCAAAATGGTGAGAAAGTTATATTTAAAGATTCGATTTTCGTCAAATTATGATTGTTTCCCTACCCCATACCATTGAACCATACATCATATGAGAAGAGAAGATAGCATAATAAATCGAGATAAGTGTTCTATTATTAACGTAATAACGAATTTTAGCTAACAAACTATTTGCTCTTGAAAGTCTAGTTGTTAAAAGATTTATATGTTTTTTCCATGTTAAATGTTTGTCATATAGTAAGCCAAGATATCTAATTTCTTTAGAGGGGTAAATCTTTTTCCCGTTTAATTTTTTTTTTAATTCATAATTTAATGCTCTTTTCGTATGGTGTAAAATAACGTATTCGGTTTTGCTGATATTTAGAGAGATTTTGTTAGCATTAAGCCAATTGGTAAGCTTTCTTGGCAAATCTATATTAACTTTATACCTGATTTTTTTAAGACATTTGTTAGCATATAATAGATTCGTGTCATCAGCAAAATGGTGTACTATGGAATATTTTATGGAAGAACAAAGATCATTTATATACAATAGGAATAACAATGAACCTAAAACCGAACCTTGAGGGACACCGTGTTTAATTATTTTAGTCTGTGAATTGAAGCCATTAATACTGACGTATTGTTCACGCTCGCACAGATAAGTTAAATACCAAGATAATGTTATGCCACGTACTCCATACTGATTAAGTTTTTTTAATAATATTCCACGGTCTACTGTATCGAATGCCTTTTGGAGATCAATGAATATACCGCAGACATAGTTTCCCGAGTCTATATCTTTTTGAATTTTATTTATTATAGAGATATGTGCATGAGAGGTCAAATGTTTTTCACGAAATCCAAATTGTTGGTTGCTCAAACAGTCATGCTTATTTAGGAAAGTTATTAATCTTTTATGAATAAGTTTTTCGAAGATTTTGCTAATGTTCGATATAAGCGAAATGGGACGATAGTTGTTGCATTGTGTCCTTGATTCTTTTTAAAAAATTGGTATTACTGTTGATATTTTGAGTAAATTAGGGAATATTCCAGTGGAAATTGATAAATTAAATAATTTCGATAAAATGATAGACATTTTGTTTTCAAGAAGTTTAAGTAAATTGTTGGGAATACTATTTGGTCCGTCAGCTTTCTTTATGTTTAGCTTTTTGATTATTTTTGACACTTTGTTTCTATTGATAGGGTATGCGGGTATGCGGGTCATATAACATCTTTGACCTCATGGACATTAGCATCCATGCCCTTTATGAATAGCTGCCACGGAGTTTTTAAATACAAAGTTGGTACCTTGCGTGGGTTAACTCACCACTGTTTTCCTCTTTCTGGAGTTGGCGTTAGGAAGGGCATCCAGCCGTAAAAACATCTGCACCAGTAAACCATTAGATGATTAAACCTCCATAATTGGAGAAAATTATCTTTTGAAACCGTCCAACCCATGCAAGCATGGAAAAGCGACGTTAAAAGAATGATGATGATGATGACTTTGTTACTATTGATAGGGGAGATAAATAGAGAATTATTGTTAGGATTTTTAAGAAATTTATTGTAATCTATATAGGATGAAAACATGGTGGATTGTATTTTATCCGCAATCGTTGTGAAGTAGTTGCTAAAATGGTTCGATATTTCTGTTGGATCTGTACTTAATGAGCTGTTATATGAGATAGAGTTAGGTAATAATGATTTTTTTGTTTTTATATTTATTATTTCCATGTCTTTTGAAGACTTGAGGCGTTTAATTTAAAATATTCGCTATAATGATTTACTTTGTCTTATCAGGTTTACTATCATATTCCTATAGATTTTGATTTTTTTATTTAATTCCGCTTTTTTGTCAGGGTCTTTACTTCTAATAAATTTGTTTTTGATTTTATTTCGTTTCCATATAGCTACTCTGATTCCCTTAGTAATCCAGGATTTAAACTGGCGTTTATATATCCGGTTACTTAGTTTTTGGGCGGGAGCGTGGCTATCAAGTAAAGAGTTAAATTGATTGAAAAACAAGCGGGAAGATTGGTTAGTATTATTTTTTTCGAGATCTAGTGTTGTGTCCCAATCTAGTTTAGAAAAATCTTTGTAGAATTTACTTAAATTTATTTTCTTGATGTTTCTTTTGTAGATATTATGCGTCTTTGAAGATGGTTTTGATGTTTCAGAAGTATCAATCAGAAATTGTGGCAAATGATCTGAGATTGATGCCATAAGATTGCCAGAACATATATTATGTGAAATAGAATTGGTAAAAATATTATCTATTACTGTACTTGATTCATCTGTTATTTGTGTCGGTAAATTTATATGAGGTAAAAGATTATTTGTTGTTAATAAGTTAAGATATTCCAAAATATTTTTATTGTCTTCATACTGTAATAAGTTTACATTGAAGTCGCCAATTTAAAAATCCGTCTTTATTTTCCGTTGATAGTTTATCGATCAAAGGTTTCATATAGTTGAAGGTAAATTCATTGATCTCCATACCTGGGTGTTTATATATGCAGCCGATAACAGTATTACGAATTATTTCAATAAAGACTGATTCTAAAGCCTTTGATTTATAAATCTTTATATCACTGCGTGTTTTGTATTTCAGGTTATTAGAGATATAAAGCAGTGCTCCCCCACACGATGATTCGGTTGACGTATATTGCGATGTATAACCATCGATTTCGATATTAGTTAAATGTTTAATTCTAGGTTCTGAGATTCCAATAACATCGAATTCAATATTTAAATTAGTTAATAAAATATTTAATTCATCAAAATGCGATACTAATGATGCAATATTTAAATGCATCAAAGAAAACTTATTTTTATTTTGTGAAAAAGATGAATTGAAATTTTCAACGTCATAGTACTTACAGTTAATTAAGTTGTACATTTCATCAGTTTCATTTATAGAGGATTGAGAAGATACAAATTATTAATATCATTTACCAATTTGGAATTAGGGATATCAAGGGGGATACTTGATTTAGATTTTTCCGAGGAAAATTGATACATCATTTCGTTATCATCAAGAGAACTAAATGGAAAGATTTCTTTGGTACATAAATTACAGATCCAATTGGATTCTAGAGTACTGATACATGTTGGTTGAACGTTATTTAAATGACTACATTTTTTATGAAACCAAAATGTGCATACTATACATTTTATAGCGCGATGTCTTACGGTAACTCGCTGAGAGCATGCTCTACATTGACAACTATCCATGTAAAATATTGTTAACTTTTTCTTAATTTTCTGAGAATTTTCTTGTGGTGTAACATAAATTGTGAAATCTTTTCATTCATTGAAAACAATAAAACAACACAAGTATTAAACAGTGAAGAAAGCTTACTTCACCAAATCGCCGAATTCACTAATTAATTTATTACATCACGATAACTTGGTAATTGATTTTCGCTAGCATTATATACCGAAATATAACCAAATATTGGACACTTTGAAAGGCTTCTAGTATTTATAGAGATCTTGGCTTTTAATTGTTTTGCCATACTGAAGAGAACATCTAGCTAAGCTAGCAGCCTCACCAAATGATGTCTGATAAACAATATGATAACCGAAAACCGGTAGCATGCTTGTAAAACACTTATCTTCGCCAAAGCAAAGGCTGCACTATTACGACATTTACGACATAATAATAATAACACAGTGTTGTTATCAGAAACAGCGCAAAGCAATATTAAATATATCACTCTTGGGGGAGGCAATTTTTTGTCATTTCAGCCATGTTTGCGTCACTAGCGGAACCAACGCAGTTATTTTCTGAGGAAATATTGGTGTTTACATAATGTGTGACCTTTTTACTGTCTAATAAATACCCGGCTACATATAATCTCGAACAAACACATTGTTAAATCTGTAGAAAATTAGCTTTTGTGCGTTTTTTTGTCATATTTTTAGTAAACTGGCGGAACCTGAAGATATTAACCAATGTAGCTAAAACTTTTAGAATATTGTTTTTGCATCATTTTGCAACTTTTGCACCCCCGGCTCAATTAAATTTCAGATCCACCAATTTCGATCCACCCTATAGTGCTGATGTCAGCAAAATTATTTTTAAATGTGGATAATTAGACCTACTTAGAATCAAACTACATTATATTACCTTTCAAATAACGGGTGGAACAGCCTAAAACTAAATATAGGGAGATAGTATTAGTAATCCTTAATTGAGGAATTTTGAAGTTTTTTTTTTGAAATAAATTATCAATTTTCAAAGATATCTGACGTCAGCAAAATATATTCTTTAAATTTTTATTTCAATTGATTTTTCGAAACTAGGTATTCAGGAGCATATTCCAGCCAAATTTCATCTTTATTTCATTTTTATTATTTTATTTTATCATTGTCGTTCAAACGTTAACCCCCCAACCATCTAACGTCCATCAAAAAACTCAACCACAAATAGTTTCAAATCTCTCCGTAAAATCACTGACCAACGAATGTGACATCCTTCGGACACTTTAAGTGCTGCTCGAGAAATCTGTATCCTTGTAAAATTCTCTCCTAAACGAGAGAATCTGCAAGGTTACATTAATGAAAGCATTGAGAGAGGCAAAGAGGATTTTGAGCCGATAAAGAAATTGACGAAGCTTTCAATGACTGGGCAGTTCGTGCAGAATTTATGAAGAGGATTATTGACAACTACTAACCGCTGTTGCAACTTTGGTACGAATATTTGGAAGGGAAATTGGATCATGAAACGAGAGCTAGGATACTTGGTTGCAAAAACCAAATGGAGTCATTTAAGTTTTTCTTTGGATTGAATTTATCTCACAAACTCTATGCCATAACCCGACAATCTTTTAAAGCAACAAAGATGTCAGCAATTAAAGGAAGAAAATCTGAGGAATTTTAGTGATCTAACAATTTAGCTACTTTGAAAGAAATTAGGAAGGATGACCATTTTCAATCGTTTTTCGAAACCGTTAAGAAGGCAGCAAATTCAACGAAAAAAATCGGCCAACCAGGGTTACCAAGAAAGCGAAAAGAGCGAATTATTCCATCCTCCAGTACGTGACTGGTTACGAAGGTCCAAGCAATGCTTATCATACAGAAACCTCTAGAGGAATACTTCAAATAGATTTACTTTGAAGGCCTAGACGTAATTGTCAATGCTATGGATGATTGCTTCGAACAGCCAGCATTGAAAAGATTTATGAACGTGGAAGAATTGATTTAAAAAAAAATAAACAACCAAGATGCTTCTGTTGTCCTAAAATCACATTTTCAAGGAGACTTCAATGCAGATAATCTTGAAAACGAGCCCATTTAAAATATTTGTCCTGGGCCTTGTCCTTTTACAAATGGTTTTTGGCGAAACAAAGCCAGTTGCTTCAAGATCACGTAATTGAAAGTGTTTCATTTTTTTATATCAATAATATCGAGTCGCAATATTATAAAGAAAAAAAGAACAGTGCTTCAAATCCAAAAGTAGTAACTTCTTTAAGACGTCTAATTGAAAGACAATTTGACGTGATAAGAGCAATTGATAGGTGCGGCCTTACGCTTTAAGTTAAGTAAACCTTATTCAAGTTTCAAAATTGAATCAACTAAATGGCACTCAATGGCAAAAGAACGAAAGTTAATATAGAGAATAGAGAATTCATATAGAGAAGTTTCGGAAACATGTTTTCACTTTTGATGGCATCTACACAAAACCACTAAAAAGCGGAAGCCTTGTGATCGAATTAGAAAAAGAAAGGCACATCGTCATATCAGTTGTAATAATGAAGGGAAATTGTATATGATGCTTTTTATTGTTATTTTTTACATGACTTTTATATTTATATAAAGAAAGCTATTTACGTGTAGTATTTCAATTGTTTGATATATCCTTGTACATAACCATTTTACAGTCCTTACGAATAATAACTTTTAATTTTGGTATTATGCTATGGGGTGGGTTTCAGTATTTTGGGGTGGGTTTGGGGTAGGTGTGAGTATTTCAAGGTGGGTGTGGGAATTTTGGGGGATGGTGTGGCTGGGTGTGGGTATTTTTGGGATTTTTAGTGTGTACTCCTGTAATATTCACTGTAGCTAAGATATGCAATTTTTAGTCGCTTAACTTATAGATAATAGCATAAAACTCTTTGCGATAAATGTTATGTTCTGCGTCATCCGACATGTTTGTTTACTTTTACAACGTTAGAAATTAGTGTTCTTGAATTTCGATTTCGAGTTCATATTTTCATCGTTCCTCGTATTAGACAGGGAAATTATCATAACAATCTAACCAAGTGCCTAACCTAAAATTTTTTAACGGATTCCGGGTATTTAGACTATAAGAAGTCATTTAAGACTTTGAAACATTTTTGAAACTTTCCAGGGGGCTTTCAATTGATGACGTAATCACTATGGTATTTTTGTAATATTGAGATGGGGGATTCGTTGCAAATGGAAAAATAGTCATTAAAATGCCTTTCTTAATCATAGTTGTAGACTGGAGTTATATAGTTCAAATTTAGGTTGCAAAAGACGGGTGCTTATGATAATTTATGACGTCATTTCCAAGGGGTAATGTCGGAAATTACACGAAACTTTGTATAAATGGCCACAAAGGAGCAAATCAAGGGCAACTTTACTTATTACCAGTTATAATGTCGACTTCACCAAAACCATGCGTAAGTGCTTGAGTGGGTATTGTGAATCACTATAGAAACGGACAACAACCGGCTAACAATAAGTCCATAATAGCTACATATATTAAATGACTGAATTCTACTTCATTGTCTGTGATGTTTGTTTGAGTGCTATTAATACCTGCTACCTAATATAATGCGTATAATTCGCCACTATGTTGATAAAAAGACATTAATATCAATCTACTACGCCATTTTTTCTTCGCATCTTACAAATGGTTCATCAATATGGGGACAACAAAAAAATCCCTATTTAAAAAAAATCTTTTTACTACAAAAATCTGCTATAAGAGCAATAAATTTTTCTCCATTTCAAGCACCTAGTAATGAACTTTATGTAAGATGCAATATTCTAAAATTTTACGACTGTTTATTTGTTCACGATTTTGTAAATGAAACCTTCCCCATGCCCTTTAAAATATTTTTACAAAATCATCAGATATACACTGTCACGCAACACGAAACACTGAACTATCCAAACTCAATATACCTCGGTTCAATACTTCAAAATATGGGAAATACTCGATATGTTACCAATGCATTTTAAATTGGAATGATATGTTAAAGTATACTAACTTAAAGAATAATTAAAAATTCGAAAAAAGCTTTAAAACGCCTCTTAATTAAAAAAACCTTTACGCATTATGAATCATTGCTGTGAAGAGTAGTTACCTTTCTTACCTCAATCATTTTTGCAATGGATTCTTGCTTTTTACATTAATATTTTCAAATTAAATTTTTTCTATATTTACACGGACGGAAGCATTCTTATTACTCTCTCTTACTTTTAAAAATTATAAATTTTTCAATTCAAACAATGGTGTTATTCCTTTGCCTAGTTTTCTATTGAATGACACCAGCCATTCACAATAATCACTTTTTAAAATATATATTTCTTTTTTCAATCTATCTAGTTCATTTAGCATATTGGAAAAAAGTATGAAGTATTTAATTGTTATGTTTATATTTGTCACTTGTATTTGTATTATTTAAATTGTGTTATTGTGTTTGGTAAACAAAACATTTGATTTGATTTGATTTGATACCTTTTAATATCGTTTGTCCTTCGTCGTCATACCATTCACATTCTACCGCCATTACATGTCTTTCGTCTTGCGTAAGTGCATTATCACATGTTCACCATCATACCACGTGTCTTTGTCAAGTTACAGTAGTTGTGCAGAAGATCGTTCGTTTATAAAGTAGGCCGTGATGAATTTCGAAAAGTTGGGGATATATTTGTTTCAGTAATGTTTTTTGTTATTCCAAAGTTCGTTTTTATTTCCGCTAATTAACAAAACCAGTTTATATATATGCCGTAAATGACTGAATAAGCGCACCTCTGCCGAATAAGCGCCCCCCATAGAAGTAAACATATTAATAAACGCCCCCCCCCCCTGGGTTGTAAGGGGGCGCTTATTCAAACAAACGTATAAAAGACAAAAATTGATATTAAGACAATATTATGATATTATTAACTATTAAATATAGGCATTTTTCTTACATGCTGATTTATGTCAAATTCTATGTCAAAATGTGAATATGTTCTTGATTCGTGGAATTCATTATCCCCGGAAATGATACGGAATTCGTTCCAGTCATATGCGTTGAATCTGCCAACTGATGACTCAAAAGACGAGAATATACATTGTTTTAAGGAAAATCAGCCATGCAAGAAGGGAATGGAGATACTTGCCTCTCAACTGTCTATTTTGACAGAAAAAGATGAAAATCCTTTCACCGAAATCGACGAAGAAGATGTCAACGAGGCTACTCCAAACTTTTTGCAAATTGACTCTGACGACGAAGAGGATAACGATATAGATATTTGCAGCTAACATTTTCATTAGTTTGTAGTATTTGAAATTTTATTTTGACTTTTATTAGATACTATGTTATTTATATGTTTATCGATTTCTTGATTCAAATGAATAAGCGCCCCTGCCGAATAAACGCCCCTGCTAAATAAGCGCCCCCTCTGAAAGGTAAAATTTCTAATAAGCGCCCTGGGCGCTACTTCAGTCATCTACGGTAGTTCTTCTCTTTCCATGGAAAGATGTTTTGCAAAGTGTGCAAAAAAACTGTTAAAAACAACCACCATGCAATACAATGTGATATTTGTAACTCTTGGATGCATAAAAAATGCAATGGATTAAATGACATTAATTACCGTTTATTACAATCAAGCGTGTCTAATTGGTTTTGTATTTTATGCACAAGTGAAATTTTTCCATTCAGTCACATTTCGTATAATGAACTTTTCCAAGTCTTCAACTCTAATATTATTATAGACTCAAATGAAATTCCTGCTAATATAAAACTTCTTCCTTCTTATGACCGTAACAAACGCTTTTCTAAGTTCAATGACTTTTTTACCACAAATTTTATAAAGTGTAGGTATTTCAATATTGATGACTTTGCTTCCTCCAAATTTGACAGCAACAACTCTTTTTCGATTTTTCATTTAAATATATCTTCGCTCAACAAACATTTTGATGAATTTTGTGTCATGTTACGTTAACTTTGATTTTAGTATTATTGGTTTAACCGAAACTAAACTAAAACGTGACGTTCAATCACCATTTCCAATATCCTTAGAAGGTTATAATATTGAACACAGTCCTACTAAATCGTCTTGTGGTGGTGCACTTCTATATATTTCTAAAAAATTAAATTACAAACCAAGAAATGACTTGTTGATGTATAAAAAATTACACTCAGAATCGATTTTTATTAAAATAATTCGTCCAAAAAAGTAAACATTATTGTTGGGTGTATTTATCGTCATCCATGTATGTATATTAGTGTTTTTACAAATGATTTTATTCTTCCTCTTTTTTTCAAAGATAAATTCTGAAAACAAAAGTATTTTTTTACTTGGAGATTTCAATATAGATTTAATTAAAGTTAATTCTGATAATGAAACTTCTGATTTTTTCAACTTTATAACTTCTAATAACTTTCTTCCGCATATTACCTTACCAACAAAAATTCCTGAGAAATCTAAAACAATTATTGAATACATATATTCTAACTGTTGTGGTAAAAGTATGTTGTCTGGTAACTTAACATCAACAATTTCTGATCGCTTACCTCAGTTTTTCATTCAACCTAACTTTTATGCAACATTTGTTCCTCGTAAATACAATATCTTTTGTAGAAATACCACATATTTTGATAAAAATGGTTTGTTTCTGAATTTAATAACGTAGTTTGGGATGAAATTCTTGAATTTGATAAACTTAACACTGACAACAGTTTTAATTTATTTTTTGAGGTTTTTAACGGATTATTAAACAAGTATATGCCACTCAAAAAGGTCAGTATTAAAAACTTCAAGCTCTCTCTCAAACCGTGGATAACAAAAGGTATTTTGACATCAATAAAAATAAGAAATAAAATTTTTCGCAAATATATTCGAACTAAAGATCTTAATAACAAAATCAGGTTAAAATCTCGGTATAATTCATACAGAAACTTATTGACTAAGCTATTAAGATGCAGCAAACAAAACCATTTTAAGAAATACTTCATTGATAACTCAAAGAACCTTCAAAAAATTTGGATCGGTATACAACGTTTAATAAATCTAAAAAGTAAAAAAGTAAAAAATTTTGTTCCAACTGTTATTCTAGATAATAATGGTGTTTCGCTGACCGATCCTGTGAAAATTGCTGACAAATTTAACTCATATTTTACGGCAGTCGCACATAACATCCAATCTAAAATTCATTCATCTCATACAAATTTTAAGATATACCTAAATAATCCGAACCTCAACAGTATTTTTATATCTCTAACTGATGAAATAGAGATTTCCTCATTAATACATAATCTAGTAATAGAAAAGCTACTGGACCAAATAGTATACCTATTGTGATCCTAAAAGAATTAGTGTTAAGGCCTTTTGAATATATTGGGAGTCCAGCGAACAGCTTTAGGAATAGCGTAATTGGCATAAATGTAAGGGGGATGTTTGGAAACGGTTTCCAGATCAGAAAATAGACGGTGATTCAAATCCCCTGTTCGGTAACAAATGCGACAACAACACACAAATCAAAGCTGAAATAAATAAACAAATTCATATTTTATACTACGCAAATAAACCATAAAAAACGAAAACTTACTATTGTTCCGCCAATATAGCAAGCTTAACAAAATGCGAAGTCGCGATGCGAAACCCAAAGCGCTGACGTGTCACTACAAACGGTATGCAGTGTATGTACGAAAGCACACGATGTAAAAAATATATATTTTCGATTAAATCGGTTATTTTCGGTTTATTTCCAAAACGCTTATCGTAGCGCGGCTTTATCCTCAAAAAAAGAAAGAATTTTTTTTATCAAAAAAACACAAATAGAAGTTTCATCCGCGCTCTCTTTTGTTGGTGCTCTGTTCTCTCGATGCGCGAACAATTAGGTAATTCAATTTCTGTCGTTCTTTCAAAGTTATTTAACCTATCTTTTACTGCTGGTGTTTTTCCAAACATTCTTAAAACATCTTCAGTTTTGCCGCTTTTCAAAAAAGGTTCTAAATTAGAATGTTCAAATTATAGACCAATATCTTTGCTTTCAAACATCAGTAAACTCTTGGAAAAACTTATGTATTCTCAAATTTACAATTTTCTACATAAATTTAATTGCCTTAACGAATTACAATTTGGGTTTCGATCGAAGTATTCAACAGCTCATGCCTTATTAAGTATAACAGTAAGAGGGAGAGAAGCTATTGATCTTTTTGCATGTGGTATTTTTGTTGATCTGAAGAAGGCATTTGATACAGTCCATCACAAAATTCTTCTCGAAAAACTTGATCACATCGGTGCAAGAGACATTGTTAATAAATGGTTTGCTTCGTACTTGCAAGATCGCCAACAATATGTATTGATTAACGGGTTTTCTTCGTCGTTAAAGTCAATCAGATGTGGCGTTCCTCAAGGTTCTGTGTTGGGTCCACTATTCTTTTTAGTTTATATTAATGATTTTCATAATTGTATAAAGTTTTCAACAGTGCATCATTTTGCAGATGACACCAATTTGTTATACATCAACAAGTCCATAAAAACCTTATGTAAAAAAGTAAATTATGATTTACAAAAAGTAAATGATTGGCTTAATGCAAATCTTATCGCTTTAAATGCTAATGAAACCGAATTTATCATTTTTAAGAAAAATCATAAAAAAATGATTCTGAAATTAAAATCATGTTAAATGGATCACGTTTAAAACAATCAACTTGCATTAATTATCTGGGAGTTTTAATTGATGAAAACTTAACTTGGAAACCCCACTTAAGCGAACTTTGTAAAAAAATTGAGCCGATCAAATAGCATGCTTTCAAAATTAGATACCACGTTAATACAAAAATTTTGAAAAGTTTGTATTTTTCAATTTTCTCGTCACATTTAACTTATTGTTGTCAAATTTGGGGACAAAAAAGAAGCATAAATTTAAATAAATTATGTTCTATTCAACGACCAGCTCTAAGAATTATAAATTTTCAACCTTTTAGATCAAATGTAACTGCTGCTTTTACTAAATTTAATATTTTTCCATTTTCGTCAACTATCAAACTCCTCAACATTATGTTGTTTTTTTATTCTTTAGACCAAAATGTCCCCCCTTCGATTGGCAATTTCTTCACTAAACTTTGTCGTTTTCATCTTTATCCATCTCGCAATGCCTTAGCTAATGAACTTAAAATTCGGTCACTGTAGCTTAGTGGTTAGTGCATTCAACCCACAAAATCAAAATCAAACGGTGCTGGTTCAAAACCCAGCTCGAACATATTTTGATTTCTGAGTTGCAGTAGAGTTCTTGAGCAAAACTCATTGCGTAATGCAAGTCTAGCTTAAATGGTGGGTTGTCTGGTGAAGCGATTTCGTAGGCGCAAATGGGTGCCCTAAGTACGCCAGAACCGAAACCTTGGGATAAGAAGAGCCACTGTTTTATGTGGAGAGTCCCGTAAAACCCCATTATTATTATTATTATTATTATTATTATTATTATTATTATTATTATTATTATTATTATTATTATTATTATTATTATTATTATTATTATTATTATTATTATTATTATTATTATTATTATTATTATTATTATTATTATTATTATTATTATTATTATTATTATTATTATTATTATTATTATTATTATTATTATTATTATTATTATTATTATTATTATTATTATTATTATTATTATTATTATTATTATTATTATTATTATTATTATTATTATTATTATTATTATTATTATTATTATTATTATTATTATTATTATTATTATTATTATTATTATTATTATTATTATTATTATTATTATTATTATTATTATTATTATTATTATTATTATTATTATTATTATTATTATTATTATTATTATTATTATTATTATTATTATTATTATTATTATTATTATTATTATTATTATTATTATTATTATTATTATTATTATTATTATTACTTAAAATTTGTTCATATAATACAATTTTTTATGGAAAATACTCAATTAAACACCAAAGCATCATTGAATGGAACAAATCAATTAGAGACTATAGAAATATTTTTGATGTAAAATATAAAAACATGCATTGGTTAATTTCTATTTTTGATTTAAACAGTAAACAATTTTCTAATTTAGTCAAACTTAGCATCAGGGGTAAACCTTGTTTAGCTTAGTATTATTAAACAAATATATGTTTTGCTTGGTGGTTTGTATTTTATGTTGTGTGTATCTTTGTCAATTATATAATGTATATTTTTTTCTAGATATTTTCTTTACGTATATTTCTACTGCGGTGTCTCTACATTGTTCAGCTTTATGCTATCGAGTGACACCAGCCATATATTTTTTTTAATTCGTTTTTCTATCTATTTTTGTATTTTTTATTATATGGTGAATAAAAAACAATTTCAATTTCAATTTGAATCGCTCTCGTTGTTGTTCTGTTATTGTAAATATCTTTATCTGGAGTCGCTGTGTCTTGGGGTTACTGATGATATAAATAAAGAAAGACGAAACTGAATCAAGTCTGATGACATGGAAGAGGTACGATTTCTCGTTCTTTTGATGTCACATTTTATCCTTTTCTTCAAATCGTAAAATCGTTATCGTTTGCTACTAATTTAAGACAACAGTTTTGTTCCTTCTATATGCCTTTAACAGTAGAATGCTTCTTAACGAAATGTTTAGTAAACCATATATTCTTTTTTGCCATATTAAACGAAGGGAGATCATATTTCTAGGGATGGCAAAGAGATGCAAGAAACTCACGACCATTTTTCAGCCCTGACAGCGGACGAAATGATACACGTTGTCTTTTATGCAACCAGTCATTCGAAGTTGAGGACAAAAGTGTCAAAATTGGTCCAAAGGCATGGCATACTCTGAGGGGAATTTCAGAAAAATGGTCAACCTTAAAGATTCCCGTTAACGAACAGCAACACCGATTTACTGAAGTTTAAAGCAGAATGAAGGAAGAGAAAACAGATTTTTCGAAGCATGCTCGCTCACGCATCATGCAACGCAGAATTCCGCAATAATTCAGACAGGCTTTGCAGAAAGTACGGCACTTTAGAGAAGGTAGTGCATACAGAAATGGCAGATGAGAGTGATGCTTCACTCGAATCAACAACCGAAAAGCTCCTTAAGAGAAAGAAAGTCTATTTATGTGATCGCTCACATCGTTTGTATTAAACGGCAACTCGTTTAGAATTACTTTTAAGTTGCAATCTCACGATATCTATGCAGTTAATATATATTATCATCAGTCATGTTTTATAAAGTTTGTGCATTTCCCGGCAGGTGATCAAAGTGCAAAAGAGAAACAAATTGAAAGTAAAGAAGAAGATATTAAAGAAGCATTTTTGTACAAAGTGAAGGCAAGAATTTTACGAGACAAAGAAGCTTATCTTTGGAAATTATTCAGGCTCATTCATTGATCAAGTACCAAAGCAAGCACACTGGTTAGTTGATGGTATGGCAGCGGTAAGATCTCTGAAACTAAGATAAACATATGCGGAATGGATGATAAGTTTTATCATCTTCTCAACTCCTCCAATAACAGCCGACGCTCGATCATTGGGAATTATCAATGATACGTATAGAAAAGTAAGCATTAAAGGTGGCACAAGACAAAAGCGTAACAGTGTGGGGCAAAGGGTTCAACTCGCAGGTCATGACCAACATATGCTGCAAGGAGGAAAGTGGCAAGAGTTCCTTCATAGTGGAGAGAACGAAGAAGCCCTTACAAGGCTAATGTTAAGCTTTTTTAAAAGTGACGAAGGTCGAAGACATCTAACTTTGCCAACCATTGTAACCTCAAAAGAAATAACAATCAAAATCCAGGACAGATGTGCAATGGAACTGTTTCTTTGCAACCATGAAGTGGCAGACACAAAGCGTCGTTATAGTTGCTAAAGATACGGATGTTTTGATTTTGATGATATGGGCATACCATGCTCTTGAAATACGATATAAGTGGTTCATCAAATATGATAATAATAAGTATACGCTGAAATCGATGCAATTTGCAGCTTCTTGGCAGATAAATTATGTAGGTCGTTTCCCACAATTCATGTCCTGTTTGGCTGTGACACAACCTCGTACTTTTACTGAGTAGGCAAAATATTTAATCTCTTAAAGAAGATAATCAAAGATTTTTCTAGGTGTGATTTAATCGCTTCCATTGGCAAGGAAAATAGTCTTTCAGAAGTTGAAATGGAAAATATCAAAGAGTTCATTCGCACAACTATGAACAACGGTAAGGCAAATGAAAATTACCTGGAAACAAGAGTTCGCCTTTACAAGAACATGAAAACAAAGACATCAATGTCAATACCGCCTGACCAAGATTCGGTGATACAAGCCATTAAAAGAATCCATTACCATTTCACTGGTACAGATGCACTGATGCTAGAATTCCAGAAATATCTTTTGAAGAGTATGGCTGGAGGTTGGATGAAGAGGAAGGTATGGTTTTACCTGTTTGGTTGAACGGATCACAGTTACCGCCATCTTTTACCGCGCGTAAAAGGCGACCAAGAGTTTCCAGATCTGTGGACGACAGTGGAGATGCGGACATGAGTGATAATGACGAAGTGGGACACGAGGAATGTCTCGTTCGACAGGAATATGCTGCAACTCCAAGATATGAAAGATCGGAAGGTGAAACTGGGTACCATGCAGACATTGAAAATGATCTGAATGAGCATGAAAACAACTTGCATGATGAACTTCCATCAAGTGACTCTGAAAACAATTATGAAAGTGATTGGGAGGTATCCGATTTTACCTCTTTGGATAATTCATATGGTGAATGGTTACCATAGCAAACCAAAGGCAGCTGGAAATAAAAAAGGCTTTCGACGTTTCTAGAGTTACTATAAGAAGAAGGAAAGGAAGAATAGCTAGTTTTTAGCTCCAATTTTTAAGCATAGCAAAGATTTATGATAATAGCCATAGTACTGGAAGGACAGATGACACGTTGTGAGGTTAATATGCATTATATGCTGATAACTTAGAAAAATTTTCAACTTTGACTAAATGACTTTTGGCCATTTATACAAGTTTTCGTGTAATTTCCGACATTACCCCCTGGAAATGACGTCAGAAACTATCATAAGCCCCCGTCTTTTGTAACCTAAATTTGAACTATATAACTCTAGTCTACAACTATGATTAAGAAAGGCATTTTAATGACTATTTTTCCATTTGCAACGAATCCCCATATCAATATTGCAAAAATACCATAGTGATTACGTTATCAATTGAGAGCCCCCTGGAAAGTTTCAACAATGTTTCAAAGTCTTAAATGACTTCTTATAGTCTAAATACCCGGGATCCGTTGAAAAATGCGAAAACATTTTTAAGTTAAAACATGTTAATTTATGTTACAACAAACGTAATAATTATGCGTAAAAAGAATTTTCAAAAATAAACTTTTTTGTTTTGAATTTTTTTGGTGTTAAAAGGTAGGTTTAACACTACATTTTCAGAGGCGTAGCCACAGGTTTTAAGTTAGAGGGGCGAGATTGTCAAATTATGGACCTTTTCTCGTATTTAGTGACTGAAGAGGCGCCACCGTGGTTGGGGCCGACGAGTGAGAAAATCTTTGAAATTTCAACCTTCTAGATTGGCTAAAATGCACTCCAAATTTTAGGACTACAGTATGAATTTGCATTTGAAAAAGACGAAAAGATGCCGATAAATTGCGTATGATACAACCATGTTTACTCAAGCCTGGAGATCTGCCTTCACACCCTTGATTTTGACATCTAAGAAAACAGTCGGCTATTCTCGGATTCGGTTGCAAACGTGTTACCATAGCAACACGAGCTGCGGTGAAAACAAACATTGAAAAGTTGCGAGATTAGTTAATGGTAGGCAGCGAATGGGAGAAGACAAAGCAAAGAAAGTTATAAAACAGTTATTTTAATAACTAAAAGAAAAATGCCAAAGAGTTGTGTTGCTTTTGGGTGTTCAAATCACAATATGATGGAAGAAAAAGTCGGATTTTATAGATTTCCAAATAATAATGAAGAGCAAAGAAAACTCTGGGCAAATGCATGTAAAAAGAAGAATCCTGATGGTTCTGATTGGTACCCCCAAGGTAAACATGTTTTTATTTGCAGCAAACATTTCATCACTGGTAAACCAAACAGAACTGATTCAGCTCACCCAGATTATGTTCCTTCGATTTTTGTTTTCAACCAGACAGAATTATCAGCAGAGAAAAATAGTCAAAAATTTAAAAGATACAATTCTGCACAAAGAAGAAAGCTAATACCTTTATATTCAAATTAATCAGAGACAATATCTACATCATCAGAAAGTGCTACTGTTGATGATACTGTTCAACAAGATGATAACAATGCTGTAGTAAGTGATGATAATAGATTAACAACAACAGCTCAGCGGCAGAGCCTCATGGATGAAATAAACTCCCTAAGGACAGAAAGGGATGAGGCACTATCAAAGCTACAAGATATTGAGAGTAAGTTTATGTCGTATGAAAACCTCTGTAGTAGACCAGAAAAATTTAAATACTACACTGGTATTACAAAGGAAACATTTTGCAACATATCAGTGGCGGATCTAGGATGAGATTTGGGGGGGTGGCTACCAGGCGCGAAGCACCGAGCGGGGGGTGTCCCCCTCCCGACCTCCGGAAAACTTTGGAAAAAGTAAGTCAATGACACACTATTATAGGGTTCTGTTTTAATAAATAAAACTGCTTTAATTGTGTAATAATAAAGGCACTTCTCTTCATTTACAGTAACATAATAATAATAATATAGTTTTGTACTACAATCTAATCGTGTAGTTATTTATATAGTTAGGCCTATTATCACAGCGTATAATTTTAGCTGGTCGTCATGTCTAGGCCTAGGCTACGCACGCACACGTCACCCACTTACCGCCACTAGCGATCTACATTAGCCAGGCCAAGCTAACTAAAACGGTCTGGGAAATCACATCATACATAATTATCTTTAAAAAATACAACTTCAATAAAAACCTTTAAAACATTAATGAATTATGAATACAAGTACATCTGAAAGCATTATTTTTATTGTGTACTGCTCGCTAACGAGTGAAAAGCTCTCTGTATAATAAACCGAAAAAACCGAGAGCTTCCGGAAGTTTCCGAAATCAACTCGCGTCACTGCAGGGACAAACTACGATGTATGAATGCCTACTGTATTTAATTATTAAAAAAACAGGATAGACTGAATGAATATAATTTGTTGTACATGCTTTTATCTTTGGGCCTGTACGGGCAAGTTTTCATTATTTAAACTATTTACACAAATTTACAAGAAAACAGAACATAACAGAATATTTGTTAAGGCTTATTGTTTAGCTGGTTTATTAATAAGAAAGAAACGATGATAATAAAACATAAAAAGTATTAGGTGTTTATACATTGCTAAAAAAATAGAAACCAATAAAATGTTATGATACTATAGAAGAACAGCTTAAAAAGTTCCGGAATTAAACTCTAATAGTCGACCAAAATAGATGCGGACTGCATTCGACGAGGGTGAAAAGCTATAAAGCGGTCACAAATCTGCTTTGTATTTAATGCAGTTGAAAATCCATGCATGCCGATAACAGCTAGATCGGCCAATCTTTCAGTGGTCATGGTGGTACGAAGCCAAGTATGTATTCGTCTAAGACAGGAAAATGATCTTTCTGCCTCCGTACTACCAATTGGCAAGACCGCAAGAATCATTAGAAGTTCTCTTATGTTAGGAAAAAATGATTTGTCTGCATGTACGGAAAGAAGAGTTGTCACAGAAACGTGAGAAGTACCAGTAACTTGCCGTTTGCAATAATTCTTCCATCGCAGAATTTCACTATCAAATGCTGAAGAGAGTGGCATCACATGGCTCCATTTCTGAAACAGAACCTGTCCAAGAGCATTGACAGCATCATCATCTTTATCCTTAATTACTTCCGGAATTAGAGCACAAAGTTCGTAGTGTGCCCTCTTTTCAATACTGAAACGAGAGTCTAACTCGCTACATACCACATCTAAAAATGGTATTGCCACTGTTCTCTTCCAATACTGGGAAACCGATTCTGATGGGTGGTTATCCCGGTTTTGCTGTCTACCACAGAGTCGGGGCCGTTTTTCTGTTCCTCCGACCAATTCAGATAGATTCAATACTTTCACGTACAAACGGTCAAACCAACTGTCAATTTCCTGCCGAATATCTTTATAAGACGCAGTGACCAATTCGATTTTCTGGAATCCTAGGTACACTTCCATAAGTTTACCTTGCAGGGCACTTACAATGGGGCGCATTGGCTCAAGCATTTCTTTAGCGCACATGAAACTTACAACATGTGTAAAATCCATAAATGTGTGTCGGAGACCGTTTGCCTTTGCGGTTGTCGACGAATCCCATTTCCACACCTCTGAATTAGGATATAACGAATCATCATTAGAAGGCACACATATTTCATTTAAAGTGATAACAATAAATTCATACAAATCGTAAATGGTTTCAAAAGCAGTGTGCCTTTCGATCCAATGTGTCTTGCACATATTTTTTAACTTGTGCTTCTTGGCATTCGGGGCTTTGGCAGAAATTACCGTTTCAAAGAACCTCTGTCGCTTTGGGGAATTGTCAAAAAAGCTGAACAATTCTCGGCAGGAATCCATCATGTTTGAGATTTGCGAAATCTTACATGCGTGGCAAATAACAAGGTTCAGGGAATGTAGACAACAACCCTGATACTGTGCATCAGGAGCATGTTTTGCAATTTCTGCATGTACACCCTTGGTGTTCGAGCTCATAGAAGCTGTTGTGTCATAGGCTTGACCTCTACAGTTTAAAAGTGAAATCTTATGCATGTCCAGCGATTTCCTAATGGCATCGCTTATTGCCACGCCTGTTGTTCTCTCTAAATGGCACATATCTAGCAAAACTTCGCATTTCTTTGGGTTGGATGGGTCGCTTATGACATCTAGGAAACGTAAGCAGACAGATAGTACCTCTCGTCCATGTGAGCTGGTTTCGTCCGCCATTAATGCAAAGTGTTCATATTTCTCAAGGCAATTCCGAAATTTATCCCGAATTAAATTTGCCGTTACGGTTAAAATTTCGTTTTGGGTTGTTTTACTTGTGTACCTGGCATTCTTAGGTCCAGACACAAGATATTCTTTTAACACAGGATTTGATTTTGCCAATAGGCGAAGAACTGCAATAAAATTCCCCTCATTGTGCGTTTCTGGATATGAAAAATCAATCAAATCGTCTCGATGTCCACGCAATGCAATTTGCTGTTTTGCACATTATAGCACAGCATCGACAATAACTGGCAAAACCAAACTGTTTTTTTGCACATTTTGTGATGATCGTTCACTTAGTTGAACATCAATTCTATTCTCAATATTAATTGCTTGAGAGCGAACAGCTAATAACCGTTCGATGCTTCGCTTATGGTAATCCTTTTGTTCATAACTGTCCAAAAGTTCTTTCGATTTATTGTAGTTTGTGACTGGTGAAACTACAAAAGCACCCAGTTTATCTTTTTCGTTATTACTTAGAAAGAGTACACATGCTAGACACCACCCACCTTTAAAATCGATGTGATTGCTGTATGACAGCCACTTACGTTGCTCAAGCCATCTTTTCTGAAACGAAACATGTTTGCTTCCTTTGTATTTTCGACTATGAAGTGTATCTGAATTTCCAGGGATCCAAATATTATCAATAATGTTAAGTTTTTCAATATTGCTTGACTTTTCCGATGCATTAATAACACAGCAAACGTCATTGGGAGATGTACTAGTCGAAATTGTTGCTTCACCTATGGCTCCGATAGATTCTCCCTGGCTACTAGACGGAGTTAGTATATCCGATGGATCTGCAGATAACGGAGCTGGTGGTAGCGGCCGAGTGGAACAACTATCACTACTAGTGGATGGACCTTCTGGTTGTTGGATGCTTTTCACAAAAAAACTATCTAGTTTATTCTGTTTAATCCGTTTTCGAGGAGGATCAGCCATAATTTACGTTTGATTTGAAAGAAATATAGAAGTGTAAGAAATTGCTTTATTGATGTTGCTCACTTAAGGCTCTGACTGAGAATGGTCTTCCTGACCATTTACATTAAGTTTTAATTATTATCAAAACAAAGAAAATACACTTAATTACTAAAACAGGAATTAAAGCTAATTGATTTGATGGCCGCAACAGATACCAATGACCAAAAGATTATAAAATGGTTAATCCTATTAGCAAATAGTGGACACCACATGCATTTCCAGATTACCCTGTGGGGAGTAAATGTGGTGTCTATTCGAAAACAAATCAACAAAATACTTAATAGCATTCCAAAATGCTGTAAATCAATTAAAAGTAAAAGAATCAAAAAAAGCTAAAAGTAATGTATGCCACATTAATATACACGAATATTCAACTACGGTGTGCATAATAAAGCATAAAGAGG
Organism: Candelabrum cocksii; assembly: GCA_963930725.1. Taxonomy (NCBI): domain Eukaryota; kingdom Metazoa; phylum Cnidaria; class Hydrozoa; order Anthoathecata; family Candelabridae; genus Candelabrum; species Candelabrum cocksii. The sequence continues at coordinate 6,305,609 of OZ005668.1, read as the reverse complement.
CCCTTGCCTGTCATTAGTTACAAGTCATGCTGTACGTCAACCCTGTCGTTATCATGCTGTACGTCAATCCTGTCGTTTTTTGTTGTTAAAAAGCACCACAATAACATCGAATCACGAGCCGTTGTGTTATGTATGATGTGCTCGAAGTCAAACTTGTGTCTAGGCTGAAGAATAGGCCTATATCGTGGCTAAACTGGCTATAAATTTACTTTCTTTTTTCCTGTCACTGGTTTTCATGGAATAATAATTCATTACATTTGTCAACACTTACTATAAAAACGTAGCCCAGGCCTACTTACTTACTTATAGCTACATATATCGAACCACCCACCGCACCCCTGCCGCGCCTGTGTTAGAGTCGAGAAAGTAGGCCTAGCCTACTCCGCGATACGTTACTGTCCTGACGTACGTGGGTTGCAAGCATATTTTTTTTTTTTTTGAAAATTAAGGGGTGTGGCTAGCTACCCTTTTCACCCCCCCCCCCCCTAGATCCGCCACTTCATATATGAATATTTGGAGCCCTCTTTATCAACAGTCAGCAGAAGTAAGTTAGGCTTCAAAGATCAATTACTAACTCTGCTAAAACTGAGACTGAATTGCCAATTTGAAAATCTGGCTGACCAGTTTAATGTTGGAAAGACAACATGTTATGACATTTTTAAACGTTGGATTGACCTAATGTATACAAAGTTAAAGTTTTTGATAAAATGGCCTGAGCATGATGCTGCCGTTAAGACACTTTTAATTGACAATGTTTTTAGGCAATACTTTCCCCGCCTTACCGGAATTATTGATTGCACAGTATTATTTATTGATCGACTGAAGAATTTAAATGCCAGATCTGAAGTGTATTCTAATTATAAAAAACATTCTACTGCAAATAGAATTTTTTCATGCACACCACATGGATCAATATCATTTGTGTCAAAAGCATGGGGAGGCAGAGTATCTGATGTGGAGCTGGTGAAGCAGTCAGGTTTCATCAGTGACAGATACCACCATCACGGTGATCAAATTCTTGCAGATCGTGGGTTTACATTAGTTGATGATTTTGCTGCTGGTTGTGGTGTAGAGCTAATTATTCCAAGCTTCACAAAGGGAAAAATACAGTTAACAGCAAAGGAAGTAGAAACATCAAGAAAAATAGCATCAGTGAGGATTCATATCGAACGTGTAATGGGGCTACTGAAGAACAGATACCGTATTCTTGATGGGACCTTGTCAACAACAATGATCAAATCACTCTCAGATGAAGCAAATGAAAGTTATACCACAAGAATTGACAGACTAATCACAGTATGTGCAGTGCTATGCAATCTTGGCGAAGGAATAGTCTACAAAGAAAAGGAAGATTCCGAGTAATCAAATTGTACAATTGTATTTATTTCTGTAGGTCAAGCTCAAAATATATTATAAAGTTGTATTTCAAAATAAAATTTGCTAAATATCAACACAATGTTTTATTTAATGATTTTCATCATTTGTCAGTTTGCGCTTCTTCTCCTGAGAGCGACACGATGGGCAGTACCACTTTCCCTTAGGTGCTCTTTTCACACCTACACATTTAAAGTGAAACGTGTAAAGAATTTGCTTACAGTCCACTGCATCACAGCCTATCCATTTCTTCTTGCCATCATCTATGTATTCACTTTTGCAGATACAATAAATTTTTTTTGTCTCAGGTGTTGTAAATGTATGACCATCTTCTAAAGTTCTTGTTAGAAGTTCTTTCAGAATAAATTGCTCATAAAAGTGGACAAGAACCTGTATTGAACTGTTAATAAATACTTCGTCTTTTTGTACAATTGTGGAGAATATCCAATTTGGTGTCCACACTACAAATTCACACTCTCTGAAATTGAAAACATACAACTGCATTTGTATTTGAGTGAAATATTGGTGTGTCATTTTTAATTTCAAGTCACTGTCCAAGAAGAAGTTTTTATCAGAAACAGCTTCTTCAATTGAGGCGGTGTCGCGTTTTGAATATGGATGTTAGAAACAGTATATTTAGTAGCGCCCTTTAGGCGCCCCTTGTTAGAAACTATATATTTAGTAGCGCCCTTTATGCGCCCTTTGTCAAATTGTGGTTTCAATGTATAGCGTTAAGATTAGAAGATATAGCTCTCATTATGTTAAATTTCATTCAAGATGGTTGTGTTTTTACTGTTTTGAAAATGGCGCCCGATGAGGGACTTTTTATGAATTATCTTCTCGATCCAGCAGCATCATCAAGTGATCCTGATTTAATCTGACGATCTGTGAGCAGAGCTGTCCCTAGTAACCTAAATTTTTTCTACTATCACGCTGACTGGACATGATATTTTCTTGATTTTTCCCAGTGGGAACTTTGCAATATTTTTCAGAAAGTGAACTTTTCTTTTCGATTCATGTTTTCTTAATATTTATCTAGCTATTGTTCACAGAGAGAGGCTCTTATTTTAATTACTTACATTTTACATTTTCATGTCTTTTGCATTAGTGTTTGGAAAGGTTAGAAGTTTTTTTGATGTTATGGACATTTAAAGCTACTTTTGCTCTTATCTCTTGGGTTAAAGTATTTCTGCTACCAGTGGTAGCTCCCTGTTTAAAGTTTTTGACACAATTGTGACTTATTTTTTTTGCGGAACGACAGATATTTTTGAGACTTTGATAAGTTCTCTCTTTTTCTTGGAAACTAGCTAAAGACAAACTTATTTTTGACGTTTACCTTAACATTTGTGACGTTCGTGACAATTATTTTTTTCTTTGAAAAACATTTGAGATTTTGTTAATCGTTTTCATACGTTTAAAGCTGTTTTATTTCCTTTATTTACTCTTCCTGTAATCTTTTATCCTGTTTGTTCAAGATCAAGTGGTCTTTTTTTTTAAAAAAGTTTTATTTACCTTTGCTATTTTGTGTGATATACAATGGCTTTGACTAGGAAACAGGCAAGAAGAAAAGGGTTAAGAGTGGTTTTCAAAGATCTTTTGGCTGAAATTGATCATAGTTTAAAGCTTGAGAATGTTGAGGTGACAAAGTTGATTGCTCTCAAAGGATCTTTAAATCAGTCAGCTAAGCAAATTGAAGATGTTGATAAAGAAATTCTTAATGCTCTTGATCCTGGAGAAGTGGAGGCAGATGTTATTGAGTCTATGAAAATTCTAATGCCATTTAACGAGGCGTTAGCTCAACTAGATGTAAGGCTGGAAAAACTCAGAATTTCAAAGGTTGATTCGTCTACTCCACCTTCATCTTCCATCAGTGGGTCAGCCTCTGACAGTTGTAAGCTACCCAAGTTCGATCTACCAAAATTCTCAGGTGATGCTCTTTGTTGGCAGGGTTTCTGGGATCAGTTCAATGTTTCTGTCCATTCTAGAGAGATGATTTCTGATATTGACCGATTTAATTATTTGAAAAGGTGTCTTCAAGGTGAAGCATTGACTGCCATTTCTGGACTTTCTCTTTGTTCTGACAATTACAAGGAGGCAATTGACGTCTTGGAGAAAAGGTATGGGAACAAGCAGGTGTTGATTTCTGCTCATATGTCTTCTCTCTTGAAGATCAACAAAATCAAAAGAAGTGATGACATCAAAGGTTTGAGGAAACTGCATGATGATGTTGAGAATTGCATGAGAAATTTGAAGGCTCTTGATTACGATTCAGCAGGATATGGTGGGTTGTTGATTCCCATGCTGAAAGAGAGGTTACCTGATGATCTTATTGTGATTGTTTCTCGAAGATTTGGAAGCACAGTTTGGACTTTGGAGAAAATGATGGAATTCTTTCAGGATGAGTTACAAGCTCTAGAAAATTGTGTTGGGTTATCAAGCTCCACAAGGAGTCAGGATAGTTTTCGTAAAGGTTCTGATTTTACTGCATCTACTTTGTTCTCTGGAGGAAGATATGAGAAGCCAACGAATGAGACCCACCCAGGTAAGACTTGTGTTTTCTGTCAACGAAGTCATCCCTCTTGGAAATGCAGGACTGTGACTAATGTGAAAGCCAGGAAAGAGATTTTAAGGAGATTTCATCTTTGTTTTGTCTGCTTGCAGAAGGGTCATCGAAGTGACCAATGTCAATCAGAGTATAAGTGTAGGCGATGTGACAAAGTAGGACATCATATAAGCATTTGTTCAAGTGACGAGGTTGGAAATAGTGGTGAAAGTGTACCAAAGGTGTCTACCTATCATGCAGGTAATCAACGGTCACCAGGATTCAGTGTTCTCTTACAAACTGCTTCGGCAAAGATTTCCAGCGTTGATGAAGAACAAGAAATGTTCACTCGTATCTTGTTTGATGGTGGTAGTCAGAGGACTTACATCACTGACAAAACAAGAAATCAGTTGCATTTGAAGACCATCAGGCGAGAAAGAATAATTTTGGATACTTTTGCTTCCACTGAATCTTCACTCAAGGTTCTAGATGTTGTTCAGTTCAAAGTAAGACATAAGTTCTCAAACTCTTTCACCTTTGTAAAAGCTTTGTGCATTCCTTCCATCTGTACTCCTTTATCGGGTCAGGATATTGATTTCGCCAAGTCTGAATATGGACATCTTTCTCAACTCGCCTTAGCTGATCATGGTACTGGTTCGACTTCTTTCCCTGTTGATATTCTTGTTGGATTAGACTGTTATCATCAGTTTATGACTGGAAAGACAGTTAGGGGTGCATCTGGTCCTGTTGCTTTAGAATCCTCACTTGGTTGGATTTTAAGTGGCCCAATCCGAGAGACTCAGGCTAGAAATTCTTATTGTTTTCATACTCATGTGATGCGTTGCTCTACAAATAGCGATTCAGGTGTCAAGGAAACTCTGGAAAAATTTTGGCAAGTTGAGGAGATTGACCCCAAAGACGATGTTGTGACTTCCTTTCAGAATGACATTTTTCATGATGGTTTGCGCTATGTTACTAAACTTCCTCTGAAAGTTGACCATGATGTGTTACCAGATAATTTCAAAGTTTGTAAGGAACGATTGAAACCTTTGCAGAAACGTCTGGAAAAGGAAGACATCAGAGAGGAGTATCAGAAAATCATTGATGATTATGAGAAGACTGGTATAGTTGAAAAAGTTCCTGAGAATGAGGTATCCAAGCCTGTAGGTCAAGTGCATTACCTACCACATCGTGCTGTTGTCAAAAAAGAGAGGGAAACAACAAAGATAAGGATAGTTTTTGACGCTTCTTGTGAAGCAAATGGATTATCCCTTAACTCTTGTCTGTACCCTGGTCCTAATCTGTTGGGAAAAATTTTTGATATCCTACTTAGGTTTAGGTTGAACAAAGTTGCCATCATCTCTGATATCAAACAAGCGTTTTTGAATGTTGGCATTGCCAAAGAACATCAAGATTTGTTACGTTTTCTGTGGAAAGATGAGAATGGACTCTTGGTGATCTACCGTTTTTTGAGGGTTGTGTTTGGCCTAACTTGTAGTCCGTTCCTCTTGAATGGAACAGTAAGACATCACTTAGAGAAATACATTGAAGAGGATAGAGAATTTGTTGAGCGTTTTCTTCAGGACCTCTATATTGATGATGTTACATCTGGTTGTTCTTCTGTGGATGAAGGAAAGGCCCTATACATCAAAGCAATGAACCTCATGTCTCAAGCTGGACTTCTTCTCAGGAAATGGACATCTAATGACCAAACTTTGCAACGTTATTTTGACAATGTGGATCAGTCAAGGACTGACTCTGAAGACCAGACATATGTTGAATCCCAGTTTGGAGAGTCAAAAATCTCAGTCAATTCAAAACGAGTGTTAGGCATTGAGTGGGACGTTGCTAAGGATGAGTTTGTTTTCAGATTGAAAGAATTTGTGGAAAAGTGTAAATCTATCACTTTAACAAAGCGAAATGTGCTTAGTGTTGCGGCATCCATTTATGATCCCTTGGGTTTTCTATCACCTGTTACTGCAAGGATCAAAACCCTTTTTCAAATGATTTGCAAAGATGGACATGATTGGGATAGAGAACTTCCGAAGGATATTAAAGTTCAGTGGAATGAATTTGTTGATGTAGTGAGTAGAATGCATGAAATTCGAATTTCTAGGTTTTGTTTTGTTTCACCAGATGTGTCTTTCAAACGCGTCGAGTTGCATGGGTTTTCTGATAGCTCGAATAACGTTTATTGTGCTGTTGTTTACCTCAGGGTAGAGCGTGAATCTGGATTTAAAGTTTTCTTTTTGGGTTCGAAGAATCGAGTCGCCCCTTTAAAGTCATTAACTATTCCTCGTTTGGAACTTTTAGGATGTGGATTACTGGCTAAGTTTATTGAAGAAATAAGAACAGTTTTTTCTAATCGTGTTGTGGTTGATGAGTCTATTTGTTGGACTGATTCAGAAGTGGCTTTATGCTGGATACGTGGGAAGACTAAGACCTGGAAACCATGGGTGGAAAATAGGGTGGTGAATATCAGGATGGTTGTTGCGAGAGAGAATTGGAGACATGTACCTGGCGATGTTAATCCAGCAGATATACCAACAAGGATGGTTTCTGATTTCAATGAGTCTTTAGGTGGCTGTTGGTTTAAAGGTCCAGACTTTCTTTATAATAAATTAGACTCTAATGCTTCTTCTGTGAACAATAAGCCCATTCCTGAAGCGTCTATTGAAGCTAAGAAATCTAATCTTACCTCTACTACTTTGACTGTGACTGAAAACAATGACACTGTGATTAATACTGTAGGGATTAGTAATGTGATCGATCCAAAGAAATTCAGTTCACTCAACAAACTTATCAACATCACCGCCTATGTACTTCGTTTTGTATCCTGTCTTAAGAAGAAACAACTCCAAAATGACACAATCTCACTGGAAGAATACAACACAGCACTCAACCTATGGCTAACTGATGAACAGTCGAAATTGGCGAATCAACCCAATTTTGAAAAACTCAAGACATCAATGCATCTGTTTATAGACACTGACGGAATGGTACGTTTAAAAGGTCGCTTCAATAATTCATCGATGCAATATGAAGAGAAATTTCCACTTTTATTACGTTCGGACAGTTGGATCACTAAACTTGTCGTCCGCCAAGCCCACGAGAGGGTATTGCACCATGGAGTCGAAACAACACTTGCGAACATTCGTGCAAAGTATTGGATTGTCAAAGGAAGGAAAGTAGTCAGAGATATTCTTCACAAGTGCGTAACTTGTATCCGTTTTCAGGGGACTACTTTAAAGCCGCCCAAGTCACCAGATTTACCAGACTTTCGTTTATTTAATTCACATGCATTTCAAGCTACCGGATTAGATTTTGCTGGTCCTCTCACTATTCGATGTACCAAGAACATAAGAACTCAGGCCTATATTCTCCTCCTTACTTGTGCTTCTAGCCGTGCGATCCATCTGGAACTGGTTTAACGATTTGTCAGCTCCAACGTTTCTTCGAGGTTTTCGTCGCTTCACAGCTCGTCGTGGTACTCCTGACGTCATTATCAGTGACAATGCTAAGACATTTCGATCTAAAACGACTAAACGTTTCATGGTCCAGTCAGGTATCGATCAAAGGTTCATCCTACCAGCCTCACCTTGGTGGGGAGGGTTTTACGAAAGACTCGTCAGATCAGTCAAACAATCGCTACGAAAAGTCCTCGGAAAGTCTTTGTTATCATACGAGGAATTACAAACTGTTCTCTGCGAGATCGAAACTGTCATAAACAACCGCCCACTCGTCTATCAAAGCGATGACGATCTTCACAGAATCCTGACACCTTGGAATCTCATCCATGGACATCACAATACCAAACTTTTTCGCCAAGCTGATGTTCCAGTTGAAATTGAAACAGTACGTGATGTAACCAAACGATATCAATACCTTCGTAAACTTTTGAACGATTACTGGAAACGATTTTCCACAAACTACATGAATGAACTGAGGCAGACACACCTTTACCAGAAAAGTCCTGCCAAAGAAAGCCGTAAACTTCTTGTTGGTAATGTCGTACTTGTTCGTGACGACACACCTCTTCCACGTCACCGATGGAGAATAGCCCGAGTTGCTGAATTAGTCATTGGCAAAGATGGAAACGTCAGAGGAGCAAAACTTTCTATGCTTACTGACAACTCTCACACAACTGCTTACCGTCCTCTGCAAAAACTTATCCCGTTCGAGATCAACAACGACACATCACATCCTGTTACCGCACCTCACGATACAGCGGAGATCGATATTTCTGAGACCAAACCCCAGGAGGAAAGTACCGGTAAAGAGCACAAAGGGAGAAAGGCCAAAACATTAGGACAATACGAGCGAAGGCTCCGGAAAAAATATTGTTAATTTTCTCTTGTGGTGGAGGATGTTAGAAACAGTATATTTAGTAGCGCCCTTTAGGCGCCCCTTGTTAGAAACTATATATTTAGTAGCGCCCTTTATGCGCCCTTTGTCAAATTGTGGTTTCAATGTATAGCGTTAAGATTAGAAGATATAGCTCTCATTATGTTAAATTTCATTCAAGATGGTTGTGTTTTTACTGTTTTGAAAAATGGACACTTAACTTCAAGCAGTCTCTCTAAGTTATGGCAAGTACAAGTAAATATACCATCAGGTGATGCACCAATAAACGGATATTCTTCAGATAAACGAATACCACAAGACTTAACATTGAAACTGTAATGTTCTTCTATATACTGTAAGGTGTTTTCTTTAATGGCTTCTCCTTCATGATCAATACCCTACTTCAAGAAAGGAACATTTGTGTTCCTTATTCCATCAGATTTGTGACAGATTGATTTAATTAAAGATGGTGATGGATTTTGCAGATCTGTAAAGAGAATACCATGTGCAGTGGATGCTGTTATACGGCCTGTTCGTATTTCATGCCAGTGAAGTGTCTGGTTCTGTTTTTCTGTCAGGTTCATCACATAATCAATTGAGGAACTATTGACATGCATTTTTCTTCTAATTTCCTTAGACATGTGCAGGATTTCATCTGTGCTCTTTTGTCTATTCATTGGTGAATATAAGTCACGCAAGGGTTTTGGCATTTGTCCTGGCTGCGGTGGTTGAAAATTTGAGACAAAAGAATCATAGTGTTCAGAATAGCAATGCAATACAACTGGTTTGACATCTTGAGTTGATAGTGCGGCTAAAAATTTTGACTTTTCCTATAGTTGGTGGTTTGCTGGTTCCGGGAAATGAAGACTGGTGTTTTTGAGTTAATTTGAAATTGTCAATAGCTGTTTTGCTATATAATCGCACATTGGAAATTTCTTGTGGAAGTACCTTTTCCTTAAAATCATCATTCCACTTACTTATTCCACTTCAGTGCATGCTTTTTTGTGTAGCCAACTCTGACTGCTGCCTCGACTTTAAAAAGAAGTGCACCAATATGTGAACATGATTCACCTAGACCAGCCATGCATGTACAATGTGCATTGATCACTGATGCTTCAGCTGAATTTAACACCACCCAACCCAAGGGGTGTGAGGAGGATCATTAAGTCTCTGGGAAGTTGCAACATCAGCTTTTAACAAAATGAAATTTGTCTTCGGTAATTCATAACTGAAAACAGTTCTCACCCAACCGCTGATAAACTGATTGTGTGCTTCTAAACTTTTTCTGCTCTTCATCGATTCTCTCGTGAAGACACCTGGGGTTTCTATCAGATACATATATAGCTCTGGGTATTCAAAAGTAGGCCAAGTTGTGGGATCATTGACCCATGCATCACCAGGTAGCAAGTAAGGACAACTATCCAATCCTATATCATTTAATTTCTTCTTGTATATAGACCTTTCCCACGGCAATATTTATGTTTACAAATTTTACGCATGCGCAAATTTTGGTTGGCAAAAAAAGATAAACAAACCACAAAGAAACAACTGAAAACAAGTAGAGGGATAACGTTTTTGTCTTAAAACGTATCCTAATTAACGAGTATATAATTATCCCTGTTATTACAAGCTTAGTTGGTAACACGTCTTAAAACATCTCCGTAAAGTAATTTAATTGCTTTTATTGCTTCGTGGTGTGGAGAAAAGGAATTATATAGCTAGCTAAACATATTATTGTAAACGAATGTTATCAGAAATGTCTTTAACAAATACGTCAAACTTAACTTCTGCTTATGTGAAAGAGTTGGATGCTGAACATAGAAAAAGATATTTTTTAAAACTAGAGTATGCAACTGCATATAATGGGGTGATTACTCTTCCAGATCCTTATGGAGGTGGACTTTCTTATACCAACAACCCTGCGAAGTGGCCTTTGTTATCTTTTGGTGATTTATATACTTATTTAATTGAAACCCCAGGTATATTTTGTAAAGAAAATTTGAAAGCTTTTAAAGCATTGGATGCTTACAAATATTTTTTGAGTGGCTTTGTGTCAGCTGTTTTATACTCACCAGTTTTGGATGTTAGTCCAGTGTGTTTTGAGGTGTAATGTCACGCATTCACAGCGTTTAAATGAGAAGCCAGTTGAAGTATGGGCAGTTCTTAACAAAGAAAATGGTTCTGTCTGTACAGCACATTGTCAATGCATGGCTGGTTTAGGAGAGGCTTGTAGCCATATTGGTGCACTTTTATTTAAAGTTGAGGCATGCAACCGGGAAAACCGAGATAATCCAGCTTGTACTGAACAACTTTGCCAGTGGAATCGAAGTAAAACTGATGTAAAAAATTTAGAGCATATACCAGTTGTAGAAATGAATTTTAAAAGTTCAAAACCTGGCACACAATTAAAAAGGAAGAAAACTGCCCAAGTAAAATCAAAAGCGCAAAAGTTATCATTGTCAGGGCTTAATATTGAAAAGTTGCATGCTGTTCATCCTCAAGCAAGTATCTTTTCTGTGCTGCCCAAAATGAAATGAAAGCACTGATTCAGCATCTGAAGATGACGAACATATAAAATTCGATAAACTTAGTCTTGATGTGTTACCAATAGCCCAAATGTCACCTGAACAACTGGCCCCATCAGTTGTTATTGACAATTTAAAAATTACAGGGGGTCAAGCAAATGAAGTTGCAAATGTAACAAGCGGTCAATTTAAAAATGATTTGTGGCACAAATTTAGATTTGGGCGAATCACTTCATCAGTAATCTCAGATGTACATTCAATTACAAATGGTAGTAGCAAACAAAACCCTGAACTTGTATGCCAAAAAATATTAGGTGTCAATCCCATTTCCAGTTTACGACAGCTGCCACTGCCAGTAAAATGGGGGAGATCGCATGAAGGAGATGCCGTTGCATCATTAAAACAATTTTTAATTAGTAATGGACATAAAAATGTTGAAGTAACCTTTCCGGGATTTTTTATCGACATCGATTGTCCATTTCTTGGATGTTCAACGGATGCTGTTGTAGAATGCTCTTGTTGTGGGATTAGACCTGTTGAGTGCAAGTGCCCATATTCTTCAATAGTGAAACCTCCACCACAAGAAATGGATCCATGCACATTGTTATTTTCAAAGTATGTATCCTATGTCAGTTTTGAAAATAATTGTGGTCATTTAAACAGGACACACAAGCATTTCACCCAATTGCTATGCCATATTGGGGTAATGAATGACAATGGCTTTAAAGCAAATACTGGTTATTTTGTTGTGTGGACTAAAAAGGGAATTTTGGTTGATGTTGTTGAGCATGATCTCGATTTATGGGAAACCATAAAGAGAACCAGTAAACAATTTTTTTTCAAGTATGTGCAACCAGCAATTTTAAAAAAATTGACTGATCAAGATGGTGACTGCTTTTTTTATTTGTGCCACGTTTGCAAAAAGGAATGCAAAGATGTTTTGGACAGTGTTCCAAGCATTCACTGTAGTGAGTGCAGCAATTGGTTTCACTTGCCCTGTGTGGGACTTAGAGGACATGAGAGTGTTGTTGAGGACAGAGAAAAAAATTGGTTCTGTTTTAAATGTAAAAGTTAATATACATATTTGTTTTTGCTTGTTTGTTTGTTTGTTTGTTTGAGTAAATTTCGATTTAGGACCATTTATCTGTTGTTTTCATCTTTTAGATGTAAACATATACTTTGTTCTTAATGAAATTTAGGAATAAAACATGTATTTTAACTTACTAACTTGGGCTGTAAATTTACAAATGCAGCAGAAACAGTTATAATTTTGTCTATGTCATTAAGTGTGTTAATTCTTTGTATCCGCTGAATAATTTGAAACTCCTTCAGTCGGCCTATAGCCCGTTCAACATGTATCCGCACATTTGCCAAATGTCTCAACATCCTAGACTCAACATCCCTTCCCGCTAACTGTTTTTTTCCTCTTGTAAATTTGGGAATAGCAAGGATAGCATCATGCACAGCTAAGTCTTCTGCTATTACGAACCCTCTGTCTGCCAAAACTAAATCCCCAGGGTTGAGTTTTTTTAACAGTCCACTTTTCTGGGTAATTTTTTTATCGGATATTCTCCCTCCATATGCCTTTGATAGGAATGTTATTGCCCCTGTGGGAGAATGGGAGAAATTCCAACTAATACTTTCACTGTGTTGTGGTGTTTGTAGTTAGACCAAGTCAAAGCACGTAACTTTAGGTTTGAGGGTCTTTGAATAAATATTTCAAAGCAATCAATGATGACCTTCGTTTTTTTATATTTTTCCGATTTTTTGAAAGATTTAGGGGTATGATGGGTTTCTTCTGACCAACATATTAAACATTGGATGCAGTTCCAGAGAGCATCTAAAACAATTCTAAAGATCCTTCCTGCGGCGGTCAATGAAATCCGAAATCGGTCTGCTAGATCTTGCAGATCAAGTCCCCTTCTCAGCCTCATTGCTACCAAAAGTAATTGGTTTTTCTTCATAATTTTTTTTGACTTGGGTATATACCTCTTTACAGTATCGTACACCCATTCAAATGTTGCATAAGAGGGGAGCCCGGTGTAATATTTACAGCTGCTGTTGGATTTTATGCGATGGACACCCCACTCTAAACGCTTGCATTCCGCAGAGAAAAGCACTATTTTTTCTTTCATTATTGAAGACTGAGACTCCGCATCTAGCTTTAAACAAAGGATGTTATTCTCTAGCTCAGAACATTTGCTCCTGAGGAAAGCAACTTCATCGTCATCAGGTATCGGCGCGTGCACTTCTGCTGGTGGTGAAGACTTTTCCAAGGAACTTACTAAAAAAACAACGACATTTAAACTTATGTAAAAGTACAAAATGTTAAATACTGCAGAAGCATATTGGTAAATTAGTATATGTACCTTGAAAATCCACTGGAGAATCCTCAATTATACTCGTGTCTTCATTACTACTCCCTTCCAATGGATCAGTCTGGATTCTCCTTAGTTTCCGTCTTTCGTATCTGGAAATAGCGCTTTTCCGTTTAACCTGATTTGACTTAGAAAATGCAACCAAAGACGGCTTATAATCAACGTGGTCAGGGTCTCTTGAATACATGCCTATAACAAGATAATATAAACTATAAAACAAAAATAATTCAATATATCTCAGTTTATTAACAAATGTAACTTTTGCATACCTGACACAAAATGGTCAGAACAAAGTCTATCGTGTTCCGAAGGATCCCATCTTTTTCCTTCGGTATTGATTCTCTTTAACGCTTGAATCCACCTTTCTCTCTGTTGTGCGTATTTATCTTGGTCAGGAAAACGAAAAAACTTTACTTTTGTTTTCTTAGAAAATCTGTTTGTACAATCAACTGCACAACAACTGACTGGCATTCTTAAAAATAAATAATAACATGTGATCTGCGAACTATGCGCGAAAATTTTGTTTTGCCAACCAAGATGGCTGCTAACAACGCATTTTCCGTTATCACGTGACTTATGGCAAAGGTCTATATATATCGTTTTCTTGCTTCTGGATCAAGTTTCCCAATATCATAAGATTCCATTGTTGTAGTTATTAAAATAACTGTTATATTTTTAAGTTACAAATGTATAATACTTATTGAAATTTGATGCTGCTTTATGTCTCTCTTCTTACCAATTCTCGCCTCAAATAAGGAAATGGTGGTTTGTTTTCACCGCAGGAAATCGGCGCACGCGTATTGAAAGGACTGTGACGTCAGCCCGAATCCGAGAATATATCTATTATTCCCAATGGAACAGAAATTACAAAAACGGTTCTGTGAAATGAATGTCTGAAATAAAAGTCTATCAAAAATCGTTTCTAAAGAAAATGAAACACATGTCAATATTTGACCAGTAAAGAGGACATCATAGACTACGGGAAGAAACTTTTGCGGAAGAAATTTTCGTGAAATTAAATTCCGCGAAACTTATTGAAAATGCCTTATCCGCGAAATTCAATTTTACTCTCGTTTTTTTAGTGTCGCTTAACATACAAAGAGCTGTACAATTAAAAATATAAGAAAATATAGTGCACTCCCAATAATTCTAACCTCCAAGGGACCAAGAAAATGGTTCCAGTTATCTAAGCATGCAACAATTCGCAAACTTGTCTCCAACGCTTCTTCTCTCTCGACAATAATTCAACTTTGGCAGATAAGTGAACTGGAGGTTTTCCTCCAATCGAGGAAACAGGCGAAGTTCTTAGAAATGCCTTTGATTTGTTTGAAGATTAAATTTAGATCTAGACTTTTTACGTAAATTATATCGTACTAAATATTCCCCTATACTTTGCCCACCGCGAAATTAAATTCAGGGAAATTCGCAGTTTTTAGACTTGTCAACCGCAAAATTTTCTTCCGCAAAAATTTCTTCCCTTAAGGTAGCTTAGTAACTAATATTACTGTTTTAATAAAACGTTTAATCTAAAGTGGACCTTTTCCGTGTTTGATATTTCTTGGGGGGGCGGTCGCCCCCCCCCCCCCCCCCCATTGACTACGCCACTTATTTATACATTGCTTAATTAAGCCTTGTGTCCACTGAAGGCGATAGAACCCATCGCTTTGTTCTATCGCTACAATTTTAGAACTTGCTTTAGTGGACACGGAATTAGTTCTATCGCTTATTTTTATCGCTTTTTTGATTCTATTTTTTAGAACTTAGGTCTATTTTGGAAAGCGATAGAAATGAAAATTTTTTCAATCGCTTTAAAAAATAGACCTATCGCTAAGATCAAAGGAATTTTTCAAATGCCGAGATTCGAAATTCAAAAAAGCATTCGAATGTATACGTTGTGAGAAAGGTTGATTGAATACTTTGATGTTTTGCTTTGAAAACAATTCACACGTTCAGTAGTCGGATCAGCATCATGGGCAGAAAAACAGTCAATCTACTTGAAGAGGAGGAAATTGCGGTACAATGTTTCACATGTTTCACTTATAATGCGGCTGACAGTCTTCTTCCCCATTCGGAAAAGCTAAGTCAAGGAAATTTGTGAGTCCCCAGATGCCAGAAGAAAACGTAACGTTAGCATTAATCTCTGTGCAGGAGGAATTGCTTTTCGAAAATTTGTGTCTTTCTTTACTATCAAAGGAGCAACAAGTGACAAAAGATGTTCCATTCGTTCAGGTGACATCCTAAAAAAGCTGAAAAATTGGTATATCATTAGATATTTCATTGAGGGAAAATGGAGTTGTCAAAAACATAACAGTGAACATCGCAAAAACCTACTTGAAATATGACTCTCTGCTTGTTAGTTGCATTTCTCTGACAAGCCGATCAATACCAAATCTTTCTTTTTCTTGGTTTTTTTGTTTCTTTATCAAAAGAACTGCAAGAAACATCAAATCAAGCTCCTCATCACTATCCATTTTTGTATCAAATGAAAATAATCTTTTTGGCGCCTATTGCTTTCCGTGTCCATATCATTTCAGTGGACGCACTAAAGCGATAGTTCTAAAACAAAGAGATCACCTAAATTTATAGCGATAGATTCAGTCACTTTTCAGAAATAGAGATTAGTTCTATTGCCTTCAGTGGACACAAGGCTTAACACTAGAAGCCCTGAAACATTTCCCTACCTATAATGACGGCTGCGGTCATTTTTGACCGCATATTTTTAATCCTGTTTTACGTTTTCTTTTAGTTACGTTCGATTATCGATACAAGACAGGCAATCATTTTTGCGGTTTCTACGACTGAAAAAACACAGAACCTTAATTATTAGTAGGAAATCAAAAACCCGAAAAACTGACAACTAAAACGAAAATCACAGAAAAATATACACTCTATCAGCACAATTTCTACACTTCACAATGGTTCTTTTTTGAGATGTGTGTTGTTGGCCACAGCAGACCCTTGAGCAATTTTGGAAGAAGGAGTTTGAATTGTTTCTGCACGACTCAAACTGGCATTGCTTTCTTTTCCGGGATTGGTTTTCTTCACCACTGATTTCTGGCATTGACCTGGGGGGATATTTGAGCCACTTCTCAGTTGGAAGTTATGGGGTCCACACTATCTTTTGGCTTGCAAAGCTCTTTTATGAGCTCAAGCAGAAACTGTCTCCTTGACAACTTCGATTTTGTAGTAAGACAGTAAATGATGTACGCATTTATGCAAGCACAGTCGACTATATTGAAAAATACAGCTACCGGCCATCGTCTAGTGGAACTTTTTACAGGTGTGGTATCTAGCCATCTGGTCCAGCACGTCCACGCCTACCTTCGATTTGTTGTAGTACTCTATCGTCTCTGGAAGTTTGTTTTGTGGCTTTGATTGACATTACAGTTCTGTGTGTTGAGCTCAGGATGCATACAACTTTTTTTCTCTTAGCTTTAAACATTGTCAAACTGCAACCAGATGGCGAAAAAAATCTCAGAAGCATGTAATGACTTGTCTTTCATCACCAGCTCAGTGTTTGGTACCTCCCGTCGTTGTTTCCTTATCGCGCCTAAGATTGTTGTCTTTCTCACCTTGAGTTCTTCCGCTATCTTCAGACTGGTAGAGAAATTATCTGTTGTTATGTTGCAGCCTTTCTTGTAATAAGGTTGCAGAAGGTACAAGCACACATCACCAGGAACATCGGTACATCTTGGTCTGCTTAGATCCTTTCCTAAATATGGTTTTCCATTGCACAGGTATTTTGACTGAGCATCAGCCAAAAGCCAGAAATTAATTCAAAATTTATCTGGCTTGTTTGCCATATATTGTGTAAATGGGCATCTTGTTTTGCATGGAAAAAGTTGCTCATCAATAGTCAAATCAAAGCTTTGCACGCAGCATTTCTTACAATTTTCTATGAAGCAATTCCATACCTCAGAAATCAAGCAAAATTTGTCAGTTTGTCTTCTTTGTCTCCGACTATAGAAATCATCGAATCTCAAATGCTTCATAATTTTTTAGTATCTATCACGGCCCATGGTTTTTCTGAAGATTGGATGCCCCCATTTGTTACTCCAAAGTTGCTTTACAGGCTTGTTTTTCCCAACTAACACTCCCCGAGCAATTTGGAAACCTATGAAAATTTCTAGCTGTTCAAGGGGTAAATCAAAATTTTCATCATCTTTCGATCCATGATTGACAGTGTGCTTTTGAACACACCTGATCATAGGCTCGTCTATAAACAGATGGAGAGCACTGTAGGGACTTCCATGCACGACAGATCTATGACAATACGATGTTGGACCAGGACATTCAGAAAACACATTAGCCAAAGAAGCTCTCCCCACATTTGGAGCACCTGTTATGTTTTTCCATACAGTTCCGTTTTGTGCTTTCAAGTCCATGCTATCATTTTGAGGTGCAAGAGTATCACTTACAAAAGGAACATCTACTAGAGCAGAAACTGTGTCTTGCTCGGCTTCATCAGAGCCTGTGTCACTGTCAGAACTTCCTACTTCAGCATTGTGACATCTTCATCTTCATCACAAGAGTCATCTATCTGATCGGTTTGCAAACGTTCAACTGCTTGTTGTACAGTGAGGTTGTCGCCTCGAGCCATAACAAGAGAAAACAGTATCTTAATATCGCTGAAAACAGCCTAACAAGATTTATATGTGAGAAAGTTAAAGATTATTTTTGCAATAGGCTACACACTGAACAACCTTCAAGTCAGTAAGAAAAATGTGACATATTTTAAAAGTAGGCAATTTCAAAACTCTACAATGCACCACTTATTCTAGCTGCATGCACTACCACTATTAGATCTGCTACCCAAAAAAAATCAAAATTATAAAGCTTTCATCTGACTAAAATTGAGTTCTTTTTTGGTCAAGCCTGTGAAACAATCAAACAGTCTAGCTCCAACTTCTCTGAAATCCGTTACAAATTAGGGCAATTGTCACTTCATTGTTGCGTAAATGCATTGTTAGCAACAACAAGAATTTTTGTTGCACTTTCATAGACGAATAATCTCCTCATAAGCTGCGGTCATTTTTGACCGCTTTAGGACTTATAGGTAGGTAGGTATATAAATTGTTCAATTCACAAACGCTCTAAAGGAAAAGTTTTTACATCTGCTAAATCTTGGTCATAAATTAGGAAAACTCAAGGAGTGGCACGACGCAAATAGCAACAGCGCCAAAAATCTGACCGGTCAAAATCCAAGAGCGGTCAAATATGACCGCTCCGGGCTTCTAGTGTTAAGTAAGCATTTCTTTTCGCGCAAAAATTTCTACACCTATAATACACTAATTTTATTTATAAGCATCAAGACTGTGAAATGACCTTCCGGTAGCTATGCTTAGCAATTTGGCGCTATTCTGGTTTCTCCCCTCCCCCCCCCCCCCTTAATTTTTTTGCTCAATTCGAATTATTTTTGTTATTTGTGATGAAAGAAACAGAAAAGAATAACAATTAACCAATAAAACATAACAAAAATTAAATTAAAAGTTTAAAAAAATAGCGATGAAAATTTACATAATGTTTACCTTTGCTAAATGACATAACAAAACCTCGATGAAATTGTCTCGATCATTGCAAACATCGCGCGTGCGTAAAAAGACTTGGTTTCTATTTACCGTCAAAATAATTCAATGAAGGAAAACAATTTTTTGCTTGAAACATACGAAGTTATGTTTGTTGTGCATGTTTTTTTTATCTCTTGTGTATTTAGTTCTAGTAGCATTATACGCTTTTATCTTAGCGAAAAATAATAATAGGAAATTAACAAATAAGTTTGAAATGGACTATTGTAGTCGATTTTACAACAAGAAAAAAGGCGTTTTTCGATTCAATAATAGGGAGATTAAGAAACAAATCTACAACGGGGACGGCAACGGCGAAAATCGAAAACGAGACGTCTTGTGTTCCGGTTGACGTTTTCTTATAAAATAGTTAAGTTACAAAAACGACAACAACAAAACAATTCTTGTTTGTTGATTTTTTTACAAAAGACAAAATGTTATTGAAAGATGAAAAATAACGTTTTTTATTGTTC
Source organism: Candelabrum cocksii (assembly GCA_963930725.1). NCBI lineage: Eukaryota > Metazoa > Cnidaria > Hydrozoa > Anthoathecata > Candelabridae > Candelabrum > Candelabrum cocksii. The sequence goes on along the minus strand of OZ005668.1, from coordinate 6,286,409 downwards.
TATTACAATTAAAATTACAAACATTCATTAACTTATTAAACATCGCATAGCTACAGTATACTCCCGATAAGTGGGACGTTCACGAAGTTCACCTCATTACCATCCCTTTACCCATGATTTTCTGTTCAACCTACACTTCACACCTTACTGTTTAACGGTAATTCGTTCTCCGATCGTAATGTGTGAAATCCTTAATGTTTATCTCCTCTTCATTGTTCAATTTCCGCAAATCGCATTTATTAAAAAATAGAACGTCGAAAAAACCTCGAAAATTGCGGAAAAAATGTTTTCTACTTTTGTCAGTAGAAACCATCCACGTCTGAAATGATCAAGAAACATACAGAAAACAGAAACGTTGTGCGCGATACAAGAAACTTTTTAAGATATTACATACGTAAAAAATATAACAAAAAAGGAAAACGAAAAAGATTTTCTTGCAAGGTGATAATAATTCATCATTAGTTTTAGGAGATAATTCGAATTGAGCAAAAAAATTAGGGGGGGGGGGGAGGGGGGAGAAACCAGAATAGCGCCAGCAATTTTACAATTTTTACCATAAAAATATGCTTATAGCTATGCTATGTATATGGAAAGATAAAATCTGAGGGATGGGGTTCCGGACCCTGAATGCTGAATAACTTGGTGTGGAATCCCCCACTTAAAATAATTAAAATCTCATGCTATTTCTGATTCTGTTAACTTTTAAAATTATGTTTAATACACGCTTTTTTTATAAGCATAGGATTCGCCGAGGGTCAAGTATTCTTAACTTTTAACTCCAAATCAGGCGGAAATATTCTTAGCATATTCTTATTTATTCTACTTAAAATACGTTGTATTCTTAGTATTTTTCGTTCCATAAAAATTTCTTAATGAAGTTTTTTCTTCTATATTGCGTATACACTTGTTTTGATCGCGTATATATGTACTTATAGAAGGCATTGCACATTTTGTCACAATTCCGCTATATTTCGGCAAAATATTCCCCAACACAGTAGAATTCTCACCCTGGGCTATTCTTCAAAAAATGCCCATTTTCACCCTGCTATTCTTATAAAGCGTACCTATTCTTATAAAAAGGAAAAGCGTGTATATTTATTTTAAATTTGTTATTTTAGTTAATAAAAACAACAAGTCTAAAGATAATGGCAATGTATGCTCGGAATCCTTTGGTTAGAAATTATCTGGGAAAACTTATGGAGAGACAAAAACCTATTGACTATTCTGAGGTGATTATGCAACTATGAAATTATATGAATAGAATGCAATAGAATAGAAAGACACAAAACAGTTAGAGAAGAGCTATTTGCTATTATTACTTAACAGGTATTCTATTACGTTAATTTCAAATGGAAACAACATGATGTGACACCCACCATCTGCAAATTTGATGAAATTTGGTAGTGACTCAATCAAGTGCATCAAATTTTAGCTCCCAACTCTTAGTGGTTCCTGAGATGTAGACATTTTCAAGTCCCTTTTAGCCTTTTTTGAGTGCTACAACATTGCTTTCACAAAGATAAGTATTCCCTTATTATTTTAATGAATATATATACTTGTTCAATGTTCCTGAAAATTGGTACCTGACTATTTTTAGGTGACGAATTCAAATTTGGAAGAATGTGTTCATTGCTTATTTCTTGCTCCAAGATATTTTCTGATTTTCCTTTACAAAACCCATGGTGGCAAAATAAACTTGAAATTTTGCACATATACTATTTTGTGCCAAAAATTGGCATGATTATATTTTTAAAATCTAATTTCATTGAATATGTTGATAGTGTGTGTCAAAGTACAAAATCTACGTTGATTTGATATGGAATGGCCCATTGTATATATACTTTACAATAATATTTAGCTTATTTTAGTGGTACAAAGTTAACCTTCAGCAGTTGTCATCAGATTTAATAGAAAGATTCATGGAATCCAATTTTGATGCTGGTACTGAGGAGTTCTTGGAAAACTGTTATAAGAAATCTGATTGGGTTTTCACACAGATGTTCAACAGCCTTGCGAGAGTGTTTCTTAGTTGGTTCATGTCTATGACAACTGTTAATGGGTAAATTTATTTTTTTGTTGAAAAAAAAACATGTAAATATGTCAACGGTCATTTAATCTAATCAGTACATTAAGAACCTTGGTATTAAAACTAGCTATATAAAACCTGTGCAAATTTGCATTTATTACTTCTTCTGTGATAAGGAAAGTTTTTTGTGTTTGCATACATATGAACAAACGTGTCACTTTTAAAACAAAATGTATAATAAACCATACACTGACTGACTTTTTTTTAATCAAATCAGTAATCAAAACTGTAAATGGAGAAGAATTGATTTCTTAAAAATAGAATAATGAAGATAAGCACTCTTCTTCTTAAAAGTTTGTTGCCTCTTCTCAAAAACACTGAGAGAATATGGTGCTTTAAAAATTGCAATCTTTAATGATTCACACTTGTCCGACCCTCGAACTCGGGGAACAAGCGACGTTAAAGGTGCAGTAAGTAAATAAGTAAGTAACTTGTTCGTAATAAATATAATAGATGCAGTAATGTGTCATATTTAGGGATTTTAAGTTCCGGGTGTTTATTTGATCAGTGTTAATTTCATTTTGGTGTTAATTTAAACTACATCAACAAAGTAAGATGATAATTTAAGATGCTATATTTTCTAAGAAATATTTTTGATTTTAATTTGTTTTTTTACTTTATTATTTCTTTTAATATATATATATAATTGTTGTTTCTCTAATCAAATGACAACATCAGGAAGTAATGTTTTTGAGATGCGGCTTTTGCTCGCATATTTGGGTTGTATAATGTTTGAATGACATTAAATTCAATATCACAATCATTAACAAACAACAACAAAATTTTTATTTTCCAAAAACAACAAATATACACATTTTCTCTCTTAAATATAATATAAAGTTTTTCAACACAAAAGATTGATTTTCAATAAAAGGAAATATCTATATTTGTCAAATTGGATGGTGTCATTCAATAGGTTAACTAGGCAAAGGAATGACACCTTTTTAAAATAAAGAATTAGGCGAGTAAGCATATTATCAAAAGCAATTCAAGTAAAAAATCCATTAGAAAAATAGTCTAATTAATTGTTTAAACTAGCAAAAATAAAATAGCGTATTAATAAGAAAAATATCCACAACTATATAACATATTATAATAATTTAAAACTGAGATGTATGTTCGAAGAGGGCAATAATTATTGATAAGGTATTACTCGTACGATGATATTATATTTTGAAAAAGACACTTTTTAAGTTTATGTCAAGGAATTCCATTAATTTTTACCATTTCAATATTTTCAGTGTTCTTGAAAATCGAGTCAATGTTTTTTTATCATATCATTCCAGTCTTTAACACACTGGTAAATGATTGAGGATTTTCCATACCTTACAGTATTGAACGAATCGATGGCTAGTTTTGAATTTGCTGTACTTCTTGTGGCATAAGAATGAGTATTAGAAGTTTTAGTAAAAAGATGCGATATGGCTGTTGGTAAGCAATCATTTACAAAGTCGTGAATTAATAAACAATTGTTGAGTTTAATCAGGTCTTTGAATTTAAGAATTGAAAGGTCTTTAAATATCTTTGTCGAGGGTTGTTTACGCGAAGAAAAATTCATTATTCTTAATGCGATTTTTTGAAGGGAAGTGACCTTTTTCAAGTTTGGATTTTTTGTCTGTCCCCAGACAAGTGATCCATATGCGAGATGAGAGAAGAATATCGCATAGAAAATTGAGGTTAAAGTTTTTCTGTTTACGTAATGACGTATGATACTCAACATGCCATTCGCTCTTCTTAGCTTATTGGTTAAGGTATTTACATGTTTTTTCCAGGACAGGTGTTTATCAAATGTTATCCCTAAGTATTTAATTTTGGCTGAGGGATGAATTATTTTGCCTTTTAATTTAATTCTAAAATTCAAATCTATTGTTTTATTTGGAGAATGAAATAAAATGTATTCCGTTTTATTTAGATTCAGCGAGATTTGATTTGCATTTAACCAGTCCGTAATTTTTTTTAAATCCCAATTAATTTTATATGCTACTTTCACATATGATTTATCACAGTACAGTAAGTTTGTATCATCTGCAAAATGATGTACAGATGAGTATTTTACAGCGGCATGAAAATCATTTATGTAAATTAAAAATAAAAGAGGACCAAGTACTGAACCTTGAGGTACGCCGTAGTTAATTTGTTTATGATGCGAGTTAAAGCCATTTATTGTTACAAATTGTTTGCGGTTTGAGAGATATTAAATATTCATTATTAAACTCTTTTATTTCCATCAATGGATGTTTATATATGCAACTTATTATTACATTAGATTTTTTCCCATGTTCAATTTCAATAGTAATTGATTCAATAGATTTATAGTTAATCATATTTAGATCTTGCCGTAGTTTATAATTCAGCTTTGTAGGAATATAAATCAGAGCTCCTCCACAAGATGAACTAGTTGGAGTGAATTTCATTGAATAACCTTTTATTTCAATATTAGTTAATGGGAAGAGGGTATTTGATTTTATTCTCGGTTCAGTTATTCCAATAATATCAAAACTAGAATTTAGAGTTGTCAATAGTTTGTTTAATTCATCGTAGTGTGCATGGAGAGACGAAATATTCATATGAAAAAGGGAAAAATTATTTTTATTGTAAAGTACATTTGAATTATATTCATCGATGTCATAGTATTGACAGTTAATTAAGTTTGATTCATTAATTTTGTTAAATTCCGATTGAGTATATATAAAGTTGTCAAAATAAAATAATTTAGGATTTGAAGAACTCATAAAATGTTTTGATTTATTGGAACAAGAATTTGAGTTCATATTCATGTTTAAAGATAAGTGAGATAAAAATTGATTGTTATTCAAATTATTTCTTATTATTCAAATCATTTCTTCCAAAGAAAAAGAATGAGTAGTGTTTTGATGTAAATTATGACAGTTTCCACGATGAAGAGCATATTTTTCGATCCAATTAATATTTATTTCTGTCAACTACTTGATAAATTTGTTTGACTTCAGAACATCATCTTGGGGCATTTCATTTCTTCTTCACTCCTGTTCAAACTTTTATTAGTTCTTCAAACCCGTGGCTCAGAAAGATATATCTGTGGAAACATGCAGATGTCGAGAAGCTGGAGTGTGATGCCAGCGTTTTCCAGTTCTAATTCCTGGGGATTTACTCAATGACAGACTGTAGAGAATATGTGGGTGGATTTCTCCCAGAACATGACAAAATTGACTGATTGGTTTGTACCAACAAAACTGGCATCAACCCGCAGAGGTACTGCAGAACTACATACAACATGTTTGTACACAACTTTGTTTCTCCTGAGTCAAGGCCCTTGAGCAAAAGACTTGACGACAGTGGTGTATTCTTTTTTTGATGAATCTCCATCGCTGATGCAAAGGACGTGTTCTTGTGGTTCAGAGTATTGAGGATTTTGTGAGTGATTATTTGGGTTCCCGTTCATTTTGTCGTAAATCATTTCGTCGCAGTTCATTTCCTAACCCTAACCTAACCCATTTCATAACCTTAACCTATCCTAACCTAACCCATTTCATAACCCTAACCTAACCCATTTCATAACCCTCACCTAACCCATTTCATAACCCTAACCTAACCTAACCCATTTCATAACCTTAACCTAACCTAACCCATTTCATAACCGTAACCTAACCCATTTAATAACCCTAAGGAAATGATCTGCGACGAAATGAATGCAACGAAATGATCTGCGACGAAATGAACGGTCACCATTATTTGCGCTTTCTATCTTATCTTTTAGATAAGACATTTGCCATAAGACGCTTTACATTGCAGGTATACTTGTCATAGTTTCTATCGTTTGTTCCTTGTTGCGGTTTTTCACATCCCTCAAATCTACAAGTTTTCAACATCAATCATTTTCCGGGTTGTTGAGGATTTTTGGAAGCTTGGGTTGTAACCCCAGGGGACTGCCTCATATCCCGAAGAACTTGGATTTTTGAGTGTAGGAAACCTATACTTTTCCATATCATTATTATAACATATTTCATTCATCAATATATTTTCCCTTACAACTGCTGATCGCAATTACCTAGAAATTATCTACCAATTAAAATCCTTTTTACGGCGAACTTCCGTTCATAATTATCTCTAATTGGAAGATTGTTTTGTGGCTCTCCATCCCTATTGCACCTGAGTAATTATCAAACTATTCTACCGTCATATATATTTGTATTTAATACACCATACCTTATAACAAAAACCTACTTTACCCTATACAACTAAAAACATCTGTGATTAAAAAACCTGTCTTCACTTCACTGCAACGAAAACGACGGACTTCTCAATCTGTCCCGGACACAAAAACAAATTATGCGGGCAAATAACCAAAGACGACGACCTAGCAATTGAATGCGATGTATGCGCCTACTGGCACCACATAGATTGCCAAAACATTTCAAAAGATGCTACGAGGCAATTGCTAAATTTAGTCTCTTCTGGGTCTGTGACTTGTGCTATATTAAGTGCCTCCAAACTAACATGATATCTTCCGTCTTTGACAAATTAAAGGGAGTGGAAACCAAAATTGATAAACTAACCAAAAATATTAATGCCGGTCAATCTGCAATACAAAGTTCATATGCCGAAGCCACCAAGTCATATTCTAATGTAAATAAAAGAATAAAAAAAATTACTAAAAAAACTAACAGTATCAACGGAATTTCAGATCTTGAAGCTATACCACATACATCAACTCAAACACTACCCACACATCTGCACCACTCAGTTAGAGACTGGAACGTAGTCATTTACAACTTACCTGAAAAAGAAGACGAAGTTAAAAACTGTTTAGATCTGTTCAGCGGAAACTGCAATGTCATTATTAAAAAAACGGAAATTGAAAACGTTAGAAGGCTTGGAAACAAAATGGATTCTAGAGTTAGGCCGCTTCTTGTCTTATTTAAAAGATTAGAGACCAAGTCTAAAGTCATGTCAAAATCAATTAACGTGAAAAACAAAATGGCCAAAATCTTCATAAACCATGACAGAAATAAACGAGAACGAGATCTCCTTAAAACAAAAATCGACGAACAAAATGATCTTATAAAAGACGATTCATCAGGGAATGGTTCTATCGGATCACCGGCCCTCCGCTAGCACCGATAATTGTCAAGGAGCCGAGAAGAAAGAAAGGACTTCCTACAAAACTTCCTCAAAACTAAAATGGGTCAACTTCAGACCTAGAAAACCATTAAGTACAAGTTTCAAAATTCTCTATGCAAATATTGACTCTCTGATGAATAAACGTAACGAATTAAAGGCTATTTTGATCCAACACAACCCGCATGTCATATCGTTGACTGAGACACTATCGAAAAATTTACATTACAATGTTCACACCAGCGAACTCGCAAAACAAAACTACCAAACTTTTACGAACTTTTCTGATGCAAGCTGCCATCGAGGAATCACTGTCTACATCTCTGACTCCATCAAAGCTTCGAAAATAGAATTAGACGAACTACCAAGTGAAGCATTGTGTTGTGAAATTAGATTTAAAAATTACAAACTTCTAGTTTTAACATACTACCGTTCTCCTAACAGCAATGAAGAGAACAATGGCAAATTAAACAAACACATTATAACCTGCTGCTGTAAATATTGAAATGTCCTTATGCTGGGAGACTTCAACTTCCCAGATATAAACTGGACAAACAATGCAAACCCAATATCACACTCATCTAAATCCGAACAATTTCTCGATTCAACTCGTGAGTCTCATTTATATCAGCATGTTTTTAACCCGACACCTGAGACACACGTAAAATGCTACTCCAATCGATCTCGGTTTTACCAGTGAACAGAACATGATCATTTCTTTCTCACACTTACCACTGATTGGAAAGAGTCACCATCAACTTCTATCCTTTGAACTTCTGACAAAACAAATTTTAATCAGGATCAACTATTCAAATATAATTATAATAAAGGGGATTACGAAAAAATAAACAACGACCTGTCTATATATAACACAGACTCTTCTCTTGACACTATTGATAATTGGAATTCTTTACTCATCACACTAGCAACAAGTATCGATAACAACATTCCAAAAAAAATAATAACGAAAAAACATAACCTGAAGTGGATAACACGGACTGTCATACATAAACTGAAGGAAAAAAGTTATAAATATCGCATCTACCTATCAAATAAAAATGTATCAACTTACCAAGATTATTGCAGAGCGAGAAATCAAGCAAAATCCGCTTGCAGATCAGCCATTAAGGAATTTGAGAAAAATATCTCCTACAACATCAAAGACAATCCTAGGACGTTCTATTCATATGCAAAATCTAAAACATCAACCAAAAATTTCTTCCCAGATATCCACTACAATGGGATTGTTGCAAGAACCGATCTAGAAAAGGCAACTAGCTTTAATGCTTTCTTTTCAAGTATTTTCACGCAGCAAAGCGACTCTACCCCCTTAGACTTCTTGTTAAACTGTTATGTACCTCCTCTAGCTAACAAGGTTAACCTATCGCCTGAAAACATTGACAAGTACTTGTCTTCTCTGAATGTTAACAAATCGCTTGGACCTGACGAATTACACCCACACGTTCCGAAGGAAACCAAAAAAGAACTATCTAAACACTTATTTACCATATTTATAGATGCTCTTAACACTGGAAAACTTCCACAAGCATGGAAAGACGCCAACATAATGCCACTGTTTAAAAAAGGAGATAAGAAACAAGCCTCGAACTACTGTCCAATCAGTCTTACATCTGTTGTGGCTAAAGTCTTTGAGAAGATTATTAAGGATCATCTGTTATCTCATTTCCTAACACATGATTTACTTAGTAGTTACCAACACGGCTTCCGACCTGGACATTCATGTGCCACAAATCTTTTAACAGTATGAAATAGTTGGACACAAGCTCTTGATGAAGGGTTTGCTATTGACAATATTTATCTTGATTTTCAAAAGGCTTTTGATAAAGTTCCCCACGTTAGCCTGGTCAGGAAATTAAAAGCTTACGGGATTGAAGGTGCAATTTTGAGATGGATAAAGGTCTTTCTACTTAATCGTCGTCAACGAGTTGTAGTGAATGGGACATACTCTGTTCGGTTCAGTCTTAGCCGCATTGCTCTTCATCGTTTATATTAATGATCTCCCTAATGTCATATCATCGACAGCTGCACTATTTGCTGATGACACAAAAGTATATGGCGTTTTCTCCTCAGTCGTATCACATTTTCATCTCCAAAATGATATTGATATTCTAATAGATTGGGCTAAAAAATGGGGGATGGTGTTTAATACTGAGAAATGTGCCGTTCTACATCTCGGTAACAGTAATAAACAAAACACCTATTCAATGTACGATCATAACATTTCAAAAAGAGTTGATTATAACTGTCAAATGCGAACGCGACTTAGGTGTTTCTGTTGACTCCAAATTAAAATTCTCCCATCATATAAAAAACCAAGTCAACAAAGCAAGCCAACTATTTGGTCTCATAAGAAGAACATTTACATTTATGGATGGAAAGTCTTTCAAACTTCTGTTCACCACGCTAGTCTGATCACATCTCGAATACTGTGGAGCTGTTATCAATCCGAGATTGCTACAAGATAAAAGACGCATTGAGAAGAGCCTTAGGAGAGCCAGCAAGCAAGTTCCAGGAATGAGAGACCTTCCTTATGAGGATTGTCTTTCTCGTCTCAAATTATCAAGCATGCACTTCAGATTTATCCGCGGTGATCTCATAGAGATATTCAAATGGTTTAAAGGGTACTACAAATGTACATCAAAACTTTTTAATGCCGAAAATCGAGTTATCACACGAGGTCATCATTTTAAACTGAGGAAGCAGCACTGTTGTCTCGAGCTGAGATGGAACTTCTTCATGATGCGTGCGATTGATCGATGGAACAACCTACCACACGAAGTTATTAACGCAGCCTCGCTTAACACGTTTAAGAATCTGCTAGACGTACACTTGCGGAATGAAAAATATTTGATTGATTAAGCCTTTTACGATTTTTTTTTACTATTATTATATTTTACTTCTTTTCATATTGTAATATCTGTAGTTTCGTCTGCTTCTTGAAATCTGTTGTCTAAACTTGATTTTACAGTCAACTAATATATTTTGCATGTTCATATTTTACACATTTTCCACAAATCAACTACTTATTTTCTAGTATTTTTTATATTATATATAACGTTTATTATCGGTATAATCAGCATTTGTAGGTTTGATAGGCCTTCCTGCCTATACAAAATTTTTTTTGTAAACCTTATATCCAATAATAATAATATTACCTCTCAGAAACCGTGATGAGGTCATCTACAGTGACAGCATGATGAATCAATTCTCCATGTTCAACAAGGATGAAGATGGCGAGATCCCAGAGAAAGAGCCCCCAGTTACACTACCTGGTACTTGGCAGAATTGATGTGGAGAAAGGCACAAGTGGTGCATATTTTCAAGAAAGGTGATTGAAACAAGGCAACCAACTACAGAATTGTATCCATTGACCTCCATCTGCTGCAAGTGTCTCAAACACATAGTGTGATTCAATTTTATGCACCGTCTAAAAAATCATCATGGACATCCTGATCATCTCTAAGCACAGACTCATCAGCAGGTCATCGTTGATGATATCACCTCATCCACAGCATTAGTCCTTTCTGGCATCCCATAGGGCATGTAGAGAGACCCTTGGACCAAGTAACACCACCATGTTCCATTTTCTTTGATTTCCTTCAAATCTGACTCGGTAAATTCAATATAGACAAATTCCATGAGCACACAAAGCTGACCGCGCACTTTGGATCCTGCTCAAGATAAGTCAAAATATAGTGATATACCACTCTCGTGTGTCCCATCCTCAAATACGTCTCTGAAGTATGGTATCCCCAGACACAGTGCAACATTGATACCCTGGAGAGAGTTCAAAGGATATCTGTGCGCTTCATCACCAACAACTACACGAAAGAGAGTTGCATCACAAAGATGCTCCAACCTCCAGTCACTGCGGGAAGAGCCTAATCAAAGACCACCATCTTCTATGAAGCAATCAACAACTTTTTTCCACATTCCAGTGGCACTCCCAGTGCTTCCAGATCCCCAACTTTAGGCTCTCCTTGTCTTGGGCATCCTTTTACCTGGGGACCATTCGCCTGTAGAACAATGAATTTGGTCTCCAGGTAAAACACCGCTATCTCAGGCCTTTTAATGAATATTTTCAATCTGCGCTATTGATCACGCGCGCATGGTATTGAATCTTACAGTTCTGTTTTCCACAGAGGTTGTGTTTGTGTGCGCGAGCGCAATCACGATCATGCGCCCCTTATTGATAAGGTCTATCTTGAACTTTCACCATGTCGAACAAATTTTTAGGTCCCTTCTGCTCTGAAAATTGTTCAAACATTTTAAGATTTGAATGTTTTTCTTTCTATGTTCATTTATAATTATAAAAACATTCTCTTTTGTGTGTTGCCACAACAAACATGATGTCAGTCAAGCAACAGCTGTCCACACTTTGTGCGAGAAATTAGCTGTATGAATTACCGAGCTGTGGCAAAGTGAAATTAATCCATATTTAGTTCCTGAGCAATTAACCACCATGGAGGTTGTTGACACTGATTCAAGTCTTATAACGACAGACGCCCCAACAACTGACGAAGAAATTTTAGAGTGAGTTCACTTGGAATGAAATGGATGAAGACAATGCTTATAATGTAGATCTTACCCAAGATAAGGGTTAGAGCAACTTAATTGCTCTAGTTTCCTTCATCATCATCACTTGTAGGAAGATTATAATTGTTTTCTTTTAAAACTTCCTTTAAAGTGTCTTTGTATTCATCAACATAATCCTCGACATAACCACAACATTTGCAACTTTAACCGGCTCTAAGTTATTTAATTTTCCTATTCTACTTTTACAATAACCTTTTGTAGATGTTACAGTTGTTGAGGTTAGAGTGCTTTTCTCAATAACATACCAAATAAAGCTCACATGGCATATGACAAATGATGGAGCTAAGCTTTATGGGTTTTTATTCATATTTTTAAAATATATACACTTTATATGTTATTGCATTCTGTTTTATTTGCTCTTATTTACTTATGAAGTTTGCTGTTGCATTCTGTTCTCTTTAGCACTTACTATACATTGTACTTTTGCACTTTGCGAAAATGCTTCAAGCTGTAGTTAGTATTTTGGCTGTTTTTCATTAGTACACTAGCTATATAAACCCTGTGAAATATGCACTCATCCCTTAATAGAGAGTAACTGTGTCTACTTACCAACTCTTTGTGTTTGTATATAAATGCATTTTATGCGTGTCTAACATTGTCTACCGTAACAATTTGTATATTTAAACCTTAGTTCTTGGTTTCAAAGCATTATGCACGTGCAAATTTCATGAGTAGAGAATGTGCCCCATCCCTTTTTTGAGTACTTTTTTACATTACTATCCACCGATTGCATTAATTGATGGTAACTTTTTAAGTTGACAATTGATTGCATTAATTTAATTGGCCATTAAAGTTCACTTATAATTCATCACACTAATTTCATTGGAAGCAACGTTGATTTCTTAGAATAATGTATGGTATTAAAATATTACACTACCTAGTGAATTCATACGTACTTTAATGGAATAAGATAAAGTCCTAGTTTCTATTAAACTGATGAAGAAATTTTATGCAACCATAGTCCTATGGATCAACGTTTAGGAAACGACAGCACAACAGACGGATGTTATATGATTTGGGGGTTTACAGCAATAGAGTTTACTGGACATTGACGAAACAACAGGACGTGAAAAATGTAGGGTGACTGTAAAATTGGCTAATACAAAGTTTAAGCTTTTAATAAATTTCAAAGGAGGAAAGAGAGAAGATATATATTAAACAAAGAATATTCAACTAAAATACATTGCAGCCAGCCCTTTACCAGTTGAATGGACACAACTATTCACACTGCAATGTGGACATATGCAGTTCTTAGACAGTTTTCGTGCAGTTGCTAGCCTGGGATACATATGAGTGTGATTTTTAAATACCAGTTTTTTAGTCATTAGTCACAGCTAAAAATATTGACACCGCTATGATCGCTGGAGGCTTTACGAAGTATATACAGAATTAGAACAAACCATTCAAAGCTCCATGCACAGTGAAATATGACAAAGGACTTGGAAATGGTCGAAGCCATGGAGAAGCACTCACATTGCACAATTATCAGTTTGATCTTTGGTATGCGAAATGACGTCTCCAATGTGAGAGGCATGGTCATTCAAATTTGTGCTCTGAAAATCGCTACAGAAGTGAAGATAATACTAACATTGCTTAAACGAAGGCTAGCCTTGTTATAGCAAGCTTAAAATGCTCACAGATTATCAACAAGAAAGAGTGGAATCTGCTTGTTACAGATTCTGATGAAATGCTGATGTGATGAAGATGGCAAAACATATTAGACCTGACTTATTTTTTCATATTGTTTTTCCATCTGTATATATGGTTGAAATTAATGAGGCCTGTAACGCGATTGAGGCCAAACCTCCCCAACCTCACCTTAATTAACAATAATAGTAAACAAAAATAAATGTTCTGCAGCTTCGATTTGTTTAACACCACTTATATATTTAAACTCTCTCTCTAGACTTTTGAACAGAGGTTCGATGTTTATCTTCTCTGAAAACCAGTTCAACTCTCTTCTCAACATCAACAGAACGTGGAAAGCGCAATCTTTACTCGATCTTGGAGCAGGGGATGGAAAGGTTTCGCAAAAGATCCTCCATCACTTTGAAGAAAAATTTGCCACAGAGCAGTCACCAACCATGCAATGGAGACTAAAAGAAAATGGCTTCCAGTGGGTATTTGCAATCTAAAATTCAAGATTTAAAAAATGTTTCAGAAATGCATATAATCTTGAAAGTTAAAAGGAAATTAATTTCTATATTCGTTAGGATTTTGGATATCGATAAATGGCAAGTATCAAATAAATACTCAGTTATTACTGCTTTGAATCTGCTTGATCGAATCGACAAACCTATGGCGCTGTTGCGCGAAATCCATGCTTCTGTGAAACCTGATGGTCACGTGCTCATTGCCATAGTGCTGCCCTACCATCCTTGCTACGAATCTGGTAAACTAAAAGGACGCATTGTTTATTTGTTAAATTTTAATATTCTGTTTTTATCGATTATTTATACTAGTTACTCGTGATGACCTCCACTAAGTTTAGCCGGACCGCCTTGTGCATTTAGGACCATCATTCGGAACACCATCTGAGACACTCCCCATCCATGGTCTATCTGTTGAAGCTCAAATTGAAAGTCTTAAGAAACTGTTTGATCATGTCGGCTTTGCCCTGGTCAAGTTCACCAAGCTTCCCTATTTATGTGAAGGTGATCTGCATCATGATTTCTTTTACCTGAACGATATCGTTTTCGTGTTGAGAAAACATGTAGCGGCGGAGGAAAATAATTTATAAATGTTTTATCTAATTTCAAATTATTTCTATGGATATTTATAATTTATGGCAATTATATTTGAATGTAACGTAATATTTTTATCTTTTATCATTAATAAGATGTATTTTATCCTTAAGTTTTAGATTATATATTGTTTGCATGACATTTTTTCAACGAACTCTTCAACAATTCAATACAATACACAAATGTGTCATGTTCTTATTTATCTGTAGTTATTTAAAATTCTTGAATACGTTGAAGTCTTTCTAGCTTTAAGGTAACCTTGATTTTCAATCATAACATTACACCAACTGTAAATCAGATTCTTTATTAGCATTTATGACATCGCTAATGTAAACAATTCACAAATTGTTTGAGATTCTTGATTGTGATTCTCCTGAATAACGCATTTTAGCCTCGTTGAGCCAAACCGAATTGTCATAAAACGCAAATGTAGGAGAAGCAAACCGAGCCTATTTTAATACGTGTTAAATTGCAGATGACGAAGAGAAAATTGGATAATATAGTAGAAATTGTCGTTTGTGAATTTCATCAAGAGGTTCTTCCTGTCATCCATCGAAGGATCGCACGCAAGAAGCTCCCATTCTCCGGTATGAAGATGATCCACTTCGATGCGCACCCCGATCTCTCCTTCCCTCAGCATCTGAGAGCTGAACAGTGTTATTCCAAAGAAATGATGTACGAAACGTTAGAAATTGCTGATTGGATCATGCCTCTCATGTACGCCGGCCATTTAGAGAAGTTTATTTGGGTGAGATCACCTTGGTCCGAGCAGATTCCAGATTTGTGGTCGACATTCGAAGTGGGTGAAGATAAAAGTACGAAACAGTTAAAGTATGCTTGTTTCGTTACAATTTTCAACGCTAAATAAGGTGTATTCGTTATTTATTATATGTTATATTTAGAGTGACGTGTAAGGAGGACTATTTCCTTGAAGAGAACATGTACTCTCCCTCTAATTGTCTTTCACACAAACAACTTGTCCAAATTCAAGTATGTCCAGCATCGCGATTCATTGCAGAAGACTGTACGTGTAGTAGTGACAACGAAACATCTGCTCAATTCAACTCTAGCAAAACTACACTAAAAGTTGACAGATCTCCACTATCCACAACAATTAATAATCTGCTACCTCTACCAGGCGAAATTTACGTCTTAGATATTGACCTAGACTATTTTTCTGTTATGAATCCGTTTTTGCAGTTCTTTAGTAAGGTAAGATTCAGAAATTGTGTACCTAAGAATGAAAAAAGTAAATATGCGCCATATGTTTTTTTTATCATAGCATACTTTGAAATTAACTTTTCAGGAGAAATTTGCCACCTTGAAGCAACTTTATAGCGTTTCTTTCCCCTCTGATAAAAGCAATCAGGTGATTATTTTATAGCATGATCAGTAAAATGGTTGATATGTCCGTTTAAAATAGGAAGTAGTCATTATTCTTTTACTCGTTTGTTTACCCTATCAAAGGATGAGGTTCTCGAGGCAATGAAGAAAGCACGAGTGAAATTGCGTTGCCTCCAGGCCGATGTCAAATCGTTCGCTTCTGGTTCGGTAATCACGAAAACAATTGAGAATGAAGACTTACTTGCTTTGCTCTCGCAAATTAAAAAGGAGGGTGATCAAGTTGATTGGGAAATGGTGGTTTTTTAAATATAACAATCCGTTTAATTTTTACTTTTGAACCTTTAGGTACATACTGCTGGTGCAACCACCGATCTACCACACCATGTAAGCAGCGAAAAAGAAATTTACCAGATTATAGACGAGATGGTCGCACTACTTAAACGTCTGCCACCACCCGCTTTGATAACAATTGCGCGGTAAGAATTGTTATTGAATATTTATAAAAGAAAAGTAAATATATAACTTGGACATTTCGTTTATCAAATTTTTACGAAGTATTAATATTGCTTTTAGTTCTTCGGAAGACGAGTACTGCCCTCCATTTCAAGTTGAAATGATACTAACAAAAGTAATTAATGCGTTACGTCAGATATACCCGGATACACACGTGACCTATGATTATAGCGATGCGAACGTACTGCATACTTGATATTCGTCACCTAATATTTACTGTGAGAAACTGTTTTGATTTTTTGCGTCAGCACTTGGTGGACAACACCTGCGCGTGGTACCGCGTTTCTAGCGCGTTTTCTGTGTTATTTTCATGAGGTCTTTGAAGGAATTTACGGAGAAGTCTTTTGGCTGAGATTCTGAACTGTTCATTGAACAAGATGTATATAAAAGGATTGATGCACGAGTTGATGGGCGGTAGTGTTTCCACGAACAGCGCTACGATCACTTGAAACGCAACATTGTGATCTATTCGAAAGCTTTCGTAGTATTTTGAAAGCCACGTTGAGGTGATTGTGATGACGGTGACTGGCAACCAACAAAGGACAAATGCACCGTAAATTATTGCCAGGGTTTTTGTTGCTTTGATCTCCCGCTTTCGTTTCTCTGCCATCCGTTTATTGACATTTTGCAAGGAGGTTGGCACTAGTGTGGCAATGATGCGAACTTGCTTTAACGCGATTTTTAGAATGCTGGTGTAAATGGCGGCCATGATGATGAACGGAATAATGGTTGTTACTGCGTAGAGGACGGTGAAGTAAATTCGATTCACGTTCATGCATATGACTACGGTCACGAAATCTCTCACAGACGAGCTCTCTGTGGTCGAACGCTCCCAGTTAAACATGCCTAAACAAGCCCATAGTGTGGAGTAAAGCCACGTCATCAGAACTAAAACGCTTGTAGATTTACGACTGTTCATTGATTGATATAAAAACGGCTTTTCGACAGCGAAGAATCGTTCTATCGCAATGAGAAATAAATGGCTCACCGACGCAATGTGAAATATTAGATCGGTGAAGTTCAAGAATGTACAAACGGAATGTCCGAAGCAAAAGCTCTGGTTGTTGACGTATGTGTCCAATCGAATGGGTACTGTAAACAGCACGACGCCTAAATCACTAGCTGCTAAAGACGCCACATAAATGTTTGTATTTTGTCGGCGAAGTTTTGCTGAAACCATAATAACGACTATCGCAAACGCGTTACCGAGAAGTCCGACGACAAATATGCTGATAAGTAAAACAATGAAGAATTGATTTCGCGCGGCGATGTTTCGGACATGGCAAATATCCTCAGTTGAGGTATTATTGGCTACCACACTGCATGTAGTTATCATTAGTAAAAGCAGGAACTTGCTGTCCATCTTGTTAACCAGTCTAAAGATGCGTTGAATTATTACGTCATTTGCTTCGAGCTTTCGTTAAACAAAGTTGAGTTCTTACGGTTTTGTTTGCAAAAGAATTTCTATATTAAAATTCGCACTATGAATATTCAGGTTTTAGCGAAAAGTAAACAAGAATATAATGGTCACATAAACAACCTTTGATAATAAGTAAGGAAAATAAACCCCGCACGCACATTCACGATTCTCTATTTAGTTTCGTGTGAAACTCCCTCTGTTACGTTCAAAGCGCGACTGACAAAAGCAAATATTGTTTTTTTTAAAGTTAATTTTAAAGAATATTGAAAATGAGTTACTAAAAGATTTTACCTTAGTATGACACGTCCAAGTTTCCTTCAGAAAGCCATGGCTTTTTATTTCAAGACCATTAAAAATCTTCAGTGTTAATGGCAACAATGTTTGTTTTTCGCAGGTATGAAATTATTACGTGTTGTTGTCGCCGTTACCTTGGTAACTTGGACATTTGTTTACAATTTGAAATCCTGAATGAATGAACCAACCAGCTTTTCGCCGTGAAACGATAAATAGATATTTTGATCTTTAGTCAGAGCGAATTAGGGTTGTACCTGGAAGAAATTAGCACCAGAGCACGTTCTGTTCATTGTTTATATATTGTTCTGGCAATTACGGTGAATCCGTATTGTTGTCCCGTTTTCTCTCCTTGTAAACAACATGTATTTGTTATCAGCTGATCATCCATTAGCGTGCTGTATTCTACCAGCTTCTCGATTCCCTTATTGGCGATAGTGAGATTTTCGTTTTTAGGGTCTTAATGTTTTATGCAGTACAGTTTATCGGATTCAAAACCAGGATGAATGTCTACATGCATTGCTGCAGAACTGCCTTTTCCGTACTCCATGAGTGGTCAGTTGAGTTGAGTTCAATCAACCCGCACCTAGAAGAAACTAACACTAGAAACGTACGTCCCATCCAAAATGACGCCAACTAAAATTACAAAGTATGTAACTTACGATTTCAATAATCCAAATAACTAGATTCAGATATTTAACACTCGTATTTTTAACATTCTGCCCTTTTCATTAATGAGTTACTTGGTTTCCTTAGGAAATTTAAGACTATTGTAATCGCAGACAGTCGTCAAACCAAAGTTCTTATATTATCTATTTATGCATCGTTATTGTTTCCCCGGCTTTTTTCGGGTCGATGTTAAAATTACGGTCACGTGGTATTTTTCGTGCATAGTTCGCGTAATGTTTACATAACATAAACTGTTTTCGTGTAAGGTCTGTCATAGATAAGGGTGATTTTAAAACTACCGTGTTTGTTATTGTTTTGGCTGTCCGGAACTTATTTGGACCTAAAGTAGAAAAGAGGTTGAGAGGTCCTATTCATCTTTTCTTTCCTGTTGCTCTACCTGTGGATTTCTTTGGATAACTGGTTTTATTATAAATAGGGGTTTATTCAATTTGTTCAAGTCAGTAGTTAGTATTCTAATGAGGAAATAAATCATTATTCGAACATAAAATGTACATACAATCGTAAAATCTTCAAAAGCTAAGGTTATGAGCGATCGCTCGTAGATATTGGTAAGTGTCTCTGTTGTGATAATCATCAACAATGGCAAGAATCCTGCGATTACAATCCAGGTATCGCCGTCTTTGAAAAGGTGGCGGATGTCCAGCGAGATTTTGAAGAATCTCGACACGAACCAAGCTTTCTTCATTCTGCAGAAGCTGCAAGAATTTCCAAAATACTGGATGACACGATGATACCTGTCCTTGAAATCGTCTGTGCCACCCTTCTACAGCGTTGTTTGTTCTCGGGAGTTTGTCGAATGTTCTATGGAACATGTTCCATAGTTCAATAGAGAACAAAGGTGGGTGTCTTGCAGCATTCCTTCGATACCGACCGATATACGGATCTTTGAAGTATTCAAACAGACCATCCATTTCTTCATCGTAAAGGTTCCTAACATGATCATTTAATTCCTTAAACTCGCGGACAACATCGTCTGACAGTATGAAAGCAATCGCACAAAGCATTCGGGCGTGTAAAGCGAACTCCTAATCATGGTTGTACCTTTCTTGTTGACCAGTCTGTTGAATTTTTTTCCAAATATTGGAGCATAGGTGGTCAAAGCAACCTTTTATTTTGATGTTGCCGTTGAAATGTTGAATGGCGTTGATAGCAGCTTTTTCAAAATCTACAAAAATATCTTGAAAATTATTGTACTCGATACGATTGAAGAGTTGCTGGAACATTCGTCTATAGGTCACCTCTGTTTTGTTCGGTAACAAACAAAATGCTACCGGAAAAATCTGTCCTATGATGCAAGTCACCCCATGTTGTAATAATTGTTGTTTAAATTGCATTTTTGAGGGTGATGCAAAATGATAAAAAGTAAATTCTTACTCCTCATTCATTCTCCAAAAACCATTCTCTACATCCATCTCTATTCTCAAAAAAACAAAACACGCAGTGGCGGATCTAGGGGGGGTGAATAGGGTGGCTAGCCACCCCCCTTAATTTTCAAAAAAAAAAAAAATATGCTTGCAACCCACGTACGTCAGGACAGTAACGTATCGCGGAGTAAGCTAGGCCTACTTTCTCGACTCTAACACAGGCGCGGCAGGGGTGCGGTGGGTGGTTCGATATATGTAGCTATAAGTAAGTAAGTAGGCCTGGGCTACGTTTTCATAGTAAGTGTTGACAAATGTAATGAATTATTATTCCATGAAAACCAGTGACAGGAAAAAAGAAAGTAAATTTATAACCAGTTTAGCCACGATATAGGCCTATTCTTCAGCCTAGACACAAGTCTGACTTCGAGCACATCATACATAACACAACGGCTCGTGATTCGATGTTATTGTGGCGCTTTTTAACAACAAAAAACGACAGGATTGACGTACAGCATGATAACGACAGGGTTGACGTACAGCATGACTTGTAACTAATGACAGGCAAGGGCCTCTTTATGCTTTATTATGCACACCGTAGTTGAATATTCGTGTATATTAATGTGGCATACATTACTTTTAGCTTTTTTTTATTCTTTTACTCTCCGTCTAGTAGCCAGGGAGAATCTATCGGAGCCATAGGTGAAGCAACAATTTCGACTAGTACATCTCCCAATGACATTTGCTGTGTTATTAATGCATCGGAAAAGTTAAGCAATATTGAAAAACTTAACATTATTAATAATATTTGGATCCCTGGAAATTCAGATACACTTCATAGTCGAAAATACAAAGGAAGCAAACATGTTTCGTTTCAGAAAAGATGGCTTGAGCAACGTAAGTGGCTGTCATACAGCAATCACATCGATTTTAAAGGTGGGTGGTGTCTAGCATGTGTACTCTTTCTAAGTAATAACGAAAAAGATAAACTGGGTGCTTTTGTAGTTTCACCATTCACAAACTACAATAAATCGAAAGAACTTTTGGACAGTCATGAAAAAAAGGATTACCATAAGCGAAGCATCGAACGGTTATTAGCTGTTCGCTCTCAAGCAATTAACATTGAGAAAAGAATTGATGTTCAACTAAGTGAACGATCATCACAAAATGTGCAAAAAAACAGTTTGGTTTTGCCAGTTATTGTCGATGCTGTGCTACTATGTGCAAAACAGCAAATTGCATTGCGTGGACATCGAGACGATTTGATTGATTTTTCATATCCAGAAACGCACAATGAGGGGAATTTTATTGCAGTTCTTCGCCTATTGGCAAAATCAAATCCTGTGTTAAAAGAATATCTTGTGTCTGGACCTAAGAATGCCAGGTACACAAGTAAAACAACCCAAAACGAAATTTTAACCGTAACGGCAAATTTAATTCGGGATAAATTTCGGAATTGCCTTGAGAAATGTGAACACTTTGCATTAATGGCGGACGAAACCAGCTCACATGGACGAGAGGTACTATCTGTCTGCTTACGTTTCCTAGATGTCATAAGCGACCCATCCAACCCAAAAAATTCGAAGTTTTGCTAGATATGTGCCATTTAGAGAGAACAACTGGCGTGGCAATAAGCGATGCCATTAGGAAATCGCTGGACATGAAAAAGATTTCGCTTTTAAACTGTAGAGGTCAAGCCTATGACACAACAGCTTCTATGAGCTCGAACACCAAGGGTGTACATGCAGAAATTGCAAAACATGCTCCTGATGCACAGTATCAGGATTGTTGTCTACATTCCCTGAACCTTGTTATTTGCCACGCTTGTAAGATTTCGCAAATCTCAAACATGATGGATTCCTGCCGAGAATTGTTCAGCTTTTTTGACAATTCCCCAAAACGACAGAGGTTCTTTGAAACGGTAATTTCTGCCAAAGCCCCGAATGCCAAGAAGCACAAGTTAAAAAATATGTGCAAGACACGTTGGATCGAAAGGCACACTGCTTTTGAAACCATTTACGATTTGTATGAATTTATTGTTATCACTTTAAATGAAATATGTGTGCCTTCTAATGATGATTCGTTATATCCTAATTCAGAGGTGTGGAAATGGGATTCGTCGACAACCGCAAAGGCAAACGGTCTCCGACACACATTTATGGATTTTACACATGTTGTAAGTTTCATGTGCGCTAAAGAAATGCTTGAGCCAATGCGCCCCATTGTAAGTGCCCTGCAAGGTAAACTTATGGAAGTGTACCTAGGATTCCAGAAAATCGAATTGGTCACTGCGTCTTATAAAGATATTCGGCAGGAAATTGACAGTTGGTTTGACCGTTTGTACGTGAAAGTATTGAATCTATCTGAATTGGTCGGAGGAACAGAAAAACGGCCCCGACTCTGTGGTAGACAGCAAAACCGGGATAACCACCCATCAGAATCGGTTTCCCAGTATTGGAAGAGAACAGTGGCAATACCATTTTTAGATGTGGTATGTAGCGAGTTAGACTCTCGTTTCAGTATTGAAAAGAGGGCACACTACGAACTTTGTGCTCTAATTCCGGAAGTAATTAAGGATAAAGATGATGATGCTGTCAATGCTCTTGGACAGGTTCTGTTTCAGAAATGGAGCCATGTGATGCCACTCTCTTCAGCATTTGATAGTGAAATTCTGCGATGGAAGAATTATTGCAAACGGCAAGTTACTGGTACTTCTCACGTTTCTGTGACAACTCTTCTTTCCGTACATGCAGACAAATCATTTTTTCCTAACATAAGAGAACTTCTAATGATTCTTGCGGTCTTGCCAATTGGTAGTACGGAGGCAGAAAGATCATTTTCCTGTCTTAGACGAATACATACTTGGCTTCGTACCACCATGACCACTGAAAGATTGGCCGATCTAGCTGTTATCGGCATGCATGGATTTTCAACTGCATTAAATACAAAGCAGATTTGTGACCGCTTTATAGCTTTTCACCCTCGTCGAATGCAGTCCGCATCTATTTTGGTCGACTATTAGAGTTTAATTCCGGAACTTTTTAAGCTGTTCTTCTATAGTATCATAACATTTTATTGGTTTCTATTTTTTTAGCAATGTATAAACACCTAATACTTTTTATGTTTTATTATCATCGTTTCTTTCTTATTAATAGACCAGCTAAACAATAAGCCTTAACAAATATTTTGTTATGTTCTGTTTTCTTGTAAATTTGTGTAAATAGTTTAAATAATGAAAACTTGCCCGTACAGGCCCAAAGATAAAAGCATGTACAACAAATTATATTCATTCAGTCTATCCTGTTTTTTTAATAATTAAATACAGTAGGCATTCATACATCGTAGTTTGTCCCTGCAGTGACGCGAGTTGATTTCGGAAACTTCCGGAAGCTCTCGGTTTTTTCGGTGTATTATACAGAGAGCTTTTCACTTGTTAGCGAGCAGTACACAGTAAAAATAATGCTTTCAGATGTACTTGTATTCATAATTCATTAATGTTTTAAAGGTTTTTATTGAAGTTGTATTTTTTAAAGATAATTATGTATGATGTGATTTCCCAGACCGTTTTAGTTAGCTTGGCCTGGCTAATGTAGATCGCTAGTGGCGGTAAGTGGGTGACGTGTGCGTGCGTAGCCTAGGCCTAGACATGACGACCAGCTAAAATTATACGCTGTGATAATAGGCCTAACTATATAAATAACTACACGATTAGATTGTAGTACAAAACTATATTATTATTATTATTATTATGTTACTGTAAATGAAGAGAAGTGCCTTTATTATTACACAATTAAAGCAGTTTTATTTATTAAAACAGAACCCTATAATAGTGTGTCATTGACTTACTTTTTCCAAAATTTTCCGGAGGTCGGGAGGGGGGACACCCCCCGCTCGGTGCTTCGCACCTGGTAGCCACCCCCCCAAATCTCATCCTAGATCCGCCACTGCTTCTCATGTAATTCTTCAATCTGTGTCTGTATACAAAATCTGAAATGTCATTTAAAAAACATTCGACTTCAACTTTAGGACATTCGAACACTTGCGATTGTTCGAATTCTGATTTTGTGAGACTTTTCATTGATTGATAAAAAAAGAAAAGCAAAAAGAACAATAGCCGGTCTAAAAGAGCAATGGCTGATATATTTGAATATTTCACTGGGCTGAGAGGATTTCATGTGTACTCTAATACGTTGAATTGGAAACCTCATATTGGACAAAAGATCTCCTTCAAACGCCAACATAGATTCGATATATATATATATATATATATATATATATATATATATACAAAAATTAACGGAGGGTAAATTAATGCGATACAGAAATGAAGGGGGTTTTTATTAACGCGAAAAAATTCCATTTGCGTTAATAACCACGCAGTGTTTATTTTGTGTAATAAGGTATACCTGTAAATATTTTACTAATTTGATTATTACACCTCATAGTTTTATATGTAGGTATCATATATATTTATTTTCTGAAAATTTATCATAAATTACAACCGAAACATGATTTTTTTTTTTTTTCGTTGTTGCGGTACAACTCAAAAGGCCTGGGGAGACAAATAATTTGCCAAATATACCAATATCTTGCAAATTGATTTGGAATAGGTGTATAAACATACTCAGAAAATTTCAAGCTCATACCTATTCTAAATATTTTTTTACGAGGCAGGCGCTCATTAAGCGCCACCTGGAATTATAGACCTCAAAAAGTCCTGGAATAAATAGGGTTAAAACTTGATTTGCATTGATCGCGATATGCCACGGTCACTTTCATCTTAGATTTAATAGCTAACTCCAAGACGCGTTCAGCAATTGAACTTGCAAGGTTTGCAAACTTGCAAATTCTTTAATTATAACGAACGTAATGTTGCGAAATGTGGTATAAAATTTCAAATTGCGCATTCTCTTGACACCGAACGTCAAGGAATTTCACAGGCCTTACTCTTCCATGTCGGAACATTAGTTATAGATAAACTATAGACAAACAATTTATAACATATGTACTCTATAGACAGAACTGCGCGATGTTATTTGTTCCAAAGCTGATAATAAACCAACAAAGTATTACGATTGCGCAAATAGAAAATGCTGACTGAGTTAACCAAGACTGACTGATGGTCTATTGTATTTTTATTTTCGGTTCACGTTGTAGCGTTCTTTTATATTGCATTGAAGTTGTTCTTGGTGTATTTTAAAAATTGAATCAACTTGCTTAAGTGTCTCCAAATGCCATCAAATGTTGTTCAAAGAAATGCATCATTGGTGGCATTGGATAGTCTCAGGTCAAGAAAGCTTTGAGGGTGACGACGATGAAGCAGAAAACGTAAAACAAGTAGGAAGTTGAGGACTAGTGGACGTTCTTTGAACTAAAATTACATATACTTGAGCGTTACATGTTTGTCATGTACTCTAATAATTTGCACAAATAGTATTTCATAACCCACCCACCCCCTGGTTTATTAGCATATCAAAGAGCTTAATATAATCCTCGACAATTCAACGGATTTTTCACTTTATCGCTACAAAACTCCTAATTCGAAAAACAACCGTATATATTCAATACCTGACTACCAATAAACTTACAACTTCCCATCAGAAAACTAGTAAACCCAGCCCTTATGAGTACCTAAACAAGTTCCGAAAAAAGTTTTTTTAAATTGTGCTAGGTATTTATTTCTGCTAATACGACCTAATAATAGTGACTTTTGATGAATGACGTAATAACTTAAGAACCAATGCCAAAATCATATTGACTTTACATAAATCGTGATCATAGCAGATTTCTATTCTACTAATCTAATCTGAACGCAAAATCTTAGGGAATTTCAGGAAATATTTGTGAAATTTTTTCAGAAGAAATTCATATTTTGCAGAATTTATTTTTGCGATTGGAAGAATTTGGGCACATTTGCAGCACTCATTAATTTCCACATCGAGCTTCTCTAGAAACTTTGGATAGCGGGTAATCAATAAGTGATTAATAACGCTTCCAGGAATTGCAACGCTAATAAGATAAGGAATTTCCACCTTGAATAAGAGGACTTTGTCAAAAAATTTTCTGTGCGCTATTTCAGTTGAAAAAGTATCATGTTTTGTCACATAGTATGTTTTAATTGCCCACAAATTTTACATTTTCCATTAGAATATTATGTTCGAGTACATACTAGTTCCATGCTTTTAAATTGTCTTTCCCATTCTTTTCCTTTGATTTTAGGGAATGCTTCCGGATCACGATCGAAAGCATCCAAACCGTTCAGATGTCATCCAGGTAAAGGCTTATGTGTTTTCGAAAACCATACATTCAGAAAAGCAGATGCAAATAGTGATGTCATCGCAAAATAGATTACATAGATATAGTTTAGGGGACCAAATCTTTTAAGAGATCAAGTTTAAGACATTCCTCTTTTTTTAATCCATTATATTATCTTTATTTTTGCACCATCATCATCATCGTCACTCGTTTTACGTGACGTTTCCCCTTGAAGGAGGTTGCACGGAAATTGTCATATTATGAATTGAAGCAAGGTTTTACAATTGGATGCCCTTCCTAACATCAACCTAATTCTGCAGCAGTAGGGGCTGGGTGTTTTTCGTAAGACACCATCTCATAACAGTTCTACGGTGACTAGAGTTTAAGTGTCTGTCCGTTGTCTGTTGTAGTAGATCATCCGCACATGTTCACTGATCATCCGCACATGTTCATGCCGTATCTTGAGGTTCATTTGAATAGCTTTGTAGATTTGATTTCTATAGTGATGCCGTGTCTCATTCAAACATACTAACTATTTTCATTGAAAAGACAAATCATGTTATAAAACTCTTTGCACGGATGTTTGTATATAGATTTTTAGATACAATGCAATTCTGTAGAATTTGTTATACACGTCTTTTTATTGGAAAGTCAAAATTTCATGCAGGTTAAATTCTTCCTAGCATTCAGACAAACATTAGACTGAAATATTCCTATATCGATATTCTTGAGGACTGAGAATAAAAGCGCATCTAAGATGGACAAAGAGAGTGTTAAATTTCTTCATACTTTTTAGGCTTGTTTCTTCAGCATCAAAACCTGGTAAAATGACACAGAATTCCGCAGAGGTTATGCAACTTTTTTGAGAATGAATTGGGTACCAATGACGACGTCGGAAATGCATTAAAAATGATCAACCTCTCGGATTCATCAGACGAAGTTTATTCATTGAAACAGACGAAAGAAAGTTGGGAGTTTGTTATGGTACGTCAATTATCATTGTAGAGAATAATGGGAAATCAAAGCTTGTATGCTTAAAAGAAAATTTCATCATTGAGAAATCGAATAAAGATAAAGAGAATAGCGATTCAAGTTAATGCAAAATAACAGTAACAGCTGCGAAGCTTATCAAAGTTGAAATAAGGGCTAACAAATTCAATACTGAATCAATAATGACATCCGGTCACATAAAGACAGCCTTACCCCCTTATTCGTCTCTTCGTAAAAAGTCTGATGAAATGACGAATAGAAGCAGCAATCTTCTATCGGGAAAGCAATGATCAAAGCCGTTCAACCAACATCGTATATACCACTACTACCTTTTGGCCTTGGCGTGGAGGCTGGTCATAGTGTTAGGTCAAAACGGTCAACAAAGGAACTGTCCAAACTAAGATTCTCTGTCATCCCGTCCGAAGTAACCCGCTTTAAGATCTCCATTTTTAAGGTCTCCATTTTTGAAAAAAATAAAATTTTTGATATTTTCCTTACTCTGAAACTATATTTTATTGAGTTAACATTTAGTGACAACCGCAGCATCATATCTTTTTCCATTATTGATAATTTTTAAATTGAATACTTGTTAGTATATATATTAAGATATTATTTGCCTTAGCAACGAGACAAAAGACAAAAGAAAATGTACAATAGACAAAAGAAATAATGATAAGTTAAGGGACAAAGAACCTAAAGAATCATATATTTCTGGTGGACACTAACAGCATTTTATTAGATTATATCTTAACTTGTATTATTTATAAATTTTCAAAAGCTAATTTCTAGGTTTTGCATTTTTGGTTACAGATGTATCGTCAAAACACAATATTTTCTGATTGCTTAAAGCTTTTGATTTTAAATCTTCAGCAAAAATTTACGACAGGGTATATGTTCATTTAACAGTTCGAATTTGTACAAGCAGACTTCAAATAGTCCATGAGATGGGGGTAAAAATTGGAACATCATAGAATGATTTACTTCTTTCAATTGTATAAATTATACATAGTTTGGATGAGCGTAGGCTCTTGTAAGAAAAAAATAACAAAATAATCTGATTTGACGAAACGATTTTTGTATTTTGCAGACCAGAATAGCACTTTTTGAGTTAATTACGAATAATATAAAAATTTAATTATTCCCATTAAAATGCACAATAAAATCCAATAAAAATATACACACGATGTCATATGTTAAATAAAATAAATATATTTCAATCAATACAAATTCCCGTATAATATTGTTACAAAATTACATGTAAATCGTATTGTAACATGTACAATAAAAAGCATAATTAGTTAATAATCAGTTAATTATCACGTTTTAACTGATCACAAGCTAAAGTAAAATTATCTACTACCGATGACAACTGTTCACATTTAATCGTCCTGCTTCCTCTTAAACACAACAGTGCTGATCTCATGATTAGAAATGATTATTTACATCGAATCTATGTAAGTATCTTCTCATAGCGATCCCCGGTTTGTATTGAGATTCTGTCTGCTAGATATTGGTGAAATTTCATACACTCGGATGCTGTTCCGCCGGTTAGAGTGAGAAGAAGTGGCGTAAACGTACCGTGTTCAACATTATTTATTATATCATTATATTTTCTTTTCTTCTCAGCTTTGTGTCGTTTATAAATTTCTGCTACGGGAAGATCAATCTGACTTGCGGCAATGGCGTTTGTGACGCGCACGTTGATACTGGGCTGGTCGCCAGAAGCCTCGAACTTTTAAATCCAGCCGAGCTTGATCACCATCAACTACATTCTTATCGAAGTTTTTGCCACTTAGGTGTTGCAAAGGTGGTAGTTTTTAAAGCTTTGGAAGCTTGTTGTATATCTTTTACTTTCTCCGGAGATGGTAGAGTGTCGCCCTGTAAAATCATTATAGCTATATGAGATGACGAACAATCCTGAACACACAACAATTTATGTAGATTTTTATTTGTCTGTGGTTTACAGAATATAAAAATATGTTTGATGATATATATAACTATCTTTGTTTTCGAATTTGGAAAACTCGCTAGACCATTGACTCGTGATTATATCAAAATATTTAAAAAAAAACTAAAGTGGTCTGACTTAGGGTTACCCCCGGAAATTTTGATAAGTTGGTCTATTTTCACATTTCATAAATTTGATGAGGTAAATCATGAACAATTTTTGGGTCTTTGCTGGGAGTCTGACTTGGGGTTACCCCCGGAAACTTTGGTATTTTTTATAATCGGTATACCATAAAGAAACTACTCACGAAAAATTAGCCATACATTTTATGAGTTAAATCATAAGCAACTTTGGGGATTTTGTTTGGGTTCTGACCTGGGATTACCCCCGGAAATGTTGGTAAGCTATTTTAATTTATGCTCAGCATACTTTATAGAAAACAAATAGAAAAAATTAGCCATGTAATTGATGTGGTAAATCATAAGCAATTTTGGGGTTGGTATTACACCTAAAAATTTAGAGTGGTCTGACTTGGAGTTACCCCCGGAAATTTTGGTAAGTTTTTCTATTTTTATAATCGGTACACCATAAAGAAACTACTCAAGAAAAATTAGCCATACATCTTATGAGGTAAATCATAAGCAATTTTTGGGGATTTTGTTTGGGTTCTGACCTGGGGTTACCCCCGGAAATTTTGGTAAGTTATTCTTTATTTATGGTCAACACATCATAGAGAAATATAATACAAAATATTAGCCATGTATTTGATGAGGTAAATCCTTTGTAAATTTGGTCTTTTTCAATTTGGTACTGGGACCCATTCCCCCAGTGGTAGAACAGTTGACCAGTTCATTTTATTTTTTAAATGCCATTTTCAAAGTATTTAGTTACTCAAACCATCTTTAGTTTATGACTTGAGGTAAGCAAATCCTTGGCTAGCTCTTGGACTATAAGCAGCATAAGCGGCGTGGAGTTGAGTTTCAGCGAATTTTGACAATTGTTCGAGTTCATTACACCAAGTTTCTACCATATTGCTGACATACTCAGTGCGAAAATTATTACTCCCAATGGTTGCACCAAGGTGTCTTTTTCCTTCTGTTGTAATTCTTATTGCAGTCTCTTCTAACAATAATATCGTTTTCTCTAATCTATTAGGGTCTTTTAGGATTATCCATGACTTTGATTCATTTACGTGATATCTGATTTTCCGACCTTCTTTTATAATCTCTTTCCACAATTCTAAAAGATCTACGAGTTTACCGGCTCCAGTGGCGTCGTCGGCTAACCAGACTTGTTTTATTGGGATATTTCTTAGTCGCTCAAGCAAAGTGTTTGTATCAAGAGCATAAAACTATATAGCTAGGTTGTCTCCTTGGGTAGTCCCTTCGTTGGATTCTAGTTCCAAACCACCAGGAATAAATAGACGAGCTGCTACTTGTACGTGTTAGCCCTATTTCAACCGGAGGGTGGCCGATTCGCCCCCTCTCGGTTTTTTGTTAAAAACTTTTGTTGCGTAAATGCTATGGTCCTGAAATTTTTTGAGAATTTCTAAAATTTATTTATGAAGATAATTGTCAAAATTTTTATTAATTAATGTCTGGTCTGTTGCTATGGCAACATTTCTAAAGGCTAATTGACCAAAAATATTCTTTAAGTATGTAATACAATTTTGTCATTATATAAATAAAATTTCTCTTTTATTTTCTCTTCTTGCCACTCATATATCCTCAAGAAACATAAAGTAGTATCATAGCATGTGTTTTCCCCAGAATATACCGAATGTGAGCTAATTATACCGCGTAATTTGCTTTGTTTCTAAATTTGTCTAGTATACCGAACATGAGGCTAATTTTGATTGCATTTTGTGTTTTTTTGATAATTTTATAACAGCCTGTTCCAAGCTTTGACGTGATAAGGAAAATAGCTGAAAGATTTTTATCATCAGAAGAAGTAAATATCGAAATAAATAAATTTGTTTTCGACAATGAAAATGACATTGAATTTGAAAATGAATACTGTGAAGATGATTTGAACGACTTAGTTGGAGAAGAGCTAGAAGACGATTGTAACGAAAATGAGATCGAGAAAGATGCAACTGAAGAAGATAATATGGATGTTTATGTCTTCAATTTTTTCAATAACATAAAAAAATCTTTCTTTTCATTCAGGTGATGTAACAATTCAAACAGACGAGGAAACGATTCGGCGATTAGAAATTAATATGGGATCTAATTACCTACAAGAATCTGCAAACAGAATTTAAAAAACTCTTTTAGTTCTATTTTGACAACAGTTTTAGTAAGGCATGCTATTTCTCCTTCTTTTTCAAACATCGATCAGAAATGATGACGTCATCAAAAAAGTAATAACGTCATGAAAATTACTTTGAATTTCTTTCTTTAGTGTCAGATAGTAATTATTCAGGTTCACAAGTAATAACAATTTATGCTACATATCAAAACGTATTAATTGATATACACGTTATTTGAATAATAAAATTGTTGATTGTTGAGCTGAGGCTCAATTTTCTTAACAAATTTCCCTTTTCTAGGATGAGATTTTCTTAACAGTTTCTTAATGATTTCCTCATTTTCTCTTGCAATACTTGCTGGATAGATAATAGACCAGCAATATTCGTGTTTACTATACTTATCATTATGCCAAATTCGCAATTAAATGATAATGTAATTCCATTATCAAAATAATGTGATTCCATTACACTGGTCAACACGATTTTCTTGCATGGAGTTTTTCAATGGATTTTCGGTAATTTCGGGACGCTAAATCAGATTCTGGTGTTAGATTTTGCTAATCAGATCAAATTTGTGAAATATGAAAACAAATTGTTTTTAAAAAGGGACATTTTTGCCGAAAGTTAAAAAAAATTGTTGCGTTTAAGCACCCATACATGGAATGACCTGAGCAATGGATGGCAGCTATTCCCCTAAGATTGCATTGCCAAAACTACTTTTATGCTTGCACCCGTTTTGATCATAATCAATCGCAGTATACAAACGGTTCCCTTTCATTTTGTCGCAGTTCATTTCCTAACCCTAACCTACCGTATTTCCTC
Source organism: Candelabrum cocksii (assembly GCA_963930725.1). NCBI lineage: Eukaryota > Metazoa > Cnidaria > Hydrozoa > Anthoathecata > Candelabridae > Candelabrum > Candelabrum cocksii. The sequence continues at coordinate 6,253,980 of OZ005668.1, read as the reverse complement.
TTATTAGCGCCCCCGGCGCTTATTTAAAAACTGACTCAAAAAGTGCGGTGCTAATAAGAGGGCGGCGCTTATAAAATAATTTTCAAAATGGTATAGAAATAAATTTTATTTAATGGAATTTTCTCGCTCTTCAAAAACAATACATAAAATAAAAGAATCAGTATATAATGTTTTTATATTACAAAATGTCAATAAAATCATCCTCGTCATCGGAGATATTCGCCAAAAGAAATTCTTCAATATTTTCATCAGCGTTCTCAAACGGATTTTCCGTCAAAGAAGGATCACCCCGAACCGTCAATTGTTGTCTCAATAACTCAGCGCTAGCTGCACATGGTGATCCTTCTTTGAAGCAATGAATCAAATTATCCTCGCTTCCATCAACTGCCAGATCCAATGCGCACACCTTGAACGATTTTCTAATGAGATCTTCAGGTAGTGCAGCCCAAGATTTGAGAACCCATTTAACCATTTTCCGTCTTGTGGGAGGCTTTGGATTTCCAGCTGCTGTAAACTCGTGTATTCCATTACTCAACCATTCATCATATAATTCGGTAAACTTAACCTTGAAAGGTTTGTTCCAAGATACATCAGGGGCTTGCAAATATTTTGTACAACCTCCTGGTATAATTATCAAATCAACTTTGCTATCTTTCAATTGCTTCTTAACAGAGTTTATTAAGTTACATTGAAATGAATCCCAAGCTAAAAGTCTAAGTGTGCACGAGAATTTCCCGATTACGCTTTCCACATACCGAAGAGTAAGATCTTCATTCATCCAAGCATTTGATGATGAAGTAACAATAACGCGACGCGAATGGAACGCGAATGGAACTCCTTATGAAAATGCTGCCTAACGCTTCGCTCCACCAAAAACTACAAATGGCTTTAGTTTTGTACCATCAGCTTTTGCACTTAGACACACGGATATTCTAACTTTTTCGTGTCCCATTGTTTTTAGACAAATCTCTCTTGCACCAACTTTTTTTTTTTTATTATTATTGGAGATTGCTCAAAACAAAGCCTAAAAGGCCACTTGCGAGTAAAGAGCTACAGGAGAAGTTAAGCAGATTTAAGGTAGCGATGAACATTAGATTTGAACAGTTGAAGGTTAAATTCAAGAGGAAAGCATGTAGATGGAAGTGAGTTCCAAAGTCTGGACGTACGCGGAAAAAAACTGTTTTTATAAAAATCCGTACGACAATTTGGAACACAAACAGTCCATTGGTGAGACGAAGAAGACAACCTAGTAGAACGGAGAAAAATTTTGAGAGAAGGTGTAAGAGATGATAGTTCGCTTGAACAACGACCATAAAAAAACTTGTAGAAGAGACAAAGAGACGCTACGTTCCGCCGGTGTGAAAGGGAGTCCAATTTCAAAGAAAGGTTTTCGCCAATTGCATTGCAAACACGCCGTTGAACACGGTCTAACAAATTCAGGCAATTTTTTGGTGCACCTGCCCATATGTGGCAGCTGTATTCCATACATGGACGAATTGATGATTTGTATAAGTAAAGGACGCATTCAGGAGTGAGGTAATTCATTTCTCGTAAAAGAGAACCAACCTTCATGGCAGTTGATTTAGCTATATTTTCAATATAAGATCGCCATGAGAGGTCGCTGGTAAATATAAGACCAAGAAGACGAAATGAATTGCTTTCAGGCAAATGAGAACCATTCATCAAAATTCGAGGTAAGTAAGCATGATTGAGATGATTAATGGAAAGAAGATTAGTTTTAGATGGATTAAAATTAACAAGCCAATTTTTACCCCATTCTACTACTGTATTGAGATCTTTTTCCAGATCAGAGGCCATTCTAACTTTATCACAATCATCTGATTTATTAAGGCAGGAATACAATGTTGAATCATCAGCATAAATAACGGTTTTGGATGATAAATTGTCAGGGAGATCGTTAATGTACAGTAGGAACAGAGTCGGACCGAGAACTGAACCTTGAGGAATACCAGCATTAATGGAAAAAATGGAAGAAGAATGACCGTTAAGAACCACCTTGAGTTTACGATTGGAAAGGAAGGAGGAGATAATATTTAAAAATGGACCTTTTAAACCATATGCCTTAAGTTTGTGCAGTAGCCCCCGATGCCAGACTTTATCAAATGCCTTGGAGATGTCAAGGGCAACTGCTCGCGCTTCACCAGAGACATCAAGGGCACGATAAAAACGTTCACTTATAACTGTCAAAACGTCAGCAGTGGAACGCCCAGAACGAAACCCATACTGGGAGTCGTAAAACAAATTATTTTTTTTCAATAAATTCAACTAAGTTCAAGTTAATTAAAGTCTCAAAAACTTTGCTTAAGATGGAAATGAGGCTGATTGGTCTATAATTAGAAGGATGAGATCGCTCACCACAATTTTTAAAAATTGGAATAACAGAGGCAAACTTCTAAGATGAAGGGAAACAGGATTCGTCCAAACACTTTTTAAAAAGAGCACACAAAACGGGAGATAACTCAGTAGAACATCTTTGAAGTACAATTACAGGAATGCCATCCGGTCCAATAGCCTTATTAGAATCCATTTTGTTAATAATCTTAGAAACCTTATCAGGAGATATAAAGCAATCATGTAAAGTCTGGACAGTTTTGGAGGAGAAATAAGGGAGATCATGACCAGAATCATCGAGGGTGGAATGAGAACTGAAGAGTTTAGCGAATAGTTCAGCTTTATCCTTAGATAGACTAATGACTTCAGGACCATTGAAAAGTGGAGGTACAGATGTTTTAGAACTACCCCGGACATTTTTGATAATACGCCAAAATTTGCAAGAACCTATTTCTTTGGATTTGATAAGATCTTTAGTCCTTTAAGCAAAAACAGTTTTAGCTTTACGAACAACATATTTACAATTATTGCGCGAAGCAATAAACAGTTGTCTGTTATGATCAGTCGCATCACGACGGTAGCGATGAAAGAAATGATTGCGATGAGCTATGGCTGCAGCACAAGCTGGAGAAAACCATGACGAAGAATGAGGTTTTAACTGATATTTCCCTGACGGAACAAATAATTGTATTGCTTCAGATATTATTGAAGTAGTTTCATTAACACAATCATCAACTGAATTGGAAAGAATTTTTTCCCATGGGACAGACTGAATGTGATTTTGAAATTTTAGCCAATCCGCAAGATCATATCTAAAAAAGGATCTATGCATGGGATGTTCATGGGAAACTTGCCTATTGAAATTAATTTTGACCTCCAAAACAACATAGTCAGAACGACCCAGTGGAGCGCTATGAGATATCTTACAAATTTCAGGGTTAGAGGTCAAAAATAAATCCAACAAGGAGGGCAATTGACTTGAGTGATCAGGAATGCGGGTTGGAAAATCAACCAATTGCGAGAGAGACTGAGATACTGCAAAGTTATAGGTTTCGATACCAGAGCTACTTGTTCCATTCGAGAATCTTAGCCATTGTTTATGGTGAATGTTAAAGTCACCAAATACAAAGATGTTGGTTGAGCGATGATTAAGAAGAGCTAAGTCAGCAGACTTTGAAACTGATTTGATAACAGAACAGTCTTGAGAAGATGGAGAGCGATAGAGAAAGAACAAAAAACTAGTTGAATGTAGAAGAGACAAACGAAAACACATGAAAGGATGATTGGGGTCTTCCAGGTCAATTTCACGAAATATTGGTAAAGTTTCCTTGACATAAACTGCTAGACCATGCATATGAATAGAGGAGTCCAATCTAAACAGAGGTAGGTATCTAGAAACAAGGAAATCATTAGAAGATATACCAGCATTTAGGTTAGATTCGCAAAGTGCTAATAAATCCGGATTATTTTTTATCAAAAAAGCCTTCACATCCGAATAATTGGTACGAAAACCACGAATGTTGCTAAAAGCTAAGGAGAATGGAGGATGAGTATTCAACTTTATTTTGGCTTTGTTGTTGCGTTTTGATTTAAAGAGGGGTTTTTCTTTATTTGTTTTACAAACAAATTCCACGGAGGACCTCTTACTCGGTAGACCCATTCCCCCGAACTATCACCAGCCTCCCTCTGTTTAGCTTCAACTCGAAGTTTGTTGAATATATCCCTTTCCTCCTTGCTCCTGTCTGGATTAATAAAGATATTTCCATCAGCTTCTTTCAAAATCCATTTGTGATTTAAGATGGAAATTTTTGTGTCATAATCACGCAGAGTAACTCGTAACGGTCGAATTTTAGCGGATTGCAAAAGACCGAGTCTTTCACAAATTTTAATATCGTCAATGCGAATATTAAGTCTAAGCTGATTTTTAATAAGACCCAATACCTGCAATGAGTTACTAACCGATTCAGTCTCTTTCAAACCATAAATTATCAAATTATTTTTGCGCCAGTTGTGATCTTCAATATTTTTAAAAATTTCTTTAGTTAGAATATGTTTGGAGTCTAAACAATCAACCTTGACACTATTTTTTAAATTGGAAATTAGAGTGTTTAGATTCAAGTTGTCATCAACTAATTTTTGAATTAATGAGGCGTTTGTCTCAATGCTGTCTTTGATGCTGGACAATGAAGATTTATATAAAGAATGAGACGCTTCGAGAGAAGAAAAGCGAGATTCAATTTTTTCAAAGTACGCTGCGCATCTGGATTCAATATCTTTTTCTACAAAGATTGCATTTAGAGCAGGTTTAGTGCAGTCCGGACAGAACCAAAAGTTATCAACTTTCTCATTGAGAAGCTCAATGATGTCCCTACTGAACTCACAACACTCACTGCAATAGTATTTTGAACAACGTGTGCAGTGCCTAAAATAAATAATGCTGTCAACACTGGTGCAATTATCGTTGGAACAATGGGCACTCAGATTGGAACGATTTTTATTGAATCTGTCAGGTTTTTTCAAAATTCGACCGAAAGATGACTTGTTAGATGACATGATAAATAAATAAAATGCATCAACTGTGGTTCGGGACACCATATGTGCCCACACTGCTGTCTCATCCATTGCAATTATTGATTGTGGGGTGTAATGACGACTTTCAGTTAAGCGACGGACTTCCAATACATACATGACAAGTTTATTAATCAAAAATGCAGGATCTTTTTGAGCTGTTGTGGTTCGTTGTCGCAAGGAACGACCGTTTCTTTTCATAAACATTTCCAGCCATCCACGTGATGCAACAAAAGCTTCTTTTGCACAATCGTCGTCCCCAACACTCTTATCAAATAATATTTTAGCTTTACGCATTATCAGTTTTCTCGAAACACGAAGTTTATTCTCTATGCGTTCGTGAACCCAATTCAATAATTTTTCTTCAACATCTACGTCCGTAACCCTTCGTCCGGCTCCTTCCAGTCGCTTTTTCACAGCACCACCTTTTAACGCTCGTGCATCAGATATTTTCGTTTGTTTTTTCTTCCATTCTCGTACTCTTTTTTCTTGGCCGCTGCTCTGTTACTATTAAGCTCCGCAAACTTGATAACTTCCAATTTAAACCCCATTTCTCCCTTGTGAGAAGTGCTCTTTTCATGTTTATCCTCCATTTTTGATAACAGTTAAGTAATTATAAATGTGGAAAGCGTATCATCATTTCTAACGGCACGTGAAACGACAGGTGGTAATTTGGTAAAACCTGTTACAACGGGGCGATCGCATCACAGTTGATCTATTCAAACAAGAATTTTTCTTGAGCTAATTAGTTTAATTCATAATTGTTTTAACAATTGTTTTGAGCAATGTCACCTGTCGCCATAACTTTCACGCAATCTTTTCAACCAAAACGTCAGGAAACGTTTAGCAGCTCAAACTTTTTATATTCAACAGTTGTATTGAATTGAAGCGCATGTTCTAAATCTTCGAAGAAGTTAAAGATAAACATGGCTAGAATTATGAGAGTTCGAAATGGTTTATCAAATTTTGTTTGACACAAACATTCATGGCCACCATGTGTATAAAGATATTTGGAAGCCAAGGATAGGTGAATTTCTCAATGTAAAATTCGATACAAGCAAAGATGCCCATGATTATGATAAACACGCTTTGGGAATTTATGCTGATGAGACTTTAGTAGGTCATGTGCCAATAGAACTTTCATCATTATTACACTTTTTTCTTGAAGCTGATGAGCAGAATCGTCTGATTTGCCAAGTAGTTGGAAAACGGAGACGTGAAGTTGGTCTGGTGGTTGCAGCGAAGTTTTTTGCTTTCTCGGAAAATAAAAGATCGGCTGAGACCTTGGATCGTGAAATAAAGAAACGAAAAGAACTATTGACTTATTTCGAACTTACGTACGAGCCTGAGTTTGTGAAAATTATGAAATTTCCCTGGTTTATGAAAGATAAAAAATAATTTAGAAGCTAAAAAAACGTATTGTATTGTATAACTATCCTTCTGTATGGGTTACTGCTCTTTTTCTAATTAGCGCCGCTTTTCTAGGTGCGTCGCTAATTAGAGGGCGGCGCTAATAACATAATTTTGCTCCAAGGTGCGGCGCTTATTAGAGGGCGGCGCTAATATGAGGCCCGGCGCTAATAAGAGGAAATACGGTAGCTCATTTTATAACCCTAACCTAACCCATTTCATAACCTTAACCTAACCTAACCTAACCTAACCCATTTCATAACCCTAACCTAACCTAACCCATTTCATAACCCTAACCTAACCTAACCCATTTCATAACCCTAACGAAATTATCTGCGATGAAATGAATGCGACGAAATGAATGCAACGAAATGATCTGCGACGTAATGAACGGTCACCGGGGCGTACCCCCTTTTGAAACTATGTGCCCTTTTCGACAAAAAAATAATAATAATAATTTATGATCAACAAGAACAAGAGGTAATTTCAGCTGCAATACTCCTTCCTGACATCAAATGTTACACCATATGTCTGTGGTTGACAACTGGTTTTACTTTCCCGCGAAAAAAGATAACATTCAATTGATCGATTGATTAAAAGAAAAGGTAAAAACGGTCGCCGTGCAATAACTGTCGCCGTTTTTGTTCTTTTGTCGCTATTGTTTTAACCAATTTGCAAAAGCAATATTTATGGTGAATTAAAATTACATTGCACGCCGGGGGCTTTGCTTCATCGTCGGAGCCCAAATTAGCAAAAGTTTTGAAAAAATTGAGCCCTTTTCATTCTTAAGTCCCTCCCCCTTTTAATATTCACGGTAGCCCCTGCTTCCATCACTTTGATGTCCTGATGGAAACGCTTATTACCAAGAAAGTTATTTACCACATTAGCAAATGCATTCCATGCACGCGCCTCAATGGCAGTCATAGTGGTCACGAAGTGGTGTTCCTTGAGCAACGTTCTGATCTGAGGCCATCAAATATTCCTGCTTTAATTGCATTTTGCGAACTATGCTTTTCAAGCTGCTTTTGTGCATGATTACTCTTAAGTGAATGAGCACTTTTGCGTAATCCACCAATATGGTCCATGCAGATTGGAATAAAACGTGATGTGATAGGGGAAATCTGAGCTCAGATTCGGATTCAGCACCCCAAAGTTACCCTAAATCAGTTCTCAAAGTCCATGCAAGAAGAAAAAAAAATGCAAGTGTTATCACTTATCGGTTAATTGCGTTATTATTCATAATTAAGGGGTAACCCCCCAAAAAAAATTTTTAATTTGATATCTAAGCAAAAATACAAGATTTTTATATTTGGTAACATAATTTCAAGCTTAAATACGAAAAAAAAATTCAAAATGGTAGCCGGTTGCCACAGTAACTGAGAAAAACCCCCAAAATTGAGAAAAATCATGGTTTACGCTGGCCAAAATATCTTGAATAAATGAGATTATTATGATTTAAGATTTTCAGGGTTATTTCTTAACATGTTTAGGAGAACGAGTTACAGTTTTTATAAAATTTATAGATCTCTTATTCCGCTTCGCCAAAGTTGAGTGATAAAAGTTTCCTAAATTTTTGTCGCTCGGATCATGGCGTGTAAAAAAGTGTATTAAAAATAAAATTTTTGCTTCGTTCATTTTGTAACATTTGATGAAAGGAAGAAACTGTGAAAATTTCATTAACAGAGCTTTAACGGTTCCTGAGATATTTTGGCTGCCGTGTGAAAAAAACACATTTTGAGAAAAACGCAAAAATAAAATAAAAATACACAAAAACCGTGGAAACAATCCCATAATTTTAGTTTAAAAGCCTAAAAATAGTATATATAACCGTCATATATTGGTTAAAATGCACCAGCTTTGTGTAAGCTTTGTCTACTTTCTTTAAATCCATCATTTTTTACCAAATTCTTAGCCCGTAAGACTTGTCGCATTAACTTATTATGTTTCTCCGCTTTATATTCAGCAAACTGCAGCTTTCTTGCATTTAGCACCTTACATCTTCTTAAAGTAAATACACCAGGAATCAGTCCTAAGTTTTCATAAATTAGTATGCTGGGTTTCATACCAATATTCAGATTAGCAGCAGGATCATACACACCAAATTTCACATCGCTTTTGCCAGGAGTCATTTTGTTTGGCTCAACAATTAACTCCGTTGCAACATCAGACATTGTTTGTTCACTAACTTCTTTTGTAACCACAGTCACTTTATTCATAAGTTTCTGATAGTTATTTTTTTGTCATCGGTTTCGGTAGATTCATGAAATGTGTAAACTTTTCGATTCCGGCATGAGCATGTGATCCCTGACAAAAACCCCCAAGACAAAAACCACCGGACAAAAACCCCAAAGACAAAAGCCCCCAAGACAAAAACCACCGGACAAAAGCCCCCAAGACAAAATCTTACATAATTTTTTTCTGTTTTTTCTTACATTTTCTTCTTCTTTATTTACTATTTTTAGTTACTTGTTACGTACATAATGATTTTCTTGCTAACTTTTCTTAGCTATCCTAGCTAAAATATTTTAACTTTGTGAGAATCACAAACAAAACAATAGTCTATGTCTTATGCTCCTCATACAGAACTGTCTAGACAGAGAACCGCCTAGACAATTTGTAAACAACTTGCAAATAAAGATTATTCTTTCTTTGACAGGTGCAACTCTTAATTTCATTTCAATGAAGAAGATGCTTCAAATTTTAGTGAAACATTTTAAAAGAAAGACTAGCATTGAGTTGCTGTTGTTTGATAAAATATTTTTTTAATTTTGTTTATTTCATTTCTTTTTCAAAATGCTGAAATACACTTATTCTCCAAATCTGTTTAATAAATATATCCTTTAAACACAATTATTTTCTGTTTTAGAAAATAAAATGAATTATATTACAAGCAATAAAGGTGGGAGAAAGCTTTGTCACGAAGGATTTATGTATACAGTAAAAGCAACAACCAACACATCATGTTCACAAAGAAGATCATTAGATTGTAGAGGTTTGCTTTGCGTAGACATTAACGACGATGAAGAAATATTATCTCAAACGCCACATATCCATCTCGGCAGTCATGCTAAAGTAAAAATCGCAAAAGTAAAACAAAAAATACAAGCTGATTTAACACAAGTAGCAGCTGCAGGTGGCAGTACCCAACAAACACTTTACAACAATTTAGCTACCTTTAACTGTAGAAGAAAGAGGTGAATTTGGTAACGCACAGTCTGCCAAAAAAAGTTTTAACCGCTATGTTGCTAATGGACGGCCCAAAACCCCTGAAACATTGGAAGAACTTGAGATTGCTGGTACGTGGGCTCAAGACACAGATGGTAATATGTTTTTAATCCATGACAATCATAACAACGATCAGAGGATTATTGTTTCGGAAATGAAAACTGTCTGCGACATCATTTTAGGGCCCACACTTGGTACATGGACGGTACATTTAAGGTTGTGTCAACCCTCTTTCAACAACTCTACGTCATTAGAGCCCCTCTTGACGAGTCAGCAGTATCGTTAATGTATGCACTGATGACTTCCAAATCAGAAGATAGCTACTTAGAACTGTTTAATATTATCAATGATAAATGCAACAATCTTGGTTTCCAGCTAGACCCATTAGCAATGATAGTAGACTTTGAAAAAGTTGCCATGAACGCAATTTACACCTTTTTTGGGCCTCATGTTGAAGTGAAAGGATGTTTTTTTCACTTACAAGAGAAAGTACAAGAGCTTGAATTACCACAGCAGTATATCGATGAAGACGAAATTAAACTGTTTTGTGGAATTTTAGATGGACTAGCATTTCTAATAATAATAAAATGACTTAAGGGGTATTTTTTTTTGAGAATGTTGATAAGTTTTGGTAATAATTATTATATATAAAAATAAATAAATATTATATATAAAAAAAATGGGAAACAGTGCAAAGTCTGCGGACATTTAAATAACCCAAAAATCTTGAAGTTCATACAAAAGTAATACTAAATATCTTTACCGGACATCAAAATATCCTTTATAGGCCAAGTATCAAAGAAAAACAAATCAACTCTTTCATGTTATCTTTCTTCGTCACTCATCCACCATTTTATTGGAAATCGAAGAAGCGTTTGAAAGTATAAAACGCATGCATCTCATCCCGGGGGTTAATGCTAACAGACTATGCTATGTAATGCTATATAATGCTATATATAAAAATGAACCCGTTGTTAAAATAATTTTAAATAAATTTCTTTATATAGGTATCTGAAATATAGAAAACGTGTTTTATTTTATTTTATTTTGTAAAACAATATAACTTAATACGAAATAAACCCCCTGATATTCCAATGTTTATCATTACGCAATGCAAATAATGAGCGGAAAAATAATAAAAAATATATATATATATATTAGTTGAAGGTTGAAAAACTAAAAAATGTCAGCTCAGGGTACAAGTTCTCAGGGTTCTCATCGGTTAAGTTTTTCACCAAGAAAGAAAAAGAAACAGATCTGCATAATTCACCAACAGCAAATTAATCAATCACTAAAACTCTAAAGTTCACAGAAAAGCACTGGAAAGAGTAAAATATGCGAGGTATATTATTTTTATCTTGTGGGTTTAATTTTTATTATCATTATTATTGTTGTTGTATTGCATATTAAAGGCATTTCTCTATAGTTCTTTTATTGTTTCATTTTACCCGTACGAAATTGTGCTATTTCTATTGATTAAAACAATAAGGCCTAGGTATTTTTTAATTTTGTACTCTAGCCTGGTTCCGCAAAATTATATTTTCTTTTGAACATATGTACCACCATTCGGAAAACCGTTTTTTTCCTTTAGCAAAATACGGAAAGATGACAAAGTAATTAAATTACTCAGTGAAGATAAATCAGGTGTTTGGGAACTACAGTTTCACCAAAAATGCTACAATCAATATACTCACATCAAAACCCTGAAAGATTGGGACAGCAAATAGGCAACGAAGCCGAGGAGCATACCGTCGAAACAACTGGTGAATTGCAAAGAAGTTCATGTCGTAAAAGAGACCGATCAGGTATTTTGCATTTGCATTTGATATCATTTTCAGAAATAATTTGCAATGGAAACCTTCAGAAGATAAAAACTTAGATTAACATTTTGCGGAGTAAATATTAAGTAATATTAAGTAAAAGTAATAGTAATAGTAAGTAATATTTAAATATAATTTCTTTGATAAATCCCTTGTATTTTGCCAGGGTTATGCATAATATTAATCCGTGTTTAAAATTACGGTTGTAAGAAGTTATTAAAGATGACCATTCTGTTACTTATTATTACCTTGCATTTTTAGGTAAAGTTATAGCTGATGTCGAATATTGAGTATGCTACAACCCTTGAAACCTGTGGATATGAGGCTCTAACAAAATGTGTAACGGAAAGTGCCGTCACTCTCAAAGTCACTCTCAAGTTATCAACTTCGATGAAAAATAGCAACGAAAGTCTCCTTGCTTATGTAACCAGTGTGGATTGGAGAAATATTGTGGCACTTGAGCTGCATTACCATCGTTCATGTTATAAAGACTTTATTCGAGTGATTAATCGTCATAGCACCGAAACTATCAAAGACGACCGAAGGCTACGCTAATTTAGTTGAATTTGTCCAATGTTTAGAGAGAGAAAACTGCACAAAAACCGAATATGGCGAATGTTTATACAACGCGAAATCCACTTTTCCAGTTTAACGCGAAAGATTATTTTACGCGAAATAGATTTAATCGAGTGATTCGCGAAAGTAAATCCCTAAAATTTCGCGTTTTTTTTCCTCGCAAAACTTTCTCTCCGTAAAGTGTACTTCCTTTACTTGTAAATAATCTGAAACATAATATATTTAATTGTTAGACGCCTTCTAATCGTTTTTAAGACGTTTATAAAATGTTTATGACGTACACGTTTTTTTTTAATAAGAATCCAGTCTATAAGAAACCGGACGCTCATGTTTGCCAAAAATTAAGTAACTCCTAAGAAACTTAGGCAGGCTGAAACCTTTCAAGAGTTTTGAAACTTTTGTTATTCTTATTATATGTATACATAAACAACGAAAAATTTGGTCGTGACAAAATAAAAGTACAATTTAAGAAATTTTTAGGGTCAGAATAGATAAATTTTAAGAAACTTTTGAGTCTCAAAATGACCAAATTTTAAGAAACTCGAGGCTCAGGCCGTTGCTTAGGTTTCTTATAAAAAAAACGTGTATTGTGTTAGCTTTCGTTCTTTTGAAACCGAAATATACGTAAATTTGCTTTGAATTGATGACGTCACTAAGCAAACTTTGCTGCCTTGTAACTTCTGATACCATTATTTTTAACAGGTAATGTAAATATTAAATTTGATCTACATCCAATTATCTTTTGAATGGTGTATTTAGTTATCAAAAATGACGTCATAATATTTTATTCCTTTGGCGTGACGTCATCATTTCTTAAAATACCCCTAAATACCCCTGTAAAGAATTTTTTGAAAGCCGGTAAAGATTTTCCTCTTAGTTAGGGTTGGTTTGATGTTTTACAACTACTTTTATATTGTCCGCAAGTTTTCCAGTATTTTTTTGTCATCAGTTCCCTGTCTAAAATATGCTCAAAGAGCGCGCCGGGGAAAACAAACCGATATTTTTACTTAAAAACGCAAAAGAAAAAATATGTTTTTAAATTAAAGGGCGTTAATTTGATGTTTTCTTGTTGTTTTTTTTAAAAAAAATTATCCTTAAAGAAATATAACACATACGACTAACATGCCAGATGTTAATTCATAGTTATTGTTAAAATGGCGACGCGCTATTTCTCATTTAAAGTTAACCAGTATCATATTTCTGTCTAACGTCCTCGGTTTTTGCCATATGACTCAAGTGCAAATGTACATTTTTGAAACAAATCTTTGCTATTTCGCAATTTGGAACCCATACTTTTGCAAAATTGTTGAAGTTGAACGCGATGAGAGTTTTAAAGACGTTGTTGTCGAAAAATTAGTGAAATTTCATCGCAGGCACATTGCTACTGAGTTAATTACAAGAAGACTCGAGATAGATTTTAAAGAAGATGAACAGGTCATGGAACTCGTATAACACTTAAGTTTTTATTACGTCTGTTAAAAACACAAGACAACAAAGTAATGATTGGATGCGACAACAACAATTGCAAATACAAATGGTTTCATCTTTCGTGCGTAAAAAAAATTAAAAGACTAAAAAATTAAAGGAACATGGTATTGCAGAGAGTGTAAAAGAACAAAAACAATGTAAAATATTAACTAACTATAAAACTCATTGTGTATATACTTTTCATAAAAAATATTTCTTTCTAAAAAATCGTTTTTCATTTCAACTACAACAAGGTTCAGTACTTGGTCCTCTTTTATTTTTAATTTACATTTAAATGATTTTCATGCCGCTGTAAAATACTCATCTGTACAACATTTTGCAGACGATACAAACTTACTTTACTGCGATAAATCATATATCAAAGTAGCATATAAAATTAATTGTGATCTAAAAAATATTACGGACTGGTTAAATGCAAATCGAATCTCGCTGAATCTAAATAAAACGGAATACATTTTATTTCATTCTCCAAATAAAACAATAGATTCGAATTTTAGAATTAAATTAAAAGGTAAAATAATTCATCCCTCAGCCGAAATTAAATACTTAGGGATAACCTTTGATAAACACCTGTCCTGGATAAACCATGTAAATACCTTAACCAATAAGCTAAGAAGAGCAAATGGCATGTTGAGTATCATACGTCATTATGCAAACAGCAAAACTTTAACCTCAATTTTCTATGCGATATTCTTCTCACATCTCTCATATGGATCAGACAGACAAAATATCCAAACTTAAAAAAGGTTACATCCCTTCAAAAAATTGCATTAAGAATAATGAATTTTTCTTCGCGTAAAAAACCCTCGACAATAATATTTAAAGACCTTTCAATTCTTAAATTCAAAGACCTGATTAAACTCAACAATTGTTTATTAATTCACGACTTTATAAATGATTGCTAACCAACAGCCATATCGCATCTTTTTATTAAAACTTATTAAAAAGAAGTACAGTAAATTCAAAACTAGCCATCGATACGTTCAATACTGTAAGGTACGGAAAATCTTCAATCATTTACCAGTGTGTTAAAAACTGGAATGATATGGTTGATAACATTAACTCGATTTTCAAGAACACCGAAAATATTGAAATGGTAAAGATCAATGAAATTTCTCGATATAAACTTAAAAAGTATTTCTCTCAAAATATAATATTATCGTACGAGTAGATACCTTATTAATAATTACTGCCCTCTTCGAACATACATCTCACTTTTTAATTATTTTAATATTTTAAAGTTGTGGATATTTTTCTTATTAATACGCTAATGTTATTTTTGCTAGTTTAAATAATAAATTAGACTATTTTTCTAACGGATTTTTTACTCGAATGCTTTTGAAAATATGCTTACTCGCCTAATTCTTTATTTTAAAAAGATGTCATTCCTTTGCCTAGTTAACCTATTGAATGACACCATCAAATTTTCCTTTCATTGAAAATCAAACATTTTATTATATTTAAGAGAGAAAATGTGTATATTTGTTGTTTTTGGAAAATAAAAGTTTTGTTGTTGTTGTTGTTGTTGGGATAACAATACTACACACACACACATATATAAATAAAGAAATAAACCAAGTATCGATGGAAACAAAATTTTGTCAGTTTTCACTGTATACAATTCCACTAGCCGGATTCACCAATATTGCACACACATTAACAATTTTATCAATAGTGGGAACTTTATTCTCATATGATTCATTGGATTTTGATTTTATAAATACTATAAGCAAAGGACCTTCCAAAAGCTTGTACCTATTTTTCATGAGCCCAATAACTCTTTTAATATGTATTCGAATACCAGCAATTTTCCTTGTCACATGATAACTGGAAGTTCCCTTTTATGAATTCTAGGATGACTAACTCTACAGAACAGACTGCTGCAAAATCATCAACTAGTGTAAAACGTCTATCTGCTAAAATTTGGTCTCCTGGATGATGTAAATTAGAGCTGATGTAACCAGATTCTCTCACAACCTTTTTATCGGTTGCACGCCACCATATCCTTTCGAAACAAAACTAATAGCTCCAAGTGGATTACATGCATGGTTGTGGTAAACTTAAAATTGCATAGGTAGGTAAATGCAAATGTGCAAAGACCAGTAAAGTACATATATATTGTATCATTTGCACACAAAACATCAGGGTCATACTTCGCGAATAATACCTAAATAAATTGGAAAGAAACAAATATATTGCATGTAACAACAGCAAAAGTATGAGTATATAAATACAGTGTTGTAGATAGATAGATTGCCGTAGATTTTGTGATTGTGAGAGGGGAGTGGGGCACATGTACCGATGAAAAAATTATACTTTGAAAATTATTTGGGGGAGGAGGGCTGTTGGACAGGTGTACGGCCAACTCGGCCAAATGCCAACTCGGCCTGCCGACTCGGCCTACCAACTCGGCCTAAGCCGATACCAGCTCGGCCTAACTATGAATTTGATGTTCCTTTACTATATTCTTCAATTATTTTTGTCTTAATATGTTTATATATTATTGTTCAATCTATCATGTGAATATCAATACATTTGGTCCTCTAATGATATCTTTAGAAGACTTTTTGTCGGTATATAGCGAGATTTCCAAACGCCGATAGCTATATTGATTTGGCTGAGTCAATTACGTACAAAATGAGGACTCGTCTGTTTGCTCGACGAAACGAAAGCATGCTTCGAACTGCTTGTGCCCACTTCGTTGTCAGGTTCAAGATCAACGATAACAGTGGTTTTGTCATATGATAGGCAAAAATATCTATCTAGTAGACCTAGATCCTAATGTTGGGGAAATTTAACGACCAAGAAAATTAACTTTCTTTCTTTATTTCATATTTTGTCTAATCAATGTAGAAAAGCCCAAATTTTTATCGTAAAATAAAATTCCGATATATCTGACCAATCGGGACTTTATTCTTTATTAATTCCGCCGATCTTGATCAAGAAACGCAACCGTCATGACCCAAACAGTCGAGTCCTCATTTTGTACGTAAATCGGAAATCTAGGCCGAGTTGGTAGGCCGAGTGTATATATATATATTAGGTTCCCATCTTGTTCCATCTACATTAATTCTTTTTACAGCTTGCACCCACTTTTCATACCTTTCTTGGTACTTTATTTTGTTTGGAAACATAAAAAAGACAACTTCTTCTCCACTTGATAACTGTGATTAGAACAGTCAACAACGACGCAACACTTTGGCATTTTTTCTTGTTTTTACTTTAAAAACGCAGCTTTTCTCTTAAAAAAACCTAAGAAACTAATGTGTTCATGTAGTTTGTTTTCCCTGGCAGAGAAAATATTTGTCACGTGATATAATTATGCGGATTGAAATTGAGAATACCAACATCTTGTTTACAACTAAAAATTCGGCAATCTTAGATTTTTGCGCGCACTTACTTAAACAAATATTTATTTATTTTTCCCAACCTAAGCACGGAGGCATTCCCGGCACGCATACAATTATAAATTTTATCGGCATGATTATTTACCCTCGTGCACTCCCCACGAGCTACAATTTATACATTATTACAATAAATTCATAAATAAAATTTAAAAAATCACTTTACTCATATCAAACTACTCGGTTCTTATTGGTGTATTGAAGTCATTGTTATCAATGTCCCTTATTGTTGCAACTTTTATACTTCTAGAACCTCTCAAAGATCGTATTGTGGATCGTAATAGCGAAAATGAAATCAGTGTTCTAATGTTGTTCGTTACAATTGAGGTTGCAACCTTACGCTTGTCAGCAATCATTTTTGCAAGTCTTTTGTAAAAGCAAATACATTCTTTCCCCATGCCGCCATTTGCCGCAAAAAACAAAGGAGTGAACGAACCATTCTCGACCCGAATAACACGTTCGCCATAATGCCGTTTTTTTCGTTTTCATTCGATTTGAAGCATTTCTCAACTTCCAGTTTCCTGTGTCTCTGACCAAAGAGATTGAACACTCTTACATCAAAAAATGCTCTTTGGACCAGTTGTCCAGAAGTTGAATGCGCTGATATCGAGTCGAGCTTCCTTTCTGTTGTTTGCCTGAGGTGGGAGTTCTTCATTGTTCAATTCCAAAAGAATCGGCTCTTTTCTCACATCGACACAAACCTCATTCAGCAATTCTGCAGTGATATCTCGAACTTTATTGTGTCTCAATGTTACGAAGCCGCCTTTCTTGCAAGATAGTGCATGAGCGATGTCGAAGGAAGATCCACAGATACATTGAGATGGAACTCTATCTAGCGGCCAATCGTATCGAATACGAATGGCGTCCCAAAATTCCTGTTTCGTCACCTCGTTACCGAGATCTTTAATGGATATTGTTGTTAACCAATTCGAAACCCCTTTTTGGTTGAGAGTTTCCATTTTCCTTTTTGTCTTCTAATCTGACGTGTTCAGGAACTGTTGGAGTTTCTCTTGATACCTCTTCCCACGTTCCGCTTTGATTTGATGTTTGGTACTGCTTGCACTGTCGTTTGTTCCAAAGATCAGGTTTTGCAGATTTGTTGTTATCTTCGCTGAATCTTGGTGGTCCATTGCCTCTGCTTCGGAGAAGACTTTTAACCCCAAGCCACCAAGGCGAGATGGCAGTGATAACAACTGTCGTTCTGCATCATTAACTATATGATCTCCGGTGAGAGCTGGAATCAATTTGTGGCGCACTACTTCATTGACCTTTTTCAGTTCATCTTTGATATCAGGAATAGTTCGTAAGAAGTACGTAAGCTTTTGGTAGCTAGCGACGTATGCAGCGTAAGATGCTTGTGGATGAGTTGTTGCAATTTCTGCCAAAAGGGCGATTTCGTTCGTCCAACCGTTGATCTTGCTATTAACATTTTTCTTTTTGTTCTCATTCGTGCCGATCACTGCTCCGAGATGTCGTTCACCTTCGACTGAAATTTGAATAGCCGACCCTTCAAACACTCGAGTAGCTTCTTCCATTTTCTCCTCTTTCACTATCAGCCAAGATTTTGTAGGCTGAGGAAAATAACCATAATTTGGACCAATCCTGAAAAGGTTGTCCCACTACTTTCTTAACACTCTTAAGTTTCCTGGTGCCGCAATGTCGTCGGCGAAACCAACCATCTTGTTGTGGTCGTTGTGCATAGCCAGTAATAGAATGTTCATCATCGGTGTGATCGCAATCGCAAAGATGGCCATTCCCAAGAGGTAGCCTTGTGTCGTGCCTTCTTGCGACTTCAGCTCTAAGCCTCCAATAACGAACAGTCTTGCTGGAGTCGCATAACAGTTTCTCACGTACATCGATATTTCATAACAAATATACTGGATGTTATGTAAAAGTGCATTTCTGTTCATGCTGTTAAACGCGTTGGAAGCATCGACCAGGATGACTGCATCTGTGTTTTCGTGTTCGAACATTCTTCTCATAGCGTGTATTGCTGCTTCACTACCTGAACTACGGCCACACATTTGAGCATTTGATGACGCATTTGCAACATCCTCGGAAAACATGCTCATTACTACCTTTCCCATAATGCGTCGTAGAACCTCTCCAACCCCAATTGGTCGAAAACCCGGTTTTTTGTCGAGTGGGACCAGTCTTGAAGCCAATTCTTTGATGCAAATTGATTTTATTACCAAAGCTATCGCCTTTCGTAGGGCGTTTCCTGCTTCTCCGTGATCTCTCGATATCAATATCCGTCTCCATCCGTCTGCATCAATGCCAGAAAAGGACCAGAACCTCCTCGAGTCATTTTCGCAGTTCAAAAACCGTCACCGCATGGTGACAAAGATTTTTATAAGAGAAAATTTTTGTCCTTATTCTGAAAAGCTTTCCTTTTTTGCCGTATGTTAAAGCGGGCAAATCTCATCTCAGAAACATTCTCTCTCAATGGCAAAGTTTTTATTAAACGTACCACAAACGAGAACAGAATTTTAGTTGACCATGTTAATACATTGATCAATTTATATCCTGATTTTCAGTTTTGATATTTAATGAACCTCCTAGCTTGATTAATGTTTTGATTAATGCTTTTTGTTATTCCAAAGTTCGTTTTTATTTCTGCTAATTAACAAAACCAGTTTATATATATTACAAAACCAGTTTATATATATAGTTTTTCTCTTTCCATGAAAAGATGTTTTTGCAAAGTGTGCAACAGAATTATTAAAAACAACCACCATGCAATACAATGTGATATTTGTAACTCTTGGATACATAAAAAATGCAATGGATTAAATGACATTGATTACCGTTTATTACAATCAAGCGTCTCTAATTGGTTTTGTATTTCATGCACAAGTGAAATTTTTCCATTCAGTCACATTTCGGATAATGAACTTTTCCAAGTCTTCAACTCTAATATAATTATAGACTCAAATGAAATTCCTGCTAATATGAAATTTCTTCCTTCTTATGACCGCAACAAACTCTTTTCTAAGTTCAATGACTTTTTTACCACAAATTGCGTTGATAATTCAAAAGAAGGAAATGACTTATATTCAAATTTTATAAAGTGTAAGTATTTCAATATTGATGACTTTGTTTCCTCCAAATTTGACAGCAACAACTCTTTTTCGATTTTTCATTTAAATATATCTTCGCTCAACAAACATTTTGATGAATTTTGTGTCATGTTACGTTTACTTAACTTTGATTTTAGTATTATTGGTTTAACCGAAACTAAACTAAAACGTGACGTTCAACCACCATTTCCAATATCATTAGAAAGTTATAATATTGAACACAGTCCTACTAAATCGTCTTGTGGTGGTGCACTTCTATATATTTCTAAAAAATTAAATTACAAACCAAGAAATGACTTGTTGATGTATAAAAAATTACACTCAGAATCGATTTTTATTAAAATAATTCGTCCAAAAAAGTAAACATTATTGTTGGGTGTATTTATCGTCATCCATGTATGTATATTAGTGTTTTTACAAATGATTTTATTCTTCCTCTTTTTTTCAAAGATAAATTCTGAAAACAAAAGTATTTTTTTACTTGGAGATTTCAATATAGATTTAATTAAAGTTAATTCTGATAATGAAACTTCTGATTTTTTCAACTTTATAACTTCTAATAACTTTCTTCCGCATATTACCTTACCAACAAGAATTACTGAGAAATCTAAAACAATTATTGATAACATATATTCTAACTGTTGTGATAAAAATATGTTGTCTGGTAACTTAATATCAACAATTTCTGATCACTTACCTCAGTTTTTCATTCAACCTAACTTTTATGCAACATTTGTTCTTCGTAAACACAACATCTTTCGTAAAAATACCACAGATTTTGATAAAAAAAAGGTTTTCTTTCTGAATTTAATAACGTAATTTGGGATGAAATTCTTGAATTTGATAAACTTAACACTGACAACAGTTTTAATTTATTTTTTGAGGTTTTTAACGGATTATTAAACAAGTATTTGCCACTTAAAAAGGTCAGTATTAAAAACTTCAAGCTCTCTCTCAAACCGTGGATAACAAAAGGTATTTTGACGTCAATAAAAATCAGGAATAAAATTTATCGCAAATATATTCGAACTAAAGATATTTATAACAAAATCAAGTTAAAATCTCGGTATAATTCATACAGAAACTTATTGACTAAACTATTAAGATGCAGCAAAAAAAAAACCATTTAAGAAATACTTCATTGATAACTCAAAGAACCTTCGAAAAATCTGGATCGGTATACAACGTTTAATAAATCTAAAAAGTAAAAAAGATTCTGTTCCAACTGTTATTCTAGATGATAATGGTGTTTCGCTGACCGATCCTGTGAAAATTGCTGACAAATTTAACTCATATTTTACGACAGTCGCACATAACATCCAATCTAAAATTCATTCATCTCATACAAACTTTAAAAAATACCTAAATAATCCGAACCTCAAAAGTATTTTTATATCTCCAACAGACGATACTGAGATTTCCTCATTAATATATAATCTAAGTAATGGAAAAGCTACTGGACCAAATAGTATACCTATTGTGATCCTAAAAGAATTAGGTAATTCAATTTCTGTCGTTCTTTCAAAGTTATTTAACCTATCTTTTACTACTGGTGTTTTTCTAAAAATTCTTAAAACATCTTCAGTTTTGCCGCTTTTCAAAAAAGGTTCTAATTTACAATCTCCAAATTATAGACCAATATCTTTGCTTTCAAACATCAGTAAACTCTTGGAAAAACTTATGTATTCTTGAATTTACAATTTCCTACATAAATTTATTTGCCTTAATGAATTACAATTTGGGTTTCGATCGAAGTATTCAACAGCTCATGCCTTATTAATTATAACAGAGAGAGGGAGAGAAGCTATTGACTTTGATCTTTTTGCATGTAGTATTTTTGTTGATCTGAAGAAGGCATTTGATACAGTCCATCACAAAATTCTTCTCGGAAAACTTGATCACATCGGTGCAAGAGGCATTGTTAATAAATGGTTTGCTTCGTATTTGCAAGATCGCCAACAATATGTAATGATTAACGGGTTTTCTTCATCGTTAAAGTCAATCAGATGTGGCGTTCTTCAAGGTTCTGTGTTGGGTCCACTGTTATTTTTAGTTTATATTAATGATTTTCATAATTGTATAAAGTTTTCAACAGTGCATCATTTTGCAGATGACACCAATTTGTTATACATCAACAAGTCAATAAAAACCGTAAAAAAAGTAAATTATGATTTACGAAGAGTAAATGATTGGCTTAATGCAAATCGCTTTAAATGCTAATAAAACCGAATTTATCATTTTTAAGAAATATCATAAAATAAATGATTCTGAAATTAAAATCATGCTAAATGGATCACGTTTAAAACAATCAACTTGCATTAATTATCTGGGAGTTTTAATTGGTAAAAACTTAACTTGGAAACCTCACTTAAGCGAACTTTGAAAAAAATTGAGCCAATCAAATAGCATGCTTTCAAAAAATTAGATACCACGTTAACACAAAAATTTTGAAAAGTTTGTATTTTTCAATTTTCTCGTCACATTTAACTTATTGTTGTCAAATTTGGGAACAAAAAAGAAGCATAAATTTAAATAAATTATGTTCTATTTAACGATCAGCTCTAAGAATTATAAATTTTCAACCTTTTAGATCAAATGTAACTGCTGCTTTTACTAAATTTAATATCTTTCCATTTTCGTCTACAATCAAACTCCTCAACACTATGTTTGTTTTTGATTCTTTAAACCAAAATATCTCCCCTTCGATTGACAATTTCTTCACTAAACTTTGTCATTTTCATCTTTATTCATCTCGCAATGCCTTAGCTAATGAACTTATGAACGCTAATGAACGGACTGCACAAAAACCTGCTCTAAATGCAATCTTCGTAGAAAAAAATATTAAATCCAGATGCGCAGCCTACTTTGAAAAATTGAATCTCGCCTTTATTCTCTCGAAACGTCTCATTCTTTAAATAATTCTTCATTGTCCAGCATCAAAGACAGCATTGAGACAAACGCCTCGTTAATTCAAAAATTAGTTGATGACAACTTGAATCTAAACACTCTAATTTCCAATTTAAAAAATAGTGTCAAGGTTGATTGTTTAGATTCCAAACATACTCTAACTAAAGAAATTTTTAAAAATATTGAAGATCACAACTGGCGCAAAAATAATTTGATAATCTATGGTTTGAAAGAGACTGAATCAGTTAGTAACTCATTGCAGGTATTGGGTCTTATTAAAAATCAGCTTAGACTTAATATTCGCATTGACGATATTAAAATTTGTGAAAGACTCGGACCTTTGTAATCCGCTAAAATTCGACCGTTACGACTTACTCTGCGTGATTATGACACAAAAATCTCCATCTTAAATCACAAATGGATTTTGAAAGAAGCTGATGGAAATATCTTTATTAATCCAGACAGGAGCAAGGAGGAAAGAGATATATTCAACAAACTTTGAGTTGAAGCTAAACAGAGGGAGGCTTGTGATAGTTCGGGGGAATGGGTCTACCGTGTAAGAGGTCCGCGGTGGAATTTGTTTGTAAAACAAATAAAGAAAAACCCCTCTTTAAATTTAAACGCAACAACAAAGCCAAAAAAAAGTTGAATACTCATCCTCCTTTCTCTTTAGCATTTAGCAACATTCGTGGTTTTCGTACCAATTATTCGGATGTGTAGGCTTTTTTGATAAAAAATAATCCGGATTTATTAGCACTTTGCGAATCTAACCTAAATGCTGGTATATCTTCTAATGATTTCCTTGTTCCTAGATACCTACCTCTGTTTAGATTGGACTCCTCTATTCATATGCATGGTCTAGCAGTTTATGTCAAGGAAACGTTACCAATATCTCTCTTGCAATTGGTTGATTTTCCAACCCGCATTCCTGATCACTCAAGTCAATCGCCCTCCTTGTTGGATTTATTTTTAACCTCTAACCCTGACATTTGTAAGATATCTCATAGCGCTACATTGGGTCGTTCTGACCATGTTGTTTTGGAGGTCAAAATTAATTTCAATAGGCAAGTTTCCCATGAACATCACATGCATAGATCCTTTTTTAGATATGATCTTGCGGATTGGCTAAAATTTCAAGCACACATTCAGTCTGTCCCTTGGGAAAAAATTCTTTCCAACTCAGCTGATGATTGTGTTAATGTAACTACTTCAAAAATATCTGAAGCAATACGATTATTTGTTCCGTCAGGGAAATATCAGTTAAAACCTCATTTTTCGTCATGGTTTTCTCTAGCTTGTGCTGCAGCCATAGTTCATCGCAATCATTTCTTTCATCGCTACCGTCGTGATGCGACTGATCATAACAGACAACTGTTTATTGCTTCGCGCAATAATTGTAAATATGTTGTTCGTAAAGCTAAAACTGTTTTTGCTGAAAGAACTAAAAGATCTTATCAAATCCAAAGAAATAGGTTCTTGCAAATTTTGGTTTATTATCAAAACCGTCCGGGGTAGTTATGTTCATCGCTACCTTAAATCTGCATAACTTCTTCTGTAGCTCTTTACTCGCAAGTGGCCTTTTAGGCCTTGTTTTGAGCAATCTTCAATAAAAAATGAATGCAGTTGTTATTTTCGAAGTTGTATTTCCATTCAAAAGAATACATTTGCGACAAATTATCATTTCTTGCGACCGGCCTTTTTTCTCCGATTTTCATTTGGATTTCTTGTTTTCGTGTGTTTAACATGAACCCCAAGTGTGAAGGCCCGACTGTTTACGTCATTAAGAGAAAACGGGGAAGCACGACTTGCGTAGTCTGGGTCGAGAGGATTGACTTTTTCTCTTTTTTTCGGCAACCGGTCGTGTTTGATGTTTGCATCAGCGCAAAGGACCATGGTATTGTTGTTATGGCGACCGGATTTTGGTGCAGGTATCGGAAACTATAAAGTTATGTTTAGGTATAATAGTAGGGGTAAATTATGGTATTTTGTCAAGATTGTAGGCAAAAATTTTCATTATGGTATTTTGAAGGGTTATTGTATGGGGATTTCGAATTATGATGGTATTCAGTCTGGGAAGGTGGCAATCACTCAAGACTATGGCAAGGCACATATTAAGGCACATCTTTTCTCATGTTCCAATGAACACATAGGAAAAACATGTAATCACGGGGAATGCGAATGTATTGTTGACCTCAAAATGCAAAAATAGACCGTTAGTTACAACATAGCAAATCTACAGACTTTTTTTAGATTTTCCACTACCCCTGGTTTTGAGTGTTTGCCACCTCCCCAGACTGAATACCATCATAATTCGAAATCCCTCCCCACACAATAACCTTTCAAAATGCCATAATGAAAATTTTTGCCTACAATCTTGACAAAATCCCATAATTTATACCCCTACTATAATAAATATATTTATAGTTATCCTAAAAGAAAAAGGAATATATCTATCTCTACCTTCGTAGAGCGCTCTATAACATAATATATCGCGTCTGGGTCGAGTGGATTGATTGGATTTATAATAATTTGATTACCTGGCTGAAGATTGCTTTCAGAGCATGAAACAAAGTTTCTTCTATCTAATATACACACATAAGCAGACTACCTTGGTCCCTCGTATATTAAAGTTTCTTCTTCTTTTAGGGTAGTGGTACTCTATTGTTCCCTCCTCAGTGACGACAACTGCAACTTTCAACAGAGTTTTGTTGCCACAAGATGGACAAAACACAGACTCCATGTTCCGAGTCTCCCTGGAAATTATTTCAACTGCATCATAAATAAAAAATGAAAAGGCTTATTACGTAAACATCAATATCACAAACGATTCTTTTTATAAACCCGACTTGCTGGCCAGTCTCTCTAGATATTTTCAAATGGTCTGCCTTATTGAACCATTTTGTTGAGGCACACGGGAAAAGCGCGCTCGAGTACCAACTTACTTGTAACAACCATAACACTTGAGTATGTAATTGCGCGCGTTGTGTATCAACATACCGTGCACCGAGAGAACATGTAAACCCATCTGTATCAAAACATTCTAGAAACAATTTATGGATGCCAGATGTCAATTTTTCTGCGAATCAGCTGTTGAATAAATAAATGACGGCTAATGCAAATAACGGTATCAGTAACAAAGAATAATGACATATATAAATAAGAAACCCTTAATATTTTCACTGAAACAGAATCACAAATATTTCTTTTCATAAGAACTTTTCACCACACCTGCATAGCAAAATCCGTCGTGAGACATGCGCATTTCACGTGTGCACGTCTCAAAACCTCTTCATCTTCAACTCCCATCTTTTCTTTCACCTTAGAGATGTTTCTTGGTGTTATCCAGCCGTCATCATCCTCCATATTCTCATCATCACTTGAAGAAATACAATGTAGAAAGCGTTAATAAAACTGCTAATATTTGCAAAAATACAGCTAAAAGCAGCTGTGGAGAAATCAAAGGAATATATTTATTTGTCAGCATAAAACTGCGAATTTAAAAATGGATATAATTACTAAATTTACATCATCCAATAATAATAAGGTTAGCCTTGCTTTGACCATGATTGGCCGCAGGACGTTTTCATTGCTTACGAAGTATTATTTCAAAGTCGAGTAAGTTTATTAAAAATTCCCCCCAAAAAATCAACTTTGTCCGTGGAAATGATTTCTGTAATAAAATTATCATGATTCGAGATGTTTTCTACACAAGACTTGATTTATGTTTACATAAATGTTAAAATATATTATAAAGCATTATAAGGTATACATAATATTAATTAACACACAACTGACCTTTTTGATTCCCCCTCCATTTCTTCATCTTCAACAACTACACTTTCTTTCTCATCTTCTTCATGTTTTTCCTTAATTATAGGAAAGGAAAGAGGTGAAGAAACATAAAAACAAAAAAACATAAAAACAAAGAGAAGTAATCATCACTCAAACAACTGCAACTTGTTCCTTAAACTATGGCTTATTTAATTTACGCCCCTTTACTTATGTATTTTGTAAAACTTGTTAATTTGAATGGAGAAAACTTAATTCTGAAAAAACTTTAGTTCATTCCAGCTTAAACCATTTCAGTAATATAGTAAAATTTTACATAAGTTAATTGCAAAGTTGTGGTTTTAGATACAAAATGATACAAGCAGTGTTACAACATAAGCGTGCGTTACAAAACATGTGAAAACAATACGTTATCTGCTTAAAACCAATGAAAACAATACGTTATCTGCTTAAAACCAATGAAAACAATACGTTATCTGCTTAAAACCAATGAAAACAATACGTTATCTGCTTAGAACTAATGAAAACAATATGTTATCTGCTTAGAACCAATGAAAACAATATGTTATCTGCTTAGAACCAATGAAAACAATACATTATCTGCTTAGAACCAATGAAAACAATACTTTATCTGCTTAAAACCAATGAAAACAATATGTTATCTGCTTAGAACTAATGAAAACAATACATTATCTGCTTAGAACCAATGAAAACAATACTTTATCTGCTTAAAACCAATGAAAACAATACTTTATCTGCTTAAAACCAATGAAAACAATATGTTATCTGCTTAGAACTAATGAAAACAATACATTATCTGCTTAGAACCAATGAAAACAATACATTATCTGCTTAGAACCAATGAAAAAAATACATTGATTCAAAATTTAAAAAGTTTCCAAAATGTCAAAAATATTTCTTCTTCATCTTCGACGTAACTGTTGTCAGAGTTTGCACGGCCTACACCATAACAACCACCAAATACAGCAAAACAAACTAGACCATTATTTTTGCATGTCCACGTATTCGAAGCGCAGACTAAGTTAAGACTAACATGTTTTTATGAGAAATTATTTTTGAAAATTTTATTGTTAAAACCTATGCTCACTGAAAGGTACATCACCGTACATCACCAAAAAGGTACATCACTGTTGTATATCACCAGGAAGGTACATCACCATACATCACCAGGAAAGTACATCAACGTACATCACTAGGAAGGTACATCACCGTACATCACCAGGAAGGTACATCAACGTACATCACCAGGAAGGTACATCACCGTACATCACCAGGAAGGTACATCAACGTACATCACCAGGAAGGTACATCAACGTACATCACCAGGAAGGTACATCACCGTACATCAACAGGAAGGTACATCAACGTACATCACCAGGAAGGTACATCACCGTACATCAACAGGAAGGTACATCACCAGGAAGGTACATTAACGTACATCACCAGGAAGGTACATCAACGTACATCACCAGGAAGGTACATCAACATACATCACCAGGAAGGTACATCACCGTACATCACCAAGAAAGTACATCATCGTACATCAACAGGAAGGTACATCACCAGGAAGGTACATTAACATACATCACCAGGAAAGTACATCAACGTACATCACCAGGAAGGTACATCAACATACATCAACAGGAAGGTACATTACCGTACATCAACAGGAAGGTACATCAACATACATCACCAGGAAGGTATATGAATGTACACTAACACAAAGTAGCTATGACAAGTCAAAAAGAATTTTACAATTGATCAAGATAAATAACCCAAACTTCAGTTACTATTATTCGATATTGTGTGGAAATTATTGTCACTTACTCACACTTCATTGTGTTGAAAGAATTGGCAAAAAACATTTTTACATGAATTTACTGCCACAATTTCCAAGGAGTTCTATTTAATTTCCTATATTCATAATAACTTTTATAATAAAATACAGGAGGGTTATTACACTTTATCTTATTAACTATAATTTTGATTATCATTTGATGAAATTAAGTCCAAGAAACTGATAATAAGCTAAATGTATACTGCAGAATCTACTTTCAAAGAAAAAACATTTCTCTTCCATTTGATTAAAGGGTATATACTGGTAAAAAAAACCTACCAATTTCTCAATGTAAAATCCACTAATGTCTTTGTCAGAAGAAACTTTACTCTTGGACACAATTACATTCTAAAATTACACAAATCTCAGTTATTATAATCTAATTAAATCAATAAATTTGTCTATTAGATAAATATATAATATATATAATATAATATATAATATTGGATCATAATAAGTAAAAAGAGAATGTAATAATTTACCTTTCTTAATGGCTCAGTACGTATATGTTCTTTATCACAAAACTCTTTCTCCAACTGATATGTCAATGCAATAACCTTTAGATCAACAGTTGATAAACTTTGATAGTCACCAGTCTTTTTAGAGAACTCAACAACTAGAATTTTTTAAAAATTTACAAAAATTGTACATCTTTTCTTCATTATATATATTTATATTTTTAATTATATAATTTTATGGATAACATAAAAAAAACTATTTAAATGCAACAAACTATTTGGCAACAGCAAAAAACAATTTTAATAAATTTAACTACATAAGTGTTACTACACTAACTAGTTAAAGTTAGTAAAAAAGACTAAAGACTCCCTTCGTCTGGTGATGCCGATTTTGACCTTCTTAAAAGCTGTTTTCAATAAACCAGATAAATTCTATACATTTTTGAAGAAAGTTTTATCAAAGGTATTTTTGGTATTTTATTATGATCGTAAATTAACTGGTAACACTGTTGCGTTTAATGTTACAACAATAAAAGCAACAATAATAAAAAAGTGTTAGATTATAGGATATGTATATATTTGGTTTATTTTTTTATATAACAATTACAAGTTCATTGCATATTTGGAAACAGATTTCTGTTTGTGAATATGTTTAAGAGCCATTTTCTGAGAAATTCAGAGAATATGTGCTAAAATCAAAAGTGATATCTCCCAATTTTGCTCAAATTCAGATATGTTGGAGGTAATGGCGAAAGAAAAAAGCATGTATATAATTTTTTTTTCACTAAAAATGTGTAGTTCATGAGTTACAGCTGGTCAAACGTTCGGCCTATATAGTGTAAATAGTTCCTAGATGCAGATTTCTGGTTTTCAAGTTGAGTTTTAAAGGAATGGGAACAGTGCCCCCTAACTTTGTTTTGATATTATGGAAGTATAGACTGAATATTACAAGAAAAATATAACTAACTTAGGGGGCACTGTCCCAATGTCTAAATATCATCAGCCGAAACCACAACATTTTATATTTGGGACCTACTTTGAGAAGATTTTTCTCAGAATGTAAAAAATGCCCCCTAGGTATCTTATACTTTTTGGAAAGAGGACAAAATTTTGAGTAAAATGGTGTAGAGAAACTTGGGGGGTACTGTACCCAGAAATTTTTATGGGTAATCAAATTATCAAAAAAATACTTAACAAGTATGCAAAAAGCGGCCATTATGGGAAACGGCAAAAGTTAGAAGATTAAAGAGATGAAATTTTTAGCAGTCCATAGTACCATTGTTTAGATATTTAAAAGAAACTTAGGGGGTGAGCATACACAGTGGAAATATTTCACTTCAAAATGTGAAATTTAAAAACCCACTCTTTGATCAAACTAATGAACGTTCTACAACATCCTACCTTCTCATCTCTCGTTCAATTTACACTTAATTCCCTTAATTATAATTGTAACTACTTCCTGTCTCACTGTATTATATAAGCTTGTGCTTTAATTTGTTTGTTCACTCTGAAGATAGCTCATGAAACTTAAGAAATAAATAGAAATATAAGTTTTAAAATAACTTGTTGTTATCATGCTTCATACCTATTTATAATCAAACATTATACCCAAACCAACAATTCAACCCTTATTATAGCATTATTACCTACTTACTTTATATATACATGTATATATATATATATATCTTTACAAGTGGATAATATTTGTAATTTCTTTCGTTTGTCAAAGTTTTATAATTATTGACAATGTAATATAGAATTTATAGGTCTTGGAATTTTCACTGTGTAAGTGTATATATATATATAGATATATGCAAAAATTTTCCTTGGTCGCAAATTTCCCGCGTTTTGGCGACAGCACTTTTAGTGGCATATTTGAGACAATTTTAAGTGTATATTTTCGGTTTTTGCAACAACATCTAATTTGTAGAGTTAACATAATTGTCGAAGGTCAATTTATAGATACTACCTGCCCGAGTTCGGTAACATTCATACGTTTGGAACGTCATTTTGCAAGTTAAACCTTTTGTTTCATTATGTTATATCATTAACATTAAAATTGAATGGGAGTAATTAAACATTCATTACCAGACTTAAAAGATTCAGCAGACGGCTCACGAAATTCCAATTCATACGGTAACACAGCCAAACTTCGTTTCGTATTAACATCTCGAATTTCGCTAACAACTTCTTTTATTGTAAAAACCTTCTCTGCCAAATTCCGCATATCAACATTTCGAATAAACGCAGCAGAATCAGCAACAAGACAGGGCATACGCGAATTCGGAATTAGCGCCTCCATTTTGTTTTTGTTTTGCGGTGGGGAAAGTTGAACTTTCAATTTTAGTCAGGTATATAGCTGCTTGCAGAAAAAAATGAGAATCCAAACATTTTAGAGGGACAACTTATAACACAGCCAAAAACATTCACAATATATTCAGTATTAATGATTTTTTTACCGGAGCTCCTATGATTATTAATAGCATAAGATATTGCAATTATTAGATTCAACAAATTTTACATCCTCTTCTCTGTTTTTCTCCGCCATTTTGTCCTTCTATTAGTGATTCCGTACGGTCCAAAAACTACATTACGGCAAATGTATTTTTTTTCAGGGGGTAAAATTAAACAAAAAATGTTGCTTTCTTTTGCAAAATTCTATTATAAAAAGATAATTTGTTTTAAGAAAGTGTATTATAAATTAAATTTGTTGGATTCTTTAATTGATGTTTTCAAAACAAATTGTTTTTGTCATGAAATAGAATTAACTAGTTGTAACAAACCCCCGTCTTCTGATTCAAACGCTAAAAATCGAAAGTTCCATCGATCACGCGGGAAAAAAAAGTCAAAACAAAAAGTCAAAACATACTGAAATATGTAAAAGATGGGTGATAGTAAAGCAGGGTGCTCTAAAAGGCATCGATTAAGTTTGTCACCATCATCGAAATCAAAGGCAGAAGAAGCATGCCTAATTCATATAAAGAACTGCCCAAAAGAAGCAAAATTGAGAGGATTTTCCACGCAACGTTCAATAGATGCTGTAAATAATGCAAGGTAGGATACAAAGATTCAAATTCATCTTTTCTAATGCATCATTTCTTAATAGGGTATTGCATTAATTCTTTTATTATAAATCTACAAGCGCGTAGGGTGGGGGGGGGGGGGGGGGGTCGTTGCGTTGGGTGCGGACGACCCCTCCCCCCCTTTTGGAAAAAGTGCCGCTTTGGATATTAGACATTTTGGCAATCCTGTATTTTAGCGTCGAAAACAAAATAGTTATTTGTATGGTAATATGTCTTCATAAATTTTTAATAACTGCGAAGGAAAGTTTCGTAACAATGTGTCTGACGGTTCGAAACAATATTGTTTTACGTTTATTAAACTTTAATTAATTTTCGAAATAATTGTGTTTTTCGATTTTAAAAATTCTTTTAATATTCGAAACAATTTTGTTACGTTTTTTAAACTTATATTATATTAACGTTTTTAAATTTGCGAATTCGAGTCATTCGCAAATTATCTTGGAATGTTATTACGGTTGCGGGCATGGACATGCGATGTGCATTTGAAATGTTTTCGCACGTTCATGTGACAGAGCTTGTGTGTATTTGTTCAATATAAATTTTGTGATGAGCTACAGTGGACTCTCTCTATCTCCAACTCGCAAGGGGCCAACAGATTTGTTTGAGATAGAGAAAGTTCGAGATAGAGAAAATAACCGTAAAAATCGAAATTTTTACTAATAAAGCAAGAGAAACAATAAGGTTTATTAGGGATGTATTAGACTCAATTCAATTGTTGTTTATTCACCATATAAAAAATACAAAATTACATAGAAGAAACAAATTACAAAAAATATATGGTTGGTGTCACTCAATAGCATAAAGCTGAACAATGTAGTGACACCACAGTAGAAATATACCTAAAAAATATCTAGAAAAAATAAATATTATATAATTTGCCAAGATACACACAACATAAAATACAAACCACCAAGCAAAATATATATTTGTTTAATAACACAAGCTAAACAATTGATTTACCCCTAATGCTAAGTTTGACTAAATTAGAAAATTGTTTACTGTTTAAATCAAAAATAGAATTTAACCAATGCATGCTTTTATAATTTACATCAAAAATATTTGTAATGTCTCTGATTGAATTGTTCCAATCAATGATGCATCGGTACTTAATTGAGTATTTACCATAAAAAACTAAATTATATGAAGAGATATTAAGTTCATTAGCTAAGGCATTGCGAGATGGATAAGAATGAAAATGGCAAAGTTTTGTGAGGAAATTGCCAATCGAAGGGGGGATATTTTGGTTTAAAGAATAAATAACAAACATAATGTTGAGGAGTTTGATAGTTGACGAAAATGGAAGGATGTTAAATTTAGTGAAAGCAGCAGTTACATTTGATCTAAAAGGTTGAAAATTTATAATTCTTAAAACTGATCGTTGAATAGAACATAATTTATTTAAATTTAAGCTTCCTTTTTGGCCCCAAATTTGACAACAATAAGTTAAATGCGACGAAAAAATTG
The DNA here is from genome assembly GCA_963930725.1 of Candelabrum cocksii. Classification (NCBI taxonomy): domain Eukaryota; kingdom Metazoa; phylum Cnidaria; class Hydrozoa; order Anthoathecata; family Candelabridae; genus Candelabrum; species Candelabrum cocksii. Next base: position 6,220,498 of record OZ005668.1, on the reverse strand, counting down.
AAAAATACAAACTTTTTAAAAATTTTATATTAACGCGGTATCTAATTTTTGAAAGCATGCTATTTGGTTATATCGGTTTAATTTTTTACAAAGTTCATTTAAGTGAGGTTTCCAAGTCAAATTTTCATCAATTAAAACTCCCAAATAATTAATGTAGGTTGATTGTTTTAAACGTGATCCATTTAACATGATTTTAATTTCAGAATCGTTTTTTTAATGACGTTTCTTAAAAATGATAAATTCGGTTTTGTTTGCGTTTAAAGCGATAAGATTTGCATTAAGCCAATCATTCAATCTTCGCAGATCATAATTTACTTTTTACATAAGGTTTTTATGGACTTGTTGATGTATAACAAATTAGTGTCATCTGCAAAATGATGCACGGTTGAAAACTTTATACAGTTATAAAAATCATTAATATAAAGTAAAAATAGAAACGGGCCCAACACAGAAACTTGAGGTACGCCACAAGTGGTTGACTTTAAAGATGAAGAAAATCTATAAACCGTAACAAATTGCTGCCGATTTTGTAAATACGAGTCAAACCATTCATTAACAATGCCTCTTGCACCGATGTAATCAAGTTTTTTGAGTAGGATTTTGTGATGGACTGTATCAAATGCTTTCTTCATATCAACAAAAATACCACAAGCAAAAAGATCAGAGTCAATAGTTTCTCTCACTCTCTCTGTTAAACTTAATAAGGCATGAGCTGTTGAATACTTTGATCGAAACCCAAATTGAAATTCATTAAGGCAATTAAATTTGTGTACGAAATTGTAAATTCGAGAATACATAAGTTTCTCCAAGAGTTTACTGACGTTAGAAAGCAAAGATATTGGTCTATAATTAGAACATTCTAATTTAGAATCTTTTTTAAAAAGCGGCAAAACTGACGATGTTTTGAGAATATTTGGAAAAACATCAGTAGTAAAAGATAGGTTAAATAACTTTGAAAGAACTGCAGAAATTGAATTACCCAATTCTTTTACGACCACTACAGGTATGCTATTTGGTCCAGTAGCTTTTCTATTACTTAGGCTAGATATTAATGAAGAAATCTCTAAATCATCTGTTGGAAATATGAAAATACATTTGGGGTTTGGATTTTTTAGGTATTTTTTAAAACTTGTATGAGATGAATGAATTTTAGATTGGTTGTTTTGTGCAACTGACGCAAAATAGGAGTTAAATTTGTCAGCAATTTTCACAGGGTCGATCATTGAAACACCATTATCATCCAGAATAATAGATGGAATAGAATGTATTTTACTTTTTATATTTAACAAACTTTTTATACCGATCCAAATTTTCCGAAGGTTCATTGAGTTATCAATAAAGTATTTCTTAAAATGGTTTTGTTTGCTGCATCTTAAAAGTTTAGTCAATAAGTTTCTATATGAATTATACCGAGATTTTAACTTGATTTTGTTATTAATATCTTTGGATCGAAGATATTTACGATAAATCTTATTCCTGATTTTTATAGATGTTAAATTACCTTTTGTTATCCACGGTTTGAGAGAGAGCTTGAAGCTTTTAATACTGACCTTTTTAAGTGGCAAATACTTGTTTAATAAACCGTTAAAAACCTCAAAAAATAAATTAAAACTGTTGTCGGTATTAACTTTATCAAATTCAAGAATTTCATTCCAATTTACGTTATTAAATTCAGAAAGAAAACGTTTTTTATCAAAAATGTGGTATTTCTACAGAGGATATTGTGTTTACGAGGAACAAATGTGACATAAAAGTTAGGTTGAATAAAGAACTGAGGTAAGTGATCAGAAATTGTTGACGTTAAGTTACCAGACAACATATTTTTATCACAACAGTTAGAATAAATATTATCAATAATCGTTTTAGATTTCTCAGTTATTCTCGTTGGTAACGTAATATAAGGAAGAAAGTTATTTGAAGTTATAAAGTTGAAAAAATCAGAAGTTTCATTTTCAGAATTAACTTTAATTAAATCTATATTAAAATCTCCAAGCAAAAAAAAACTTTTGTTTTTAGAATTTAACTTTGAAAAAAGAGAAAGAATAAAATCATTTGTAAAAACACTAATATACATACATGGATGACGATAAATACACCCAACAATGTTTACTTTTTTTGGACGAATTATTTCAATAAAAATCAATTCTAAGTGTAATTTTTTATACATCAACAAGTCATTTCTTGGTTTGTAATTTAATTTTTTAGAAATATATAGAAGTGCACCACCACAAGACGATTTAGTAGGACTGTGTTCAATATTATAACTTTCTAATGATATTGGAACTAGTGGTTGAACGTCACGTTTTAGTTTAGTTTCGGTTAAACCAATAATACTAAAATCAAAGTTAAACGTAACATGACACAAAATTCATCAAAATGTTTGTTGAGTGAAGATATATTTAAATGAAAAATCGAAAAAGAGTTATTGCTGTCAAATTTGGAGGAAACAAAATCATCAATATTGAAATACTTACACTTTGTAAAATTTGAATATAAGTCATTTCCTTCTTTTGAATTAACAACGCAATTTGTGATAAAAAAGTCATTGAACTTAGAAAAGAGTTTGTTGCGGTCATAAGAAGGAAGAAATTTCATATTAGCAGGAATTTCATTTGAGTCTATAATAATATTAGAGTTGAAGACTTGGAAAAGTTCATTATCCGAAATGTGACTGAATGGAAAAATTTCACTTGTGCATGAAATACAAAACCAATTAGAGACGCTTGATTGTAATAAACGGTAATCAATGTCATTTAATCCATTGCATTTTTTATGTATCCAAGAGTTACAAATATCACATTGTATTGCATGGTGGTTGTTTTTAATAATTCTGTTGCACACTTTGCAAAAACATCTTTCCATGGAAAGAGAAGAACTGTATATAAAAAAATGAAAAAGAGGGGGGGGGGGGAATAAGAATTTTACGAAAATATTACTTTTAGTTATTCAATTATTTGCTGGTTTTGTTACAAAGCAGAAGTTTTCAATCAAGGAAATTATATCATGCACAAAAATCGAAATCAGGATATAGATTGACCAAAGTGTTACAATGGTCTATCACAATCCTTTTCTCGTTAATGGTGCGTTTAATAAAAACCTTTCCATTAAGACAGAAAGTGTCGTTGATTAGGTTAGGCTTTTTTAATAAACGGCAATAAAAAGAGAGCTTTTCAAAATAGGGACAAAGATTTTCTCTTATAAAAATCTTCGTCATTTTATGACCAAGACTAGGTGATTTGAAATCCTTAAGTTTCCTCCGGTTTTGAAAAGCTCTTATACAGAGCTTCCTATTTACAAACCGAACAATCGATTTCTTGGGTGATGATCTCCCGATGCGGTGACACGCCTCCACGTCACGCTCGTCGATAGTAATGTCCATTGCCTCAAAAAATCTCGATCACCGCCCTCTCCAGGTGCTCGTCCTTCACAGAGTCGGGAATTCCGTCGATCACGATGTTGTTTCTGCGGCTGTAGCTATCCAAATTGTAAATTTCTTTTTCCAAACACACTTGGTCTTCCTCCAAATTAACAACTTTCTGTCTTAAACGTCTGTTCTCTTCGACCAGATTTTTTATAACAACGTCTTTTATATGGGAGACGCTTTCATTAATTTCTCCAAGTTTGTCAGACATAAAAATCTCAATGTTGCTGACTTTAGATGAAATGTCTAAGAGATGTTTCTCGAATTTCATCAACTAATCCTTAAAGTCATTTATCCTGGTCATTGATGCAAAGTTAAGGAGCGATTAAAGAGAATGGAAAGTCAACAATGTGTGTAAAACTGTATCTGCAACAAAACCAGCTTTCCAGGAATTACATCATTACCCCGCTGTTAGAAATTTGTATAATATGCAATAAAAAAATTCCTTTAAAGGAAGATTCCGCCCGGTGGCAAGCAGTCGGGCGTTATAATCCAAAAAAAGAAAAAAAAAGCACTGCAAAGGAGATACAAGTAGGGAGTTAATGAGTTTAACACCAATTACTATTTAATTAATAGTAAGGGAGTGATTAAAAGTTGTTGTGAACGGCGGGTTAGGAGAATTCAAATCTTAATCTGTTAGAAATAAGATAAATATCCAACCCAAACCATGAAATAATCCACAAATACTGGTAAAAACACACAGTAAACGGCAAAAAGAACCTCCAATGTAAATGCAATGTATAACGCCAATGTAACCAACGCCAATATAACCTCCAATGTATAACGACCACACACAAAAAAACACGCATAAAAAACACGTCTTGCTCTTAATGCGTAACAGAAGTATGAAGACTTCAAGTTTAAATGCTCAGAAGACTTTTTTTTGAAAAACTTTAAAACATTATATATAAATAAATAATAAATAAACTTTTGTATCAATTTTGTGTTTTTCAGCTTCCGTTTAACGGCCGACATCTTGAATTTAGCTTTCTTAATTCAAAACAAAACCTTTACACTTTGTAATATTTTGATTACAATCGAATTTTCAAATATCGAACATTTTTGTTCTATTTGGCGTGTGAATGAGGAACGAGACGGGAAAAAATCGAGAGAGAGAGAGAGAGAAATAGTCGCAAGGGACCAAGTTTTTTGTTCGAGATAGAGAAAAATTCGAGATAGAGAAGTTCGAGATAAAGAGATAAAAATAGCTTAGAGAGTACACAAATGTCCAAGGGACCGAGCTTTTTGTTTGAGATAGAGAGAAGTTTGAGATAGAGAGTAGTCGAGATAGAGAGAGTATACTGTATTATCTGATATGAATGATTATTAATTGTAATTTTAACTATTGAAGTCCATAGACACGATGACAAATATAATCACTCTACATATTATCTACTTTAAAGAAAGAAATTGTTGCGGAAAGAAAAAGTTGCGAAAGTTGCGATTTTATTTTCGCAACTTTAGAAGAAAAAGTCGCGTACATTAAATGTTGCGAGACAGGACATTCATAAAAAGTTGCGTACATAAAATGTTGCGAGTGAAGTTGAACTTCCACGCAACTTAGCGTTTGGACAATCAATTTATTCCAAAATTAATACAGCCTACTACGGATTATTTGAAAAATCGGAGACAGATTTTCTTATAAGCAGTTTCTACGGACCAGACTTTAATATTTTCATACCTCAATGTACAGAAAGGTGTAAACTTCATATAACTTTACTTATACACAAAAGGTCCAAAAACGAAGTTCAAAACGTATGGTGAAGAGAAGCAAGCTGCCATACAGAAGTGGTTTATGAAGTCCTCTGATAAAGGCAAAAAAGACCAAGACATAATTATTGATAATAATTATTGATTAGAATCTACGTTGAAATGGGTTCTAGGAGAATTCCCCCCTGGTGAATTCCCCCTAGTGAATTGCCCCCTAGGTGAATTCCCCCCGCACGTATTAAATATAGTAAGAAAATTTGATTTTTGTATATTTGTCTAAAATCAAGTAAGTCATTACGAGTCCCTATCTATGGTCCGACATATCGGGTGTAGGACAAAACCCCCGTAGGAAAAAAACCCTAGGACAGAACCCTTCTAGGAAAAAAACGTTTGCTTTGCTGTTTGCATTGGAAATTGGTAGGTTTACTAATTAAATAATGCTGATTTCAGACCAAGTACCAGAATTTGGGAATTTTCACCCCTAATGCCTTATTTGGGCAAATTTGGGTCCAAAGTTTAAAATATTCCGTTTGCTTTAAAAATTGGTAGGTATACTAATTAAATGTGCTGATTTCAAATCAAGTACCAGAATTTGGGTATTTTCACCACCAATACCTTATTTGGGCAAATTTGGGCCCAAAGTTTAAAATATTCTGTTTGCTTTGAAAATTCGTAGGTTTACTATTATATAATGCTGATTTCAGACCAAGTACCAGAATTTGGGTATTTTCACCCCTAATACCTTATTTGGGCAAATTTGATATAAGAAGCTCGGTACTTAAAATCTTTTGGCATTTTTTTGAGTATGACCCATGAAAAAAAAATTCAAAAAAGTGGCAAATGCAAAGGCGAATAACTTCCGTTATTTTGACCATTAAAACTTTGTGAAGTTTTAAGGGAAAAAAAAGCCATCCTCGGCATGATATAAGAAGCCCGAATTTTAATTCGTAATAAATACGGGGTTATTGTCCCACACGGCAACCCCACGTTTTACATACAACCGTCACTACCCCCGACCCCATAACCTAAATTCGAAAACTAATAGCACTGTTGAGGTCTTCTATATGTAGCTAAAAAGCCATATAAAAATCCACTTGATATCGTTAAAAATGTTAGAGTTTTTTTACTTATCCAGCCCTAACCCCAAAAATAAAAAAATATTTTTAAAATTTCTTTACAGCCCCACATTTGGTTTAATGTAAGGTATTTTCACTATGAAAACGGTTTTTCAGGGATTAGAAATGACGGAGTTATTAAGTGATGACTATTTAGAACCAAAACTGGATTTAAAAGTCACGTGGTACGCTAACCACAAGATTTTTTTTTATCTTTTAAACGCTATTATTGGTCTTATATTGTCTCCTAAATATCCCCAAAATTTTAGCGCGATACGACTATTTTGAAAGAAAAATCTTTTGAGAGTACATCCGATATCCATTCAAGGGTAATCTATATTCAGTTTAACCACTGACTTAGGCTTCGATCTCATAAATGCATAACTCGATAAATAATCATTTTACTGAGTTGAAATTTTCCACAAAGGTTTACAGGTATCATATTGCCTTAACAAAATATGCGCGAAATTATACTGCGCACGCGTGTACGATATCTGTTAATGATGTGAAAATTCATTTGGACTTTTTGTCGATGAAATATTATGTTGATGTTATATTTAAAATATAAAGGTATCCGGATGAGCGGTTTAGGACATATGGATAGTTAAATCTTCTGTAAAATAATTAAACACGATAATTAAATATCCCAATTTTGGTATACTTGATTTGAAATCAGCATCATCTAATTAGTAAGCCTACCAATTTTCAAAGCAAACGGAATACTTTAAACTTTAGGCTCAAATTTGCCAAAATAAGGTATTAGGGGTGAAAATATCCCAATTCTGGTACTTGATTTGAAATCAGCATCATCTAATTAGTAAGCCTACCAATTTTCAAAGCAAACGGAATACTTTAAACTTTAGGCTCAAATTTGCCAAAATAAGGTATTAGGGGTGAAAATATCCCAATTCTGGTACTTGATTTGAAATCAGCATACTCTAATTAGTAAGCCTACCAATTTTCAAAGCAAACAGAATACTTTAAACTTTTGGCCCAAATTTGTCCAAATAAGGTATTAGGAGTGAAAATATCCCAATTCTGGTACTTGATTTTAAATCAGCATCCTCTAATTAGTAAACCTACCAATTTTCAAAGCAAACGGAATACTTTAAACTTTAGGCCCAAATTTGCCCAAATAAGGTATTAGGGGTGAAAACATCCCAATTCTGGTACTTGATTTGAAATCAGCATACTCTAATTAGTAAACCTACCAATTTTCAAAGCAAACGGAATACTTTAAACTTTTGGCTCAAATTTGCCAAAATAAGGTATTAGGGGTGAAAATATCCCAATTCTGGTACTTGATTTGAAATCAGCATACTCTAATTAGTAAGCCTACCAATTTTCAAAGCAAACAGAATACTTTAAACATTTGGCCCAAATTTGCCCAAATTAAGGTATTAGGGGTGAAAATATCCCAATTTTAGTACTTGATTTTAAATCATCATCCTCTAATTAGTAAACCTACCAATTTTCAAAGCAAACGGAATACATTATAAGTATTTAATTTCCGCGAAAACCGCGAAAATTACTACCCGCGAAATATAGTACTCTTGATATATACACGTCATTTGAATTATTTATTTATTAAGGTAGCTGTTCAATTCGACGCTAAAATAATTTGGACTTTTTGTCGATGAAATATTATGTTGATGTTATATTAAAAATATGAAGTGATTCCGACCAGTAGTCAAAGGAGATATAAAGATATAAGAAGCTCAATCCTCATCCATCCAGAGCTAAAAGTCACGTGGTACGCTAACCACAAGATTTTTTTTGATTTTTTAAACGCTATTATTGGTCTTATATTGCCTCCTAAATATCCCCAAAATTTTAGCACAATACGACCATTTTGAAAGAAAGAATATTTGAAAGTGCATTCCATATCCATTGGAGGGTAATCTATATAGAGTTCTGCCGATTCGAAACTGGCATTTCGAAATCGACGATTCGAAACCGGACGGTTCGAAACAATATTGTTTTATATTTTTTAAACTTTTATTAATTTTCGAAATAATTTTGTTTTTCGTCGTTTTTTAAAATTCTATTAATGTTCGTAACAAAATTTTTAGACGTTTTTGAAATTTTTATTCATTTTCGAAATAATTTTGTGTTTGTATCTTTTTAAAAATTCTTTTAACGCTTTTTAAATTCGCGAATTCGAGTCACGAATCAATCAAGTGGTTTATCTTAGAACGTTATTACGGTTGTCTTTCTGCGGCCACGCAATATGCAATTGAAATGTACCGCACGTTCATGTGACGGAGCCTTTGTGTATTTGTTCAATATAAATTTTGTGATGAAGTACTGAAGTCCAGTGGCGAAAAAAAACGTTCTATTATCTACTCTATTTCTTATATACCTCCAAATAACCCGTCGAAATCTATTTATTCATTTCTCTCCGGATATTTTAAAAGGTGCAATACAAGCAACGAAAGGATAATTCTTTTTTCTTCTCCTCCTTGTTTACGACTCTTGTCGACTTCATTGCATTGGTTTGTAGATGGAAATTTTTCCATGGCTCCAAACGACTTCCAACAACTTTATGGCGTTAGGGCATCAGTTGGTACAGTGCTATAACTGCTGCTTATGCCATATTAGAACGTAAAACGAAAAACACGTATCGCGTAATGTTTCAGGAACTATGCAACGCTGTTGTAAAAACTGGAAATAACTATCCGCAGCCAAACATTATCCATTGTGATTTTGAAATTGCAGCCCACAATGCAATCAGAGCTGTTTTCAATCAAACGCTTGTTGCTGGTTGTTTTTACCACTTGACACAGGTAAGAATTTTACACAAATCTATGTTTTAAAGATTAATTAAATTATTAAGGTTTATTATTACTGACTCATGTACCAAATTAAGTCAAACCTATTAACACAAACTATTTTCATTTGTTTTTAATTACAATATATTTATTGAATTATAGAGTACATACCGAAAGGTCCAAGAACTTTGTCTCATTGCCCGGTATAGAGACGATAATAACTTCAGAATGTTTGTGTCAAAGTTGGATGCTCTTGCGTTTTTGCCACTCACAGATGTGCAGGTTGGAACGAGGCATTTACGCGACACTACTCCACTAGACGTGTAACGTATTATTTTTAAAGGCAGGGATTGTTACTACTACTAAAATTCATTAACATTTTATTATAGATGCAGAGATGCTAGTTGAGTATTTCGATTCAACGTATGTCACTGGGAGACGCCAAGCAGTGGCAGATGGAACCAACACGGTAATTCGTATCGTCAGGCCTCCACAATTTCCACCAGCGGTTTGGAATGTCAGAGACGTAACGTTAGCTGGTGGGGCTCGCACAAACAACCTGTGTGAGTCCTGGAACTCAACGACATGGCAGCAATTACCGCTCCGTTGTATCAATTGCTACGTAAAGAAACGCAATGGAAATGGACACGGTCACAACAAACGTCTTTTGATGAACTAAAACAAACTTTTATCCAGGCCCCAATACTGATGACGTATGATTCCAGCTTACCCATAAAACTGGCCTGTGACGCTTCATCGTACGGTGTGGGAGCGATATTATCGCATGTGTTATCGGATGGTTCCGAACGACCAATCGCGTTCACAAGTCGAACGCTAAACAAACACGAAAGAAATTACACTCAACTCGATAAGGAAGGAGCAGCAATTATCTTCGGCATTAAAATATCCAACCAGTACATTTATGGGCGGCACTTCACGTTGATCACCGACAACAAAGCTCTATCACGCATCCTTGACAGCACAACAGCGATTCCGACATTAGCTGCAGCCCGATTAGTGCGATGGTCAGTAATGCTGTGTGCGTACCAGTATGATGTTGAATTTCGTCTCACAAAAGAAAATGTGATTGCGGACATGTTATCTCGCTTACCTTTACCGGAAACTTCGAATGTCTCAATAAATGCAATCAACGCAATGCAGATCGATTTCCTTCCAATAACGTCCCAACAAATTCGTGAAGCTACACAAAATGATCGCATTTTTAAATTAGTACATGACTTTTGTTTGACAGATTCATGGCCAAATAAGGAAAATATTTCAAATGAAATAAAACCTTATTTCAATCGCCGGGAAGAACTGTCAATGGAAAATGGCATTCTACTGTGGGGACTTCGCATTGTTATCCCAATGAAGTATTGTACCCAGATACTGAGAGAATTACACGGTTCACATCCTGGTATTGTGAGAATGAAGGGACTCAGTCGCATACACGTCTGGTTCCCAAATATTGATAAACAAATCGAAAAGGTAGTTCGTAACTGTACACAGTGTGCCCAGGTAAAACGCAATCCGACAAAAGCCCACATACACCCGTGGGCATGGCCATCTCATTCGTTTGACAGAGTACATGTCGATTTTTTGGGACCTTTTCGTGGAAAGAAAACCCCGCTACAAAAAGCAAATGTTGTGTTGAAATCATACTCTGGGGAAAACCTCAATGTGCTCGGGAAATCAATGCAGTTGTGAAACACAGAGATGAAGTGTGCACAAACGAAATATTTGTTGTGAAAGGAAAGGGAAGCTCTCTCTTGGGAAGAGACATTCTCTTAAAAATGAAAGTAGATTGGCAACAAGTATGACCGTCTGGAGAGAGAAGGCATTCTGAAATCTATAACTTATTCTGATTGGGCGAGTACCATCGTGATTGTTCCAAAATCTGATGGAAATATTCTTATTTGTGCGGATTACAAAAACAGTGTAAACCCTCATATTGAAGCCGATCAGTATCCCCTTCCAACAGCTAAGGAACTATTTACCAGTAAGGGCGGGCAAACATTTACAAAACTTGACCTAAGAACCGCTTACCTACAAATCGAATTAGACCCTGAAGCAAGCGCTTCATGAAAAACACAAACACAACGCATAGCTACTATAGGCACACTAACAAAGTGGTTTTCACAATTCGGATTTCCAATACAGTTAGTATCAGATAATGGACCTCAGTTGACATCAAACATGTTTTCTGATTTCTGCAAAATGAACGGAATCAAACATATTCGATCGTCGGCGTGTCATACGAGTTCCAACAGCGGTGCTGAGTGATACGTGCAAACAATAACAAGAGGTTTAAAAACAGCTGGCATTGACAAAAGGAACGCAGAGGTTAAGCTACAAAACTTCCTACTTAATTATCGCGCAACTCCAACAACCACAACCGGCTACACTCTACTAAAGATGAAAACGCTGCAAAAGGGGCGACAACGAGTGAGACAATTTTCGACGGGACAGAAAGTCTTAGTTCGGAGCCACCCGCATAAGCGAAAGTGGGTAACAGGAACAATTGTTTGGAAGGTAGCAGAAAGAACATACGTTGTTAAAGTCTGGAATGTCGTAATCAAAAGGCACATAGACCATATCACGTCATGCGGAGACGTTGGCATTCAAGACAGTAACCAAACAGATAACACCTGGGATGATTACGAATTAGACACAGATACACCCGACACGGAAAACGTTCCCATACCACCAAGAAGAAAAGAATATCCTCAACGCGTAAGAAAGAGAACTAAATTACACGAAATTGACGTATAACGAGATAGACGGGGTAGGATGTTATATATCAGACATTGCATGACGGGATAGCGGGACAAAAGGCAGTTCAAGATGGCGGAGAATGCACGCGTGAAATAAGAAAATAAAGGATAGTTAAGAATTGTATGAAAACATTCTCGTTATTCAATCCCGGTTGGAATAAACACCAGTAAGTAATAATTTTTAGGGAGGGAATAATTTCCGGATCAAATTGCACTGCTGATGACTTTATGCAGTAGTCTGAAATTTTGTTTTTAAAAAGGCATTACTTAATTACTTGACATTTGAGCTTTTGATTTGTTGTAATCTCAGAAGAAGAAAGTACAAGTAAAAAATGCATATTTGATTATTAACTTCTGGAAAGGCCGATTTCGTCTGCATCTTCGCTCATTTTTGATTGGCTAAAAATGAAAAAAATACTAATGTTTTAAGAGCACAAATTGGCGTATTTTATCCGCTCGCCTCCGTCTGCACATGCCACCTAAATTCAATATTCAACAAGTAATTAAAGGATGTGTTCAGTGCATTTAATTTAAATCAGCTGATTAAAAAACCTACCCGGTCAACTCAAATTCCGCGTAGATAGCAATGAAAGCAATCTTATCACACTACTTCGACAAACACGCTCCCATAGTTACGTAGAGGATTAGTTCGAAAGTTACTCCATGGTTAATTCCTGATCTGCAATGTGAAATTAACTATCGTGAAACTCTCTTGAGGAAATACCGTAAATCAAAACTTGTTGAGCATTATTCTGCCTATAAACATCTCATCAGTGTAATAGAGTAACCAGTTCCATCAGAAAGGCCAAGGGTAACATCACAGAACTGTTTTAAATGATTACGTACATGAACCAGATAAATTTTGGAAGGCGTTAAAACAAGTTTATCCGAATAAAGTTACGGGGAACTCTTCAAATTAACCCTTTAAGGCCTGTGGCTAAGTGAACAACATTTTTATTGATTTTTTTTGTTTTACTTGCAATTTGGATCGAAAATAATAGAAAATTGACACTAGTTTTGTTTGCAAACACGAAAATAATTTTTGTACACAATTTGAGAAAAAACCTTTCTTTGTAAAAGCAAATAAATGAACTATGTTTTTACAATTAAAATACATAATCAAGACTACTACTCCATGAAAGTTTAGATTCACCACCTTTGCCTACACACAAATAAACCTGGCACTTTGAGCAAATAGACATTGTCCGGGAACTGCAACCTTCCATCTTGCACCGGTTGATTGTAGATTTAAGTGGCCAGTAACTAATGTTATCATTCTGAACTGACTCTGGAACCATTGATGCTTTCAGTGATCTAACTTTCTTGGCAGGAGGAATATCTTCTTCATCACTGCCAATATTATTCACTCCCTGAAGTAGGCTTCTACAAATATTGATGTGGAATTGAACTAGAAGCAAACCAATATGACCGCAAGAATCGCAAAGAAGTGAAAGTACCACGTCCTGCAAGTATTGAGATTTACAAGCGCTTCATGGGTGAGGTGGATAAAGCTGAAATGCTGCTTTCACTTTATCGAACCAAAATGCGCGCAAGGAAATGGTATCACAGGATTGTATTTCATTTGATTCCCTTAGCTGTTGTCAACTCATTTGTTGTCTACCGCCAACTCAGAGGTACAAGCAGTACAGAAATCACTTTCTGAATCATCGTCAACATTACTAACATGTTTTGTTTATGCTGTAAAAGGACCTGAAAATGTGAAAAATAAAGATACCTTTTATACGGTGTACGACCAACTCGGCCAAATGCCAACTCGGCCTACCAACTCGGCCTAAGCCGATACCAGCTCGGCCTAACTATGAATTTGATGTTCTTTTACTATATTCTTCAATTATTTTTGTCTCAATATGTTTATATATTATTGTTCAATCTATCGTGTGAATATCAATACATTTGGCCCTCTAATGATATCTTTAGACGACTTTTTGTCGGTATATAACAAGATTTCCAAACGCCGGTAGCCATATTGATTTGGCTGAGTCAATTATGTACAAAATGAGGACTCGTCTGTTTGCTCAACGAAACGAAAGCATGCTTCGAACTGCGTGTGACAACTTCGTTGCCAGGTTCAAGATCATCGATAACAGTGTTTTTGTCATATGATAGGCAAAAATATCTATCTAGTAGACCTAGGTCCTAATGTTGGGAAAATTTAACAAACAAGAAAATTAACTTTCTTTATTTCATATTTTACTCTAATCAATGTAGAAAAGCCCAAATTTTTATCGTAAAATAAAATTCCGATATATCTGACCAATCGGGACTTTATTCTTTATTAATTCCGCCGATCTTGGGTCTAGAAACCTTAAACCTGGAAGATGCCAATGAAAATATCAGCCAACCCTTAGAAATAGCCTATATGCAAAAAAGCTACATTGTTGTTTTGTCTAGATATATTTATTAAAACATCATACAATTGCAAACAAAAAATGTAAACATTGATATGTTGTAATGTCTTATGTTCCTGCTGTACATTTGAGTGTACAAAAACCTTCTAAAACAATATACAATCAGATATCAAAGAAAAACAAAACAAACAACTGAATTAGAAAGAATGAAAATATATCTGAAGATAATCTAACAAAAAAAAAGAAAAAAGTAAGTTTTCACAGCCCAGTATTTAAGGAAAGACTGCTCCAATGACAAGTTACTCACCTCACAGCTATATTCCTGATGAGGATGTCATCTTGAATGAATTTCACGGGTATCCCACAATGCATTTGATAATAAACAACAAACCTCTGAGGGTTCCTTGAAGTAGGTCAGTAGAAATTACAACCTATATGGGACCTGCTCAAAGTCAACAAGTATTTTAATTTTGTACACTTGAGTGTACGTCAGGCCTTAAAAGGTTAAAACTTTGGAATAGACGGTAAAATTACATCTTCGTCTGAATCCATTGTTAAGGGTTTTGGAAATTTATTCTGTACTGTAGCCCATTCACTCTTAATTAAATACAATCCTGTTGTCGATTTTGTCTGGAAGAAACCACCTATCTTCAAATTGAGAACGAATAAACGGTTTATATTCGAAGAAATTATCAACCAGTTCCGTCGAAGTAGAACTACGGAAACTTAAGCGTAAAAAAGCTCCAGGATTCGATAATTTGCCATCTAACCTTATAAAAGATAGGACCTTGGCCTTAATAGATCCTTTAACCATGATCTTTAACATGTCACTAAAATCCGGTTGTGTGCCGAATGACTGGAAAGTTGGCAAAATCGTTCCTGTTTTCAAATCCGGAAACACTGATAATTGCAGACCGATATCAGTACTTCCTGTTATATCCAAGATTTTTGAGCGTCTTGTTTATAGACAGTTTATGATGTATCTCGAAGTAAACGATCATCTGTGCAATCAACAATTCGGATTCCGTTCAAAACGATCAACTGAGACTGCTGTCACCTACTTCATCGATAACATCAAACGAGATGTAGATAACGGTCAGCTAGTAGGAGCTGTGTTTATAGACTTATCCAAAGCATTCGACGCTGTCAGTCACGCCAGTCTACTGTCTAAACTACCAGCATACGGCATTGGAGGAAACTAATTTGATTGGTTTTCGGACTACCTTTTTAATCGAAAACAAGTTGTATCGTACGATGACGCCATCTCTGATGTGTATCCCATTACTATAAAGGAGTTCCCCAAGGTTTGATTCTCGGCCCTCTTTTGTTTCTGAACATTGTTTCTGAACTCAATGACATCACCGAAGTCCTCAAACACAGCAGAATCATTAAATACGCTGATGATACTGTTATTTATGTTGCAAGCGTTAATTTCACTGTAATTGAAAATAAGCTGTGTAGTGATTTACATCACCTTTCACTTTGGTTTGACGAAAACGACCTATTGTTAAACCTGAAAAAGGGTAAAACTGAAGCGATGTTATTCGGTACCTCAATTCGCCTATCTCCAGTTTTGAATCTGAAGTTGTTTTTAAAAGATGTAGAAATCAATTTCACTAAATCTTATAAGTATCTCCACGTTTATTTAGACTCAACTCTCTCGTTGACCGAAGATTTTAATAAGAAGTACAAGAAATGTAGTGGCCGACTTCATCTTCTTGCTAAAGTCCGACCATACTTATCAATCTACTCGGCGAAATTGATATACACCAGCATGGTCTTACCAACGTTCACCTACTGCGGAATTACGAACCTAAACCTGAACCCAGAAGAATATAGTTAATCGTTTGTTCATGCGTGCCAATCGTGTTGTTAAATTTAAACATACAAACATTAACCCAAAACTTCCTAGTATTCTGGCTACAATACTCAAAAGATCACATGTCATTGTTTATAAGTGTTTGAAAAACGATTTTCTACATGAAGTGTTCGGTAATTATTTCACTAAGATGATGCATGGCCTTGACACTAGAAACAATGGAAACTCAATTAGATTGCCTAAAGTGAAATTGGAATGTACGAAAAAAGGTTTTTTCTTCCAGGGAGGTGTTTTATATAATGAGCTCCCTTTACATATACGTCAAGCCTCAACTCTAAGTGAGTTTACGTCGAGATTAAATAAATATATTTTCTAGTATTTTATTTTATTCTTATCATATCATTTTGCATCATTTACTCCAATGCGTTTAAATTTGATTCGATACATCGGTTTTCGACCACCAACCATTCAGTACCTATCATAGCTACTATTGTACTATGCCGTTTGCTATTCTTTTTTCTTTCTTTTTAGACTTTTTGGCAGCCACCTTTATAACATTGATTCAATTTATTTAACCTCGTCTTTTATACTATTTTACATTATTTATTATATATTTTACATTTTAATGACCTTATTTTAACTTTTAACAGGACCCAATAGGATAAATCGCTGTTTATTTAAGGATTGGCAAAAAGTGGTTCTTTGAAAATGTCGAAAATCAGTTTTTTTGTTCTAATTTAATAAATCTTTTAAGAATTCACATGCAAATTTCCAAAAAAACGCCTTTTAGTGTTCTACGAATAATTTTAGAGGAACAAGGAGCCTACGAGGAAGGAATATTTCAGAATCGACTGATTACTCAATTTTTTATTACAGAACAAACAAAGAAGCTGGTATAACATTTAAATTGCTCAATATATTCTTAAATACCTAAATTTTCGAAATCCGTTTCAAAGAGCACTTTAGGATGAAGTATTCCATTCCATTCAATTCAAAATTTGATGTCGAAAGTTAATAAATTAATTTAACATTTTGGAGCTTATAATTCTGTTAAAAGGTCGATAATTGTTGTCAAATGTTTGGATATGTATTCGAAGACCATTTGAAAACAC
Source organism: Candelabrum cocksii (assembly GCA_963930725.1). NCBI lineage: Eukaryota > Metazoa > Cnidaria > Hydrozoa > Anthoathecata > Candelabridae > Candelabrum > Candelabrum cocksii. Next base: position 6,203,407 of record OZ005668.1, on the reverse strand, counting down.
AATTCTATAAAAATGAGAACCTTAGGATGAAATATTCCATCAAAATATTACTAAAAACAGACAGCTTTCTGAACAAACTATAGAACATTGTAACAAATTTCTAAATATATAATTCTAAACTGATGATAAAACTTGTTCAACGGGAAATTTTTAATTTTAAGTTCACCTTAATTCTCTTTATTAATCTTTATTTTAAAAGATTTTACGAGCATGTTAAGAAGAAAAATTTCATTAATTAAGAATGTCATTTTTTTATTGGATGGAATATTCTTCCCGAAATGCTCTTTTTGATAATTACATTTAAAAATATGGATTAAACAAAGCCTTTTATACCACAATTTAATCTCAAATTTAATTTTTTTCGAGTCATTGCGGATGTGTTATTCCAAACTTAAAGCTTTAATTTAAGACTAAAATTGGAATAATTACTTCTGAAGTGCTCATTTTTATATTTTCTTTCGTTCTATGGGATATATATATATATTGACATTGTAAACTAAAAATCAAATTAGGAGCATTTCAGGATTTATTTATTTAGGAACTGTTTTAAAATTATGGTTATTCTATCTCAGATGGAATTCTAGAATCCTTGCGTGCTCCTAAAAAAAATAAACCTCACCATATGGGTATAACGGAATATTTTCTTACATTTTCAAAATTTCAAAATTGTGAAATATTAAAGGTAAACAATTAATTAATCAAACAATGAAGTGCCAAATCTGCCAGTTTATTTGGAATATACCTTTATTATTATTATTATTATTATTTCTGAATCTTTATACAGGATATAATATGTACAATTAAAAACTAATGTATACATATTTACACTTCAGTATTAATAGTATACTGCTATCAATGCGTGTCCTGTGTTTATAATCAAAAATAAATAAGTTAGGAAAAAAGGAAAAAAAAGGTTAAAATGGAAACTTTTATTAAAGAAAAATAATCTTTATATTTTTCTTAATATTTACTTAAAATGTTGTTTAAGATTTTGTTTAAAATCATTAGAATCGAGTTTTCTAAGCTTTAGGGGAAGTTCGTTATATAATTTTGCTCCGTAAAAGTATAATGATTTTTGTTCATATTCCAGTTTCACCCGTGGTAATGAAAGTGACGCGTTATTATCCGAGTGTTTTTACTGTGGCGAGCAATTTGAAAATACTCGTCAAAGGGATGACATAGTTTTTTGTCCATACATTTCCTCACAAGTTCTCAATTTCATTGTAGTCTCTATGTCCTGGACAGAAATGTTGTTGTCAATGATGTCAATCGCTCTGGATGTTAAGGATCTCAACCTTTGAATTTGATAGTTTGTCAGCGAAGCGTGGATTAGATGGCAGTAAGTCATAACTGGGATTATCATGGCTTCGTAGATCTTTTTCGCTGCGGCAACGGTCAGCAATGGTCGCACTTTATTCAAAAGTCTTAACCGTGAAGATGCTTTTTTGTTTTTTTGATCGAAGTCTACGTTTAAATTAAGTGCTGGGTCTACAACATTTCCTAGATACTTATATTTATCGGTGTTATGGACTTTTTCTCCTCTGTAGTATAGCTGCAGTGTGGTTTCCAGCTTCGATAAACGTTGACTGGTCCCAAAAAGCATGCACTCTGTCTTTCCTTTCTTTAGATTTATTAGCAGTTCATTTTCATAAAAGTATGTTGAAATGGTTTTCAGGTCTTCATTTAGCATTTTCGAGACTTCAACAACGTTTTTGTGGCTGAGGTAAATCACCGTATCATCTGCGTATTGGATGATCTCAGAGTTTTGGAGTTGGGCGGTAAGATCATTGAAGAAAATGATGAAAAGGAGAGGCCCAAGTATCGTACCTTGGGGAACTCCACAGTACAGCGGTTGTGAATGAGAGAGCGTTTGGATGATATCTACTGTTTGGCATCTATCAAAGAGGTAATCAGTCAGCCAATTCAGCTCCTGTCCCAAAATACCGTATGCTGCAAGTTCATTGATCAATTTCCCGTGGTTAATCGTGTCGAACGCTCTACTTAAATCCACAAATACGGCACCGACCAGCTTTCCTTGTCCAACCTGCTTTCGGATATTATCACACAGCAAAGATGTCGCCATGTCCGTTGATCTTTTTGAGCGGAATCCGAATTGTTTAGTGGATAGAAGGTAGTTATCTTCAAGATACATAGAGATTTGATGGTGCACAGTTTTTTCGATTATCTTTGAAAGAGCAGGAAGTATAGAAATTGGGCGATAGTTTTCTGGAAGTGTTGTTTTTCCAGATTTATGAACCGGTATAACCTTCGCTTTTTTCCATGTTGATGGGAATGTTCCTGTCTTCAATAATAAATTTATAAGGTGACACAACGGTTTGGATATTACGTCAGCAGTGTCTTTCAATATTGTTGGTGGCAAGTTATCCAGGCCAGTAGCTTTGGTGCGTTTTAGCCGCTTCAATTGGTTTTTGACAAATATTATGGATACATAATGAAATTTGAACGTTTTTTCAGTACGACTTCCTTTCATGGTTGCTTTACCCCATATCAGATCTTTTAATGGCATTTCTTTTTGTTTCAAGTTTCTGACAACTGATGAAAACCATGCACTGAACGTATTTGCTAAGTTCAAATTGTTTTTCGTATTTGGTACGGACTTTTTTTTTTGTCGGAAACACCTTTTTAATGCTTTCCCAGAAACGTTTTGGGTTTGAACTATGTTCGTTTAACTGTTCTCGGTAAAAGTTTGCTTTTGATTTTCTCAGCATGTTGTTACAACGATTTCTGATATTTTTGTATGCCAACCAATCCTCGTCATTTCCAGTCTTTTTTGCCTTTTTCATCACCTTATCCCGTTCGTTCATTTTTGCTTTCAGAGCAGAATTGAGCCACGGGCAAAGGCGTCCTTTGATCTTTTTGGTTATTATTGGAGCATGACGGTTGAAGGCTGATTCAAGTATATTGTTGAAAGCGGCGGTACATTTATTGACATTTTTCGCATTGTAGACTGGATTCCAATCTGCAGACTGGAGATCTCTGTTGAGCTCAAATGGGTCGTAATTTGCAAAGTTTCTACAGCGAATACTTTTTGATGTAAATCGTTTGTGATTAAGTTTTCTCACACAAGCTATCATTTCATGGTCACTTAATGCTGATGGTATCACTTTCACAGTTTTAATATTATTGTTATTTGTAGCAATAATGTCTATAATTGTCGACGAGTCTCTGGTGATTCGAGTTGGTCGATCAATTAATTGGCTGAAGCCATTAAGTGATAAAGTCATTTTGAATTCTTTGTTGTCATTGTTAATTGCGTAGTTGACGTTGCAATCACCCAGTATGATAGTTTCTTTTGTTAAGTTTTGTAACATGTCATTAAACTCTGTGTTGAAACTTTTTGATAGATAATTTGATGAATCGGGTGGTCGGTAAATGCAGCATAACAATATGCTGTGAGTGTTTTGAAAAAATATTTCCAACCAAATACTTTCAATTGATTTTTTCTCTAACTCATCTCGGTGTTCCCATTTTATATGATCCTTGATATAAATACAAACTCTACCTCCTTTGCCTTCTGGTCGACAACGAAAAATTTCATTGTACACATCAATTTTGTATAAGCTTAAGTTGTCAGAATTATACAATTGAGTTTCAGATAATGTTATGATATCTATATTATGTGTAGCAATGATTGAAATTAAACTTTCAAAGTTTGTATGCAAGCCTCGTATGTTTTGGTGAATGAAAGACAAACCTCTTTCTCTACAGAGTTTATGTAGTTCATTGATAGTATAATCCGGGCCAGGGCATGATTCAATATCTCCACATAACAATAATAATCCAAAAAACAGACATTTTCTTGAAATGAGAGGTACTTTTATATCTTTCTTATAGATATTTTCAACTAATAATGGTAACGCTGGTATTTCTCTCAATTTAGTATTTATTTCTTGTATAATTTTCTCTCCATTAACAAAAGTATAACGCCATGTATTAAAAAGTAACATTGACAGCCAGAACAGCACGTCCGTTTCTCTTTGACTTCATAATTGTAAAGAGCTCCAAATAGATTAATTTTAAATTCATCTTGAAGTTCTAATAGTATTCTTGCTGCACTCCAAATTTCAAGTAAATCATGTTTGTAGAAATGAAGATATCACCATTGGAATATTTCTTCCATTTGCCAAATGGAATAGTTTCATCCTTAAGAGCTCCTAACTTTGAAGGCATATATCTTCATAACGAGTAAAGCTTTTAAATTCCGCAACTGTGACAGTTTGTCCCTGTCCACCACAACATTTGATACTAGAACCCAAATTTCTAATAACAACACTAAGAACAGTCCACAAGGATAAAAGTAAGAAATTTCAACAACATCAGAATAGCAACAATTAATGTCAGAACACTGCAAAATGTCATCAAACTTGCACTAGCTGTGAAAGCTGCTAGTAACCTTAACATCGATGTACTAGCTTTGCAGGAGGTACGGCGTACAGGCACAGGATATTTCTTATTTGATGACGATTATTTGAAAGGTTGCCAGATGGTTTGTAGTAGTCTGAAAGGAAAACACAAACACGGTGTTGCAATACTCCTTGCCCCTCCTGTTCGAATTGACGTATACAAGGAACACCTACAGGTTCGTTTAATATCGGCAACGATACATGTCAAGAATATGAGACTGACTATCCTTAACGCATATGCACCAACCAATGTTACAGAATCAGATTCAGCAAAGAACACATTCTATGCGGCAATCAACAAAGCGAAAGAAGAGCTGGACAAAAACCTTGTTACAAACTTGTGGCATTAGGTGATTTCAATGCAACAATTTTATCAAAAAGCAAAGGCAGTGGGTCATGGGATCCGATACTAGGAATCAACAATTCTGACAAAGTCGAGACAAATGACAACGTGGAAAGGATGTTCAAATGGTGTCTCAAGAACAAATTGAAGATGATTAATTCTTTCTTTCGTTCTAAGCGTATCCACCGCGGTACGTGGAGACACGCATCAACAGGAAAATGGAAAAGAATTGACTACATATGTACCAGTAATTGGGTTCATAAGCTGGTTAGATCATGCAGAGTATTTATTGGACCATCAAAGCAGTTCGATTCAGACCACAGACTTCTTGTTATGGATATCTTATTCCCGTCTACAAAGCGTGACTTGAAAATCCAACTGAGTAGAGTAAACCCGAGAACAGCAAAACCAGCTTTAGATTTTCAAGCACTTTGAAGAAATTCTGAATTACAACAGAAATTAACTGAGCATCTTGACAAAATGTTAGCAAATATTGAAGGCTTAGATATGAACAGTCTAAATGAGTCAATTGTGAATGCTATGCGTAGTGGTCTAAAGGAAGCCTGCCCTAAGATAGACCTTGTGAAGAAAAAAGAACCATGGGAGGACGAAATCTTACAACAGAAAGTGGGAGAACTCAAAAAGTCATATTCTTTTAAAAGTACTAGAGTATTACAAAAGGAGATAAAAGAAAGAACACTGCAACCAGTATTGCAATTTCTACGGGGGCCCTTGTGGGGGGAGCAATAATGATTCTGAATGAACCTTCACTGAGACATAATACATTCCCATGTCCACTTCACTTCCTGTGGAAAAAAATCAAATATTTACAGTACACATTCTCATATATTATTACAGAATAGCTTATTAGTTTTACATTGTTTTTTTTCGACATTTTTTTCGAACAAATCTGTCAATGATCTCTTCACAGTCTAGATTTTTTAGCAGTTCATTTTCAATTGACATTAGTGAAAGGCAGGTCAGCCTGCTTTGGACCATGCATGTTCGCTTTTCGCTTTTTTTTTTTAGTCGAAATCTGTCACGACCAGTAAGTACACGTTCTTCTGCAGGCCCATCATTAACTTGTCTATTCCTGTGTACATGACGTTTGTTTGCATCTTTGTACAGCGCTTGGGGTGCTTTGTTTTGTGCCTTTTGTTCAAATTGGTCGAATTTCTCACGCTGCGACACCATGTATACTTGGAGTGATTTCAACAGTTTTATTACTATTCCTAGCTCCACATTCTCTTTCTGAAGGGCAATACTGACTTTATCACTTGAAAATAGCTTGAAAATCCGAGTCATGGTGTTGACATTCACTTGGTCCTTTTGAAATCCAATATTCACGAACCATGTCAGTAATATGAATGTTCCATAATGCTGAATCATTGCCATACTCTGGTCTGGTTGCTGCAGCAAAGCCCACCCAATTCGACTGAATGGGGCTGGAAATCCAATGACGGACAACTTGAACCAATTCCAACTGACAAAGACATAGCTCCACCAAATTTGCTCAAGGTGATCCGATGCAACTGCAAATCCACTTCAAAAAACCAATACGGAACAAAAACATGTATGTGTAGGAAAAATGGTATTAAGTGTATGCCAGCGTGTGGGATGGATTGCAATAATAAAGCGGTAAGAATATTTTCATGATTGACATTATTAAATTATAATGCCCTATTGGCCGATTGATTTACAGAGAAAGAGAAATTAGTGATAATCTGTAGGTACAAGTATATGAAAAAATTGTTCTAACTTATTGGTTTTATTAATATATAGGGTGAAATTGGACGATGAAGAGCTGGAAGATAATGATAACGACGACAGTGATGAAGAAGAAAACATAAGAAATATTGTTGATGACTTGTTTTAAATCTTGAAATATTAACATACTTTATTATTTGAGGGATAATAAAGACATCATTAAAAGTGAATTTAATTAGTTAGCAGTACATTTTTACGTAATGAGCTAAGCAAACATTTTACCTAGCATTAAATCATCTTTCTAACGGTATATCACACCTACGATTTTAACGAAATGAAAATTTTGACAAGATTATGACGTTATCACGATTCTCACTTTGAGAAACTATAACTCACGAACCATACATTTTTGAAACTTTGCGTACCGTTAATGACTGAATAAGCGCCCAGGGCGCTTATTAGAAATTTTAACTTTCAGAGGGGGCGCTTATTTAGCAGGGGCGCTTATTCGGCAGGGGCGCTTATTCATTTGAATCAAGAAATCGATAAACATATAAATAACATAGTATCTAATAAAAGTCAAAATAAAATTTCAAATACTACAAACTGATGAAAAAGTTAGCTGCAAATATCTATATCGTCATCCTCTTCGTCGTCAGAGTCAATTTGCAAAAAGTTTGGAGTAGCCGAGTTGACATCTTCTTCGTCGATTTCGGTGAAAGAATTTTCATCTTTTTCTGTCAAAATGGACAGTTGAGAGGCAAGTATCTCCTTTCCCTTCTTGCATGGCTGATTTTCCTTAAAACAATGTATATTCTCGTCTTTTGAGCCATCAGTTGGCAGATTCAACGCACAAGACTGGAACGAATTCCGTATCATTTCCGGGGATAATGAATTCCACGAATCAAGAATCCATTTGACAATCGTGAGTCGTGGTGGAGGTTTGAGGTTTCCGGCAGGGGTTTCCAGGTTCAATCCTTCCTCGCCTAACCATTGATCGTACATTTCGGTTGCATTAGCCTTGAGAGGGTTGTTCCAGCAAACATTTGGCGCTTGGATATATTTCGTACATCCTCCTGGAATAATTGTGGTGTCAATCTTCTTAGTGTATAGAGACGCTGTTACAGTACCTTCGGTGTGACACTCGTATGAATCCCAAATGAGATATCGGCGACGGAAAGAGAACGCACCAAGAACTTTATCTACCCAAACGTTGGTTAAATTTGTATCCATCCATGCGTTGGCAGAAGAAGCAATGACACAATTGTTGAATTCTTTATTCATTGCATCAGTTTCTCGTTTAGCACCTTTAAATACAATCATGGGTTTCAATTTTGTGCCGTCTGCCTTGGCCGCATGACACACAGAAACACGACTTTTTTCGTGACCAGTTGTTTTAACAGAAACAGACGTAGTTCCAGTGGCATCTATTGTTGTATCTGACAACATATCAATCCAAACGGGGGTTTCGTCCATTGCGATAATATCGGCTGCCTGGTATTCGTAACTTAAAGACAAACGACGTACTTGCAATACAAATGATACTAACTTGTCTATGAGTTTATCTGCGTCTTTTTGCGCGATAGATGTTTTTCGACGTAGTGATAAACCACAACGCTTCATGAAATTACGCAACCATCCGGTACTAGCAAGGAATTCGTTAAAACGTAGAGAGTTGTATATAGCATTAACCTATTGTTTCTTACTTGATGTCTAACACATGATTAAGAAAGTTTGTCTCAGGATAACATTTCTGAATATATCGAATTATCCACCTCCGTGTTAGTTTATAGGGGGAAAAAAGGACAAATAGCACAACATTAACTATATTTGAAGCACTTCAAGCAAGTATTTAAAAGTGCAACAGTACGGTACGCAGTCTCACTCAGTCGCAGTTAGTTGTCCTACAAAACATCTTTCCAACAAACATTCTAAACCTCTTTCAAATTTTTAAAAGCGACAAATCACAACATCGCCTGTTTGCGTTTGAGCTTTGTCGTGGGAAAACATGCGCATCTAAGTGAAAAAAGATTTTTGAAGAGAAGGAGTAAAAATGAGCACTTATTCGAGAAATGCAATTCGAAGTAGAAGCGATAGTGGAGAAACGACAAACAACAACAACTACGAAGAAATCAAAGAAATTGCAACAGAACAGGTAAAAACCAATTTATTGCCTTTTCAAATTTGTTTACTAACCTTTCCTTCTAAAATAAATACATCTTAAGTTTGATAAGGTGACACATCAATTAAGTTTTTTTTTATTTTCGGTCCCAAGAGGGAAATTTAAAGCCATCTTAAGAAAGTGTTTCTGGAAAAATTGTTGCGTGACAATGATCGATATTCTTAAGTTTAAAAAATTTTCAAAATCCCGTCAGTTGGCGATTTTCGCCGAAGAATATTAAACTGTCATTGCTATTTAAATCTGTATTTTCAAGAAAAAGGTTTCCTTTCTGAAAATAGCTAGTAGAAGTCAGCTTAAAATTCTCTCTGCTACCGTTTATTGACTTTAACAAATTGGTTACGTTTGCCTATCAAGTTTGTTTTGTCATTCAAAATGTTTAAATAGTCTTCATCGTGGAGGTTTTATCAGACATTTGTAGAAATCGTATTAGAAATGCGAAAACACAAGTTAGAGAGTGTGATGCTGACGCAACCATTCCTGAAATGCGAAAAAAATCTCTTCAGAAATTATAGGTTGTAAATAGTGTTTGTCGCGTCTGCCGCAGGATAAATCTTACGAAAGCGAAGATCCACAAAGAGAAAGGAAACACAGCTCGAGTTTAATTTCACGCATGAGTGAGGGATTAAAAGGCAGCAGCATGAAGAAAGCTAAGGTTGTATCGAGTGCCACGAACTTCATTCGAAAACGTAAAGAGAAATGGAGACCGTCGTTGACGGGAAGTGAGGATATACACGAAGGGAGCAACCGCTCAGAAGTAAGAATTATTTTGTCCTTTATTCACTAAAATTGTGCTTAAAAACCAGGTATTGTTTCCCTATATAAGCTTCTTGTGCCTTTTTATTTCAAAGAATATTTTACATTTCTAACGTCTTTGATGATTCATAAATACATTTTAATGATTCAACGTAATTACGAAAATATTATTCATATCAAAATATGCCGTTTTCAGATCATATCGTCAGTTCCACAATTAATCCTTTTGTAGTTTAATATGCTTATTTGATAAATAACACCAGTAACGCTGAACCAGTGAGATTAAAGGTCAGATGTTAGAGGAAATACTTAAGCGGTTAATAACCTGTAGCGTATTTTCATTATAAATAACTTTAAGGTGACCATCCGTATTTTGTCCTAGGAATACTATGATGTTATTTTTCCGTGAACATTAAATCTCAAATGAAAAAAGAGAATGTATATTAACAACGACCAATTTCCCAGAACGTGATTTTCCCTGGGGTTTTTTATACAATATAAATTATTTTTGTTCTACTTACGTCAGCGTATTATTTCTCCGCTCGAACAAAACTGATGTTTTGTGACGTCTAAAAACACATGTGACGACATTTTTTAAAAAAAAAACAACATCTAGAAAATGCATGCAAAAAACCTTTTCAAATATTTGCTTTAAGTGTATAAAGAAAGGTAATTATTTCGAGTAAACAGCAAAAAAGTCCGGTTTGGAATTAAGGTGGTTCATCTAGAAAAGTAGCAAAAATCTAAAGTTCCTACGTTATATAAGACAAATATATAATTTGTCTTACTGTACACGTTTTTTTAAATAAGAAACTAAGCAAAGGCCCTAGTAGTTGCAGTTTTTTAATTCTGGGTGTGGTTAAGTATCAAAAGTTTCTTGAATAGTTTCTTCTGATCATAAAATTGGTTGGTCTTGCCTGTTGACCTTGGTGAGATGAGGTAAATAAAATGATAAAAGTATAAGTGTTATAAGTGTTAACAAACTTATGTTAAAAATGTTTATCCTGTATTTATTTAGTTCTTTTTGAAAGGCATGTACCTTATACTTATATTATTCAGACAACAATGTCTGCTCATCCCGTTAAAACTTTCAAGTTAGCATTTTTACGATGCTGTTGAGAACCAGACTGAGGTTTCTTAGGAAATATTTTTGTAGTACTACAGTTTCTTAAATATTTGAGGGCATTTAGTTTCTTATAAATGGGTTTCTTATATGGCGATAAGAGAAGTCGGCCTTTGGAAAATCGTCCACGACGATTTCGTCCTCGATTTTTTGTCTAAAGGGAAATCAATCGTCCATGATTTTTTGTCCAAGGAAAATATGTCTATAAAAAAATTTGGCCATAACATGTTTTGTCCTTTTTCAAACTCGTCCATGAGTTATTTTGTCCGTTTTTTTAAAGTCGTAAATTAAACTATGCATGCATACGCGCCCACACACGCCATAAATCGATTTGCGCGTGCTGTTAATCGCACATTATCGCACGCCATAACTGCTAATTTTTACAAAATTTTAAACTTTAGTCTCTACTCGTCAAACCAGCTATTAAAATGGCGGTAGAGATTGCCGTTGTCATCAAATGTTCGCTATGAATTACCTCAAAAAGTCACTCAGCCGACTTGGGGTTTTAATCGGCAATGTATACTAAAGTTTTAAATCCTTTTAAATGGCATATTTTGGGTGGATAATAACCGGTATGTAATTAACTGGAACCGGAAGAAAGAAACATCAGGACCCAAATAAGAGCAGGCCACCAACGAATTCGGCAGCCAGTTAACAAAGCATATAAGACGCAACAGGAACGTATAAAGAACATAGTGGAACGATACGGAGAGTAAGGAAAGAGAAAAGAAAGGAAAGGAGCGAGTTGTCAGTATATTTGAGAAGTATTTCTTATAACCTGAAGCTGTATAAGGAAAACGCCCATGGTGAGGGAGAGGAGACCAACAATGAGACGTGTGTGATTTGTGGGAGTAAAAGTGGTGTATGAAACTGTATTTGTGTTTTCGTTTATGTATCCAAAGTAATGATTCATGTGCACACGGTATCTGAAGAAAAAGAGAAATACCGGGACAAATTTGGACTGGACAATTTGTAAACAGGCCCAAAGCAGCATAGGACGTAAAATCGTGGGGACAAAAATTTTGTGGACGATTTCAAAAAAGGCCGTAATGGTCATGCGGCCATTTTGGACCGCGGACGAAATCGTCGCGGCTGACTTCTCCTGTAAGCTCTTATATGCGTGTATAGACAGACTAGGCAGACTAGACTGACTTATTATATTCTCTTTTACTAATAGCACTAGCTATGGGTAAAACCGCACAGCAACGGTCCTAGTAACAACAATTTAGATCAGTTTCTTCTTCTTTTTACATCAAATTTTTCATCCAATCCATCTGAAAAGTCTACTTTGACTTGCGGCATCTTAAAGTTATTGCTTCAAACTTGAAAACACGTTTTTCGGAATTTTGGCTGCTAAACAGGCTAGCAACAATTGACTCAAAAGTACGCTCCTAAAGTGATGTGCATGCTTGGAGGTATGGTTTTGGATGAAATGGTTTCTATGAAATGAAATCTTCATAGAATGCTCTTCTTACTAAGGTCAATATCTGTACTTATATCCGAAGTAAAAAGTTGCATTTTGTTGATAAGAAGTAGTAGAAATAGAAATGAAATGTTTTAGGTTTGAAGCGGTCTAATTAAATAAACATTAGGAATTACTCGATTTTTTAAGTTCAAATGAATTGTCAACCTATGTAATCAACTTGAGAAAGTTTCAATTCAAACGCATCTTTGTGGTGGAGATTTTATGTTTTGAGTCATTTTTTAGCAGTTTTTTTAGGCAAACGTTGGATAATCGAGAGAAATTTATAAAATTATTTGTTTTTTGTCTCTGATCAAGTAACATTCTATTATCCAATAATATTTAGATAAAAAATCATGTTTGTTGATCAGATTTATCAACTGTAGCTGCGTGTAGTTCTAATCTAAATTCCTTGCGATAAAGCAAACAGATTTGAAATCTTCTTTAATTTTAATTTAAATAAAACGCAAGCCTTTTATAATTTTAAAATTATTATCTTATATCATCACTAAAGTTATTTCTTTTCTTCTAGAACTCATGTATATATGAAATTTCTCAACGAAAACTTTCTTAATGTCTTCTCCAAAGCAAAATTATAATTAAGCTAAAGTCAACATAGCTATCTAGTGTTTTCTATGTGAACGAATTAAAATGGCTGTTAAAAACAATATCTTCTGATACTGACGCAGTAGGAAAGGTAAAGAAGTAAATGGGTCTCTGCACAGAATGCTAGCGATGTTTTACTAGCTCACAGAAAAGAGTTTCGAAAAACGTGATTGTCATGGCAACAAAAGAACGCACAAGATTTCTACTAGTCTGGGTAAAATTTCGCTTTAAAATAATGCTAGATTCTCCGATAATTTGCAAATGTATCTGGCATAAATTGACATATTGCTTCATGTATGTTTGCAAAGAAGTGTCAATATTAGCATTTTATTTGTGTTAGCAGCGCAGGTTTAGTTTAAAAACTGAACGTTTTTGGAAGTTTACAACAAAGAAGAAAATGGCTGAATTTATAATGACAAATCCATATAAACTTCGAATTGGCCTTTGAAGAAATTTGTTTTTGTCAGCGAAAGTGGGAGCATGAAAAAAACTAAAAAGAGTTAAAGAAGTAAGATAAATTCTTTTTTAAGGTTAAAAAACATGAAAATATGGCATTCTTACGCGGTAAGATAATTATGTGGAAGGCACATTCTGTAAGTTGTAAGTGTGTACTATTAAAGACAACCGTGCGGAAAACCATGCACACTTGTGTTAGAAACTCGTGCCTGATAATATTTGCTTAAAATTGTGCATATGTATTAACACTGCGCTTCATACAGTTTTAAAAAGCAGAGGAACCATTCTATTACAATGTTTGCGGGACAAACACACCAAATACCTCTGTTACGTTAGATACTGTATTCTATGAAGAATAAAAAAGTAGTGCTGCGGTTATTTAGGAAAAGAAACAGTTTTTAAACTTTTATTGCATACCAAACGACAAATAACAGAACAAATAACGCGCGACCCTTGTTGAGAACAAAAGGTTATAATATCTTCTTTGATAATATCGAAACACTTTTCAGGTTAAATAATTTTATCACTATCAGCCCCGTAACCAGCGAGTTTATGAGGGAGGGGCGACATGGCTGGTGAGGTTCTATGGCGGCTATACATAACATACAGATTTTCAGATATGACGCATGTGTGACATACGGTTAAGTTCCCCCCAGACTCTGATAAACGTTTCTCATTTCTGATTGGCTTAGAGTTTTGTTACGCTCAAATCCATTCAACCTTTTACCTTTTGTTCTTTTAAGGCCAATTGGAAAACAAAAATTTCAAATAAAAAAGAAATGTTATCTTTGTCTGAGATTGAAAACTTTATGGTCTCTGAAAAACATTAAATAATAATTCAATAACACTGAATGTAATTTCAATTTTCTGTGGTTCTTTTGTGCAGCTCATCGATACCTATCTGATCATCGTAATGGACAGTCATTAACGTGAAATTCCAGAGACGTGCTTGTCCCATTGATGTACATAAATATGTGCATAAACAGCGTATCGTATTGAAACTTCGCTCACATTCGAATGAAGTGACAGGCAACGTAAATCCTATCTTTAGTAGAACTGAAGCATTTGTCTTTACATCATTTCTATACCTTTCATTGCTTTCTATATGTATACCTAATCATTCTAGAGTTTGTTTTCCTACCATGACAATCCATAATGTTAGATCATTAAGGCCTACGTGTTTCATGCTCAGGATTCCACATGCCTCATTATCACATCATCAGCCTTTCTTTTCCGCACAATCCTTTGTACATATATTACACAATAAAGTCTTTGTAAAGAGAATAAAAATTGAAGATAAGAAATAGAGAGAAGTAGAGAGTAAATTTGTGAAGTTATTATTTCGAATTAATGGTTCAAACCAACGAAGCCCTGAGCTATTAAAGTGGTCATCACTCGGCCGTGATATCTGTGTGCGGAATGGTTAGAAGATATCGAAAACCTTGCAACGGTGGAAGTGGTACATATGGACGGGGCGCAGCTATGGACATATCACATAAAATAGAGCCTGTAGAGAATGGCAGTGGAATTTCTTGCAGGTGAAGCGAAGATAAGGATGCTAACGAGCGGATATACACATATTATTTTTGTCATACATCAACTTATAACAATTAGGACCTAAACGAAAAGGTTTTACATTTCCTCAACATTGCTTAAATTTTGGTTTGGTTTTTTTTTTGCTCGTCCAGTAATAGGTTTTACTTGCCTAATAACTAAAAACAACACTCTAAAAAACAACAACGCCATACGAATCTTGACGAAAATGTTCCATCAATGCGCGATGATTGAAATCGTGTGAATCAATGATCAGGGAATGTCATTGATGTTTTTCTATTTACATAGGATAATTCTGTTTTTTACCTTCACCTAAATTGATAAGTTTAAACTTCCCAAATATATGTTTTCGATGATGCCAAATTCATATAGCCCAGCTCTAAAATACAATACAAATATACCAATCGTCTTACGTTTGACGTCTGACAGGTAGACACCTGCTACAGTTGGCGTAACTGCCCTATGCTATATCCTATCAGTTATCCATATCAGTTATCCTATAACTAGCTAACTGCACAAATCACTATCATGAATTTAAAAAAACACAGGTACTGTGTAAGCGATAGGCCAAATGCCTATCTATTCATTTGAATGCGTAAACAGAGGTCTGGAATATAAGTAGAGAGATAAAAAATAATATATATTTTTTTGAATCAGTAACTGTCCGCTATTACAGATTATGGAGAAAATGTCAATTTTATTCACTATAACGAGTAGTCCGCTATCAAATGTGTATGCTATGTAGATATTCTCTCATAAGATTTTATCCTTTCTTGCAGAAAGTGTCCGTTTTATGAGAATTACGTTATAGCGAGGTTTTACTGAAACTGAAAATAACTGAATTTCTAATTTTTCCCTTCCAAAATCGTCCGCGTCAATTATGGCGGTCACAAAGAGCAGTGACATAAGAGTGGAAACCATAATATATTTCGTGTTTAGAACGGATCAGTTTCTTCCCCTACAACTCCTGTTGCCACAAATACGCTTGTTAACGAAAGTTCTTCGGGTCGATCAGATGGTAGCGATTGCTTCTCAGGTGACGACAAACTTACTACGGTAATTAAACTTTTTCATTTTTTTGAAATTTAAATCTCTTTTAATTGAGATAAAATCTCTATTATCGTGTCCGACGACAAAAAAAAATCAAATTCTGGTTGTAGACACAACCACCAAAACGAAGCAGAAAGGACCGTTTAAAAGTAAGCTAATACGTAGCAATACGGCAAGTAGTATTATGTTGTATAAAGTAATTCTGACCAACTGTGTTCTATTTTCGTCGTATTAAAGCTTGAATCTCGAAACAAAATCAATAATAATAATAACCGTTACTTTTTAAAAATTGGTTTATCCATAGAAACTTTTTGATAAACTATGCACAGCGGGTTATATGCGCAAACAAATTTAAAATCTTCTGCGCATTGTGTCTATTGACATGAAACAAGTTTAGAAAGGAGGCGCTATAAACAATAAAAGTTAGACGGAAAAGAAGTTGAGTTTTCCGATTTAATTGTATTATTTCTCGTTTTGATTGGCCATTGTTATGGCTGAAGAAGAAAGTCCACGGGTAAGAATTTTCATTAAACTATTTAAACGCTATAAGATTTTGATTTTTTAATGATGCACCAGCTATGTCTTAGCTCTCTAGATAAAATGAAATGTAATAACCCATGCTATGTTTAAGAGCAGCAAACAACCTTTTTACCAAAAGTGTGATTTAAATTCATGGTATTTTAAATCCTTTAAGTAAAATAGGTAGCAATAATTTAATCTACTGCCTTTTCTTGGTTCATTGTAGAACGTTTTTATAGTGATTATTTCATCCAACGTTTGATGAAAGGAGTGTTATTTGCGAAAAGTCAACAATTTTTTCCAGTTTTTGGCGTTGAAGGGATTCGTAAAAGAACCTATTTTTCACCAAACTGTGGACATTTGTTTTATTTGCATATTCATAACTTTACTTTTTGTCAAAATTACATTTTGTAAACAATACTTCTTTGTTGATAAATTCTTTATGTAAATTATTTGATCAGTTATCGTACTAGACAAAGTCGTCATTACACTCCTGAGAAAATGAATGCATTTTTACTTGTAGAAAAACTGTTGAGTAACGTCTTGCTTTAAGCCAAAATACACAAATATCATATGTTCAGCTTTTTTGCTCTATGTACTTGGTATATCTTTACCATATAAATTTTTGCGATCATAAATTATTGTGGAATATGTTATTGCGGAACTTATTTTTGCGGTGTTGGCCCTAAATTTGCAGCTTTTCAAATAATGTTTGATGTTAGAAGTGTACTTTCTAGAATAAGATATAAACGGTTAAAGTAAATATAAATATAATAATGATAATATATCCAAACAAATAACAGACAGATTGTAGTTAACAAAAATTATAAAAAATAAATAAACATCTGGTGATATATGCATATGGCGTGCTAAATATGTGTGGCAATGAGTGCAATTCTTGTATATGTGAATATTTTCATTTGGGTCCCTAAAAGAACAAAAATAGATAACAAAATTATATATACCATATATTTTCTTGCATTTTCTGTTTATTGTAATTTTTAAAAAGTAATTTTAAGTTATCTTTTCCTTTGATGATATCACTTTTTTTATATCTATATTTTGATATCAACCATTATCATAGGCAAGGTTAGTTTTTCTTGAAGCTTGGGAAAATTTTGTTTCTTTTATGGTTTACTCTAAATCTAATCTTTCATCAACAAACATTTTAACTTTACTTTCACATAAAATCTTTTTCACAGAATTAATTGTTAAAATAATTTGCTTCTTGTTCACTTAGTGTCTAAAAGTTTTTCTTTTAATTTATTATCTTGAATTCACATTATTTTTCTTGTTGTGCTAATCTTTGTTTTTAGCAATCCGTGATGATGGATTTATTTATGAAATTTTAATAAATAATTCTTGTATATATCATAGGACTAATTTCATCTTCCAACCAAATTCTTTGCGAAATATGAATTTTAACATGTTTATTTTTTTTATCTAGACCAGTGGCAAGAAAGGCCTAGAAAATTATGTTGGATTCGCAAATCTACCAAATCAAGTCTTCAGAAAAAGTGTCAAAAAAGGATTTCAGTTTACGTTAATGGTTGTTGGTAAGTTAAGTTTCCCTGATTTTATTTTTATCACTTAATATTCTGTTTTGGACATTGTTTACTATAATCTGTGACATGTTTACAATAAGGTTATAAGGCAACCATTGTATTGGTAAGGTATTAGGAATTTGCATCAGTGTTAAAGTATGCCAACTATTTGACATGCGCCTATTATGTTTATTGATAACACTTCATTGTACCATACTGTTTTAAATATTGTTTATTGATTGAACTTCAAATTGTGTTTGCTTTTAAATATTTATGCCACTTCTCGTTCATCAAGTCATTTCTTACGTAAATGCTATGTCTGCGCCGTACCCAGCAGTAATCCCATACTGTTTGTACTATTCATTGTTTCCTTTATTTTTTAAAGATTTGTTCCTTGATACTCTCATAAACACACTGAAAAGTATCATTATCATTAAACTTTGTTTGTTACATAAACGTAAAATATGAAAAGATTTTAGATACTGCAGGTTGTTTAAAAGTTCCATTCAACTTAGAGACAAACAAATGCAGAAGAACTGCTGCATTCCATGGAAGATAAAAAGATCAAACCACAAAGAAACAAACACATTCAGTTTTGTTTACGAAAATCACTTTATGATTGCTCAGTTTTCTTCAACCTTTTTAAAGATTTTTAAACTTCACACTTTTTCCTAATTTCAAAGACATAGCTATCGTTGAAAAAATCGTCCCATTTTAACTTGTTGAAACTGTATTTTGCCAGTGAAGATATGTCCTGTGACATTTTATAGAAGACAACGTCACGCAAGTGCAATTCTCTCCATCCGTATGACTAAAAAGATTGTAAGGTCTTTAAAAAATATTAAACTGTTCAAGTACAGTTACGATGTTAGCTTCGGTGACGCAAGACTCACTGAAAGATAAAGAAAGATAACCAGTATTTTATTTACAAAGACAAGAACTTTTATGCTGAATTTTTCTGCAGTAACTACTTTTAGTAATGTATAAAAACTAACGTTGTTTTAACAACGTATGTATTTGTTTTTTATGAATAAAGAAAAAAGTGCTCATGAGGTGTGCGTTTTTATTTTATGATTGTATTAGAAATAATGATCGAAATTGTAATATCAAATGAGAACACAATCAAATGTTTCCAGCAAAAACAACATACAAATGTAAACACAACTATAGCAATTTAACACGTTTTAACTAATTAATAATCTTTTTACTTTTGCTTTACGGGGTTCCTATTTTAGTTTTTTTCTTTTTGCGATAATTTATGGGAGAGCCCAACTATCAACACTTGAAAGAAAAATTTATGCAGAATGTATTAATTCTATACAAAAAGCATCCAACAAAGATCATTGTAAAGTTTTCTTTAAAACAATATATTTATTTTCTCAATTAAAATAGCACAAAGCTTTTCGTACGTCTGTACATCATCAGGTGCAAAAAAAATATGTTTTTCACATTAAACTGCATCTTATATTTAAAGATCATTGTTTGATGTAAATTTTTTAACCAATTAGATTAAACATCATTGTTAAGTTTAACCATATGATAAAACAATTTGTACTGGTTTATAACGTGACAAAAAACTTTTTTTTTATTTTTTCTTCAATTAACGTAATCGAGGTGCGCGACAAAAAACGCATCTTGCACATTCCAGAAGCGTGCCATAAGGTGCGCGAGCGCAATTGCGTGCCTCTCCCGAAACAGTTGGAGAGAGACAAAATATTCTTCTGTATGTTTCTGTATTTCATTTTATGTTCAAAAAATATGCGTTGCTTGTGTAGACATTTGTTTGAATATATTATTTGCGAGGACGACGAACTGGTAAACGCTGAGAGAGAATATACTTCTATAAAATAGCTGACAAATAGTGTTTTAGCCAAAATAGAGGTATGAAAATTGAAAATTTCCTTAATGCAGCGGCAGCCCCACCATGGGGGCCTGCAATAATGGGAAGGAAGTAGGGATTAAAAAATTATCGTGAGAAAAAACCGTAAAGCCCAAACTAACTCTGGGTATAACGCTGTATGTTGTCTCACTTATTTAATAACGTAAATGGTATGTTGTCTCACTTATTTAATAACCTAAATGCTATGTTGTCTCACTTATTTCTCAGAAAGAAAAACTCAGAAAGAAAAATATTTCGGAGATGGGATTCAAACTGGCCCGGTTTGGTTTGTGAGTCAAAGAATTTTATCCACTGAGCTACAGCACCCTATACGTGAATGAGTCAAAATGCTAACATGAAAAAGCAGGAATTAAAAAAAGAATTACAAAGGACAAGACAATTCATGGCTATAAAAAAGCAACCAACAAATTAAACGTATAAACGTTAAAACCTAGCTGTCGTTACATACGATACATAATAAGATACCAAGCAGTGACAGCAGGTCAATGGTTCCTGGTAGAATATGAAGGTGAATTCTTCTTAGGAGTTATACTCTCTGTCTCTTCCAAAACCGAAAGTGCTCATGAAGATTTGGAGAAGGAGCGAATTTCAGCTTGGTATGACCTCCACTGTACAATGTACACTCCTCCTGTAAACCCATACCTGATCCAAGTCAAGAGATGTTGAAAATACATTTATTGATTGAACATACATAATTGACTTACTGGATGACTTTTCATGCTCAAATTTTCAGAACGTAATTCCGTTACCTTTCAATGTAATTCCGTTACCACATTTCCGTGTTATTAATGTTGAAACATACAAAAGTAGACAGCATAGTTCTTCTGCATTTTTCTGTCTCTATGTTGAATGGAACTTTTAAACAACCTGTAGCATCGCGTGTAAACATGTCTGTCGGTTTTCTTCCTTTTTTTTATGATTGACGTCAAACTTTTTGAAACTGTTAATAATTGGTAACGTTAAATTTCGTTAAACAAACTAAATTTCATAATAAAGCTACACATTGATATATTTAAAGAACGGATGAATCGATTATAATTTGAAACGAAAAAACATATTTACGTGACTAAATAAATTACGTTAAAGTAAGTTCTTAAGATTTCATTTACAAGAGATCTATTAGACACTAGATTATTAGTAAAATAACACATTTAGGGGCGCGGTGGAGAGCGCACCTTAAATTATCGAGGCGCGGGTGCGCGATTGCGCGTCTCTAAATGCCAGGCCTGCGTTGTATGTCTTCCTTATGATGCCGGCCCAAGGGTTGGCACCCCAATGAAATTATCCCATCCGTCAAGAGAACAAATAGTAACCAACTAAGTTTAAGTTGTCTGTTCCCACGCCACTCTGCACACAGACACACAAGGACAAAAAATAAAATATGCAGCTTTATATGCAGTAATTAATAAACAAATTCCGACTTTATGGGGTTGTTTTTATAATTTTCAATCAGTTATTATGATGCAGTACTAATGTCCAATTCTTGTTGCGATCGTCGTTTCATATATCGTTGGCAACAGTCTATTCACAACTTTATCTTTTCATCATATTTAAATAGTCGGGGGAAAAAATGCACATTTATAAATATTATTTGAAAAATTAGTGACTGTCCCGTCAGACAGTTGAGATGTTACAGAATCAATTTTGCAGTCGTCCGCAAAAAAAATCGCTTGTCCCGTACCGTCGGACGACCGCAAATATACATCACTGCTATGATGTTGGTCATCACTGAGATGGGTGCGTGCATGTCATGGCTTGTTTATGTTTTGCTCTACGCTTATTATTTCTCTCCTCTCCCCCTAAGATTGTTGATGTTGTTGTAGTACTTGTTGTTGCGGTGGCGTAAGGAGATCAATATTATTTTTATCGGGCTGAGCCAGAACAAACTGTCTGTTTAAAAAATCAGCTTTGAGCTATATATTAGACACTAGCAGTACTCATGGCATTGCAGGCGGGGCAATGGACGTTTTCTAAGTAAGATAAAAGCAATGTACGAAATTTGAAAATAAGTGACGTGTTAGAAAAAACATATATTTTATTAATATTTTTTTCTCATTCTCTATCAACACTTAGATTTTTTTTGTAACAAAATTGTCAAGAGAATAGCTACTCAACTACATATTCTTTATCTATATAATAATTTATATCTTTATTGAAAAACTAAGATATAAGCCCAACGTCATATTCAGCGTTTTCAGCAACATATATTAAACTACTTTGCAAGGGTTATTGAGTAACTTGCAATTTAAAAAAGTTTTATTACTTTTTTTAATACTTAATCTTTTTATACTTTTAAAACCTTTGCGTGTGATCCTGTGCTGAATCAGAAAACAAATACTTATAGAGGTCTACTACAAATACTCTTCGATTTATAAAAGGACAGACAGACACAAATGCCATTTATAGTGTAGATGATATATTTTAACTCATATTTTAAAAAAAAGTGAAAACAAAATCAATTTAAAACAGATAGATAGATATCAATGTATTAATACAAAAACTTAGCTTCCTTTACTTCTCGTTGACCTCGTACTAAGAAATGTTTGAGTTAAGTTTTTGAAAAAGTTTAAATTTAGCAATTTTTAACAACTTGTCTCCTTCATTCAAAATCTTTTAATAATTATCAACTAGATAGAAAGGAATGGTTTCAGAAACAACAAAATATACATTCTTTCTACAATTTAATTCTGTTAACAAAAAATGTAATTTCAGAGATATGTTTTACATCTATCTATTTGCACTTTTGCTAAAAAGTTTTTTAACGTGTTTATTTAGGTGAAAGTGGCCTTGGTAAATCAACGTTGATCAATTCCCTCTTCCTCACTGATATTTACTGTCCAGCTCAATACGAAGATGCTGCTTCCAAGTTTGGAAAGACAATGTCTGTAAGTCATTATTTCATGTACAAAAATATATATCAATGTAGTAACATAGTTTGTCTGCCTACGTGTAGCTTTTGAGAATATATTCTTGTGGTTCATTCTCATTTAGCTTTTAGTAGTTTTTGAACGGGTCACCTATCAAGTATTTTCATACAGTTTTCATACAGATTTTCTACAATGAAAAGAGTCACATCCACTTTCTTGAATGCCCACTATCTCGAACAAATTGTTTGGCCCCTTCGGCTCTGTTATCCTGCTATCTCGAACTTTTCATTTTGTTTTTTGATTTTTAGAGAAAATAGTTTGAAAACTTTGAGATTCAAATGTCTGGCTATCTTTGTTCATTTATGATTATAGAAACATTCCTGTGTTTAAAATGAACAGTTAGAATTTTACAAAAAAGTCCATTTTATTTGTGGCAAAGATCTCACACTTATTTGAACATATTTGTGTGGGTATTTGTCATTGGTATTATTACATTAGGAAAGTAATTGAAATATAATAGACAAAGGTAATTATATTTGATGCTTTTACTATTATGTTTTAAAAAAGCACAACCATAAGGCCATAATCAAAGTGTTTCTGCTGTAAATTTAATTTATGCATTTGTACAAAATGTGTAAGTCCCATTATTTTGAAGTATTTTCTTGTCATCCCTTTCTTCATTTAAACTGTGCATTTGTTTTGCAGGTGAATGCTTCAACATTTGAGTTGAAAGAGAGTGGTGTTCGATTGCAGTTAACTGTGGTAGATACACCTGGCTTCGGGGATAATATAGACAACACTGATTGGTAAATGATTTTACTCAGATGTATTAGCGTGAAACTCTTAGAAATCTACAGTTTTCTCGTTGTGGTAACATATCTTCCTATTATTGTTTAGTTGGAATTCAGTCATTCAAAACATAGAGAATAAATTTGAAGATTATTTGAACGCAGAGTCTCGCGTGAATCGCATTACTATACAAGATACACGAGTTCATTGTTGTTTATATTTCATTGCACCAACTGGTCATGGGTAAGTTCCACAAAAAATTCTGATTTTAAAGTTTACTATGACTCAAGTTTTTGGGTTCTTGTGAAAATCATGAAAAAAAAATCATAAATTTGTCTTTCATATTATTGTCTGCTGATGAGGAAAAATAAGTAACATTTTTCTGTCATGTTTCACAAGAAGCTTTGGTTACTTAGCTTGATGTCTATCAACATTTTAGTCTAAAACCACTAGACATCGAGTTCATGAAGAGACTTCATAACAAGGTAACTAACTAGCGAATTATTTAAATCATATTTTATAGACATACATACGACTGCTCATCTAAGAGAATAATCTTAATTCTCTTATAACTTTTTACTGTAGGTTAACATTGTTCCAGTCATTGCAAAAGCTGATACTCTTACAGCAGATGAATGTCACAAGTTTAAAGAACAGGTTGAAAGTGAAGTCTTTACTGCATGCTTTGGTGTATAAAATTTGGTTTTCACATCCTTAGATCCTTAAAGAAATTGACGAACACAACATAAATGTCTACCGTTTTCCACCACTCAGCGATGACGAGTCAGAAAATGATCTTGCATCTCTGAGAGTACGTAGCAACTAATTGCCAATGCTAACAAATACATTTAACCATTTTTATTCCTGTATCTTTTAGTCGTGGTGACTATTTGAACACCTGGTAATTGAAATCTTAACATTTGGTGATCAGTATAGTTTTCTATTACAGAGGCTGCCTTTTGCGGTTGTTGGTAGCAACACGGTGTTAGAGCTTGAAGGAAAAAAGATTCGGGGAAGAAAGTATCCCTGGGGAATTGTAGAAGGTGTTTTGTCATTTAAATTTGTTTTTGCTGCTTTTTAAAAATGTTGGTTTATTCACTAGAAACTAACCTTTTATACATTTTCCTTAGTGGAAAATATCGAGCATTGTGATTTCATTGCACTCAGGAACCTATTGATACGGTACGATTCTTTTAACTTCATGGTAGCTGTCTTCATCGATGTGGCTCTTTGTAATAATGTCCACATAATAATAGCCACCAATGGATTATTATGTAATGGTGCAGTATATCGGCCCTGCATATATGATGAAACCAATTTTCATTGCAGCACCCACATGCAAGACCTCATCGACGTCACTAATGACGTACATTATGAAAACTTTCGAAGTGAACGCCTCTCGGTACTCACTGGAGGCGGTAACTCGATCACCAGGTACCCCCACCTCAACCTCTCTGGCAGGTTTTTATCACCATTCCTTATCTCCTTAGCGCTGCGCTAAACATCAACCCGATGGAACAGATCGAAAGAGAGCGGGAAGACCAAGAGAAGAAGTTGAAGAAAATGGAGCAAGAAATGGAACAAGTGTTTGAAATGAAGGTCAAAGAGAAAAAGAAAAAGCTCAAAGATTCTGAAACCGAGGTGAGTAGATAGTTACTCTTTTCTCTCGATATGGCGTCTCATCGTGTTATTGATCTTGCAGTTCAATCGAAAGTTTGAAGTTACCATGGAAACATTAAATGAAACGCGTAAAAGTCTCATCGAGAGGCGTAAGAAGCTTGAAGCTGAACGGGAGCAATTTGATGCAACCTATCCCCATGATGGCACCAACACCAGCAGGTAAATAACTTTAAAAGTAAAGAAATAAACATCAGTAATTGTCTTGAACTAACTTTATTGCATATCGGAAATCATTCATAATTTTGCTGACGCAATCAATTCCTTGATGTTTTAGACACGACAAAGATAAGAAGAAAAAACAGAAGTTCTTTTAATAACGCCCTATTTTACTTTTCAACCGCCACGATGGGAAAGCGAGATTCGTTCTTTTGGAAACGTGGCAGAACAATGGCTTTAACTGAAGAACATTGCATTGTGGGTTCTGCTGAAGTTCGACGCGTTTCGGGGTTCTATTATCAAAAAATGATTTTCAGAAATATTTATATTGTATATTTTATTCTTCGAAGTATTAGCTTTTAAGGTCGAATTCTTTTTTTAAAAATATGAGATTTTGCTTTTCTCTGTTAAAACATTCTACTAGTGTTGACTACGGCAGGGCTCCTTTTCGCCTCTTACGTCTGAGACAAACTCGTCACATATTCCGAAAATCAGCTTTTTTAAAATCATTGTTATTAGAAATATTAAAGTCATATTTTACAAAGAACATCTTTTGAAAAAAATAAATGAATATTCCAGAACGCTTGTTCTTTTTTCTTGCCTAACAAGAGTTTGAAATTTCGTTGTAAAATCGCACATAGGCTTTGTAGTTACAGAAATATTTCAACAGTAGTATACTTGCTCTTTATTAAATTCGCAGCAGCACTTAAGTATTATACATCCAGTTTAAAGCAAGGGCAAATACTGTTTAACGGACTCAAAAGAGGAAGACAAACAGTTTCATATACATTTATTAGGGTTCGTACTGCTTGTCTAAGTAAAAATTCCCAGGCTTTGAAAAAAAAAATTGTTTTTCCGTGACTGATAGCATAAACAAGTCTACTTTTCACCCTGAATTTTGTCAAACTGTTAATGTTTTTCTCTGACCATTTACACAAATTTTATTCATAGCAATAATAATTTAATGAACATATAAATAAGGACCTTTTAATGAAAGGCTATACTATAATGCAACAAGAGTGCATAAACATTTCTTTTAAAAAATTGTGTAAGAAAGCAACATCCACTAGTGATGTTGTCACGTTAAAAACACTCTTGATAGCCCTGGCGAAGCATCAAGTATTCAGCTATTGTGGGGTAGAGAGGGCTCCTCAGTAATAGTGAATACAACCTGTTTAGGGAGACACGCTTATATAAATTACTCGATCCGTGGCTTCGAAATACTGGGTTGACGTCCAGCGGGAACACCCTTGTTAATTGGGGTAAGATGAGCCTCTTCACGTTTTGGTTAACGAATCTTCTTAGAGATAGTGACTCGATAAAATTACTGTTTTTTGGTGGTCCTTAACCATGTAGTAACATATGAAATGTCCAATTCACAAACTCCATACCGCATCGATTGTCGCACAGGGTTACCAAGGGTTGCGTCCCCCAGTGGGAGGTCAGGCTGAAAAATATGTTACTGGTCATCATTATAGTGAAGTAATCTCTTCCGGGTGGTCTAGAACTAAAAGGTTACGAACTCACAACACCAAACATCATCACAACATTTGATTTGCATAGGATCAATAACACCACCACCATGAAAGATTCAATGATGCTTGCACAATGTATATCTCAGTGCAAGTTTCTAAAACACAGTATTAC
The DNA here is from genome assembly GCA_963930725.1 of Candelabrum cocksii. Taxonomy (NCBI): domain Eukaryota; kingdom Metazoa; phylum Cnidaria; class Hydrozoa; order Anthoathecata; family Candelabridae; genus Candelabrum; species Candelabrum cocksii. The sequence goes on along the minus strand of OZ005668.1, from coordinate 6,176,645 downwards.
CTTTGTTCAAGAAACCCACATTTTCGGACAAATCGTCGCCAAGTTTGAAGATACAAACTAGCTGGGTGGACATTTATCAACTCTGGGTTAAAAAGTAAAGCTAGTGCAAGAGTTGCCGTAGTTCTTTCTCAAGATGTTAAGTTGATAGACATCAACGACAAAATTCTTGACGGTAGAATACTTGTATGGTATTAAAATATCAGCATTTTGTGCTAATGCCCCAATAGAGCTATATGCTGATTCCACTAAAGATAAATTTTTAGACCCTAAATTTAGCAATTCAAAAGGTGAAACAGAAACACCCAAGTTTTAAGGTACTGGTTGGAGCTAGAATGCGACAATCAGCACTGATTCGTTTGGTTCGTGGTCATGAGAACAAGCTTTTTATCATAATTTCTATTTTCCAATCAAAAGCCATACATCGCCATACTTGGCATTCTCCAACTGGCTTCTCAAAACGAGTGGATTGCATTCTTGCTGAATGGCATCTTAGAAGGCTTTGTTCCAACTGTCGTGTTTATCGACAACCTAGTGTCCCTTTTGAAACTAATCATCGCCCCCTGGCAATGTCTTGTTCCATCCCATCGAAACGTAATCGAAAAATATTTTTTCGCAAATCTCTAAATGTCAAAAATCTCATAAAAATATTTCGTTGTTGCGTAACGATTCTTCGATTTAACGTTTGTGATAAATTTTTTAATAAGCTTGATGAGTTATTAAACGAGGAACCTTTGAACAATGTAAGTTCATTTCAATCTTTTTTATCAGCATCTAATATTCAGGCCAGCGAGTCTGAGGTTTCCAAATTTAACAAATCAGTTCAGAAATCTCCCTGGGCAAATAATGAATTTTTATTCCTTATTGCTGAGCGTAGAACGTACCGTAATCTAAGTGATTTTAAAAATCTTGGCATAGCAATTAAGAAGTTGCGCAATGAATTAAGAAATGAGTATTTTTCAAATCTTGCGAATAAATCGACATTGCTGGTGAAAAGCGAAAGATTGAAGAAGAATTTCGCCTTTGCAAATCCTAGACCAAATTGCCTTTGCGTTTTGCAGAAGGGTGTGTTTAAAAAGCTGCAAAGTTATATTGACATTGTTGTTGTTTTTATGCTGATCTGGTTTTATTCTTTGAGTTTGTTTCTTTGGTTTTACTGCACTGTTGGCTTATTGGTTGTTGGCAAATAAATTTTATTGTTCCTTGTGAAAAATTAATGAAAAAGTCTTAGAAATTGTGTTTTGGTTGATCATTCTTTACATTCTCCCAACCATTTTTCCCCACTTCAATTACATTCAATTACATCTAAGCAAAAGTTCAACTTCCTGTAACTCTTTATTTTCTACCTACCTTATTCCACTATAATTTTTTTTTTTTAATATTGGAGATTGCTCAAAACAAGGCCTAAAAGGCCACTTGCGAGTAAAGAGCTACAGGAGAAGTTAAGCAGATCTAAGGTAGCGATGAACATTAGATTTGAACAGTTGAAGGTTAAATTCAGGAGGAAAGCATGTAGATGGAAAGGAGTTCCAAAGTCTGGACGTACGCGGAAAAAAACTGTTTTTATAAAAATCCCTACGAAATTTAGAACACAAACAGTCCATTGGTGAGACGAAAAAGACAACCTAGTAGAACGGAAAATTTTGAGAGAAGGTGTAAGAGATGATAGTTCGCTTGAACAACGACCATAAAAAAACTTGTAGAAGAGACAAAGAGACGCTACGTTCCGCCGGTGTGAAAGGGAGTCCAATTTCAAAGAAAGGTTTTTGCCAATTGCGTTGCAAACACGCCGTTGAACACGGTCTAACAAATTCAGGCAATTTTTTGGTGCACCTGCCCATATGTGGCAGCTGTATTCCATACATAGACGAATTGACGAATTCTCATAAAAGAGAACCAACCTTCATGGCAGTTGATTTAGCTATATTTTCAATATAAGATCGCCATGAGAGGCCGCTGGTAAATATAAGAACAAGAAGACGAAATGAATTGCTTTCAGGTAAATGAGAACCATTCATCAAAATTCGAGGTAAGTAAGCATGATTGAGATGATTAATGGAAAGAAGATTAGTTTTAGATGGATTAAAATTAACAAGCCAATTCTTACCCCATTCAACTACTGTATTGAGATCTTTTCCAGATCAGAGGCCATTCTAACTTTATCACAATCATCTGATTTATTAAGGCAAGAATACAATGTTGAATCATCAGCATAAATAACGGTTTTGGATGATAAATTGTCTGGGAGATCGTTAATGTACAGTAGGAACAGAGTCGGACCGAGAACTGAACCTTGAGGAACACCAGCATTGATGGAAAAAAATGGAAGAAGAATGACCGTTAAGAACCACCTTGAGTTTACGATTGGAAAGGAAGGAGGAGATAATATTTAAAAATGGACCTTTTAAACAATATGCCTTAAGTTTGTGCAGTAGCCCCCGATGCCAGACTTTATCAAATGCCTTGGAGATGTCAAGGGCAACTGCTCGCGCTTCACCAGAGACATCAAGGGCACGATAACAACGTTCACTTATAACTGTCAAAACGTCACCAGTGGAACGCCCAGAACGAAACCCATACTGGGAGTCGTAAAACAAATTATTTTTTTCAATAAATTCAACTATGTTCAGGTTAATTAAAGTCCCGAAAACTTTGCTTAAGATGGAAATTAGGCTGATTGGTCTATAATTAGAAGGATTAGATCGCTCACCACAATTTTTAAAAATTGGAATAACAGAGGCAAACTTCTAAGATGAAGGGAAACAGGATTCATCCAAACACTTTTTGAAAAGAGCACACAAAACGGGAGATAACTCAGTAGAACACCTTTGAAGTACAATTACAGGAATGCCATCCAGTCCAGTAGCCTTATTAGAATCCATTTTGTTTAAAATCTTAGAAACCTTATCAGGAGATATAAAGCAATCATGTAAAGTCTGGACAGTTTTGGAGGAGAAATAAGGGAGATCATGACCAGAATCATCAAGGCTGGAATGAGAACTGAAGAGTTTAGCGAATAGTTCAGCTTTATCCTTAGATAGACTAATGACTTCAGGACCATTGAAAAGTGGAGGTACAGATGTTTTAGAACTACCCCGGACGTTTTTGATAATACGCCAAAATTTGCAAGAACCTATTTCTTTGGATTTGATAAGATCTTTAGTCCTTTAAGCAAAAACAGTTTTAGCTTTACGAACAACATATTTACAATTATTGCGCGAAGCAATAAACAGTTGTCTGTTATGATCAGTCGCATCACGACGGTAGCGATGAAAGAAATGATTGCGATGAGCTATGGCTGCAGCACAAGCAGGAGAAAACCATGACAGAATGAGGTTTTAACTGATATTTTCCTGACGGAACAAATAATCGTATTGCTTCAGATATTATTGAAGTAGTTACATTAACACAATCATCAACTGAGTTGGAAAGAATTTTTTCCCAAGGGACAGACTGAATGTGTTCTTGAAATTTTAGCCAATCCGCAAGATCATATCTAAAAAAGGATCTATGCATGGGATGTTCATGGGAAACTTGCCTATTGAAATTAATTTTAACCTCCAAAACAACATGGTCAGAACGACCAGCGCTATGAGATATCTTACAAATTTCAGGGTTAGAGGTCAAAAATAAATCCAACAAGGAGGGCGATTGACTTGAGTGATCAGGAATGCGGGTTGGAAAATCAACCAATTGCGAGAGAGACTGAGATACTGCAAAGTTATAGGTTTCGACGCCAGAGCTACTTGTTCCATTCGAGAATCTTAGCCATTGTTTATGGTGAATGTTAAAGTCACCAAATACAAAGATGTTGGTTGAGCGATGATTAAGAAGAGCTAAGTCAGCAGACTTTGAAACTGATTTGATAACAGAACAGTCTTGAGAAGATGGAGAGCGATAGAGAAAGAACAAAAAACTAGTTGAATGTAGAAGAGACAAACGAAAACACATGAAAGGATGATTGGGGTCTTCCAGGTCAATTTCACGAAATATTGGTAAAGTTTCCTTGACATAAATTGCTAGACCATGCATATGAATAGAGGAGTCCAATCTAAACAGAGGTAGGTATCTAGGAACAAGGAAATCATTAGAAGATATACCAGCATTTAGGTTAGATTCGCAAAGTGCTAATAAATCCGGATTATTTTTTATCAAAAAAGCCTTCACATCCGAATAATTGGTACGAAAACCACGAATGTTGCTAAAAGCTAAGTAGAAAGGAGGATGAGTATTCAACTTTATTTTGGCTTTATTGTTGCGTTTTGATTTAAAGAGGGGTTTTTCTTTATTTGTTTTACAAACAAATTCCACGGAGGACCTCTTACTCGGTAGACCCATTCCCCCGAACTATCACCAGCCTCCCTCTGTTTAGCTTCAACTCGAAGTTTGTTGAATATATCCCTTTCCTCCTTGCTCCTGTCTGGATTAATAAAGATATTTCCATCAGCTTCTTTCAAAATCCATTTGTGATTTAAAATGGAAATTTTTGTATCATAATCACGCAGAGTAACTAACGGTCGAATTTTAGCGGATTGCAAAGGACCGAGTCTTTCACAAATTTTAATATCGTCAATGCGAATATTAAGTCTAAACTGATTTTTAATGAGACCCAATACCTGCAATGAGTTACTAACCGATTCAGTCTCTTTCAAACCATAGATTATCAAATTATTTTTGCGCCAGTTGTGATCTTCAATATTTTTAAAAATTTCTTTAGTTAGAGTATGTTTGGAGTCTAAACAATCAACCTTGACACTATTTTTTAAATTGGAAATTAGAGTGTTTTGATTCAAGTTGTCATCAACTAATTTTTGAATTAATGAGGCGTTTGTCTCAATGCTGTCTTTGATGCTGGACAATGAAGATTTATATAAAGAATGAGACGTTTCGAGAGAAAAAAGGCGAGATTCAATTTTTTCAAAGTAGGCTGCGCATCTGGATTCAATATCTTTTTCTACGAAGATTGCATTTAGAGCAGGTTTAGTGCAGTCCGGACAGAACCAAAAGTTATCAACTTTCTCATTGAGAAGCTCAATGATGTCCCTACTGAACTCACAACACTCACTGCAATAGTATTTGGAACAATGTGTGCAGTGCCTAAAATAAATAATGCTGTCAACACTAGTGCAATTTTCGTTGAAACAATGGGCACTCAGATTGGACCGATTTTTATTGAATCTGTCAGGTTTTTTCAAAATTCGACCGAAAGATGACTTGTGTTAGATGACATGATAAATGAAATGAATGGAGTACAGTTTAAGGCAAAGATAAAAATTTTATATACAGTAATTTAAAAGTAAGAAAGGAAAAAGGATTGTTAAGCAATTTGATTGACTCAACAGGCGTGTAACGATAAGTTAATAAACAATTAAAACGATCAATTAAAAAATTTTTGTACTAACAATTGTTAGTAATTATGTTGCAAATGGGGCAATTATGTTTAAAGGATTTCTGTGTGAAACACAGGAACTAAAAGTACTTAAGACTTTAGAACAGTTGAGAGAATGTAAACTTTGATCAGCAAAAACAAAAAAAAAAACTGTTTTAAACCACGTTTCAAGGAATTTTACAACAAAAATAACTTCCCCCTCTACACCAAACCGACTCCACAGTAATCAATTAATACACTCCAATTCGAGCGAAAATCCAAATCCAAAGCAACGGCCAACAGCAAAGAAACAGCAAAATTTTGAAGAGCTTCTCAAAACACAACTACTCTCAGCAATTAGCAAAACAAGAATGAATTGCATCTAATTAAAAGTTCAACTCATCAACTCTTTCATAAAATACTTGTACCATAAAATCAAAACATTTCTCCAACCACTGTTTTCAGTTTTATAATTATCTAAATAATTATTTTTTCAATATTCTGTGAGTCATAAATTGAGTTCTGCACCCGACGGCAGCTTTAAAAACCTACATACCCACGAGGATCGCTGCAGGCGGTCGAGGTGGTACTTTGTAGGAGAAGTATATCTGCCATAGGCCATTTCTCAACACTTTGTACCCACATTTGATATTTTTACATTTTGCTTATATACATAATTTTTCATAAAACCTTTTATGATGATGGTCTAAAGTCTATATTCTCCAAAAATTGTGCGACATTATTGAAAATTCTTAAGGCAATGAAGCAAGCAGATATTGAAGGTTTACTTAATACTTTAAAAAGGGAACTTATTGAGCATTTCGATTCCGGAAATGAAGAACTGTCGAGAAAGTTTGACGATAAGTTTGATAAACAATAAAAAAAAATTTCTTTAATAAAAAAACCGGCTGATGATGCACTTAAGACCGCACGTGAAGCACTCGATCTAGCGTCAAAAAACAAAAAAGATCTGCAGAATAATTTCTACTCAAAAAGGTCAGTATTAAAAGCTTCAAGCTCTCTCTCAAACCGTGGATAACAAAAGGTATTTTGACGTCAATAAAAATCAGGAATAAAATTTATCGCAAATATATTCGAATTAAAGATATTAATAACAAATCAGGTTAAAATCTCGGTATAATTCATACAGAAACTTATTGACTAAACTATTAAGATGCAGCAAACAAAACCATTTAAAGAAATACTTTATTGATAACTCAAAGAACCTTCGAAAAATCTGGATTGGTATACAACGTTTAATAAATATAAAAAGTAAAAAAGATTCTGTTCCAACTGTTATTCTAGATAATAATGGTGTTTCGCTGACCGATCCTGTGAAAATTGCTGACAAATTTAACTCATATTTTACGACAGTCGCACATAACATCCAATCTAAAATTCATTCATCTCATACAAATTTTAAGAAATACCTAAATAATCCGAACCTCAACAGTATTTTTATATCTCCAACTGATGAAATAGAGATTTCCTCATTAATACATAATCTAAGTAATAGAAAAGCTACTGGACTAAATAGTATACCTATTGTGATCCTAAAAGAATTAGGTAATTCAATTTCTGTCGTTCTTTCAAAGTTATTTAACCTATCTTTTACTGCTGGTGTTTTTCCAAACATTCTTAAAACATCTTTAGTTTTGCCGCTTTTCAAAAAAGGTTCTAAATTAAAATGTTCAAATTATAGACCAATATCTTTGCTTTCAAACATCAGTAAATTCTTGGAAAAACTTATGTATTCTTGAATTAATTGCCTTAACGAATTACAATTTGGGTTTCGATCGTAGTATTCAACAGCTCATGCCTTATTAAGTATAACAGAGAGAGTGAGAGAAGCTATTGACTCTGATCTTTTTGCATGTGGTATTTTTGTTGATCTGAAGAAGGCATTTGATACAGTCCATCACAAAATTCTTCTCGAAAAACTTGATCACATCGGTGCAAGAGACATTGTTAATAAATGGTTTGCTTCGTACTTGCAAGATCGCCAACAATATGTATTGATTAACGGGTTTTCTTCGTCGTTAAAGTCAATCAGATGTGGCGTTCCTCAAGGTTCTGTGTTGGGTCCACTATTCTTTTTAGTTTATATTAATGATTTTCATAATTGTATAAAGTTTTCAACAGTGCATCATTTTGCAGATGACACCAATTTGTTATACATCAACAAGTCCATAAAAACCTTATGTAAAAAAGTAAATTATGATTTACAAAAAGTAAATGATTGGCTTAATGCAAATCTTATCGCTTTAAATGCTAATGAAACCGAATTTATCATTTTTAAGAAAAATCATAAAAAAATGATTCTGAAATTAAAATCATGTTAAATGGATCACGTTTAAAACAATCAACTTGCATTAATTATCTGGGAGTTTTAATTGATGAAAACTTAACTTGGAAACCCCACTTAAGCGAACTTTGTAAAAAAATTGAGCCGATCAAATAGCATGCTTTCAAAATTAGATACCACGTTAATACAAAAATTTTGAAAAGTTTGTATTTTTCAATTTTCTCGTCACATTTAACTTATTGTTGTCAAATTTGGGGACAAAAAAGAAGCATAAATCTAAATAAATTATGTTCTATTCAACGATCAGCTCTAAGAATTATAAATTTTCAATTTTTTAGATCAAATGTAACTGCTGCTTTTACTAAATTTGATATCTTTCCATTTTCGTCTACTATTAAACTCCTCAACATTATGTTTGTTTTTGATTCTTTAAACCAAAATATCCCCCCTTCGATTGGCAATTTCTTCACTAAACTTTGTCATTTTCATCCTTATCCATCTCGCAATGCCTTAGCTAATGAACTTAAAATTTGTTCATATAATACAATTTGTTATGGAAAATACTCAATTAAACACCAAAGCATCATGGAATGGAACAAATCAATGAGAAATATTAAAAATATTTTTGATGTAAAATATAAAACATGCATTGGTTAAATTCTATTTTTGATTTAAACAGTAAACAATTTTCTAATTTAGTCAAACTTAGCATCAGGGGTAAACCTTGTTTAGCTTAGTGTTATTAAACAAATATATGTTTTGTTTGGTGGTTTGTATATTATGTTGTGTGTATCTTTGCCAATTATATAATATATATTTTTTCTAGATATTTTTTTACGTATATTTCTACTGTGGTGTCACTACATTGTTCAGTTTTATGCTATTGAGTGACACCAACCATATATTTTTGTAGTTTGTTTTTCTATGAATTTTTGTATTTTTATTATATGGTGAATAAACAACAATTTGATTTGATTTGAATATCAGACATGTTTTTGAGAGACAACAGATCGAGCAAAATGAACAAAATTCTAACATTCATTTGCTTGAAGAAAATCTATCTCTAGAAAAAGAGAAGAATGAGGCGCTAAATCTCAAGTTAGAGGACCAAGTTAATCGATCCTGCAGGAACACCCTTGTTTTCAAGGGAATCAAGGAGGAAAACGATGAATCTTGGTCAATCACCAGAACCTTGCTTGGGGAAGTGTTTGCTGATATATGTGGTGATGATCTCGCTGACACAAGCACGTGGATCAAAAGGGCTCATCGATCAAAGCCAAATAAGTTTAAGACCGGAAGAAGAGACACTTTTGCGGAGTTTTATGTCTGGGACGTATGCCAGTATATTCTTAAAAAATCCCGCCAATCAAATACTAGGCCAAATTTAGTCACGTGATCGTAGATCAAAAATATGGTCCCGACACAACATGGAGGAGAGATCAAGCTCTTCTTGTAAGGAAAAATTTGAAAAAAGAAAAACAGATAGTTAGCGGCTATGTCGCGTTCCCTGCTCGGCTAATGGTGAAATATGGACATACAGACAGGATCTTTGTTTTGTAGAAGGACTACTCCTCAATTGAAATTAAAAGAAAGAAGATACCTGACAGCTGATAAATTTATTTATTAAGTCTATTTCACGATTTAATTGCCATCTTACTTCTTTTCCATTTCAAACATTTTGTTTCGCAACAAAAATTAACAAATAGTTATTTGCACATTTTTTGGAGGTTTTAGAAGTACATATTTTTATTAACAGACCATTTCAAATTCTATTTGATTTTTCTATTTTCTAAATCTGATTAAAAAGTTTCCATGCAAGGGTTGTAAAAAGACTGTAGCGAAAAACCACAGGGCTCTTCAATGCGATTCTTGGAATCAATGGATAGATATAAAATGTAACGGAATTGATAAAAAAACCTATGATAAACTTGCTGAAAATACCGACCCTTGGTACTGTATATACTGCTCCAGAAGCATCTTTCCTTTCAGTGACATAAATGATCTTGAATTTAAATCCACTCTCTCTGGTTGCAACATTTTTTTTAATAGAAATAACAATTTTCCCAACTGCCCTCTCTTTAACAACATAAACAATCTTGACACTCCTATTGACTGTAGATATGCTGACACTGCTGAAATCAATAACCTCACCAATCACTCTTCTTCCACATTTCTCCATCTCAACATTGCTTCTTTATCTTATCATCTCACTAAACTTGAAATTTTAATAAATTCATTGCATATAAAACCTGAAATTATTGCTATCTCTGAATCTAGGCTTCAAAATAATAATCATTCCATAACTGACATTAATATAAATGGTTACACGTACACTCACACACCAACTGAGGCCAAAAAGGGTGGAAAACTCATCTATATTAAATCTCAGTTAAATTTTAAACTTTGCAATGACCTAAACATTTATAAACCCAAGGAACTTGAATCCAGTTTCATTGAACTAATGTATCCTGGTAGAACGAATTTAGTTATCAGTTGTGTATATCGTCATCCCACAATGTGTGCATCTGACTTTATTAAAAACTACTTTGGGCCCTACTACTTTGGAAAAAATATCTTTAGAAAACAAACAGTTTATGTTAATGGGAGATTATATCATTGACCTTCTCCAACATGAAAATAGCAGCATTGTAGCCAACTTCCTAGATACTTTAACTTCAAACACATTTTTTCCCAACTCTCATTAATAATATTTTCCTTAATTTCTACAGTGAAGATATCACATCTGGCAATATAAATGTTACAATTTCTGATCATCAGCCTCAGTTTATTACTATACGAATTTTAAAAGGAACAATCAAGCTAAAAAGAAAAACATTAGTCGACGCTGTTTCAAAAGGTTTCAAAGAGATCAGTTTGTAAATGATATTTCCTGTGTGGACTGGGATTTACATATTAAGGAGACTGACGATCTAAATGACTCGGTAGCTATTTTTTTTAAAACAATTTGAGCTTATTCTAGATAAACATGCCCCGTATAAACCAACATATCGATGGTCCGATATATCGATGGATATCAATCAATTCTCGAGTCATTTAGATCTTGTGTTACATTCATTCTTAAACTGTTTGCAAGAAAATGTTGCAAAAAAATATAAAACCATAAAAAATCACTTTTTAAATAAGCGCCCCTACCCGAATAAGCGCCCCCCTTGAAAATCGAAATTTTAAATAAGCGCCCCGGGCGCTTATTCGATCATTTACGGTATGTTAAAATAAGATCTAGTTTTAGGGAAATTGTTATACGACAGAGGGTTAATGTTAAAATCACCGGATATACAAAGATACTGTTTTGGCTGGTTAGTAGATTTGAAAACAGATTTTAGTGCGTTTTTAAAGATTTTTATTTTTCCATTTGGTGGTCGATAAAAGACGCCAACTATAATAGTTTTTTTGAACGACAGCCTGTATTTCCACAAACAGCATCTCAGCATGCTCGTTTGACGTCATAAACCTATGAGAACAATGCAGAACAAACAGCCAGAAACATGCATCCATTAAAATTACACCACCCGTCTTACCAGAAGCACGTGACAGTTCAATCAATGTATAATCTGGCAGCTGGTATAACAAGTTCTTAATAATTGGATTTTCACACCATGTCTCATTTAAGCATATGACGTCAAAAATTCTTTTGCATGTGTTTAGAAACATGCCTCAAACATTTTCATTCTATTTTCTTTCCTCGCTGGGATGGCAGATACGAGAATTGTAGAAGGAAACAGAGGTGGTTCAGCGTTAATACATAACGGTTACAAGTACCAAAAGAACAAAAAGCGAGGTAATAACATCTATTGGAGATGCTGGCTAAAGGATTAAAAACTAATAATTTTCTTGACGAAAATGTTGCCATCAACGTTATTGATGTTGGTGTACACTTACATAACCCAGACGAGGGTGTAATTTTCCGGCAAGATGTCGTCAATGAACTTCGCAGAGAAGTGGAAGAAAATCCAACTGTTCCTTCAAAAATATCATATGACCAGAGTGTTGCTAGAATTCCCCGGCAAGGAGGGGGAGATAGATCTCCGCATGTCCTGGAGTTTTATAATATAAGCGCATAGCTTAATCGACGAAAAAGAAAACATATACCAGAAATCCCCGAGAACATCGATGATGTTGTAATTAATGGCGAGTGAACCGAAACTTGGGGTGGAACTCGTAACCTTCTCCACTTAGACAATGATTGGGGGATTGCTGTTTTGGCAGCAAATGAAGATATATATATATTACAAGATACAACGCGAATATACGTTGATGGTACTTTTTGCACCGCCCCGTATCCTTATTCTCAATATTTCACTATCCATGCCGAAATGAACGACCGCGTTTTTTATTGTGCATCTGCTTTGATGACGGAGAGAACCATAGGGGCATATTGGCAAGTCTTTCAGTGCATAAAAAGAAAGGTAAGGGAGAATCATGGTGTAAATTTTCAACCTCGGTATGCCATCTCAGACTTTGAACAAGGCTTAATCACCGCCATGGAGACAAACTTTCCTCAAACGAGACTTCGTGGGTGCTACTTTCATTTCACTCAAAGTTTGTGGAGAAAAATTCAAGACGTTGGGCTCGTTGCAGCGTATCGAAATGATAACGTATTAAAACGAAATATACGTAAAACACTAACGATGGGTTTGTTGCTTGTTCAATTGCTTAGAATGAACTTTAATGAACTTTTCATTTCTGTCGAAACGCGACAATTAATTAACGAATATCCTTGATTGGAAGATTATTATTCTTACTTAAGAAATAATTACTTCAATGGCAACTTTCCGCCAGTGCTGTGGAATGTATTTGACAGACCGATGAATTTTCGAACAAACAATTATGTGGCAGTTGAAGTAAGAGACCCATCTTTGTGGAACTTCATACGAGTTTTAAAGGATCAGTTGGCTGTTAATGATGCAAAAAAAAGGAATGCGGAATGGAAATGCCCCAGCCCCACGGAAAAGGAAATGGACGCAACTAGAAGCCAGAGTGACAAGACTGAAAGGAGAGTACCAAAATGATCAAAGAAATATAGACAGTTATTGGAGGGCAATTTGTAATTGTACAGCCTATTTCGCCGTTTAATTTAATTTTCGTTTGTTGATGATTTTTAAGAAAAAAGAATGAACAAATCTAGAACCTTTTTTTAAAAAATTGATATCGATCGACTGAAACATCTTTTAAAAATGTTAAATGACAACTTCAGAACAAAACCTTTTTTGCTAAGGTTTCTTAGAAAAATGTTTCCTAATAAATTAGCTACAGATGCAAAACAAAAGAAACAGTTCATACTAACTATTCTAAAGAGAACATAAGATCATGTCGGACCATTGACATGTCGGACCATCGATCGGACCCCTTATTACAGGATTCCACTACGTTTCGAAACTGCCGATTTGAAACTGGCGGTTTCGAAATTGATGATTGGAAACCGGACGGTTCGAAACTATATTAAAAGATTTTTCATTTACGATTAGAATCCAATTTTTTTTTAATACATTATTAACTATTTTTATTTTTTTAACGAGGCTTCCAGAACGCTCATTAAGAATTATCATGAAGACCTTGACCCGGAGTTTAAGTTTACATACTTAATTTCCCATTTGTGCGACGGTTATTTTTGATGAAATACGGCGTTGTTTATTTATAACCGCTTACTAAACTAAATTTGTGATAGCATGGTCTCGAACCCAGAACCTAAGAGATAGAAATCTTATAAGCTTGCTTTTGCGATATGAACTTTCATTTTGCATTTGTTACACGATAGATGTTTGAAAGGGCATACATTAGCCATGTGAGCTGGGTCGTTGCAGCGGTAGCATTTCGTATTTACTCTCTCCTTCCGTGGTGAAGTACGTCGTATCGTTGGAGTAATTTTGTATGAAGTTTCTCGTGTGAGGGTTTTTTGCTGTTCAGAGATGATATTGCTTTGAATATCAGCTTCCTCAAGTTCCTTAGCTATTTCAATAGCTCTTTGCAAATTCAACGTTCTTTCTGATAGCAATTTCTTGCGAATGGCGTCACTTGTAATGCCACAGACAAGTTTGTCTTTGATTGCATCCTCTAAAAAGGTTCCAAAATCACAGTGTTCTGAGAGCTTCCTCAACGCAGCTAGGTAGTTTCCCAAACTCTCTTCTTCTTTTTGTTTTCGTTGATAAAATTTAAACCGTTCCGCGATTGTTATTAGGGTAGGGTTCAAATGTCTATCGAGAATATCAACAAGTTCTTCGACTGGTTTTGTTGCTGGCTTTAGTGGAGCAATTAACTTTCTCAATAAGCCATAGGTTTCAGGACCAATTACTGTGAGGAATACAGCAGTTTGTTTTTTAGCTTCCACATCGTTTGCTAAAAAGTATTGTTCTAATTTTTCAGTATATTCCCTCCAGTCGTCCGATTTCAAGTCAAACTGTTCCATCCTTCCAAGCAAAGCAGCCATTTTTATCAATATTTGCAGCAGCAGCAGCAACAACAATGAACTAAATAACAACAACACAAATGATATCTTCTGTAAGATGATCAACAACGTTTTTATCTTGTCGCCAAGTACTTATTCCAACCGTGATTGAATAACGAGAATGTTTTCATACAATTCTTAACTATCCTTTATTTTCTTATTTCACGCGTGCATTCTTGAACTGCCTTTTGTCCCGCTATCCCGTCATGCAATATCTGATATATAACAACTGGCAAAGCAAAAAATGTTTTTTTAGGCTAACAGCAAATGGGAATTGTTTGTTCAACGCAGTTTCGTTGCATCAAACTGGGGAAGAATCGTTGAACTTGGTACTCAAATTGCTAACAAGAACCGAACTATTTACACAATTGGAGCATTTAAAATCGATATCGATGTTGGAAAATGAGAATGCTATTAAGACAATATCTTTAACAAAAACTTAAATATTGGCATTGAAATCAGAAGCTATTTCGAACACTAAACCGGGATCATTTTCATCCCTTTCATGCCTCGTTGCACCTGGAACGGTTATTGGTTAATGAATGAGTTATACGCTAAAAAGTCTATTCCCGCTACAGTTCCGGATACTTTAAAAGTTATAGATTTAAAGAAGAACTGGTTTCCTAACATATGTCGAATTCTTTGTCTCATCGCTGTAACACCCGCATCGTCAAATTCATGTGAGCGGTCAATTTCGAAACTTCGTTTAATTAAGACCGTATTATATATGTATAATATGTATGTAAATAAATAAAACTTTTTGTCTTTTTGTCAAGTGTGGAATATGTATATCTTGATTGTTTTGAAGAAAAGATAGATACGAAGAGCTTGCACCATTACTATTATAATTGTTTTGACCATGCAATGTGCCTCTTGTACAAGGAGTAGCAGCATGAGGTGGTATATGCACCTGTGACTGTGGGTGAGGTTGATTATGTTGCAAACAAGCTATTTGTTGCATTGTTTGGGTCATGCACTGAGCAATGTCAGCCATTGCTTTGCCCATAGAACTAACGGCAGTGGTAAAAGCAGCATTAGATTCTTTCAGAGTTTCACACAGTTCTTTCCTAAATAACGATTCTTCTTTTGACTCGTTTATTAACAGATTATCCCTATCTCTTGCTGAAAGTGTACGCTCGGGATGCTTTCGTTTATTGCCAATATGTTTTGGTACAGGGTCTCCTTTTTTTCTCTTAGCTCTATTAACATGATTGCAGACCTCATCTGTTGTTAATGGTTCTGTGACACCTGGAGGTGATTCCTCATCATCATATTTATCTGCTTCATGGTGTGATGTTGATATGCTACTTTCTTCAATTGAGGTGCTTGCACTGATGTTATCTCCTTTATTAGCAGGCTCAACGTCCGTTTCTATATCAGCTTTCTCCTCATTATTTGATGTATCTATTCCAAATGGTAAAGGTTTTGTTGCGGCAGAACCTCCCCAGACAGAAAGTAAATCGTCATAGAATTCTTCCACCAATTTACCAGATCCACTGCGGCGACCTGTGGTTACAGCTTGAGAAAACTTTTGTCGCAATTCTTTCGTTTTCTCCATTACCCTTTTGTATCCCATTTTTACCAAAGATATATCTTCTTGTGTCAATCCAGCAGTATCTTTAATTACACTCGGCCCAATAAACTGAATATCGTAATCATTTGATAAAATTCTTCGTACTGCTTCATACTGCTTCTGTTTAGCACATTTAAAATCAAGATTCTTAAACTCCATTTGTGTTTTATATTCGTTTAATGCGCCTAACAAAGAAGAGATCATGTCAACACTCCATCTGAACTTGCAGGACGCCATGTTTGTTTCGTTTTTGAAGATAATTTTCTACTGCGCACGCGTAACTTTTCAAATCAGTCCAGCAAGCGGGCCAGCCCGCCTTGCTAAAGCGAGCCAGTTTGCTTGCCGGGCTGAAAAGTGTACATGTAATAACAACATGCAATATATGAGACTTTTTTTAATGAAACCGAGTTGGCCCGCCTACCGAGCTGGCCTGCTTGCAGAGCTGGAAAGTGCTCATGTAATCACCCCCTTAATGGTGATTAATATATCACATCAGCTCAGCAGAAAGCTCGCCATCCTTTCCTATATTTCGGTTGTTTTGCTCTTTGCCTCGCTTGTTCAGTATTCGCCGAATATGATTTTCATTCTCGACATTAAAATTTTCAAGAAAGGAACTTTAATAATCGACATTAAAATCGTTGTTCAGGCCGTGTTGATATAATACAAGCAGTGGAAATTAGACAAACAAAAATGCACAGGAATATTTCATATTTCTCCTGTGTTGTCTCCTTCGTATTAAAAGTAATTTGTAAAAAAGTAAAAAATTCAGCCATCTCGTTTTAAAATATTCTTTTCGTTTGGTGTCAATTTTTTAATATGTTTTTGTGCAGATAAATATGATTAAATTTGATTGGCTCATTAAACAATAGGAATTTGTGCGAACAGGTTTGAGTGTGTACCGCAAGCGATTTGCGAATTGCGTTTGAAGTGGAAATGGGCCTTAATTCTACATCCCGATTGATGTTGGTTAAAGCAAGCGGGGAAAGTCTTTCTTGTGACATTGTTGAACGAAGATAGGTCTTAATTAAACGAAGTTTCGAAATTGACCGCTCACATGAATTTGACGATGCGGGTGTTACAGCGATGAGACAAAGAATTCGACATATGTTAGGAAACCAGTTCTTCTTTAAATCTATAACTTTTAAAGTATCCGGAACTGTAGCGGGAATAGACTTTTTAGCGTATAACTCATTCATTAACCAATAACCGTTCCAGGTGCAACGAGGCATGAAAGGGATGAAAATGATCCCGGTTTAGTGTTCGAAATAGCTTCTGATTTCAATGCCAATATTTAAGTTTTTGTTAAAGATATTGTCTTAATAGCATTCTCATTTTCCAACATCGATATCGATTTTAAATGCTCCAATTGTGTAAATAGTTCGGTTCTTGTTAGCAATTTGAGTACCAAGTTCAACGATTCTTCCCCAGTTTGATGCAACGAAACTGCGTTGAACAAACAATTCCCATTTGCTGTTAGCCTAAAAAAACATTTTTTGCTTTGCCAGTTGTTATATATCAGATATTGCATGACGGGATAGCGGGACAAAAGGCAGTTCAAGAATGCACGCGTGAAATAAGAAAATAAAGGATAGTTAAGAATTGTATGAAAACATTCTCGTTATTCAATCCCGGTTGGAATAAATACCAGTCAGTAATAATTTTTAGGGAGGGAATAATTTCCAGATCAAATTGCACTGCCGATGACTTTATGCAGTAGTTTGAAATTTTTTTTTTAAAAAGGCATTACTTAATTACTTTAACAAAATCCAAAACGCAAAATCCGGAATGCATTGTTCACGTTAACACTAAATAGATAAGAAAGATGTCTCACATATTTGTGTCGCGTGAACATTCTTTGCAAGGTCGTCTCATAATTGACAATTCGAAACAATTTTGTCTTAGGTTTCGTAAAATCCACAAATTCTAGTCACGAATCCAATCAAGTGCTTTGTCTCGGGCGCTCTTACAACAATACGGTATGTATTTCGCAATAGCTGTCTTTAGACGGTCACACGATATATGTAAACGCACTTGAGATGTTTTAATCCGGTTTTGAATCGTCAATTTCGAAAGGCTAGCTCCGAATCGGCAGTTTCGAAACATAATGGAACCATTTATTTCAGACTAGAATCACTACACAAAATAAAAAAGTATATTTAAACAGAAGTTTGTATTTCTCATCATTAAATCTCGAGACATCACATCAAACTTCTTTAGTTAGTTTGCAGTTGGTCCGAAAGTAGCACTCTTGAACCCTCCAACGAGCTGCAGATTGTACTCAACTGTAAATAAGACATTCATGTCACCGTCCAATCTATTGGTTGCATTTTACACATCACCCTCTGAATGTTAGCATAGAGGAATTTCTAAAATATAAAAATAGCAAAACTTTAAATCCATTAATAATCCATTAATAATAAACATTGATTCAACGAGGCTTGATAGATTCACGTCGGTCAATTTTTTTGAATTTTAGTTAATAAAAAGTTAACAAAAAAGTCATCGGTCAACATGATCGTTGATATGCGTGTATATGTCGGTCAGGTCAGCAATTATATCTGCTGCTACCAATCAAGCTGTAAATTGTTACAACCTGTGTCAGCCTCTGGTATGGATGGGACTCTTTAGCTGTAATGAAAGCTATCCATCTAGAAGTTAATTGCATTTGATATAAAATACCTCATCTACTACTGCCTAGTAGATGAGGTATTTTATATAGAGGTTAAAGATTCACGAAACTAGATCTGTACCAAGCTTACCAACAGATTGTCGTTGACAAATAATCACGCAAATACACGAACGTCAATACGCACAAAGGGCTGTTCCAACTCGGTTGGCTTACGGAGTGAACTCGGCTCCAGGCATTTGCAAAATGCGACAAACGGAAGTAACAAAATTCAAGGAAATTTCCTTTACTAAAGTTAGGATTGACGATGTGTTGATAAGTGGACGAACTTATTCTGACCGAGACTAAACACTTTGAACTGTTTAGAACTAAATGTGGCAGTATGCAATTAAGCGAACTTACCGCCATTTATCCAATGATGCAAACAAACACTACCTAGTCCCAGTACTTTAACGCAAGACAATAATCGTATTGGGTTAAAGGACGAGGGACTAGGTAGCGTCTATGAGGCAAAAGATATTTTGGCATGTCAATTCCGTCCCAATTTCTTTATTAAAAACAATGAGCATTTCGAAAGTAACTTGTACACAAGTTGGAAAAACTACGGCGAAAATAAATTTGAGATGTGAAATCGGGCGTAACAGTTAAATAACACAAATCATGCGAGTGTTTTTGACGATACGCCCTAAGATTTTTTTAGTTCTCCTTCGGTGGCCGACTTATTTGCAGTACTATGAATCCGCCACTGGGCTTCAACTGCAAGGGTCCCTTAAATTTGTTAGTCTTCGTTGACACACGGTCGATTTCAACACATTTTTTACCCTTGCCAATGCGCTGAATGAACGTTTACCCTGTGCAACTGTGACAGGTCACGTCAGAAGTATTCTGAGAAAGACACAGACATTTGGGAACAAATTACTGAGTTTTAAAGTGTGCAAATTTTCCAATAGTTCCCATAACGCCAGATAACGGATTTGTTCCGCAGTTAGTGCTGCAACTCTTCATTTAATGATTCTGATATACAATTACTATATTTTATGCCAAGTGTTTTTCTTTGGATGTTAATATTTTCTTCACTGAGGTTAGGATATTTCCAAATAACACTGAATGTGTTTTCAATTTGTACTGCAGAGACGCAGCGTTATATTGCGCATATTGTCAATGATACAGTCCAAAAGGGTATAGACCACATTATACTTGAACTGTTCTTCTGGGCTCAGAGGTGCTACTTCTTCTTCTGTCTCGTCGGCAAACCTCTTTTGACCTCCGCGTCTTTTTGCGGCAATACAATGGACGCTTCCTTGTTAAGGATTTGTGCAACAAGCTTGTACTCTGCCAAAATACCACTCCACTTGTCTCTAAGACCTTTCAGGTCTTCAATCAAACTTGAGATATTCTTTATTTCTATTTCTATGCTGACATCCCTGGCTTGCAGTACTAAACTCCTATAGTTAATTTTTATCAACACCTTAAACCAGGTGGAGGGCATGATGATACACTCAAAGAAATTTACATATGATTCAAGACCGTTTACTGTTGTGCGTGTCTCAGCCGTCTGATTTAAGTCCTGTATCATTCGAAGGCCCTTTTGAATACCAGGAAGATGTAGAGCAAATGTAGCTTTACGCTATCAACTCGACCTCGCCATCGTGTGTCTGATGTACTATGAAGAGAGCAGTCAATATTTTTTTGGAATATTTCCCATCTTTGTGGACTGGAGCTGAAGTACAATACCACAAAATTTTATCACCTCTGGACAACATTCAGCAGCATGGACGTCACACAGATTTAAGCTGTGACCAGCACACATGGAGAGAAAATGGTTAAAATGTTGTCCTTTAGAATGTGAGCTTGTGCGCCATTATAACAACCACTTATATTGCTGTCATTGTCGTACCCTTGGCCACGGCAGTCTGCATTTGGTATTTTGTGCTTCTTTAGGGTGTTCTTCTTTACTAATTAGTGTTTTTTTTATTGCAGTCAACAAACTCTAAAAATCTTTCCTTGATCTCATATTTGTTTATTTCTTCATTTAAATGAACATAGCGCAATACAAATACAGTTTGCTCAAGGTGGGGCGAGTCGGGGGTGGCGTCAACAAATAAAGAGTAATATTTTGCAATTTAGCTCAACGGATAGCTCAGTTGGTAGAGCGCTTGCAATTTCGGATTTCTGAGGTTGCGAGTTCAAATCCTCCTGGCCTCGCCGACTCAGCAAATGAGTAGCATTTCGATGCGGTAAAATACGGGTGTTAGTGGTAGGAGTGGCGCCCGCCTCAACAGTTACATCCAACATCTTGCGCTAACTAAAAGTTAATAAACACCCTCGTTTACGCCCGTTACCAACATTAGGGTTAATTTTACTTTACTTTAAAGTTCCTTTAAAATGATGTTTGTCACACTATTGGTGCAACATTGAATGAATTCGTTTTGACTTTCTGGTGACAGGTAACTGTAACTGATTTTGAGAAATCTGAGCCTTTTTCACTTTGTTTAAATGCTCTTTAATGATGGTGTAGCATCTCTCTGCATACAATTTTTCCATATTATTCTGCATTTTGTTTTCCTACCATGGTAACCCATACCATTATATCATTCACAAACTTATACGCGTCATATGCTCAGCGTTCCACACGTCTTATTATCACCTCATTAACCTTTCTTTTACACGGTTACTTTTGTATATATATAGGACGACAAAAACTTCCTCTGGTTTTTTAACTCTAGAACTCCCGAAGGGGTCAATTGACCCTTTTTGCTTCGTTTTTTCTAAAATGAACAAAACATACTGAACATAGCAGGTTGATATTTTTTTAATTCTGCTTATTTCGGTTATTACACACTCCAATTTACACAACGCAGAAATTCAATAAAAAAATAATTAAAAATAATTTTTGTCCAGTTTTACGTCAACTACCATAAGGGTCAATTGACCTCCACGGCTACTTCCTTGCATAAAAGCTCCCAAAAAGATAGTTCTACTCCAAATTGATGCATTCTTTGCACATTGGTGTTGAGCATATACCACAAACATAGCAAAACCAATTTCCACACTTTGTGCAAGTTTTATTATTGCAAATTGCAAATCCTGCACTTGGTTCTTTTATTCGGTGGTAAATCTTCATCACTTCCATCACAAACTCGTTTCAATCGAAGCAAATGGGGTACCGTAAAGATTCGAATAAGCGCCCTGGGCGGTTATTAAATTTTTTGATTTTTACCCTGGGTGCTTAAAAGAGGCGGGCGCTTATTAAATGTTTTGGTACATGTCAAAGATACTGGAGCCCGAAAACGTGAAGTTGGTCTTATAGTACCAGGGAGGTACTTGGCGAGAACAAAAAATCCACGAACTGCGAGGATTTTAGATGAATAGTCACAAAAGAAGAAAGGAATGTTTTCATCCCTTCAACTCAAGCATAAAAATTTAGGGTTTATAGGAAATTTCCTGTGTATTAGTTAAAAGCACGAACTAATAGATAACTATTATAATAACGCTGTCATTATTTTCTCTAATCATAAACCCATTTATTTCAAATAAGCGCCCATTCTGCATAATGTATAGCTCCTTTTAGGGGAGGGCGCTTACTTGAGATGGGCGTTTTTTTCAAATTTTTACGTTTTACCCTGGGCGCTTATTTGAGAGGGGCGGTTACCCTGGGTGCTTATTCGAATCTCTACGGTATTTCATGTCGGCGACTCCGTTCTAATGCGCAGAGCTCTTCTCCCAGCTTGATTAAAAATTGACGACGGATTTTTGCCAGATAAGGAAATATCCTTACATATAACGTATATACGTATTTAGTGACACAATATCCTGCAGATTGAAAAATGCTGCCAAAGGCCATCTTCTAGATAAAGCTTTAGTAGAATAGGACCGAAGCATTTCATCTGCAGTGTCAACTGCGCCTTTGTTGTTATTGTAGTCCAAAATTGCTTCTGGCTTTCTCTTCTCACCCTCATGAACTTCTACTGTTTTATGTTCAGAGGAAAGCAAGCATTACCTTGTTTCGCACTACCTTGGCAATGTAAAGATAAACTTAGATGAATAAAGAGCAGCATTATTTTCAAAGCGGATTTCGTTCGGAATTTCTTTTCGATGTCCTCTGATGGTACCCACCGGTTTTGTGTAAATTATTACCGCAATGAAGACTGCTAATACTTGCTCAGTGGTATTATTCAGCCAGTATTCAGCAGGCAATTGCAAACATCTATTGTTCAGAAATTATTTCCCGGAATACGACCTATAGCCAAAACTACAGCTTTCAAACCTCCTTTCAATAACTTCTTTCAGCATAGGCAGCATATCACAGAGTAGTTCTCACTAAAGTGTTAATTAAATATCGTTTGATCACATAATTGAATTCCTTTGTTGTTAACTGATTTCAGATACAATTCAATTAGGATTATTTCAACAGCAAAGTGTCCAGGAAATTGTTTTCAAGCAAAATTAAGTGCTAGGGTCAATTGACACCTTTGGTAGTTCTTGAAGAAAAAATATCCGGTATTTCTATTTTAAAAGAGAATGCCAATGTAGATTGAGCGAGGTAGCGAAAAAGTTATGAAGTTTTTATTTTTTGAATTAATGGTTCAAACCCGCGAAGCCTTGAACTATTAAAATGGGATCATAATGACTTATCAATTACAAATCACCGAGAAAGTTGCAATTTTTTGGATCTCCGACAAGATAAGTCTTACCCCTAAAAGCCTCTTTCTCCCAGAAACAATGTCACATCAATATTCTTTGCAAAATCTGCTTCCATGTTGCTTCTTGACTCTTAATGCATTTAAAGCGTGCCTCCAAGTTCCATCATGCAACATAACATTTTTATGTTTATTACTGTTTTTGTGTTCAGGTACTTTTTAATGTAGTTTTTTCCATTTCTGCTCAATAGAGTAGCCTGTGGTCACAGTTAGGACAGATCGCTGGTGGATTGCTTCATTCAGGCCAATCGCGTGATATTTCTTTGCCATTTGGTAATTTAGCGTTCAGTAGACAAACAGGGAACGAACGGCCGGTGCGGTCATTAGGAAACATTGCGTGATACCTCTTAGGACCTCGTCTTGTTTGTTTGTTTTTAACGAGGCTTCTAGAACGCCCATTAAGCATTATCATAAAGACCTCGACCCGGAGTTTTAGTGTATTTAATTGCTCCCATTTGTGCTACGGTTATTTTTGATAAAATACGGCGTTGTATATTTATAACCGCTCACTAAACAACTTTGTAATAGCATGGTCTCAAAACCAGAACTTTTGGGTTAAGAGCCGAACGTCATTACCATTGCGCTATCGCCGGATGCTCGAACTGCCTCTTCTGCTTGGTCAAAAGTAGGACATTCATTTTGAAGAAGACCAATGTCAAAACCAAGTATATTCTGTTTTATGGCATCCTCTTGTCTTTTGGGCAGCTGCATGACACCACTTGCTACTGATTCAGTAAGTTTAATGTTAGGTAGGCATATATCATTACCAGTTGCAGTTGTTGAAACCAAATTTGGAACACGACACCCGCAGACGAAGACGTCGCTTTCGTTGGAAAACCTAATGTCTCAAGAGCTTTCACATGTTTTTCCTTCCAAGCCCTATCTTTTCTTTTCTGTCCTCCTGATTTATGGATGTAATCCATACATTCCATACTTACTGAAACAAAAATATAAATGAATTATATATAGGGTTTTACGACCCTATTGGTATAGTTTTTCAAGCTTATTGAACATAGAAATACTAGAAAGCATAGTTGTACTAATGATTTCTATATAATATGTTTAGCTTTTACCAGTAAAAAAGATTATGCTTGAAGCAAAAGTAACTAAAATACCATTGAGCAAAATTGACCTTGTTACCTGATCTGTCATTATTGGTGTCATTCTGTTATGTTGCATATTCCCACCCCATTTCAAAGGATCGATGTTGGATTACCTCAAAGAATGTCATTGAAAAACTTGTAAGAAGACGTGGAGACTGTGATAATGCGCATATCGTTTTGTTGGTGAAAATCTTGATTTTATAATTTTAGGAGCGGAAGCTGCTATTTTCATATACAGTTTGTATCTTAGGTCAGTTAAGCTGACATGAGTACATAACGATATGAACAAATTCTTGCCTGCTTGACCAATCTCATCGTGTGACGAATTTAAGAGGATATCACAAGATTGTCGAGCTTTTTTTGATTTGTGCAATAGACGAAAGAACGAACCTTTACCCTTATCGTGAACTGATGATGTAGTATCACACCCTCCGAATGCTTGCATCAGCAGCATTTCCGACATTCAACTGCTTCGGTTGTGTACCTCCTTTCTTCTTGTAATCAGAACGAACAATGACTTGGCCCATACCAACTTTCCAAAATTACAATAGCATAATAATAACATCAGTATCATTTGCAAACACAGTAACTGAATTGTCATTGTCACTGTGATTCCGTGCAGCTTTTACAATCAAAGTGTCGGCATACATAATTTCATGCAAAGTTGAATTTGATTGTTTGACATCCAGTTGATTTTAATGATCTACGGAAATGTTCGTGACCTTTGGTTGACGGGTTATAATCATAGCCATGAAATATAATTGAAGCTATACTGTAATTTGCTCTGACAATTTTTCGGTAATCTTCAACGATTTCATTTGTTGACACACCATTGACCGGAAAAGGAAATACAGTACAATCCCGAAAACACGAGCTCGCGTTAAGTCGAACTGTTTTTCTATTCCCCTCTTCTATGGCTTACTAAATAGCAGACCTTGCCAGCGTGCGGCTGGAGGCCATTGAATTCTAATATGAGTAGGGTATTTAATTATGTTCCAGTTATCAGATTTACACAAAACTTGCTCAAAATGTGTATCTTACTAAGATATTTTATATTTTAATATTTCAAAACAAAAATCATAAAAATTAAAATTTTTGATGACGTCACTCATCACCATTTTAGGAGTAAAACCAGTATAACTTTTGTTCTACTTTATGAAATTTACAAAATTTGTCACAGGTATATACTATATAGATCAATGTAAACAGTGCATATATACATGCTCGTAAAAATTAAACATGGTATATACAAAATAAAAACAAATTAAGAATCAATACACTCTTTTCACCTTTATACTTAGACTGAAAACCCACTAAAGGTTAAGCATAAAGTAAGTATATTTTAAAGCTGAAACTAAGAAATTTTTAAGCATGTGCTAATAAAAACATTTCCCCACAAAACATAGAAAACTGCAGAAAAAGGAAATTTTCTAGTGTTTTTTTGTTAAATTGTAAGTCAATCTGACAAACTCAATCCTCGCATATTCTGAAACACATTCAAGTATTAAAACTACACAAAAAGACAACATTCACATATATATTATATACAAAACACTGTTGTTTATCAATCAGTGCCTAGTTTCAACATTTTTTGTTTTGGTTCTTTTCCAGAACGAGGTGAGTAAAACTGACAGTGATTTTTGAATAGTATATTTGCTAAATCATGCCATGGTTTCTGTTCATATTTAAAATATACTGTTCTGAAACAACCATGAATACGTTGCATAAAGATGTACGACAGCTGGCATTAACAACCTCATGAAAAATCATATAGCAGTAAATTGTCCATTGACAAGCATAATCACCTGGTATTTTCAATCCACCACGATTAATATCATTAATAAAGCCACCGAAAGTTTGAGAATAAAATAATGTATCATCGACTTCATCGTCCTTCCGAATAATATATCGTATCCAGCAATATAAACCAATGCCATTTTGATATCAATGGACAACAATTTTTCTAATTTAGGGAAATTCTCAATCACTTTGCAAATATTCTCGTCTGGAAAATATCCACACTTTAAGCATGAAAGACCTGTATCAAGATCGTCAAGAACATTCACTCAGCATTCAATTTCAATATTAGCTTTGCATGAGATATTGCAACTTTTTCAAGCATTTGCTGAACAGTTATAAAATACGTACCACCAGATCCTTGTCTTAATTTCCCAAACTGCTTTTCCAAAGGATCTGTAGTAAAGTTACCAATCATAACATATTCATGATGTGAACTTAAAAGAAAACATGCCAGCTCTACAATTCTATTGCAAGTTTGAGAAAAACATCTTGCAGTGTCTTTAATCAGACATTAAGCGGATCGCAGTTGACAGCGGTCGCTGCGCCACCTTCGGCTTGGGTAGTTCGGTCCGGAAGTCCGCTCTCCTGATCGCCCGGTGCCGTAGCCATATTATATTAAAATGGCGGATGTCAGTGAGGGTACGAACGTTTGATATAACATAGAGAGTTGTCGTTACCTTGATTTGTTTCTTTTATTTTACTCGCAGCGCCATGTAAGCGAGGGGATGAATCAAGAGACAACGTAACACAACACGACTGTCCTCTGCGAAATATAATACTAAAGCGGCCTATCGCCTAATGCAAAATATATGTATATAACCTCTGGCCATAATGGCGCATTGAGGTATACGTGTCGTTATGTTATACACGCAACTATATACAAATAACCTCTGGCCATAATGGCGCATTGAGGTATACGTGTCGTTATGTTATACAATAAGCAGTTCTTGAAAGTGCAAAATATTCAAACGCACGTATTGTATCATCCGAATACTTTCTATCCCCAATAAAAGTTACATTTATGGAAGTTATTTGCTCATGGAGAACTTCTTTTTTTCTTATTCTATTCACAATAGTTTAGATATCTCAATGCTTCCTCCATATGCGACAATCGGTTCAACTTACAAACTCTGTTAGCTGTTAATGTCTTTATCGTGCTCTTTATACCACAGTGAAAGGATTCATAATTTAAATCATGATTGATTTGTAATAAAAATCTTGGAACAGCAGTATCTGTTAAAAAGTCTGTTGATTGTATCATAAATTTTTCATTGCAAGAGTAAGTAATGAAGTGTATACTGTTCACTCTAATTGTTTAATTTTATCAGGGATACAATCAAAGTTTTCAATTATGTCCTTCTTGTCAAAAAAAGAAAGCTCATCTGCTTTTGCACATCGAAATGCATTCAATGCCCTTGAAGTGGTTCTTGGTACTGAAGGAGCAGTAAGCACTAGACTTGGAGTGACACAATCAAAGACTGATGAGGGAACCAGTTGGACGAGGTTTTCCATAATCAGTAACTGTGTGATAACCCATTGGCCAATGCCTTTCACATACTACAACATCTCTTCATTATGGGATGTTATCTCTCGGAATAGCTGCAATCCACCTCTGTCTTTCATCTGTTTTCCTTGGAAGCCTGAAAGTTTTGGCTTTGTTTTCCGCATTATAATTTCTATTACAATTTGTTACACAGCATTTACGACCCATTTTATTTTCTCTCTTAAATCAATTTCTTTCTGGAACAGTACTCACCCTGTCCGGCTGCTTTAGATTTCAATATCGAAGCAATGTTGCCGAAGAAGGAGCAGAAATTTGAAGCAATTTCTTTCGCATTTGTTGACAATTGCTCACCTATCATCATTGCTTTCGACATTGGTTCTTTTACTTTTGTTGGGTAGATCTTTTTCACCGCTTTCCAAAATCTGTTTGGGTCATTTGCAGATTCCTTGAGAAAAACTTTGACTGTGTTCATTTTTAGCCTTTCTGATATTGATGTTTACTCGATTTCGTAGAGTTTTGTATTTTTTGAAGTCTTCAGCTGATCGGAATTTTCAAAACTTTCCTTGTAAAGCATCCCTCTGGTTCATCTGCTGTTTGAGTTCACGAGTGAGCCAGGCTGATTTCTTACCCTTAACCTTGAAAGGGGCGTTTTGGTCAAAGGAAGTTCGAAGAATTTTTTTCAAGTTTCCCCACGCAATGTTCGGATCGGAGGCTGAGTAAATAACATCAAAGTTTTCTTCTCTCAAATCGTTTCGTAGCTCTTCTGGGTTGTATTTGAAATAATCACGGCATTTGATAAGTGTCTCTGGTTTCCTTTTGTTGCTGTTTAATTTCCGTTTACAACCGATAATGTCATGATTGCTTATAGATGAAACTACCACTTTTACATCAGTCATATTTTCAGGCTTTGGTGTGAGTATTATATCTATCAAAGTTTCAGAAGTATCCGTGATGCGTGTTGGTTCCTTGACAATTTGAATAAAACCATTTAGTGTTAAAATTTCTTTAAATGGCCTGCCATTGCTTTTGTCTAGATAATTAATGTTCACATCACCAATGATAATTACTTCCTTCTTTTTTTCGCGTGTGAGTTTTGACAAAAATGTGTCAAGAAACTGTAGAAAGTTTTTGTTAAGATATTTTGACAAGTTTGGTGGTCGATATAACGCGCAAACAAGAAACGGTTTTGCGTGTTCGTTTACAATTTCTAGAAAAAAAACTTCAATCTCAGAATCCTACGATCCCTTCTCTAAAAACAATAACCACTACCTTAAAGGAAGAAAATTTCGCGGATTTTGCGGTTTTTGCTAAAATCCGCGAAATTAACTTCCCGCGAAATTTTCCAAAATCAGGCGTCCGCGAAATTAAAAATTAATGACGTCATCATTGTTGTTGTTCTGTTTTTGTCAATAACTACATACAACAATTAGTGGGAGCACGAAAAAACACCTTTAATATAATAAACAAACAAAAGAATTACATTACAACTTTTGTAATAACATATTTAGTCTATCGTAATGACTGTCGTTTCTTTTGAGCAATCGTTTTTGATGGTTTGCTGCTTTGTTTCTTGAAAAATTTTCGAATGTCTTTACTTTTCCCGATACTTACATTTTTTATTACTTTAGTTGTTTTTGGTGCCGGTTTCAAAGTAAATAAGGACTCCCGAAAATTTGCACTCCCAAGTCATTTTTACTAGTAAATAATGACTCAAGGGATTCAGTTTTTTCTGGTTAATAATGACTCCCCAGTAAAATAATGACTCCCTTGCTTTTATAAGTTTTTAGAACATAGCCTACTTTTTTCGGATTTAAACAATACTGATAGTGAATAGGCACACTCTGCAAAATCAGGGAAGAACTTTTTAGAAATTTTCCCTTGTTTTTGACAATTTTCACATGTCTTGATAAATTCCGCTAAGTCGTTTACAATATTATGCTAATAGAATCTTTCAGATACTTTTTGATATGCTGATTCTCGACCTCGATGTGAAGCCATGGCCTTCGCTTTAGGGTTTCACCTAGGCCAGCATGAATATCCTCCATTTGACGCTGACGCTCCTTCGATAAAACAACAACTCTTTTTTCGTTACTTTACGGGGAGAAAGTTTCGCGAGGGAAAAAAAACGCGAGGGAAAAAAAACGCGAAATTTTAGGGATTTACTTTCGCGAATCACTCGATTAAATCTATTTCGCGTAAAATAATCTTTCGCGTTCAACTGGAGAAGTTGATTTCGCGTGGGATAAACTTTCGCGATTTTCAGTTTTCGTGCAATTTTTTTTCTGTAAACATTGAAAATTTGACAAATAAAACAGATTTGTTTACATCAAACATAAATTTTTCTTTCTAATAAGAAATTTATGTACCACGAGAACTTTCAACGAGGGTAACAAAATATTTCTTGGATAGAGGAGCTTCAATGTATGTTAAACTGTCTTCGCGCCATTACCGACGATCACCATTGCTCCAAGGTGGCATACACAGCTTGCAGGACGCTACCTTCAATTGGTAAAGGATCGTTATACAGAACCTAAGGACGAGAAGATACTTGGATCTTTCATCACTTAAGCGCTTCCGGAACTTGTACAAATAAATAAAGCAAAGAAGAATCGATCAAATCATGACATTCGTGATATGCTCAAAGTGGTGGTGCAGAAAAAATCCGCAGATGATGATTTATCAGACTGGTATCCATGTCTTGTCGAAAGAAAAAAAGTGAAAAACATGAAATTTGAGGGTTTTTTTCTTCAATTTAACTTTCGCAAATCAGCTTCCTAGGCCATTTCGCGTGGGATAATCTTTCGCGAATCCGCATTTCAGTTTTTTTCGCGAGGACTTACTTTCGCGAAAATGACCAAAAACGCGAAACTTTCTCCCCGTAAACTATACAAAAACGGACTGTTTAAGGGGCTGATTATATGGATCCGGGATAGCATTACCGGATAGCGTTACCGGGATAGCATTTATGTTATGATTATATAGAAAATTAATTAGGCGGGCCAGCTCGGTTAAAATACGCGGGAAAATTCAAAATACCTGACTGTTTTTCAAAAACGAAAATGCTACAACAAACTCTTCAGTTGTTTTCGTTATTTACTATGGTCAACATACAACTTAATGGACTCTTATTTTGTTATAATTTATATCAAAAGAATATACAAGAGAAAATACTATTATACTATGGCAGAAAACGTTCACTTAATCCATAAAATAAGCTTAAAATCATGTATATTAGAAGAATCAATAGGAAAAGACCAAAATATTTTGCAGGATAATTTTCGCTGAGTATTCTTCTGACATCTTCATATTGCCGAGGCTTATCTGAATTAAAATCCGTCGCATTATATTCCAGACATACTAGCTTTAAATTGTTTTAGGGCATCAATCAAGTTTTTAATCATTGTATTTGTCCATTTGAACCTGAAGACATTACTTTTATTTGCCATCCTTTTTCAATTTTATCCCGGTTAGCGGGGTAGCCCGGTAGAATAGTAATTATATGGAAAAAAAATAACCGAGCCAACCCGTTTACCGAAACAGCCCGCTAAGGGGCTGATTATATATCCCGGTAAGCGAGAAAGCTTGGTAAACGGGCCATCTTGCCTTTGCTACGAAACACAATAGTTTGCGTTTTCATGATTACATGTAAACGAGCCATCCCGTTTGCCGGGCCAGCTCGTTTGGAGCTGAGGGGCTGATTTTATGAGGCAAACCAGCCCGGTAAGCGGGCTGTGTCGGTAAACGGGCTGGCTCGGTTAATGTTTTTCTCATATAATTACTATTCGACCGGGCTAGCCCGCTAACCGGGATAAAATCGAAAAATGACGCATGCACAGTTGATATAATTTGAAAATTAAAGATGACCAATAAGAGTGACGTGTTCAGGTTCAAATGGACAAATACAATGATTAAGGACATGAATAAAACAATTTAAAGCAAGTATGGAATATAATGCGACGGATTATAATTCAGATAAGCCTCGGCAATATGAAGAAGTCAGAAAAATACTCAGTGAAAATTATCCTGAAAAATAGTTTGGTCCAGTTGTTTCTGTAGGAGATTATGATAGTCAGGGAGCTAGTGGGCAAAAAATGAGTTTCAAAACATTTTTGGGGGGGGACCAATTTTTAACCATGGAATAACGTTTATTATTTGTTTGTAATCATAAATTCACTTGTTGGCCACTTTAAATTTAGCAAAATAAGCCACAAAGATAAAATATTTAACATCAACATCGCATCACAACGCAAACATCCAATCCACCATCTTGTTTTGAAAAACTGTTTTCAAAACCGGGGGTAAAATATTATTTACATTTCTTTGTAAATAAATGTTGTTCAAGTTTATTTCAGTATTTTTCTCGTTTTCTTCTATATTCTTTTATAAAAATTTTTAAGCTTGATAAATGAAAATAATTACTTTGGAAATAAATTTCAACGGCTAAAATATCAATGTTTTTTTTTTGTATAACCCCTGATAGTGAATTCGAACGTTTTATCTTCGAATTTAATCGGCGGGAATATCATGTAAACAAAACGGACGCAAATATGTTTGATAGTATAAATGGTGAAATGGCGACTGGTCCAAAAAGGTTAAGGCTCTCCCAACCTGAGAATATTGAACAAGAAAGTGTCTGTTTTATTCATAATTTCAATTTTCCTAACGATTCAAAGCTCCAGAAATTGTCAGATCATTGAGGTACATATGTTCAGCGCTTTCTACGGACTTACGCAATCTATAGAATAGAATGCGCAACGCAGTCTAGGAATTCATAGAATGCGCACCCAAATCAGTTGCTCATTCTATGGAAGAATTCTATGTTGTTCTGTGACTTTATTGGTCTCATACCCAGTGTGTTAGTGAGACTGGTGTACTAAAATGAGGTCTCTTTGTTAGCCAGCCATGTTATTTATTGATTCAGCTAGGAATTTACCAGAAACCTTTTTACAAATAGTTATAAGTACCAGTTTTCACGCGTACTAATTTCTTCTAAATGTTCTTCTTGTGATCCCCTCTATGTATGTTTCTCTAATAAAACGATCAAACAGCTCTCTCGTCGACCATGCTTTTCTTTGCGCATTTTTTAGAATATAAGATGCGCGTTCTATAGAATGGGGGCAATGGCTTTAAATGGTTTTAAAAGCTTTATCAAAGTACAGTAGCGTACCGTGGGGGGATCGTTGGATGCGGTCGACCCCCCCCTCTCTTTTTAAAGAAAGTGGCCTTTTTAGAAAAGCATGAAATTATTTTTTTAATGCAAGTTTTGCCTAACGAAAATGTAACCTCTGTGTTGTCAGATCATTTATGTAAAGAATACATTCTATTGGAAATTCAATGAAAAGAGATGTGATTCACTCGCACGGTCGCAGAAATTTCTTCGTTTTAGTGACAATTAAAAAGAAAAAATGTGTGTAGTACATCCTATTAAAGAAATCACTTTTTTGAGAGGGCATTGTGTTTAGTGTAATCGAAAATGTATTACCTGCCGCAACAGAGGATGTCCTTCGACTAGTTTTTTGCTCATGTAAGAAGCCCATGTGCAAAACTTACGCATGTGCATGTGTTTCACATGGACTTCAATGTACGGACCTGTGTGCGTGCCCGGAAAGGTGTAATAATGATAGTGACAATAGTTTCGACTCAGAGTTATCTTGCGAATCCGAGTCCGACCGGGATGATTAACTTTTTCTTTTCATTGTTTTTTAAGATATATGTATAGAGTATAATCCCGATAACTCGAACCCCCAAGGGACCGAGTAAAACAGTTCGAGTTAACGCAAGTTCGAGTTATCAGGGGTTTATCGGGATTGTACTATATATATATATATATATATATATATATTGATTGTATATAACACGCATTTTATAAGGATATAAGGTCTCAACATAAAGCTGAGAACATTTAAGGCTTACTTTAAATCGCGACCAATCTTTCGTAATCCTTGTCAAGAACATAAAAATTAAGTTCGAAGGTTTTTGTCAAATTTAAATGTTCTTATAAAAAAACACCGTGTATGGATTACTACAATTTTTAACAATTTGATAGTTTACTACCTAATTCGTATATAAATTTTTGTCTACAATTTTTTGTTGAAACAGAGCTTTCTGATTTTACAGAAGGAGCTGTAGATGTAGCACAAACTTTTTAAATTTAGTGTTTTGGTAAAAAAAACTGTGACGTCATCAAAATAATTTTGCACATTATTTCGTTACGATTAAAAGTAAAGGTAAAGGTCTCACTACATTTTTTACTCAAAATTCAATTATATTTCTAATGATATAAAAAAATTTCATTTTTAAAGATTTTTAATTTTCATTTGTATTGTGACGTCATCAAAGGACAATTAAGGACCTTACCTGGGACAACTATTTTGCTAATTTAAAATTGGCCAACAAGTGATTTTGTACTCAGAGGGTTATAACCTACCAATTCCAACTATAAATTTTTGGTCCCCCCTCTGCCAACTTTTTTTGCCCACCAGCTCCCTGACTATGATCCTGGAGGATGGAAATACTAAAAAGTTACTAAAGGTTGGTTATAAGAGGGTTTTAAAAAAAGTAAAAGAACTGCGACAGAAATTTTCTCTTGCCATCACCCAAGGTACAAGAAATGGAAGTGGGAAATTAATACTTGAATTTTATGAGAGCCTATCCCCAATATGGGGAGGGTCTGCTTGTACGAATCCATTACCATTTGGTCGTAAATCTTCCGAAAATGCTCTCACAGATGATAAAAAAAGTGATGACATTAATGACGGAAATGATAACAATTTTATTTGATAACAGTAGTATAACTACTGATGATAGCCATGATGGTAAAGGTAATAATGATGAAAATGATAACGAATCAGTCAGTCGCAACAAAATGAAAAGAAAGGCAGTTCCAAAGCTTATTGATTAAAAAAGAAAACACTTAGAACGTAGCTTATCTTCTAAAGAAAAAGACAATTTGCTCCTTAAAGAATCAAAAAAAGATGCCCAATTTTGGCGTGAACTATGTCAGACAATAAAAGAATCAAACGCCACATTTGCTGCAGCTATGAATTCAATGAGCAATGCAATGTCACAAATTGCAGACTGTATGAGTAAGTCCATGCAGCAAATGGCAGCTACTAATCAATATTGTGCGATACCAACTAATAATCAAACATTTGTTGCACCATATTACAATCGTTTTCCTCCTGGATTTCAAAGTCCTGCTTCACCAAATATGAATACACAAACTCATGAGGGAACAAATAATTCTTTTTTGTCTTATATAAACAGTGATGGCATATGATTTATGATAGGTCATAGTAGTATATAGTATATATATATATCTATATGCATTATTTTTTTATTTGTTTTGTTTAATATAATCACACAGTGTCACGTGTGTATCAAAAATCATTGTGGGAAAATACTTTATTTTCTCAACAATAAAGAATTATTTTTCTTTTGAAGAGTCTCGTAACTTTAATTACTGTTATGTTGTTTCATTTATCAACAATTTTATTTGGAGACATCTGAATTATATTACATTGTGTAGACATTGTTAAAAATATAATGTATTTAAAAGGATTTTTATACACACTGTATACCTTGCAGGTGATATATGTATAAGGCATTTAAACATATTTTTAAACATTTTTCTGATGTGAAGTATATGCAGTTTGTCTATAAAGAAAGTGCTACCTTTTGTTTTAGATTATGTAATAAAGAAAAGATATTGATATTGAAAAAATCACTTTCTCATGAGTTTTATTATTGGAAAAGAGGGAATTAAAAGAAAACAAGTCTTTTATTTTACATCAAATTGTATTTTCAATACATACTATTTGCTTTATTCCCAATGGGTTTTTCTTATACAACACACAGTAAAATTATATCATTCACCAGGGAGATTTTGTTGCATGCATGTTTTGAGAATACAAACAGCAATCAGTGTTTGTTGATGAATACACTGGATCAGGGATATGTTTGTGTAAGGCTTCTTCTGAAATATTGTACTCCATTTGATGAATTACTTCTTTTTCATCGAGATAACTATTTCTGTACTCACAAAAATTGTGTAACTGAAAACAGGCAAGAACAAGAGTTAAAATCATTTTTTCTTGTTAAGATCCTCTATCTTGCTTTCAATCTTCCAAAAGCACATTTAATAGGGTTACGTGCAGCTCTGAGTATGCTGTTAAATACAACTTCAACATTATTTTTACAAAAATCAAATTCTTTTATGCAAGTAGGTGTCAATGGGTATGCGGGATCTCCAATTAGGTAGTTCGGCACTTTACTAAAATTTGTAGCCCAGGTGAATAAGGGGCCAAGGACCACCTAGAGGGTGAAAAATTTTCATTACTGTTTTTGAGTAGTATTAACCTTATATTTTCACAATCAGGATGGTAAATGGCCTGGGGAGGTGGCAATCGCTCATAGTGGAGGTTAGTTTAAGGGGGTCTAAAACCAAAATTTAACGTTTTGTGAGGGTCTTTAAAAAATTCCTCATAACTTTGGATATAGTGACGTAAACTACTTGAAATTTTCCATGATTGTTTCAAATACCCTATATTTTTATTTTGAAGTAAAAAACAATCCGGGGGCTTGGTACAAAAAAAACAGTGAAAAATCCAGAATTTTTCCCTTTTTTGACCGATTTTTTGCCACATTTTTTCTAAAATGAAGCCACTAAATACATGAACATCATTTAAACATTAACATATTACAGATATGATAAAGTTAAATGGAAATTTAACGCAAAAAGTCATATCTGAGACAAAAAAAATCCCTTTTCAGGGGGTAAATTTGTCTATTTTCAAGGAAAAAACAACAAATTTCCATATAAAGGGTCAAAACTACCCAACTAAGTTGGAAGATTCATTGGAAAGTGTTTCAAAAAAGATTAGAATAAATTCGAAATAAAATTCGTATATAATGCCTTAAACCGGGGGTAAATTTTTGCTTTCCAGGGGGTAAATTAGCCTAAGTTTTAGTAAAAAACAGTTAAAAACAGTTAAAACTTCCAATTTACGTTCAAAGTTTAATACAAAAATATTTAAAATAAGAACTGGAATGAAAGTCTGACAAAAATCTGATTGGAGGATGTATGACGGGGGTAGAATTAGTTTTCAGGGGGTAAAAAAGCTTATTTTTAGCAAAAAGTTGCACACTTAATAGAGACTTCTTGCATCCCTTGTTTGTATTTTTTGGTTGATTCGAAAGTTTTTTTCGAATTCTGAAAACATTCTATTATTGTGTCACATTTCACTAATGTTATATATTTTTGTTTTAGAGAATAATAATGAACTAAAACATTTGTTTAAGATGCCAAGGGAGTGTATTGTTCACTAGCTGGTACAGTTGTATCAAGAACATCAGCACTCAAAATAAAACGAGGATTAGAGCGGCAAAAGAAGAACGTGAAAGGATAAGAGGTGAACCATCATAAAGAACAATGTGAACTGATACCGTCCGTTTTTGACAATAGCAAACATGGGATACACTTGGAACCTTGCAACAAAAGGTTTACACTGATTCTTTCTCGCAACAATAAACCTGAAACGCCTTCGTGTAGCCGTAGTTCATTGAGGAGACAATCAGGTGCATCCGTTTCTGTGACTTACCCTGAGGAGCCAGTGACATTCGTCATTTGTTTCGCTTGGTTTCTCGATCGTAAACGTTTGTGGGTTGTCTCTCCAGGCAGCATCGAATATTGCTTTAAACATATTAATGTTTTCGGATTCGACGATTTTTGACTGCAGATTGTTCCATTCATTGGCAACGCGGAAATCGAACGAATTGCTTTGGATCCCAAGTGTACCATTTTTCAGCCTGTTTCTCGTCAATTGCCAGAGAAGTGCCAACAAAAGATTTTACCAAGTTTATGAGTAATGGGGACAACAAGACAAAGTTGGTTGAAATTATTTCACAAGTGCTACGTGAAAATTGTATGAAGGCGTTGGATCACCTGGGTTGTTGCGAATTGTATATTTCCCAAGAAGATGTGTCATATCATATTAGCCCAGCAGGAGTTTAAGTATGTGAAATGCTGTCCTCCAACCAAGAAGAAGCCAATACTAAGGTTATCTTACATTGCCAGCACGCATTTGCAAATGGCTCAAAAGTTATTCTTTGCTCGCCATCTGAGGATACCGACATTTCCGTCCTGGTTCTGAGCGTCTTAAGAGCGCGTGACGTATACCTTGATTATGGTAGTGGCAAATCTCGAAAGGGGTTTTGACTTCACGATGTTGTACTGAGTCAACAAATGCGAAAAGCCTTGATTGGAATGCACGCATTCACAGGAAATGACTATGTTTCTTACTTTTTTAAAAAAAGAAAGCAGATTTGCTGGAAACAAATTAAGAAAAACGACAAGTTTATTGATGCTTTCTGTCGGCTAGGAGAAGATTGGTACTTCGATAACAGCAACCCATTTTTCCCGGTGTTACAGGAATTCACGTGCAGTTTGTATGGTTGCAAAGGCAAATTCGTTCAAACTCTGTAAGAACGAAACTGTTTGAGAAGAAGTATACAAAAGACGGAAAGATAGTAGATTTGGCTCTGTTGCCACCTTGTGAGGATACCCTCTTACTACATACGAAGAGAGCAAATTTTGTCGCAAAGATTTGGCGATCGTCTTTAATCAACATGCATCACGTTCCGAACATCACTGAAAATAGTTGGAACGACAATGGCTCCCCGTTGTGGATAAGGGGCATGTTTCCTGGTGATGTAAACAAAATTTTGAATGAGGTTGACTTTGGTGAAGACGAAGCAGATAAAGAAGATGAGGAATTCTCAGATGAAGAATGAAAAACATTTATTTCAAACTTTAGTTGACTTTTAATGTGCGTGAATATCAGCAAGAAAATTACGTATTTCTATTAAGTGTGCGACTTTTTGCTAAAAATAAGCTTTTTTACCCCCTAAAAACTAATTCTACCCCCGTCATACATCCTCCAATTAGATTTTTGTCAGACTTTCATTCCAGTTCTTATTTTAAATATTTTTGTATAAAATTTTGAACGTAAATTGGAAGTTTTAACTGTTTTTAACTGTTTTTTACTAAAACTTAGGCTAATTTACCCTCTGAAAAGCAAAAATTTACCCCCGGTTTAAGGCATTCTATACGAATTTTATTTCGAATTTATTCTAATCCTTTTTGAAACACTTTCCAATAAATCTTCCAACTTAGTTGGGTAGTTTTGACCCTTTATATGGAAATTTGTTGTTTTTTCCTTGAAAATAGACAAATTTACTCCCTGAAAAGGGATTTTTTTGTCTCAGATATGACTTTTTGCGTTAAATTTCCATTTAACTTTATCATATCTGTAATATGTTTATGTTTAAATGGTGTTCATGTATTTAGTGGCTTCATTTTAGAAAAAATGTGGCAAAAAATCGGTCAAAAAAGGGAAAAATTCTGGATTTTTCACTGTTTTTTTTTGTACCAAGCCCCCGAATTTTTTTTTACTTCAAAATAAAAATATAGAGTATTTGAAACAATCATGGAAAATTTCAAGTAGTTTACGTCACTATATCCAAAGTTATGAGGAATTTTTTAAAGCTGCTATTTTAGATTTCCTTAAGAAACCCTCACAAAACGTTAAATTTTGGTTTTAGATCCCCTTAAAATATCCTCCACTATGAGCGATTGCCACTTCCCCAGGCCATTTACCATCCTGATTGTGAAAATATAAAGTTAATCAGGACCGATGATATACTATCAGAGGAGGCACCACCATGGTTGTGGCTAAAAAGCTGGAGAGCTTAAAACGCACTAAAATTCACGACACAGTTATAAAAATTTGATATACATGTGTTGAAACTATACTCCTTCGCTAATAGACGGACCATATGAGTAATATTTAGAGGAAATCAGTATGTAGATGTAAATATATTGTAACTTTCAAAAAATTCTGCATCCTATGATCAACACTAGAAAACTAAGTAAATAAAAGAAAAAGCTGTACATATATAACTATAAAAATAAAGTTGAAAAAATCTACTTATTAATGATCAATGAAGATTAATTATAGAATATAAATCGATCGTGATTCAAAATTCAGATATGCCATTCAAAACTTTCATGTTTTAAAAACTGTTGAAAACATCATGAGTCATTACTGACGAAACGTTTTTTAAAAATTGTAATGCTGAGTCTAGAAAAGGTTTATCACAAAAAATCAAAAATTTCCAAAATAATTCTTTCTTCCTTCTCTAGCGGACACAAATTCTCTACCCACTTCCTCCATATCAATTTTGTCCGTTAAGTCTTTGTGGATGTTTAAAATGGCAAGTGCATTAAAACGATTGCTTTTCATGCTCGACCGAAGCCAGGTTTTGAGCCTTCGTGCTGTGGAAAACGATCTTTCTGGAGTACACGATGTGGCAGGGTTAACAAGGAGAAGTTTCACGATATGCATAATGTTAGGTATCATCTTCTTCGTAGCAGAAGATGCAGTTTTCAAAGATATGTATATGTCCTTGAAACAAAAAACTTTATTAGCTCCAACAATTACTCTGAGAACAATAAACTCGACTTCTAGTGCAATAAAATCAATCTCATCTTTATATATCCTTAAAACGTCGCCTTCTTCCTCATCAGCATTAGTTGAATTGATTGCGTTTAAGAGAAGGTTTTCGAAGGCGCAAAAGACTTCTCTGATTGAATCGTTCATTAATGGCATTTATTACCAGGTCCAATGCCTCTAAATAGATTCCCCGATACAGTTTTTCCGGTGACGTTGGATGATGGCCGGCTCCCCTTGTACCTTATTCCACGTTGAAGTGGTCTGTTATCCTTTTGTAATTAGGGGTTCTTCTCTTTCTGGGCAGAACTGGGTCTTCAACAAAGTCATATTTCGAAACCTTTTTCTTGACACTTTCATAAAAAAGGTCCGCTGAGCTTTCGGATCGCATTCTGTCGAAAGTTTTTACAGTCAAGGAGGCAGTTTCTTGACCCTCAACTGCAGACATGCTTTTTTTCTGTAACGATTTTGATAAGTTGTCTGTTAGAGAAAAAATTGTATGACCAAGAATAAGTCCATGGAAGAAGCGAAAATATGACATTTGTGTGGCATCCTATTATTCGGGAACGGGTTTCACGATCTAAATTCCCTTCTAAACATTCATCCCAAAGTTTGTAAAATACATCATAATTGTTCATCACTCTGTTAAAAGCGGTTGCTCTAACAGTCCATCGAGTGGCACAGAGTTTTGTTAAAGAATCAATGTCTTTATAACTCTCACCTCATTTTCAAATTCAAAACTTCCTTGATGCTACCAAGCATTTTTTCTTGCTTTGGTGAATACTTTATAAGTGTTGTTATTTCACCAACTGTTACCATGACATCACTTATCATCCTTGATGATTTCGTTACATCTTTGACGGAGAGACTGAGCGAGTGTCCATGACAGTGTGTCTCCACGGCTTTTGGCTGAATTGCTTTGATTTGTGCTGCAGCGCCACTTTTCTTTTCAAGCATATTGCTAGCACCGTCATATGTCTGTCCTCGCAGATTTGACAGTGGAAGATTGAATCTGACTAAAGCATCTTTGATACACATGACAATAGTTGCGCTCTTGATATTAGGTATTTCGTAAAAACCTAAAAAGTCTTCGCGTGCGTTTAAATCTTCGTCTACCCATCTGGAGCACAAGGAAAGTTGCTGTTTGGTAGAAATATCAGTATATTCATCGCACATCAAGGAAAACATTTTAATGTTGTTTAAATCGTACAGTTTTCGTCTTAACACTTGATTCCCCATAATTTTGAGAAGTTCATCCTGAAAATCATGATGTGTATATTTCCGTGTACCCACGGTCTTTTCGGTCAGTCGGTCATTTATCCACGGATGATCTTTGCTGCGCATATATAGAAGCTGAGTGAGGTTGTCATTTCCATCTTCGTTACCTCTAAGTGCTAAACCCTGACAAGCTAAAAACTGTAATGACTCCATTACAATTTTAAGGTACTGTCGTTCTCTTTTTCGCGTTTTGATAAGTTCGGCATTGTGCATTTCGATTGGGTCACCACATTGAGGAACAACGGTTTGATAGGTCAATGAAGCCGCATGACATTTGCTTTGTTCGTGTTCTTTGAAGCATTTTGGGGCCTTCTTCCAATTACCGAATCCAGTTGATATATAGGCTGGGTCTTTGTTATGTTCAGCAGTCAGTTTCGCTTGATGAGAATGACAGTAGTAACAAAATACTTTGTAAATTTTTGCGTCATAATGCAGCCAAGGGAAATTGTGGAACCACGTTCGCGTTTTCCAAAAGTTGATCGAGAAAACTCATAATCTTTATCCGGACGGAACTGAATATCAGTTTCATTGTCGTCTATGTTCATGTTTACACTATTTACATTATTTACACTCACTATTTACACTATTTACATTTTCACTGTCAACAACAGGTTCTTGGTCTTTTGTACTATTTACAGAGTTTTCATTAGTCTTCTTGAAAAACGATTGAATTGATTTCTGCATTTTTTTCAGTTGACTACAAGGGAGATAAATTTAATTCAAAACCTAATAGGATTAAAATAAGTATATATACCATTAATCAAAACTCAATTAAATCTCATTATCACCAGTCACTTTAGCGTCATGGGCTGACCCTGGCCAGCGGCATTCAACGTCCATAAAGAGACCCTTAAAATCACACACTGCTTAGACATTAAGTGAAAAAAATGTTTGTAATTGAAATAATCAGAAGAGTCTTTCAAAGGTGCTTGAATTGGTACATGAGTACCATCGACACAACCAAAAGCTTGCGTCATGCCATACTTTAGTTCAAATTGGGAAACCTTTTCCTGCATTTCATCTACAGTTGCTGGTAGTTTGATATAGTTTATGTGGTCTGTGATTGCAGTGCATACCTCGATGACTGTTTTTGACACAGTACATTGATGTATTCCAAAAGAGTTTGCTGTCATCCACTGAGATCCTGTATCCTTTAAGAAATACAGTGTAACGGCAACTTTCTTTTTAAGATCCAACCTTTGGTAATTAGGGGACGATCCTTTTGGTGAAACAAAGGGCCTTAACAGCTCACACAATTCTTGAAATGTTTCACGGTCCATACGAAAGTTTTTTCTTCAAACTGTGTCAGGGGAAACGCCTGTGATTAAATTTCTCCACCATAAATCGGTTCTACCATTTGCAACCCAGACTGATCGTCTTCTCCTATTGATTCTTCTAATATACATGATTTTAAGCTTTTTTAGATTAAGTAAACCTTTTCTGCCATAGTATAATAGTATTTTCTCTTGTATATTCTTTTGATATAAATTATAACAAAATAAGAGTCAATTAAGTTGTAAGCTGACCATAGTAAACAACGAAAACAACTGAAGAGTTCGTTGTAGCATTTTCGTTTTCGAAAAACAGTCAGCCATTTTGAAATTTTGAAATTTCTCGCATTTTTTAACCGAGCCCCGCCTAATTAATTTTCCATATAATTATAAAATAAATGCTATCCCGGTTCCATATAATCAGCCGCTTAGCTCCAAACGAGCTGGCCCGGCAAACGGGATGGCTCGTTTACATGTAATCATGAAAACGCAAATTATTGTGTTTCTTAGTGAAGGCGAGCTGGCCCGTTTACCGAGCTATCTCGCTTACCGGGCTGGCTCGCCTCATATAATCAGCCCCTAAAACAAAAATTTTCGACATGCTCTTCGGAAATTCGATTTTTTACCTTTATCACCCACCATTTGTTCAGTATAAAGCTTTTGTCTAATATATAGTTCGACACTTTTTAACTCAACATGATTTGTTATATTGTGTAAATTTAAATTCCGTTGTAGTAAA
The DNA here is from genome assembly GCA_963930725.1 of Candelabrum cocksii. Classification (NCBI taxonomy): domain Eukaryota; kingdom Metazoa; phylum Cnidaria; class Hydrozoa; order Anthoathecata; family Candelabridae; genus Candelabrum; species Candelabrum cocksii. Next base: position 6,133,409 of record OZ005668.1, on the reverse strand, counting down.
AACACACAACTTGCTAAAATCGAACATTTAAAGTAAAAGGAATAAATTAAATACAGTGTTTGAAACGTCGAAACCTTAAAGAAATTTTTTTTGTTGTTTTAGCATATTTTGAGAATATTACTTATTAGTGAATAAACTATTAAACCATTATTTATTAGGGGAGTACTTATTTTACAAGGGGAGTTATTATTTACTAGTAAATAATGACTCGGGGAGTCATTATTTTAGGGGACTCATTATTTACGGTTACACCGGGTTACTAGTTGGTAAAATATTGATTATCTCGTTCCGTTGCAAAAAAGATCCAAGATTTTCTTTCTTTTTCGGCTCTATATGCAACTGCTCGATACAACTTGATAGGCGGAGCCAACGATTTATTATTATTATTATTATTATAAATGAATATTTTTACAGGATGAAAAACTTCAGTTTTAATGTACATATATACAATTAAAAAACTGCTATCAGTGTCTGTCCTGTGCAAAAATTAAAAAAGTTAATAATTTATTGTTAGGGTAAATAAAACAAAAGGTTAAAATATATTTATAGATAAAAAGAGAAATCAATACTGCAGGCATGTGTCACAAAATATCTGATCATGTAAGGTATGCCCTCAGCATTGTTTTAAATTTTCTAAAATCCTTAATTTTTCTAATCTCAATCGGTAATTTATTATATAATTGCCCTCCTGCAAAGAAAAATCCTTTTTTAGCAATTTCCAGTTTAACTATTGGTAATTTGATACTAAGTTCATTGTTTCGGGTCCTAATTTTATGTTCGAGTACTGTGAAGTAATTGTTAAGTTTCCCATTCATTTCATTGGTGATGCATTTTCGGACGAGCAAGCAACGTTCTCTATCAGCAAAATGTTCAATCGATGGGATCACTTTTTCCATACTGATGATTTTCTTTGCTCTTGCATCGAGTGAATTTAATTTAGCTCTTTGTGTTTCGTTATATGGCTTGAGTGTACAACTGAGGGTAATTATCGGGACTATCATTGTCAAGAAGACCAAGTGTGCTGCTTTCGTCGTTAGGTAACACCGCATTCTTTCCAATAAACGTAATCTGCTACTAGCTTTCTTGTAAGACTTTTCGAAGTTCTCATTCAGATTTAATTGACTGTCCATTATAGTACCAAGGTATTTATAACTTTTTGTAAAGTTTATTTTTTGTTGGTTGTAGAATACCTCGATAATACCTCCAGCAGCTTGTAGACGTTTTGACGTACCGAAAAGCATCAATTCGGTCTTTCCCTTTCTCATATTTATTATGAGTTCATTTTCCTGAAAGTAGGACAATATGTTTTTCATGTCTTGGTTTAAGCAACGTTCGATTTCTGTTGAGTACTTATTTGAGACGTACAGGACTGTGTCATCGGCATACATAAGAACTGTTGAGTATTCCAAATGTTCAGTTAAATCATTTATGAAAAGTATGAACAGTAACGGTCCCAGAATCGAACCCTGTGGTACACCACAAAAGACAGGCTCTGGATTGGAGTAGGCATTACCATTCTGTACAATATGCTTTCTATTAAATAGGTAACTGTAAAACCATTGTAGCTCACTTCCTTGTATTCCATAGGCAGGTAATTTGTTCAGTAAGGCACTATGACCAATCGTATCGAAAGCTTTTGACAAGTCAATATAAATTGCACCAGTTAAGATTCCTTTGTCCATGTTTTTCCTGATCGAATCACAGAATAGAATAGATGCAGTTTTGGTCGAGTGTTTTTTCCGAAAACCGTGTTGACTGCTGCAAAGAAGGTTGTTGTTTTCCAGGTATTCTTTCAGTGCTCGGTTGATACATTTCTCCAGTATTTTCGAACATACAGGGAGAACTGAAATCGGTCGGTAATTTTCAGGAGACGATGGATTGTCTTATTTGAAGATGGGTGTGATCTTGGCGAGTTTCCAGCTGGAAGGCACTGTTGCTGATTTGATGGATAGGTTGATGATGTGGCTGAGCGGTTTTGATATCAGGATTGCACAGTCTTTCAGGAGACCAGGTGGTAGATTGTCGACACCAGTAGCTTTTTGACGTGACAATGATTTTAGTTCCTTCTGTACAGACAACACGGATATATACAGAAGTTTGAAAGTTTTCTCCGTCCTTTTGGGTAGTTGGGGAATATAACGCCAAGTAAAATCCACAAGTGGTGAGATGGTTTTCTTTAGTGTAAGTGCCATGGTGCTGTAGAAACGGCTAAAGATGTTTGGACTGGGGCGGTTGTCAGATTTACCATACGAAGGTAAAATCGTCGACTTCCCGGGGAAAACCGATTTTATAGCCGACCAGAACTTTCTAGGTTTCGTAATGTTTTCATTTAAGTTTTCCTTATAAAAATTTGATTTTGCTTTCTTTATGTCTTTGGTGGACTCATTTCTTAACCTTTTATAAGCTTGCCAATCAGTTGGACTTTTGGTCTTTCTCGCTTTTCTTAGAAATTGATCTCGATTGTTCATTTTCTTTTTTACGCTGGCATTGAGCCATGGGCATGGTCTTCCTTTAATCCGTTTCTCGATTAGGGGGGCATGAGTGTCAAAGATTTTTTGTAACGTCGAGGTAAACATTTGTTCGGCGCTTTCGACGCTAGATGATTGATATATTGGCGTCCAGTCTACATTGGAGACATCATCACGTAAATCGTCTGGTGAGTAGCGTGCGTAATTTCTGCATTTTATTGTTCGCATTTGGTAATGGTTAAAGTTTATTTTTCTGCAACAAGCAATCATGTCGTGATCAGCAATTGAATTTGGAAAAACATTAATTTCTGTTAAGTTCTCTGGTTTATTTGTTATAATTAGGTCGATCAGCGTCGCTGTTGTTTCTGTTGTTCTTGTCTGTTGCGTAACAACTTGTTTGAAACCAAATGTGTTAAGAAGTGATTTAAATTCTTTGTTTATATTTGCTTTGCTGTAGTCGACGTTAAAGTCACCTACGATTATAACTTCTCTTTTATTTTTAACGACACGAGTTAATTGTTCGTCTAATAACTCACAAAAGTTTTTTGGTAAGTACTTTGAACTCTCAGGAGGGCGATAGTAGCATCCAATTAGTAAAGATTTCGATTTTTTCAGCCAAATTTCAATCCAAAGGCTCTCTGTGTGATTTTCTAAATCATGTCTGCGTTTAAAGTTTATTTCATTTTTGACATAAATTCCGACTCCACCGCCTTTTCCATCTTTTCGGTTTCGATGCATAAATGTATACCCTGGTAGTGAGTACAACGTAGCATTATCTGAAAAATCACCATCTTTTATATGTGTTTCTGATACAGCGAAAACATCAATTTTTGAATGAGTCATGTTTATAAAAGTTTCAAGATGTGGAAGTTTCGATAGCAATCCACATACATTCTGATGTACTATTTTGAAACCTCGAGAACTACAGTAATCGGCGATCTTTTTAGGCCCGGGACATTGTTCGATATCTCCACTGAGCAAAAGCAATGAAATTAACATATTTCTTTTAAATGTCGTATTTTGTCTTTTTATAAAAGCTCTTTTTTGAACTTCTTGTGCAAGAGATCCACACATAAACGTTTCTTTCAGCTTCCCATAAATGTCACATTCACCACATGTTATACTAATGCCATCAGCAGTAATAAATCTTGGTTTATTGATACAAATACTTAGATAAAAAATCCATATCAACACGATCGTCTTGAACATGACCGCACGCACGCACGACATGTTGTTCACATTTTAAGGAAGGGCTACGTGAATGAAAGAAACGAAGACGAGACGCTGATGCAGAGTGGGGATTTGAGGATGATTTGGAAAGAAATGCTTTTGATTTTATATTAGATGATGAACAGTATTAATGTGAATATAGATTGATACCTTAAGATTATTTTGTTGAAGTTTATTTGTGTTTCTTCTATGCCTTTGTTGTATCTTTAATAAGAATCATCTAGATACAAAAATCATCATTCAACAAACAAAATCCAAGAATTTTCCCATCCGCGAAATTTAATTCCCAAGAAAATTAACCAAATTTCCCATCCGCGAAATTAAATTCCCGCGAAAATTAACCAAATTTCCCATCCGCGAAATTAAATTCCCGCGAAAATTTCTTCCTTTAAGGTAATTTCAACGAAAGAAGTGGGTATAGAAACATTTAACAAAGTTTCAATTTGATGTCATTTTGTGCCAAGTATTCAGCTATTTGGTCTTTTTTACTGAATAAACCACAAACGTTTTGATGGATAATACTAAAATCCTTCCTTTTCCAGTCAGGTTCCATAGTGACAACAATAAAAACAGCCAGCAAAATCGACAAACAAAAATACAATGCAATATTCATAATTTCCACAAAAACAAAAATTTTTCTGCGTAGAGCTTGAAAAACACGTCTGCCATCATTCGTTTCAGTAATTTATCATCAACGTCTGTCCCATCTATCGCCCTCCCAATGGTCCACAAGGTCTACGTGACCTCGATGTTTCCACAAGACGATGGCTGATGTCGGATTGCCCGGACATTTAAGATTTGAGCAAACGAGAGAACATTTGTTAGATCTTTGATATGATTTTAGCTTTTCGAATTGATATTTCGCTTTCTCTGACAATCGTTTTATCTTTTCTCAGCCTATGTTTTTGTATACACTCGTATTTGATATTAGTTACTTTAATGTGATCAATTTTCGCGGGGATTAAATTTCGCGGATTTCGGCGTAATCCGCAAAATTAAGTCCACGCGAAAATCTGAAAGTAGCCATCGCGAAAATTTGTCCCCGCGAAATTTTTGAATAAATGTCTGATCCGCGAAATTTTTATGAGAAAATTTCCGAAAATTTTCCAGTCAAAATCTCCATACTTCATACAAAAATTATAATTTTTTAGAGAAGAAGCTTAAAGCAAATGTAAATCTTTCTATTTTCAAAATAAACTACTCAATAATGAATTACGATTACAATAGAACCTTTTTCGCATGGCTTTGCTTGCCCGGCTGGTTGGTTTCGATCTAGTTTGGCAGCGGCATTCAAAAACATTGTTTTGATGTCACGATCTGGTTTTGGTTCACCTTTAAAAGTTTATTTTTTGGAGATTTTTCGACAATAATTATGGCTTTTTGTTGTGAAAACAAATCGAGAGCCAAATTTGCCGGTTTTAAAGAAAATATTCCAAAACGTCGAAACGCGAAATTAAGTCCCCGCGAAATATTTGCAAATGGCTCATCCGCAAAAATAAATTCCCGCGAAATGTGTAAATTTCGCAGATGAGCTCAACCGCGAAATTTAATCCTCGCGAAAATTTATCACATTAAAGTAGTTGCTGATAAATTTGTATTTTGTTAATTAAACTACGATTGCAACAATAAAAGACGGTTCTCGACGATAAGACCAATCAAACGGTCTTCTACGAGTACCGCGGTTGTATGTATAAATTGATATATGTATATACAATCGGAAAATACATCTAAAAAAATTGTATTTTCTATTTGCTTTGTTAGAGCTCGGAAGGTTTTCTAATAAAACGGTGAATTGCGGGATTCAAAGGGCGTGTTTGTTAGAAGAGAACAATACTTCTACGGAAAACATGTTTGAAAATGTTGGGAAATTCAAGGAGAAATGTCAGTCTTTATAACCAGCCCTTCATTATAACTTCTTCTTTAGCTTGCTTTAATTTTTCATATCGCGTCAAAATTTCATGATCACATTCTGGTTCAATCTGATCAATATCCAAGCTTTCCTCTCCGTCCGAAAAAACACCTTGCGATGGCAGTTGGTCAATCGACTCGCGTAATGGTAAGACACTGAGATGGGTGTTCAAACCTAATGAAAAAAAAAAACACTTCAATTATGTCTAACACTTAACCTAAACAGAAGGGAATTTAACTAATGTCTTTGTCTGCGGCAAATCAGCCAACTTCTCGCTTTCTTTTAGCAATAACAACTTTGAAATAAATGCTTCCCTCTAAACGTCGCATTTTTTATGCCTACGAATTTAATAAACGTCACGGTGTTTAAAAGAGGAAATACGGTATACTACAGTAGGAAGGCTTCTTATAACTGCAAAACCTGTGTTACGGTGTGCCATTTTATAACTGAAAACTGCTTATAAAAAGAGTGTATCTCCAAAGGAGTAGGGAGGGTAAACTAATGGCAAAACTTGGGAGGGAATGATTATGTATGCCTAAACCGTCGGAAACGTGAATATGTGTGCTTAGATCTACAGTATAACAGTTTAGTTCTGATAAAGACACATTTACACATCATAATATAGATGTCACCACAAGTTAGAGGGTACTATACCTTTTTTCGTTGCATGTAATATCCCTAACTGTTGTAAAACACTTAGACCATGTTCAAGATTGTAATCCACGCAAATATCGAATCTTTGGTCGAACCAACTTTCCACTAAGGTTTTCAATTGGTCCACCTCTATACACGACTGAGAGTGGTTATCTAAAATGTACAAAGACAAATAAAAGGAGACGTTAGTGAATAAAACTGTTTTGCATAAAACTCGAAAAGAAATACAACATATATTGGAAGCGCTCAGAATAAAAGATTTTCTTTTACCATTGACTGAGTTTTTCATTCTGATAAACATGTAAGCGAGAAGGGAGGATTTAAACACTTCGTCGCCAGATCTATCTGTGACTAACGTTAACAACGCCCTGTTATTGGCTATATTTTTAAAGTATAACGACTTCGACAGATTCACTAAGTAATTGTTCTTTTTGTTTTTGTAGGCATTCCAAGTTTTTAATACCAGCAACGCAGTCACACTGCCTAATATATAATTCCATTGAAGGTTGTAATTTATGAGTGTGGACACAAGTTTCATTGCCACACTTAGTCCACCGACGCCGGCCGCAAGTGCAATTAACCGCTGGTCATTATAAGACATTGTGACTTTGCCCTCCGGTAGATAATACTCTAATCCTCTCTTGGGTATGTCTTTGAACGCCTTTAAAACGAGCTTGTTTTGATGTTTGGTGCGTACGGCCAGCACGACGCGTTTGTAGACAGGTACAGAAGTCGGCCATTTTCTAAACCATGAGTTCAACCGGTCGATGAAACCTCCCAACCAGTCGTCGCTCAGTGATTGCACATCCTCTCCCAAAACCCAAAACCTCATCACCTCGTATCGCTTAATATCGACAACCACATGCACACCCTCATATACAGGATGCTCAGTGAAGTTATACACGAGGTGGCCACGTGGAATCTCTTGGAAGTTCGCTCTTTCCAGCTGCGCGCCCAGTTTCCGTAGCAACCAAAACTCATTGTCCAAGCGCTCCTTCTTTCCCACGTGATGCGTCACCATTGTTTCTTTGTCAGGATTCAATGGATCATACAGTTGCTAAAACATTAATATTTCTATAGGTTGATGGATTACAGATTCTAGTGTCGATACCTTCAATTGAGAAAGAACGGCGTGAGATTCCTTGGACACTATTGCATCCAACCCACGTACAAACTCCTGAAACAGTTCTTGCTCTGTACGCAGCACAAGGTGTGATTCCTCAGATATTTTCCTCACCAACGTTTTCTTTGTCATTGGAATAAACGTCGGCTGTAAATTGAAATCCTTGCTTAGCAACGGTATCAGGTCGCTTTTATTCACCTTAGAAGGAAACATTAAAGATGGCAACATGCGAAGAGATTCTCGCCATTGTTGTCTTTTCAAAGACACCTGTATTTGTTTCATTTGCGTTTTCGTGAGTTTTGAAACTCCCAACAAATATTTTTGGATCATCTCTTCTTTTAACTTGAAAGAAATTAATTAAATATTTGTTGAAAAAGACATATGTAGAAGAATAATGAGCAAAAATAATTGTATTCGTTTCATTTGTTAGCGCGGATTGTCAGGGTATCAGCGCTGGATTGCTGGGGCATTACACGTTTCTTTAAAATCTATACAATAATACCGTATTACGGAGGTATTTCAATAATTGCGACTAATTGTATGGAATTCTTATGAAAAACCAAACAAATTCATTCATGGTTTTCCTTTTTATTTCAGTTTTTATTTCGATTAAAAGAATATCTCATCAAACAAACTATTTCATAATCATTTCATTAAAACCAATGGAGTAGCATTGCTTACCACCAAAACTTAATAAGTAAAACTTGCAAATAAGAAAGCATATTTTCGTATGAACGTTTTCAGAAGACATAAAATTCTAGATAAAAATCTTCCATATTTCTCTCTCAATACATATATAATCTATATCCTTATAAAAACTCTATAAATAATCTATAAACCATAATTTTCTTATATGATAAAAGCATGGGACACTAAATCAAATGATAGATAAAAAATTATTTTAATAAAAATGTATCCGTAGCAAAATAATTACAATATCTAATAACAAAACAGTAGTAATAGACAATGATTCAAAAATAATTCTATAGATATATATCCACTAGTATGTTGTTTAAAAATGTCATAAAATAAATAAAATCAAAATAAAACATTGGAAATGCTTCATGAATCTAAAGTTTTCCTGTGTTTACTAGTATAGCGTTCACTAATATTGATGGAACTTAATCATTATGGAGGCCGTGTGCGTGTAGGTGATAGATAAAATACTCCATTGTGTACATCATCTTCGGAGGAATGTAATGGAAAGCAATCGTATGGTCAGAACAACAATCTGGTCCAGTCACCACCTTCCACTTGTTGTACGAATGAAGCCAATTGTTGGCTGTTATACTTCCCGGTATCAAGTGATATTCAGGTGCGAACGGATGGAATGTCTCTCGACCCAACTCATCCCGAGTGTCCCCAGGACGCACCCCTACAGTTGCCAAACATATCCCCACTTCAGCATCTTCTGCGCCACTCTTTAACTTACATTTATAAGGGTCTTTCAGCACGCTGTAAAATCGTCGCAATGTTTCTTTGCTGAAAACATAACCTGCACCACCGCTGTTGTAACCACCGAAAGGCGTGAAGTAACGACCAAAATAATGTGGATCTGAGGAATTATATACTGAAATAAAATATCTGAGATTCTCAAGAATAATAAACGAATCGTCATCTGCTTTAATAAACCAATCAGCATCATTCAAGTGGTTTTCATACACATATTTCCACGCAGCACGAGTTTTTAACCAAAGATTCTGTCTGCCTATAAGAAAATGTTACAAATAGTATACTTTAATGTGATAAATTTTCGTGGGGGTTAAATTTCGCGGTTGAACTCATCCGGCAAAATTGGCTCTCGATTCGTTTTCACAACAAAAAACCATATTTATTGTCGAAAAATCTCCAAAAAATGAACTTTTAAAGGCCAAATCTGGCCAAGGAAACACTCTTATAGTGTCGCCTTTAGTATCGTTGGAAAGCTCTAATCCTCAGATACAAAAATTGTTAATTTATGAATCTCACAAGTGGTCAGTACAGTCAGTGGTCATTAGAAGGAGGTAAAATGTCCTTTTGAAGAGCAGGGCTCGGAAGGGCTAAAGCATCAAGTAAAAACAAAAAAATTGAGTACGAAGTATGAAGTAGTGGAGATTTCGACTGGAAAATTTTCGGAAATTTTCTTATAAAAATCTCGCGGATCAGACATTTATTCAAAAATTTCGCGGGGACAAATTTTCGCGGATGGCTACTTTCCAGAATTTCAGGGTACTTAATTTCGCGGATTAAGCCAATATCCGCGAAATTTAATCCCCGCGAAAATTTATCACATTCAAGTATTATATGGTTATTCTTACAGAATAAATAAGTGACATAATATAAAAGAACTTTACCTTCTTGGACATTAACACCGATTACAGGGAATTCTTTATCTTCTACTGAACTAATAAATAAAGCTACATTACAACGTTTGGCCCATGTGTCTTTAACAGCTCGTGCTTTAATGTGTAACGTTTTTGGTTGAGTCATAATCCAACACAAAACACGAACTTTCTTGGCTAAAGATTTTGCCACTGCATCACCTCCTTTATGAAATGAACTTTGCATATCGTTAAATATAATGGGTTGATGAGGTTTATCAACGACAGGCGGTAGTTTTTCAGCGCTGTGTGTGAGAACATTTTCCCATAAATTATCATAATTTATTCCTGACCGCGCAGGTTTGTGATAATTGTTCAGTTCAGTGTATATAACCACAAATAAAACTCCAACGGATCCACCAAGAAAAAATGACAGGTAAAACTCTTTTGGAAAGTTCATTTTCAATCAGAGCCAGGCCATGCGAGACTATCTTTCATAGAAAAATAGAACAGGAAAAGTAACCACACTCTGTTGTTGATTCAAACATTAATTTAAAACTAAGTAAACAAAAAGAAATGTGCAAACATACTTTATTTGAAAAACGTTTTTATAGATTCAAACTGAACAACGTTTTATTATGTTAACAGAGCAGAAAATATGTGACAAATAAAAAAAGTTATAAACCTGTGCGCATAATCTTTGCGATTGTTAAATGAATATATACAGCATTCATTATTCAACCCCATGAGATGCAACGGATAACGCAAGACACTTACATTGGCTACATTACAATTGGTTTTAGCCAGAGCAAATATCACCTATTTGTCAAATTTAAGTCACAAAAGCCAGAAAATAAAACAGCTGAACATAACAGTACAAACCCTCCATTCAAAGATTTGATTGAAATTAAGTAAACATGCCACTAATAAAGTGTACCAAATTTTAACTTCCAACTTTTTACGGCTCCTGAGATATACACTAGTGTCCAGTTCCTTTTCGGTTTTTCTTCCTTATCACCATCATGTCACTAAAAATGTCACAATCATGTGAAAATCACCAGTATTAGTAACCAGTATTATTTGCATGAGTTTCACCAGTTGGTATGTCGAAACAGCAGCTTTAAAATGACTAAATGAAAGAAAAGATATTTACTTATAATTTACTAAACTATTATTTTCTGCATTTTAAATTAATCAGCAATTCAGAATATTAGGATGAAAAGCTAAAAACAAAGATACATAAATACACATCTTTTTTTAAGAAACACATAAATGAGAAACACGAGGCTCAGATTCCCAAAATCTTAAGAAACATTCCCAGGCTGAGATAGGTAAATAAGGGGAGAAATACAAATAGTTACATTATTACGTTAAGATGTGGAACGGCTATATTTCATAAGAGTAAACTAATAACGATATAGAACAAAATCTTCAAAAATATCAAAATTGTTTTCATCATTTTCAATTCCCGCCTCAACAAGCATGTCATTTTCTTCATCATCACTTTCAATACAACAGCATTTATCGTTGTCAAATTGAATCTCGTCTTCTGGAACAGAAGAAACTGCAAAATGTGGAGTGGGTTCAATCATTGTCGGTGGTGGGAATTGAATTTTATATATTGTGCAATGCAGTGTCTTCATTTTATGAAGATTAATTACATAACATTGAAAGAAACCAAACAGCTAGAAAAACAGGCATCCTGACAGGCCGCGGAAAAGTTCATCGGGAAGTTAGCACCACAGATACAAGAGTTCTGTTTTCTTAAGAAACAAGGAGGCTCAAATGACCAAAAGAAATAAAGAAACATTGAGCATGCCTGATCTAACTTATTTCTTAAAAAAAGATGTGTATAAAACTTGGAGCATATTCTTTTGAGCAAAAAGTTGTGACCGAAAAGGGACTGGACACTAGTATCTATATCTCAGGAATCATAAGAAGTTAAAAACTAAAGTTGGGAACACCTTACGTCTTTCTAAATTCCTGCCAAATCTGAAATGGATGTTGATGCCATGACAATCTGTTCTGATATAGAAATTAAATTAGTTGGCTAAGCAATAAAACATCAATGATGTAAACAGATAAGCAAACATACTACAATTCATTCTTTCACAAATGATACTTTCGCCGTTGAATTTCTTAGTACCATGCCATATTGTAGGTTTCTGAAAAAGAAATTTCTGATATAATAACAATGTAACAAATATAATATTATCAGCAATAACAGCATATAAGTAAAAATCATCCAATGAACAAATAAACTAAATAGGATACAATGTATTTCAGTAGATGAGACATTACAACTCCAATATATATACAAATGTGTAGTAAACAATTATCAACTTGCATTACATTATTGATTGCAATAAATACAATACACTTAAATGCAAATTGTAATAATTAATATTATCTGCCTGCGTTTAAAAATATTCATTGAAAATAAAGTATATATATACATCAATATCAAAAAACTATTAAAGAGAGAATATCTAAAATCAAACAATACTAGCATGAATAAGATTTTCTCAAGAAGAATACAAAACAAACACAAACTGATTGTATTCTTTCATTTATTAATAACCAGAATCTTTAATTAAATCCGAAATACCTAACAACACCATATGATAAATAATTATATTTACACTGATTTAGGAATAAGATGAGTTCCAAAAGCGCGCACACGATAAAGCAAAAAATCGTAAAAATACATTTGATTTGGTTTCACATAGTGAAATGAGATACTGTGTTCAGAACAGCATTCTGGACCTACCACTACCTCCCATTTGCTGTATTGATACAACCAATTATTCTTTTTTAAAAGTCCGGGAACTAAGACCATGAGTGGATCAAAAGGATGGAAAGTCTGTTTTCCAAACTCATCCCTAGTCTCCTCAGGATGAATGTTTTCAGCGGCTAAACAAACACCGACTTCTTTATCTTCAGCACTAGACTTCATCTTACATTTTCTATCATTTCTCATCAAGCGCATAAAACGAGTTAATGACTCTTGACTGAAAACATAACCAGATCCTCCGCTGTTGTAACCACCAAATGGCTGAAAGTGACGACCAAAATAATGGGCATCTGTTGTATTGTACTTGTTCAGAAAATGTCTTAAATTCTCAGGGATAACAAATGTGTCATCGTCAACTTTTAAAAACCAATCAGCATCGTCATAATGTCTCTCAAAAACATATTTCCAAGCTGCACGAGTTTTCAGCCATAAATTCTCCCTACCTAAGAGTAAAATGACACTATTATGAATAAAATATTGCTTATTATTTCCGATTTATTTATTGCTTTTCAAATTATGTATATATATACATATATATGTGTATATGAACATAGCATTATTTATTACCTTCAGGTATATTTAGACCAACTGTGGGGAAACAAGAGTCACCATGGGAACTCATAAATAATAATACATTACATCTTCTTCCCCATGTATCCCGTACAGCTTTTGCTTTTTTATACACAGTCTGTGGAGTGGTCATAACCCAACATAATAAACGAACCCTTTTTGCAAGCAGTTGAGCAACTTTCTCGCCTTGTTTCTCATAAAATCCATTAAGATTGTTGTAAATAACTGGAGAGGTGGGTGTGTCGACGCAGTCCGGAGTAAAATTTGTGAACTCCAAATCATCATTGGACATCTGGCGATGAAGTGAAGCACAAAAAAACCCAATAAATATTCCAAACACAAAAGCAATGTGTTTCTTTTCAATGATACATTTTCGCATGACTACACCATGAAAGTCATTTTAGAAACAATCATATATAATTTATATAGAGCAATATATATATATGTCTTCATTGATGCACTTTCAAATATAAATACTTACTACAGTATATATTATATATATACTCTCATCCAACACCATCTCCTCCAAAGTTTAAATGATATCAAATATACTTATGTTCCGCTTGATGAGTCAAAATATATATATATATATAACATTTTCATATTTTTATTAGATTTCACCAGGATTTCTTCTTTTATTACAGCAAACATTGACGAAATCAGATTGTTTTTTTAATACAGACAAATATCAAACTTTCTTATATGGATGTTACAGTCTGTCAAACTATTTAGCCAAATGACTAAAATACCCAGGAATTTGGCCATAAGACTGAAAAACCGGCCAGGCTATTTCACATCAAAGTGGGACAAAGAAATTAAAAATGACAATGACACCAACCATCTCAGATTTTTCTAATTTTTATACAAATTTTTAGGCTTGTCTATTTACGACTCTCTAGATATGGACGTCACAGGGCTGTTATATTTCATTTTTTCAACTTTTTATTTTTTGAATAAATCTGATTGAGTTATATTGAATCACTGTGAAACTTTGCACCTACTGTAAGATAATTTTAGGAATACAAAAATCATTGTTCAAAGCACTAGAACTAGAAGAACAGTGGTTTGCCTCTATTAAAACATATCAACATGATGCACGCATAAAAGAATTCCTAAGTGGTTTAACATGTTGTTATTATACTGAAATGAGGATACAAAATAGTTTAACAAGGTAATTCCATTTCAAATCATCCAAAATTTTGTAACTTTGTTTGACACACTTACCTCACCAATTTTGTTAAAATTTTGTGAGAGTATAATAAAATATGAAAATCCTGAAAATTTGGGTTAGCAATTTATAACATAGACCAAAAGTACAAATATTATTGAAAAATAAATATGCTAATTATGCGAAAACGGACCATCAGTAAATATAGCTAGCTTATAGCTTATTACCGTATATAGTACCTCTAATTTAGTGCGCCCTCTAATTAGTGCAGATGGCTTATTTTTCGAAAAATGAACAATATTTTTTCCTCTATTTATTAGTGCGGGTAAGTGTTAGGGAATTTTCGATTCTCCTCTAATTTAGTGCGGTAAAATTTCCCGCAATTATAGTGCGGATTGATATCTCTTATCGGGTTATAAAAATGAAATTAGACTTTTAATATATAATATATTTTTACCTTTAGATTTTTAAGCTTTAAAATTGTGTTTTACAGGAAAATATTTCAAATAATTCGAATTCTATTGGGTAAAATTTCTTTCGCGAAATAAGGAAAAGGTAGTTTAGAAAACCTATTACTATTGTATGTATAAAACAGGTCACATCTATTTCTATATTGATTTGATACTGTCCACATAAAAATGAGTAACAACGATCTATGCATAATTAGCAATTTATTGTTTAATAATGTTTGTACTTTTGGTCTATGTTATAAATTTCTAACCCGAAGAAAATTTGAGCATCTAGCTGCAAATGGTTCCGAAGTTACGGCATTTAGTGAGGTCTCAATTGTAATTCTGTTAGAATTTTTAGTTAGAAGCAAAAACTATATTTATTTGTGAGATTAAACGGGTTTTTGATAATAATACCGACTGTGGGGGAATTATACAGACCAGAATCAAAATACTCATTTTGGTCTGTAAAATCGCTTTCGAAGGTAGGAAAATAAAAATACCGTATTTACTCGAGTGAGCGCCTGGGCCACTCATTTAATTCTGGGCTCTCAAAGGGGGCGCTCATTTGCGTAAATACGGTATTTTGTCAAATGAAACGTCTATCTAACTATAATGTATTACTTTCACGTTTGTTTTTTTAGAAAATAACAGTAGACATGGCCTGGTTAGTAAAATACCAGGTTATTTATGATACAAACACTAAATGCTGTTAAATTACACTTTTTTTCGAAGAACAATTTTATAAGAACACTAAGGCTTATTGGTCAAAAATTAAGAACAAACTAAGAACAAGGCTAAGGTTTAATTAATAATTAGGTTGGTGCATTTGCAACTGTAAGACCCCATTACGGAAGAATATTCAAAGATATAGGAAGAATAACAGGTGCGACCTAAATTTAGTATTATTCTTTACTTGTACGTGTTTGTTTTTTTCTTTTCTTTGTAGATGTATTATGCAACTGAGAATAAGAACAGAATAAGAACAAATCGAGGCTAGAATCAGCTAAAAATTAAGAAGAGCTAAGGATGAACCCAATTTACCTGATTCTTTCCAACAGAGGATTCCCTGTTAAATAACTAAATTTCAAATTTTCTGCTATTAGAGTTTAAAATTACTTTACTGTTTATTGTTTCATACAGTTAACCGGTCTGTTTAATGCAAAAAGCCTCTGGTTGATATGTTAGAACTTTTTGTACGGTAATCAAAATCGTAAGTGTAAGAATACAAAAGATAAATATAGTATATTAAAATTTACTTATTTTAACGAGTTCTGCACAAATTGTATAAACTGCGATGCCGATTAAAACACATGGGAATACATTTTTTAAACTCAAACCTTCACTTCAGTCAACCATCAGATGAAAAGGACTTGGAAATAGGAATTTAAACAAAATCTTCCATGAAGTATTTTATCTTACAAATCAACAAATAACAAAAGAAACGAAAAGAAACACTCTTGGATTATTGGATTAATATATAACATGAACTAATTTTTTTTTTATTATTATGAATGGATTTTCTGGCACAGACATTTGAAATTGTAGAAATTCGTTAATTTTCGAAAATTTGAAAAGTGCGGAAGAAATATGTGCGAATTGCCAAAAATTTTACATAAGCGTGGAAGAAATTAGTGCGAACCGTTGAAAAATCTGCTTCTGTGCGGAAGAAATTAGTGTTGTTGTAAGATGATCAATTTTACTTTCATCAGAGATTTTGTATCTTACTGATACACCTTTTCTGCGTTTTGATCTCGTGTGCGCCTTCAATTAATATATGTATCAAATATATAATTCTGATTTCATGAAACCAACGAGATTCACTGTTTCACAATGTTAATAAATAATGTTTCAAAATCAGACGTCTTTGTCTTACTTTATTTATATCGATTCTATTTGCTATTGCCATCCCATCAAAAATAATAACTTTTCTAGTCTGAGCTGTTGATATCTCTGGAACTTGGTCCGCGGGATCTGTGTTGTCTTGCATGAGTGTACGAATTGCATTCGCAATAAGAGACTTATCATTGCATTGGTGCAGATCGCGGCGATCCATACACGGAAATATGAAATGTAATTTCGGTCAATGCAAACTGTTCCGCAAAATACAATCCAGGTGTTTGTTTTACGGGAACGGGAAAACATGTTGATATTTACAACTGTTTTTTACTTAAAAACAGTTAAGAATTTTCAAATATGTTTGCTGCTGATATTACCCAACGGTTTTTCGACAAGCGTAATTCATTTACAAAAAACCTGCAACAAAAAGGTAAAAGACAGTAACACACTTAAAGCTACTCTCTCATTCTAATCCACACCACCTAACTTTAACCCTCCCAAATGTTCCAAAATTGGCATAATGCTTTCTTATTTCAAAAGTTGTTTAAAACGAATGAAATCATACTTATAAGTCACATTTATTTACAATACAGTCGCTCGAAAGATTACAATCATTCATAGATTGTGAGTCTTTATTTAAAGTTCATAACTCTGGAGATATTTCTATTGTTACACCATGGCTAGCTCTTAAAGAGTTCTGCCTGGTAAAATTTCAAAAAGGTTCTGTCCACTTTAATATGGATCAATTAGCCATTCCTTTGCAAGGAGATGAGGATAACGTGGTTCTTCCCTTGTGGGGGGTTATTCGGAGAAACTTTCGCGAGGTCAAAAATTTGCGAAATGTTTTGGATAAACTTTCGCGAATTGGAAAAGTCGCAAAATTTCGCGAGATAAACTTTCGCGAATGAAGAAATTGATAAATTTTTGCGAGATAAACTTTCGCGAATGAAGGAATTTTTTTTAAATAATTTAGGACAGTTTTAGAAAACAAAGGAATTTTCTATGCAGAAAATTGACAAATTTAGTTTCAATGCATTCGAATCTGTATTTTTGTAACAATATTCGTTTACTACTAATAAAATGAAAATAAAATTAGTTAAAAAAACTACAAAGATTGTTCGTCGTCAAATTCGTTGAAAAAATACCAAAGAAACCGCGAACAACTGATATTGTCATTATCGACGACTGAAAAACGTTTTTTACATAAATAATATTTGACAGTGTCTATTATATCTGTGTATCAAAATATGACTGATTTGTTACAAGAAAAAAAAAATGTTTTCAAGAAGATCAAATTGGCAAAATCTTTCCCTCCTTTATAAATACATAGGTTTGAAATAGATCTCCAAAATTTTGGTAGCTAAAAAAATTTAAAAAGTTGCAAAAAAATCGCAATTTTACTGGATAAACTTTCGCGAATTGAAAATAAGAGCAACATTTCGCGAGATAAACTTTTGCGAATGAGTGATTTTAAATTTTTCGCGGGATAAACTTTCGCGAAAAAAGGTCAAATTCGCGAAATTCGCGAAAGTTTCTCTCGCGAAAGTTTCTCCGAATAAAGTAAATGAAGATGAAAATCTTCCAAATTGGGTAAATAGTTTTTCCCCCGAAGAGGTATGCATAACTGTACACCCAAAGATATTTTTACATGCAGCTGGAGTAGGCACTGTCAGCATGAGCAAAAAAGATAAGGATTGGATCTATGTTGTCAGTCATTACATGCCATTTGTTTTAAAAGAAACATGAAATTTGAGTTGAGCCTGACAGTTTCTTAACTTTGAAACGTAATTACTCAAAATCAGTAGGGGCCGCAGCTTAGTTTATACCTTTAGAATGCTTCCTATGCAATTCTCTTTCATATTATAATATTACTTTCCAAATTCTTTAACATTTTGCGAGTTAGCAGTTTCAATTACCTCAATTCTGAGCCTCATGTTTCTTAAAATCAGGTTTCTTGTAAAACAAATGACGTGTAATTTACTTAAGGCGACAATACACAAAATTACATAGCTCTTTTTCTAGATTTGAGTTTTGCAAATTTTGCAATGATGCTTTCAAAGTCTATGCCTCTCAAGTCTGACTCAATTCTCAACTGTGATAAGTCACACAACTTCTTTTGTCCGACAGTTGAACAAAGCTGGTTCTTCACACGTTTAACCACAGTAAAGGTCGTTCACCTTCCATGTTTACTACCGTCAATGTCAAATAAATCCGCAAAGCAATGTCCACATTATGAAAAGAGTTAGCAATTCCACAGGGTGGCCAGCAAAATTTCAAAACAGAATTGCAGGACTTTGCAGGACCTTTCTGGCAAAAAACCTATGTTTTTGCAGGTGAAATATTAGTTTTTGCAGGACTTTTTTGTATCGAATCTGAAGAAAATGATCGGAAATTCAGTGACAATTAGATTCAAATGATATTGGAGACCAAATAACACATTAGGGAAACAAAGACACATCTCTAACAATATAACACCTCTATCAGTTTTTACACCTTTATTTCAGGTCTACCACAATTAAAAAAGTGCATGACAAAGATTTAAGAAACTCAAGACTCAGAAGATTGCTTAGATTTCTTATATATAAAAAAACGTGTAATAATTTCAAACCAAAATGACCCTTAGTCCTGGCTAAATAAACAACTGTATAAATGTCACTTGTTTAATATACTGTCTAGCTCGGTTATCTTTTTATGACACTCTTCAAGCTCCTTCTCTTTTGCTTGAATGCCATGGCAAAATGCTGCAGCTTTTGCAACACATGCTAAATCTTTCTTTTTATCTGCAGCCAGGGTTTCCTTAATCAGACCTTCTTTTAAGGCATTGATTGAATTGACCAACTCAACTTTCTGCTTTTTCGCATTTTCTAACTCCTGTGTTGTATTTTGTACGCCCGTTTTAACCCTTTCTTAGCAGCAACCTTTCCCTCCTTTTGTCTATCTAAATCTGCCTTGTATTTAGCATATGCAAATTTACAGCTTTTACGCAATTCCGGTGAAACAGCAAACTGATGTGGTTCCAAGTCCCAGCAATTCCAAGTATCATAGATCAAACGTTGTGTAATGAGTGACTTCCCTTGTAAGTTGTCTTGGAGGTATCTTTATTGACAGAAAAACCTCTTTCAATGTTGCTTTGGCCATGGGAGAGAACAAAAACGATTTTACAAACATACCACAGATCTTTATACTTTTCGGTAGCAATGTAATTATACCAAGGAACACATCTAGACGATCATTCTTGTAGTTAAATGTTCGGAACTTTTCTTTGTATTCGTACGTAACCATTTTCAACAACTCATCAAATTGATTCTTTGAGTTATCAGCAACATCTGAAGATATTTTCTTCAGGGAATATAGCTTGTCAGACAAGCTTCTAAAGCGAATTATACTTTCTTCTGGTTGCCTAACCATGTTGATAGGAGAAAGACATGAAGCATTTCTTACAAGACTATGTTTCAGTGGTGATTTTTCGCACATTTTCAGCAACACATCTAACACTAGCTGCTTACATTGGCCTTTGAACTTCCCTTTCTTTTCCGTTGACATTTTAGCATTGTTAAAGAGATCTTTTGTGGCTGCTCTTACATCAACTAAACCATCTTCTAAATGGTTGGCTTTATCAGTTAACCATTTTTCCTTAAGCCTCTTCAAGGGGGTGGTTGCTATTTGCAAGACATCTCGTTTAATTACCAAGCTCAGGAGTTGATTCATGATTTTCTCTAGGTCACCGAACATAAATGGCATCATAGGGTTGATGATCTGGAAATTTGTCAAGTATGGCTTAAGAATACCAGCAACAAATGCAAAGAATTGTATTTTTAATGGAACAATCGGATCTTTGTAATGATTTACCAATGTTTCGTACGACTTGTTTTTAGGTGATTTACATAATGTTTCAAAATAACTGATAAAGTTAGTGAAATTCTTCCAAATACCTACAGCTCTTTCAGCAACCGGTTCATCCTCTATCCACCGTGTTGGACAAAACCAAAAAGATAAATTCTTTAAATTTATTATTCCAAATTAAACAACAACAAAACAATCAATTTCTAACAGATGAACAGATTCTAACAGATAACTTTTAATTAATTTTTAAGTTCAAACAGAACCGTAAGAACCGTGAGAAAAACAGCAACAAGCCTTGGAAAATAACGGTAACACTTGTTCGGGATTCATAAATCAACAATAACGGTAAGAAAAGCTTAGGTAAGCTCATTTACACCAAATGATAATGGTTTTATGCTTGCAGACCAGGTTCATATTTGTTAAAGCATAGCAAAAAGCTTACCTCAGCGGGAAAAACATTAGTACCACCTTCCCGTTCATTAATCTCTCTTCTTGCAGGCGAATCATGAAGCAGCTAGTACATTGCCTTTAAAATTTTCTCAACTTTCCATTCAGATTTTTTGATCCCGGTTTGCAAAGCTCCATGTAATATATGCTGGTTGCAGCTTCCAATACTTATTGTCTTAGGGAAGTCTTTTTCAAGCAAACCATTATCAACCATTTCCAGTACATTCCAATTCACAGATGGTCCATCCATAGATAATTGAAGAAAACGACTGTCATCTAAATTTTTTGAGGCGTCCTTGAGTTTCTCACAGAGCTCAGATGCGTTGGGACGTTGTAAAAATTGGGAGTCCATGTATCGTTCTTCTACAACATTATGGGATTCATTCCAGAAACGAATGCCTAAGTCCATCTGGCAATTCTGCATCACAGAATTTAAACTTTCGTCAAAAGATAGACTATTAAAAGGTGATTCCTGAATAGATTTTAAAAGGATGTTTTTGAAATGAGGTCCAATACCATAGTTCATAAAATAAGCACACTTTGTTTTACCAAGAGTGAATTTTGCAGCAATTTTGCTATCAGGAAACATACATAAAAACAATTGATTTACCTCAATGCATGATCGAAAAGACATGTGTGATTTCACAACCTTTAGTGTCCATAAAATTTCAGCATTTAATGTGTTATCATTTACCAATAAGTGTTCAACTGTGTTCTTTTTCTCAACATGTTGTGATATAGTGACTGACTTGTCGTTAGAACTACCAGTACTCGAAGTATTATTAACGGATCTCGGTTTAAAGTAAGAATATACACCTTTCTCCCTGTCAGACACCTTGTCCACATGCTTTTTACCACGTGAATGTTTATCTAATGCAGAACAACCCATGTTTGACAAAGTAATGTCCGCTTTACAAAGATTACATCTAGCCAATTTATTGTCCTTTGTTCTTGCTATCCAAAGCTTATACTTTATATTACTACGCCATTCTTCTTGAAAATATGTTTTGGTTTACCATTTTTATTTTACTAATAATATCTATTCACTAAAAGGGAAATCAAATAATTAATTTCACCTAGCACTTTTACTGATAAAATTAAAGATTATAAGCATAAGAGAAACTAGGAACACTAAATAAAATAGTATGTATCATATATTCTAAAAACTACAAAACTTATACAACACAATTAAAACATTATTGGAAACAACTTATAAATTAAGTAACTGAAAGATTACTTTTTGAACTTTTACTTTTTGAAGGAAACTTTTGCAGGACTAAAAGACATTTTTGCAGGATTTTATGAAAAAACAGCTGTTTTTGCAGGATTTGCAGGACAATTAAATACTCGAACTCTCCAAGATATTTCAGAAGGTCTATATCAGACGATTATCTGAACGCAATTAAAATCTCATTATCAATTTCTTTTCTTCTCTAATATTTATGATTGTTTTTAACTTTTTTTTAACCTTCGTTTGCATGTTGTCATTTTGAAACGTTGGTAATTTTTCTTTCTCTATGGGGTGCTAAATTGATTTCTCGCCAGCTAATCGTTCATTTATATACTACGTCCTTTCGATCGCCTGCATCTTTCAGCGAGATGAATTGATACGCAAGTTCAGGAGAAAGAACTTTCTTAGTTAGAATGTTGAACAACTCTTATTTGGATTCGTGAAAATTTACATCATGAGTATCAAAGACTTGAGATAAACTTTCGAGGTGATCATTCATGCGTTTATTCTTTGAGCCAGTCAGCTCATCTTGTTGTCTCGCTTTTATTGTCTTCCATGCTGAAACAATCTAGATATTTCCCATTTCTGAAACTGTGAAATATTTATCCAGAGCTCATTGGGTGTTTGCAATTCCGTTGATGTCACCAAGGACTTTCATCGCTCTGTTTTCCTGCTCAATACCATGATCTGTCCCGATGGCTGAGAAGGAATAGTTGTTTGGTTCACTGAAAAATCTTCGTTTAGTAGAATATTCCATGAAACAAGATCGTGTTCTTTAAGGTTCTGTGACAAGTATAATGGAGTTAATGTGTCTTTGGAATGCATCAAAATGGGCAGGTCTGTATTTTACTGACCAGGTCATATCTCCTGTATTTTTGTGAAAACAAACTTGGAATTTTTACTCTACTTGTATCAATGTTAGACGTTTCATTTGACAAAATATTTATATTGTTGTACAATTAAAGTCTATTGACAGACCGTAATGTGTATTATGATTCTGGTCTGTATGATTATAACTTAGACTGTATTATTTTCAAAAAACAATTTTATCTCCCAAACACTAAATTAGCCTTCTTGTATCTAAATTTCATCAGGAAAGAGACTGTAATAAGGAAATAAAAGGCATTTTTGTGATTTATGACGTATTTGTATTCCGGTCTGTAAAATATACAAGTCGTGGAAAAAAATTGGACACTATGCTCAAATATTTTTAAATACACCAAATTTTACAAAAAAATAGAGTTTTTGCTTCTAACAAAAAATTCTAACGGAATTTAATATTCTAACATTTCAGCCGGCACTAATTTTTAGTATTTTACTAAGGTTGTTTTTTTCCCGCCATTTTCAATTTACGTTCTTTAATAAATTGAGTTTAAAAGATGTTCTAGTTATGAAGATTTGCACAGACAAGTTAAAAACACGCATAGATAAACACTTTTCAAGTTATTTATAAATTAAGATTGTTATTTACTGTAGCATTTTTAGCAGTAATGGTACAGTGGTCTAAGCGTTGCGCTCAGAATTAAGAGGTCCCTGGTTGGATACCCAGCCGGGTCCTTGCTACATCCCTGTACTCAGTTTGTTTCTCCGTGAAGTGGCTTATTCTAGCGTTTCTAGGATTTGTTTCATGTTTCCGGGTAAGGAATTGAGAGAGGTTAGTTCCAATACACAGTACTCTGTGGAGTCATAGGCCCTGCCTCTCCTGTGTATTTCCTTTCTAAAAATAAAAAAGCATTATGTGCATCATATTAGTCATATCTTCTGTTTACGCTATATGCTTTACTTTTAGTATATATTTAGATTCCACATTCTTTAACTAAATAAAGATTGATTTTTAGAGATTGAAATTTCCGAAATTTCATTGAAAGACATGTTTTTGACAATTCTTGGCTAAATTGGTACATAAGGGGAATTTTATGGGGTAAAACTTAGGGTATTGTACATCTGCAGATATTCTAAATTTCCATTGATTTCAATTATTTATTGAGAGCTATCCAACTGTTGTCAATTTGAAATATTTTTTAAGATTTGTGACAAAATCACGTTGTAAAATTTATTAAATTTGTAAAATATTGTATTTGAAAAAAAATTGGCACTTACCTCCCTAATTAACAACTACACGTGTAATCACCGCTGCAATATCATAGTTTCAACTTTGAAATGATAGTTTAGGCATATCAATAGGATTGCAAAAAGTAAAGACTTTAATTTTAAAGGGTGACATTTAGCTCAGGAGGGGGTAAATTATATAAAATTTTGAAAAATTCGGCGGCAATATTTTAAGAGTACGGACTAAAATTTTGTCTTGCTGATGTGCCATTCTAAAATTTTCTACTCTTGACTCAAATCTTTAAATCTTCATATCCTTCATAATAGGTTTAAAATTATGAATTCTATAACAAACTAGTGGGATCAGATTGGTTGGTTGCCTTTTGAAAAAATGTTTAAAAGTTACTAATCTGAGATAGTACAGTTGTCTAAGTAATATAAAAAACAAGACATATTGTCAAACCAATGTTTGATAATGATATAATGTTCAGTGTCTACCGAGTATATCATTGTCAATATCACTTATCATATCAACACCGTATTCCTCATGACCACAGTCATCTGCGGCATCATTATCATCGAGGAGAATTTCTTCAACACAACTTGGATAAATTGGATAAACCCATTGAATCGTCACTGAGTGAGTCCAACCACAAAGTGATATATCTGGCATTTCAATACATGCTTTCAAACGCTCTATGGGCATGTAAACGAAGAACAGATTAGCATGGCGGTAGTGTTGCAAAGTCAATAATCTTGTTTTCGGATCGATTTTTTTTTATGAACAGATCATGTCGCAATTTGTTTACACTTTTGACTGTTTAATTTCCATATAATGTGCACACAAAGTCCTCAAAAGTGACAAACACTTCACTAGACAAGTTGGCGGTTGTTCCCAGCGCAGAAAAAAAGTCGAAAAACGCATTTTTGCCTGAACTTTCTTTTTTTGAAGAAAGACAAAACATAGTCATTCCCCGTGATAACATGGAACCCCACTAAAGCTTGGATCAGTTGTTGTTCTAAATCAACAGATACAAAATGAATTATCCTGCGGTAATCGGACCTTTGTTGTTAGAGTCATTGAGTAGTGCGATGGCTAAAACAATGATTTTTTTTCTTATTTGTTTACCAATAAAAATGTACAATGAACAGTTTGTTAGTATATAAATATGTAAAATGTTACAATAAAGAAATTGTAACTACAATCGTATAAAGTACAGTATAGGAAATTATTGGCGTGGATTTAAAGAAGGCCTTGCTGACAAGTCAGTCAATCCTTTTCATAAAACCCACTGTTGTTTATCAATTGTAGCAATTTTCCTTATTATACAATATGTAATATATATAATTCTGCGTCAACTAGATATCAATAACAACGTAAAAAAAGACAAAGAATTAGTTATGTTTTAATAAAATGGATTTCTTTGTTGAAGATTTGAAAGCAATTATATTATTTGCGTTCTTTCGTGGCTCTTCCAAGTTATTTCAAATGAGAGGTCCTCTATGTAATATGCAAAATTCACATTTCTTCTTTTTAAATGATATACTGTTAAAATTAAATAATTTGTGAGATCTAAAGTTATATTTGTCGTTTGATATTCTACAAAAGATGTAATTAAAAATGATAGGGAAATTGTCAGTTTTGAAACAGTACAAAAATATAAGATGTTGGTAAATATTAATATTGTTAAAATATTTAATTCGCGCAATAAGGGTAAAGCATGTTCCATTTTGTTTTTTTTCTTTATAATTCTACACGCATGTTTCTGCATAGATAGAAGTCTAGTCAGTTTTGTTTTATAATGGGCTATACCGTTTTGCGCACCAAGTCACACCAGCTCACACCAAGTCACACCAGGGCACACCAAGTCACACCAGGTCACATCAAGTCACACCAGGTCACCCCAAGTCACAACAGGTCACACCAAGTCACACCAAGTCACATCAGGTCACACCAAGTCACACCAAAGTCTTTAAGATTGCAGGTCACACCAAGTCACACCAGGTCACACCAGGCCACACCTAGACACACCAAGTCACATTAAGTCACACCGAGTCACACCAAGTAACACCAATTCACACCAGGTCGCACCAAGTCACTACCAGGTCACACCAAGTCACACCAAGTCACACCAGGTCACACCAGGCTTCTTGGTGCAGGTAATTCTCGTCTTGAACAATTTTTTTTTTGCATCAAGCCAGAATCGAACTTGGGGCGTTGCGGTAAGAAACATAAGCTTCAACCACTAAACCACGCGCGCCTTTTATTTTATTATTACGTATAACAAGATCCGGTAATTTTAAAGGTATATTATTGTGCTGGTTAACGTTATAGAATAAAATATAATTAGTTTTGGTAACGTTAAGTGAAATTTTATTAGCTTTTAACCATTCATCTATACTTATTAAGTCTTTGTTAGTATTTAAAAAAAGAGTTTTTATATCTTTGTTACTGTAAATAAGGTTAGTGTCATCGGTGTACAGACGTTTCGAAACTGCCGATTCGAAACTGGCCGTTTCGAAATTGACGATTCGAAAACGGACGGTTCGAAACAATATTTTTTTACGCTTTTTTAACTTTTATTAATTTTCGAAATATTTTTGTTTTTTGTTTTTAAAAATTCTTTTAATATTCGTAACAATATTTTTATACGTTTTTGAAACTTTTATTAATTTTCGAAATAATTTTGTTTTTGTATCTTTTTAAAAAATTCTTTTAACGTTTTTTAAATTCGCGAATTCGAGTCACGAATCAATCAAGTGGTTTATCTTGGAACGTTATTACGGCTGCCTTTTGGCGGCCACGCGATATGCAATTGAAAGGCACGTTCATGTGACGGAGCTTGTGTGTATTTGTTCAATATAAATTTTGTGATGAAGTACTGAAGTCCAGAGACACAGTGGCGAAAAGAAACGTTCTATTATCTACTCGATTTTTTATAGACCTCCAAATAAACCGTCGAAATCTATTTAACGTAAATCGTTCGAATTACGCAAGACACCAAAGTAAATTGCTTTTTTCACACATTCTTCTACGCCATGTGTAATTACGCATGCAACGAGGGCGACAAGAACATCTGTAAAGTGTGTATTTCGGACCATTTTACAATTTCGTAGTAAACCTCAATATGAAACAAAAGTTAGCAAAACAGCTATGTTTATATATGTGTGAGTGAAACAGTAGTATAAATTTGTAATAATGTAAACTACTTCAAAAGAAAAAGTCGCGTACATTAAATGTTGCGAGACAGGACATTCATAAAAAGTTGCGTACATAAAATGTTGCGAGTGAAGTTGAACTTACGATGATTTTTCTTGACGTTCCAAGTAACTTAGCGTTTGGACACTCAATTTATTCCGAAATTAATACAGCCTACTACGGATTATTTGAAAAATCGGAGACGGATTTTCTCATAAGCAGTTTCAGCAAAACTTGCAACCTGAAACCTCTTTGCAAAGAAAATACTGACTTAATATCTTAACTAATATTTAACACTTTTAAAATCAAGCAATACTTTTCATATAAAGATTTAATCGCTTCTAATATGAAGTCAATTCTAGTCTACAAATTCACATTTGCTGGATGAGCTCCAGCTATGTTTGGAATGTTCAACACAATTCTGTATATCCTCGTTAGACATAAAAATAGTTGATGATGTATTAAAAAAAATTGGATTCTAATCGTAAATGAAAATTCTTTTAATATTGTTTCGAACCGTCCGGTTTCGAATCGTCAATTTCGAAACGGCCAGTTTCGAATCGGCAGTTTCGAAACGTAGTGGAATCAGTGTCATCAGCAAACATGATAGATTGAGTATAGTTTAAAGATTTAAAAATGTCATTAATATAAATAAGAAATAAGAGAGGTTCTAGAATCTGGTCTGTTTCAGATGAGTCATCGTATGCTATAAATTGAGATCTGTTCGAAAGATTGCTTATGATCCACTTGTGGTTCAATTTATTGACACCATAAAACTTTAGTTTTTCTAACAGTATTTTATGGTTAACGGTATCAAATGCTTTTGAAAGGTCAAGGAATACTCCAATACTGTATGAGTTTTTGCCTAACGCGATGGATAAGGTATTTACAAGGCTGACAATAGCATGCTCAGTAGAACATTTGGACTGAAACCGAAATTGGCCTTCATAAAGAAGATTACTATTTAAAAGATAAGAATAGAGATTTTCATACATTGTTCTTTTGTAGAGTTTAGAGAAGACAGAAAGTATAGAAATGGGTCCCTATCGATGGTCCGACATATCGATGGTCCGACATATCAATGGATATCGATCAATTCTCGAGACATTTATATCTTGTGTTACATTTATTCTTAAACTGTTTATGTTGCAAAAAAATATAAAACCATAAAAATTCATTTTTTAAATAAGCGCCCCTACTCGAATAAGCGCCCCTCCCGAATAAGTGCCCCCCCCCCCCTCCTTGAAAATCGAAATTTTAAATATTCGATCATTTACGGTATGTTAAAATAAGATCTAGTTTTAGGGAAATTGTTATACGACAGAGCGTTAATGTTAAAATCGCTGGCTATACAAAGATACTTTTTTGCTGGTTAGTAGATTTGAAAACAGATTTTAGTGCGTTTTTAAAGATTTTTATTTTTCCATTTGGTGGTCGATAAATGACGCCAACTATAATAGTTTTCCTGAACGACAGCCTGTATTTCCATAAATAGCATCTCAGCATGCTCGTTTGACGACATAAACCTATGAGAACAATGCAGAACAAACAGCCAGAAACATGCATCCATTAAAATTACACCACCCGTCTTACCAGAAGCACGTGACAGTTCAATCAATGTATAATCTGGCAGCTGGTATAACAAGTTCTTAATAATTGGATTTTCACACCATGTCTCACTTAAGCATATGACGTCAAAAATTCTTTTGCATGTGTTCAGAAACATGCCTCAAACATTTTCATTCTATTTTCTTTCCTCGCTGAGATGACAGATACGAGAATTGTAGAAGGAAACAGAGGTGGTTCAGCGTTAATACACAACGGTTACAAGTACCAAAAGAACAAAAAGCGAGGTAATAATATCTATTGGAGATGCTGGCGAAAGGATTGCAGAACGGGATTAAAAACTAATAATTTTCTTGACAAAAATGTTGCCATCAACGTTATTGATGTTGGTGCACACTTACATAATCCAGACGAGGGTGTAATTTCCCGGCAAGATGTCGTCAATAAAATTCGCAGAGAAGTGGAAGAAAATCCAACTGTTCCTTAAAAAGATCATACGACCAGAGTGTTGCTAGAATTCACCGGCAAGGAGGGGGTGATAGAGCGCCGCATGTCCTGGAGTTTTATAATATAAGCGCACAGCTTAATCGACGAAAAAGAAAACATATACCAGAAATCCCCGAGAACATCGATGATGTTGTAATTAATGGCGAGTGGACCGAAACTTGGGGTGGAACTCGTAACCTTCTCCACTTAGACAATGATTGGGGGATTGCTGTTTTCGCAACAGATGAAGATATATATATATATATTACAAGATACAACGCGAATATACGTTGATGGTACTTTTCGCACCGCCCCGCATCCTTATTCTCAATTTTTCACTATCCATGCCGAAATGAACGACCGCGTTTTTTACTGTGCATCTGCTTTTATGACGGAGAAAACCATAGGGGCATATCGGCAAGTCTTCCAGTGCATAAAAAGAAAAGTAAGGGAGAATTATGGTGTAAATTTTCAACCTCGGTATGCTATCTCAGACTTTGAACAAGGCTTAATCACCGCCATGGAGACAAACTTTCCTCAAACGAGACTTCGTGGGTGCTACTTTCATTTCACTCAAAGTTTGTGGAGAAAGATTCAAGACGTTGGGCTCGTTGCAGCGTATCGAAATGATAACGTATTAAAACGAAATATACGTAAAACACTAGCGATGGGTTTCTTGCCTGTTCAATTGCTTAGAATGAACTTTAATGAACTTTTCATTTCTGTCGAAACGCGACAATTAATTAACGAATATCCTTGATTGGAAGATTATTATTCTTACTTAAGAAATAATTACTTCAATGGCAACTTTCCGCCAGTGCTGTGGAATGTATTTGACAGACCGATGAATTTTCGAACAAACAATTATGTGGCAGTTGAAGTAAGAGACCCATCTTTGTGGAACTTCATACGAGTTTTAAAGGATCAGTTGGCTGTTAATGATGCAAAAAAAAAAGAATACGGAATGGAAATGCCCCAGCCTCACGGAAAAGGAAATGGACGCAACTAGAAGCCAGAGTGACAAGACTGAAAGGAGAGTACCAAAATGGTCAAAGAAATATAGACAGTTATTGGAGGGCAATTTGTAATTGTACAGCCCATTTCGCCGTTTAATTTAATTTTCGTTTGTTGATGATTGTTAAGAAAAAAGAATGAACAAATCTGGAACCATTTTTTAAAAATTATTATTATTATTATTAATCAATCTTTATACAGGATAAAAGCGTCAGTATTTACAATTATATACAAGATATAAAAATAAAACTGCTTTCCTCGTTTGTCCTGTGTCAGAAAAAGATGTAATAAATAGTTAGCTGAGATAAATGAAAAAAGTAGGACGAACCGTAAAATAATTTATTATATGAGTTATAAAAGAATTTAGAATTTAAAATCATAGAGAAGAGATCAAAATTTGGCCAAGTCAGGTTTCAATCTGATCTCTAGTGGAAGGCTGTTATATAATTTTGCCCCTCCAAAATAAAAACTTTGTTTTGCTGACTCTAATTTTACTGCTGGCAATTTCAGTAAATGATGATTGTTTCGTGTGTTCATTGTGTGACTTATTGTTTTAAAGTAGTCGTTGAAGATCGTACTGTTAGTTTGCTTCTCGATGCATTTGCTAACTAGCATGCAGCTCTGCCTTTGTATGGTGTTATGTATGTCATTAATGTTAGAGTTTCTTGTGATGAATTTTCCCCTATTTGTTAAAGATAAGCGGTCTTTCTGTGTCCGAGTATATGTAAGTTTCACTGGACTGGTGTATGCCAAAATCGGTAGGATCATCATGTTGAAGATTTTCGTCGCTGCGTCCACATTTAAATAATCTCTTACACGTTTTAGTAGCCTCAAGCGGTTGCTTGCTCGTCTATAAGCATGGTTGAAGTTGGAATTCTAAGTTAGGGTGTTATCAATGATGTTTCCTAGATACACATATTCTTTGACAAATGATACGGATGTTTCGTTGTAGCAGATATTGAGGTCTCTTCCATGTTGCTTTAGTCGCTTCACAGTCCCGAATAGCATTGCCTCAGTCTTGTCTTTTTTTAAATTGGGAAGTAATTCGTTTTCGTTGCAGTACTTGCCAATAACTTCCATTGCCTTATTCAAAACTGTTTCGATGGCGTCAGCATCGGTATCGGCATAGTACACGACTGTATCGTCTGCATACTTAATAACAGGACAGTTAATGTTTTCGGTGAGATCATTGAAGAAAATTATAAACAGTGAGGGGCCCAAGATGGAGACTTTGGTCCAAAAGTGTCCTTTTTGAATATTAGAACTTTATGTTTATTATAAGTTATTTAACAAAAAATGTCATAAGATTTTTAAATAAAGAACACACAACATTATTTAGACCATATATTTGACATTGCCCTTTTTGCCAGTGGACTGGCTTTCTATTAAAAATGTTGACACTTTGCGCTCTAAAGCATTTCTCTATTTACCTATATTCTCAAGTGCAGTAATATATTAAATATGAGTACTTTAGGTGTAGAAACTTTCGCGTGGAGAAACCTTCGCACATTTTGCGAATTTGAGCTAGATACGCGGAAGTTAATCCACGCGAAAAACATCAATTTCGTGATCCGCGAAAGTTAAGTGTATTAAGTCATACGTCAGTTTTATTTACTTCAAATATA
The DNA here is from genome assembly GCA_963930725.1 of Candelabrum cocksii. Classification (NCBI taxonomy): domain Eukaryota; kingdom Metazoa; phylum Cnidaria; class Hydrozoa; order Anthoathecata; family Candelabridae; genus Candelabrum; species Candelabrum cocksii. Next base: position 6,101,445 of record OZ005668.1, on the reverse strand, counting down.
AATCCCAACTTCAACGAAGTCTTTCTCTTGATATATTCTTACTCAATATAGAAAACAATGTAGCCCTCGTTGGAAAGCCCTGACTTAACCGATTCCAGCTATATGTATTCACGCTTGCCACTTGGCGTCCGGGGGATAACATGTACAAGTCACTTTTCAATTATTTTTTTTATTATAATGAGGGACGGTGTGTTCCAGTTAGATAAGACACATTCATACTACTCTCAGGTCCATGAGATGTGCAATGTTCTCTATTGTGACTTTGTAATGTGGGCACCAAAAGAATTTTTAAGAACGCGAATTAAGATTGATGAGGAATTTACAACCGCAGTGAACAAATATTGCTTTAACTTATGGAAAGAAGTAATACTTCCTAAGTTGATGTGTCGGTCGATGGAAGAAAAGTGCGATAATTGTAATCAAGTCACCGATGAAAGAGGCCTTCACTGCATTTGTAAAAAGCTGGATAATAAAAATCAACCAATGGTAGGTTGTGACAAATGCGATAATTGGTTCCATCTTGATTGTTTAAAACTAAAAAACTTTCCAAAGACAAAAAAGTGGTATTGTTAATCATACAGAAGTGGAAAGAAATAACATTATAAATTTTAAACCTACGCAATCGATAAGTGACATCACATCTAATTAATTTATTAAAATAAAAACTTGTCAAAAAAAATTCGCAAAAAATTGGCGTAATTGGCGGACAACAAACAAACAAACAAACATACTCAGGTTTTTCCTCCACTATAGTAGGATATATTTATATTATCAAGTATTTTCTTTTTATAATTTCAAATATTATTTAATTTGTTTTATTACGGGGTTACTACGTTGTTCAGCCTTAGGCTATTGAGTAACTCCCGCAAAGATATCTAAAACAAAATTTCCTTTTGTAATAAAGGTCTTTCTTGATGTTGTGTTTTTGAATTGAGTTTTTGCTGTATTGAAGAATATGATGTAGAACCACGTCCTGAGAATGTACCGATGAAATGCTTGGACGAAAATATTTCGCTGGTGTCTATGCGAAAGTACTTTATTTTTGATGCATGGGCGTTAGTTCAACAACTAGTTGATATACTGAGAACACAAGAACGTTGGTACGGCACAGTTTGTAAAGATGACTAGGAAAGGTCGTCTAGCATCTTCTGTGATTCATGCTTTGTCTGGGTTCACTTATCGTGCGTGAACAAGAAGGTGCCGCCAAAAAGGTGTCATGTGATAAGATTCTCATAGGAATACCTAAAATTATTTACTGAATTTATTTTTGCGATTTTTACCCATATGTATTAGCAAAAATTTCTTCCGCAAAAACAGTTCAAAATGGTCAATCCCAAAAACGAATTAAAGTCGCAGTAGGTTAGTAATATATTTTATAGCTGTAAGTTTTACTTACTTACTTATTAATTTCTTTAATTTTTGTTCCTGAAGTATATAACATTAGAAAATGCAAACCAAAAAAATATGGTTACAGTCGAGGTCAATATGTCAGAAAGTTCGGGTTACGTTTTAAAATCGCGAAAATTTCTTCCGCAAACTATAAAATTTTAGAGCTACTACTAAATCGCAAAAAAATTTAAGGTGAAGGTACAGTGATTGCGAGAGGGGGCGCTTATTTGCAATTCAGAAAAATTGAACATAAATAAAAGGCTGTTTTTAATAGAAACACTTTTTCTTCTTTCACAAAATATCTATTTCCACATCTTCGTCACCCTCCTTGCCTTCGTCGGCGAGTAACATGTCTGGACTTGCGTCAGCGATATCACTCTCATTGGCTTGAAACGGGTTGGCTTCCTCCCTATTCATATATTCAAACTGCTCTTTCAGCATTGTATGCCCTTTGTTTTCCCTCTTTGAAGCATGTGATGTAGTCATCTTGGCTTCCATCCGTAGCGCAAGTTACTGCACAAGAAACAAATGAATCTCGAATAATTTCCTTCGTCAACATACCCATGATTTCAGAATCCAATATACCACTTCTCTTCTCAGGGGTGCCTTCAAGTTGCCACAATCCGTCACCTCGTTTAATCCTACGGCAGCTTTTTAAAAAGGTTTCCATGTTATAAAGAAATGAAAAATAAAAATAAGAATGAAAACTAGAAAAACTGTGTTCCGTTGCCTTTCTTCTTTCTGTGCTACTGTTTTTGCCGAAAACTCAAATAGGCGCCCGTTTCTGAAGATTGAGGGGTGGGCGCTTATTCGATGGGGGCGCTTATTTAATAATTTAATCAAGAGGGTGGGCGCTTATTCAAGGGGGGCGCTTATACGAGGGGGCGCTTAATCGAGGCATTACGGTAATGACAATAATAAAATACAATATCATTATAAAAATATGCCAGTGTTGGCGTCAATAGTGACTATAAAATCAGATCAGAATCAGCCAGTTGTAGTGCCTGTAGCTAAAGCTATAAAAACACTCACTACACACAGCAAATAAAAAAACAAAACAAAATACAACACAAACAAACAACAGATCAGATGGCTATATAAAAGCTACTGCAGCGAAGAAGCAAACACTTTTTTTAGCTTTTTACCACTCTTTATAAAACTTCTTTGTCATATGCCAAAATGGAAAGTGTGAACTGCCTATTCCTGATCCTATCCAATCACACGTCTCAAAACAAAAATTAATACTGTCAAAACGCTGGGAATTGTTAGGCCACGCTTTGGCACACAAAACAAACGTCAAGAACAGTTTTTTAACAAACGAGGTATGTCCATTATACACCAAAACATCAGAGGACCTTTACCTAACCTCAGACCCATCGAGATGGGGGGACAAAGGGGGCAAATTACCCGGGGCCCATGCTAAATAGGGGTCCATAAATATTTGAAACAATTTTTATTTTGTTTAGCAATGGGCTTAAATGCTTTAAAATTAAAATAATGATTTGGTCTAATGAGTTGGTAGGCCCTTTTCAATAGCCCTCCTCCTACTAAAATATTGAAATATTTTTTGAAAATAACACTTGGGTTCTAGGGCCCAACTACACTTCTGCCCCCCCCATGCTTTTTCTCTCTTGGCGGCCCTGCCTAACCTGCCCAACCTCGAAAGTTTTGTCATCACGCAACAAAATGCAGACATTATTACTCTTTCTGAAATTCATGTAACCGACTACAACGACAGTGACAGCTTATATTCAATCCCGGGATATGCTTTATCGAAAAGAAAAAGATCTACTGGCATAGGTGGGGGAGTTGCCGTTTATATCAGAGATGGTATAAAATTTCAGAGACGATTTGACCTCGAAAATGATGACTTAGAAAACATTGTTATTGAGATTTTTATCAAAAATGCAAAAGGTTTTCTTATAGCTGCATTTTATAGACCTCCTGAAACATCAAAGCATTTAAGTAAACTTTTTAACGACGACATATTTAATGAGGTGATTATTCGGAGGTGAAAGACGTGTTTCTTTCCGTTACAAGTAAAACATCGTAATTTTATTACATCTAGTGGATTTGAAGGAAATTTGGAATATAAACTTGTGGAAAGGTTTATGACAATAAGCAGTCATTCAAATGAAGTAATTATACTTGGTGGTTTAAATGTAAACTATATAAAACAACAGGATAATGTGGAAATAAAAAGTATTATCAGACTTAATGGTTTTAAACAGCTCATAAACAAACCAACTCGCATTATAGCAGAAACGTCTTCACTAATTGACATAATTGCGACAAATACGCCTTCGAACATAGTTCACAGTGACGTCATTCCGACATGTTTTAGTGACCACGAGATGGTGTTCTGTATTCGTACGATAAACAACATGAAGTTTTTACCCAGAACCATCCACTGTCGCCATTACTCCAAATAAAATAAAGATGCCTTAAACAAGGAAATCCAAGAATCAAACTGGAATCCTGTATATTATGCGAATGATATCAATTCGGCACTATTATTTTAATAAATCGCCAAAGAATTTATTTGATAAACATGCCCCCTTTATAACAAAGAAAGTAAAGGGACGGAACTGTCCTTGGCTTGATACCATTACAAAAAGGCTTATGAACGATCGAGACAAAGCTCTCAGAAAATATCGAAAATCAAAAATAGATGTCGATCATTCTACATATAAACACCTTCAACCACCTTCTTTAAATCGTGTTAATATCGCAATCAAAAAATCAAAACAGAAGTACCATCAAGACGCTATAAATGAAAGTTGCTTAAAACCCGAGGAATTTTGAAAAACAGTGAAAAGGATATTTCCTTCGAAGTCAACAAACATTAGAGCAACTTTAACATCAATTGACAATGATAAAGAAAGTATAGCAAACATTTTTGCCAACTATTTTGGAACTGTTGTCGAAAAGCTTAAGAAATCTTCGTTTGTTCGAAAGAACCTGTTTGGAAAAATAGTAAACTCTATCCGATCAGAACAGTAAACCGTTTCAAGTTCTCGTATGTGTCTACAGATTTTGTTGAAAAGCAAATTAAATCACTTAAAACCAAAAAATCTGCAGGTTCAGATGATTTTCCACCTTTGTTACTTAAGGACTGTGCTGAAACTCTATCTCAGCCAGTTAACCTTATCAATCTCTCTTTACAATCATTACTAGTACCAACGCTGTGGAAGGAAGCGAAAGTAGTACCTGTTTACAAATTTGGTTCGACAAGTACGCCAGAGAACTTCAGACCGATCTAAGTGTTGCCTGCTCTGTCAAAATTTTTAGAAAGAACAGTTCACTCACAATTGTCGCTATACTTTTTTTTTTATTATTATTATTGGAGATTGCTCAAAACAAGGCCTAAAAGGCCACTTGCGAGTAAAGAGCTACAGGAGAAGTTAAGCAAATTTAAGGTAGCGATGAACATTAGATTTGAACAGTTGAAGGTTAAATTCAGAAGGAAAGCATGTAGATGGAAGTGAGTTCCAAAGTCTGGACGTACGCGGAAAAAAACTGTTTTTATAAAAATCCCTACGACAATTTGGAACACAAACAGTCCATTGGTGAGACGAAGAAGACAACCTAGTAGAACGGAGAAAAATTTTGAGAGAAGGTGTAAGAGATGATAGTTCGCTTGAACAACGACCATAAAAAAACTAGAAGAGACAAAGAGACGCTACGTTCCGCCGGTGTGAAAGGGAGTCCAATTTCAAAGAAATGCTTTCGCCAATTGCGTTGCAAACACGCCGTTGAACACGGTCTAACAAATTCAGGCAATTTTTTGGTGCACCTGCCCAAATGTGGCAGCTGTATTCCATACATGGACGAATTGATGATTTGTATAAGTAAAGGACGCATTCAGGAGTGAGGTAATTCATTTCTAGTAAAAGAGAACCAACCTTCATGGCAGTTGATTTAGCTATATTTTCAATATAAGATCGCCATGAGAGGTCGCTGGTAAATATAAGACCAAGAAGACGAAATGAATTGCTTTCAGGCAAATGAGAACCATTCATCAAAATTCGAGGTAAGTAAGCATGATTGAGATGATTAATGGAAAGAAGATTAGTTTTAGATGGATTAAAATTAACAAGCCAATTCTTACCCCATTCAACTACTGTATTGAGATCTTTTTCCAGATCAGAGGCCATTCTAACTTTATCACAATCATCTGATTTATTAAGGCAGGAATACAATGTTGAATCATCAGCATAAATAACGATTTTGGATGATAAATTGTCTGGGAGATCGTTAATGTACAGTAGGAACGGAACAGTACCGAGAACTGAACCTTGAGGAACACCAGCATTGATGGAAAAAATGGAAGAAGAATGACCGTTAAGAACCACCTTGAGTTTACGATTGGAAAGGAAGGAGGAGATAATATTTAAAAATGGACCTTTTAAACCATATGCCTTAAGTTTGTGCAGTAGCCCCCGATGCCAGACTTTATCAAATGCCTTGGAGATGTCAAGGGCAACTGCTCGCGCTTCACCAGAGACATCAAGGGCACGATAAAAACGTTCACTTATAACTGTCAAAACGTCAGCAGTAGAACGCCCAGAACGAAACCCATACTGGGAGTCGTAAAACAAATTATTTTTTTCAATAAATTCAACTAAGTTCAGGTTAATTAAAGTCTCGAAAACTTTGCTTAAGATGGAAATGAGGCTGATTGGTCTATAATTAGACGGATGAGATCGCTCACCACAATTTTTAAAAATTGGAATAACAGAGGCAAACTTCCAAGATGAAGGGAAACAGGATTCATCTAAACACTTTTTGAAAAGAGCACACAAAACGGGAGATAACTCAGTAGAACACCTTTGAAGTACAATTACAGGAATGCCATCCGGTCCAGTAGCCTTATTAGAATCCATTTTGTTAATAATCTTAGAAACTTTATCAGGAGATATAAAGCAATCATGTAAAGTCTGGACAGTTTTGGAGGAGAAATAAGGGAGATCATGACCAGAATCATCGAGGGTGGAATGAGAACTGAAGAGTTTAGCGAATAGTTCAACTTTATCCTTAGATAGACTAATGACTTCAGGACCATTGAAAAGTGGAGGTACAGATGTTTTAGAACTACCCCGGACATTTTTGATAATACGCCAAAATTTGCAAGAACCTATTTCTTTGGATTTGATAAGATCTTTAGTCCTTTCAGCAAAAACAGTTTTAGCTTTACAAACAACATATTTACAATTATTGCGCGAGGCAATAAACAGTTGTCTGTTATGATCAGTCGCATCACGACGGTAGCGATGAAAGAAATGATTGCGATGAGCTATGGCTGCAGCACAAGCTGGAGAAAACCATGACGAAGAATGAGGTTTTAACTGATATTTCCCTGACGGAACAAATAATCGTATTGCTTCAGATATTATTGATATTATTATATTGATATCAGATATTATTATTATTCTTTTCAATAAAGATCTCAATTCGATAGTTGAATGGGGTAAGAATTGGCTGGTTAATTTCAATCCATCTAAAACTAGTCTTCTTTCCATTAATCATTTTAAGCAAGCATATTTACCTCCAATTTTGATGAATGGTTCTCATTTGCCTGAAAACAATTCATTTCGCCTTCTTGGTCTCATATTTACAAGCGATCTCTCATGGCGTTCATACATTGAAACCATTGCAAAATCAGCTGCCATGAAGGTTGGTTCTCTTTTACGAGAAATGAGTTACCTCACCCCTGAGTGTATCCTTTACCTGTACAAATCGTCAATACGTCCTTGCATGGAATACAGCTGCCACATTTGGGCAGGTGCTCCTGCGAATTGCTTGAACTTGTTAGACCGTGTTCAACGGCGTGTTTGCAACGCAATCGGCGCAAACTTATCTTCGAAACTGGACTCCCTATCACACCGGCGAAACGTAGCTTCTCTTTGTCTTTTTTACAAGTTTTTTTATGGACGTTGTTCAAGCGAACTATCATCTCTTACACCTTCTCCCAGAATTTTTCACCGTTCAACTAGGTTTTCGTCATCTTCTCATCAATGGACTGTTTGCATTCCAAACTGTCACAGGGATTTCTATAAGAACAGTTTTTTCCCGCGAACATCCAGACTTTGGAACTCCCTTCCTTCTACATGCTTTCCATCGGTCTATAACCTTCAACTGTTCAAATCAAACGTTCATCGATATCTGAAAACTGCGTCACTTTCCCTGTAACTTTTCTAGCTCTTTACACTCAAGTGGCCTTTAGGGCCTTGTTCTGAGCAACTACAATAAAAAAAAAAACAAAAAAAAACAAAAAAAAAACACAATCATCAACTGAATTGGAAAGAATTTTTTTCCAAGGGACAGACTGAATGTGTTCTTGAAATTTTAGCCAATCCGCAAGATCATATCTAAAAAAGGATCTATGCATGGGATGTTCATGGGAAACTTGCCTATTGAAATTAATTTTGACCTCCAAAACAACATGGTCAGAACGACCCAGTGGAGCGCTATAAGATATCTTACAAATTTCAGGGTTAGAGGTCAAAAATAAATCCAACAAGGAGGACGATTGACTTGAGTGATCAGGAATTCGGGTTGGAAAATCAACCAATTGCGAGAGAGACTGAGATACTGCAAAGTTATAGGTTTCGACACCAGAGCTACTTGTTCCATTCGAGAATCTTAGCCATTGTTTATGGTGAATGTTAAAGTCACCAAATACAAAGATGTTGATTGAGCGATGATTAAGAAGAGCTAAGTCAGCAGACTTTGAAACTGATTTGATACTTAGAAAAAAACTTTCTACTTAACGACCAATAGTTTGGATATCGATCCCGCGATGACTTCACCGAATGTTCAAAAGTGCAGTGTCATCGAATATGCTGACGACATAGTGATTTACTACTCTCTGATTTACTGATTAACTTTTTACTTAGTTGTGGAAGTAAAGTACTGCGATGATACGATAATTTCAGGTAAGTTCTTTTCAGAGGAGAGAAAACAGATTTGATCTCCAATTTCTGCTTTTATGCGATGTTTCAGTTTATTTCTGTATCTATTATCAGTAACATTTAAGCCTTAGATTTCATGTAACGTTTTCATCGAAGATGCCTTTTACTGCGCTATAACTGTTTCTGATATATAATTTATTACTTCATTACACTTTCCTCGCCTATATATGGTTTCGGTTTCATTAACGAGAGAATTAGATGACTATGAAGACTTGTTTACTGTTTCGGAGGCAGTTGACACATCTAAAGTAAATTTTTGGTAACATATTTTGTGTACCTTAAACTCTTTAGCAATAAGATCAAGATGAGCAATATGCGAATATAATTCTTTCCTTTTTATTTTGGCTGCAGCTTTAATGGACTTTTCAGCACTTAATGTTGTTATTTTATACGGCTCAAACCTTTTGTTTCGGTGTTGGATTCTACATTTTCCGCAGAGCTGGCATTTAGCTGGATATAAACAAGTGGATGTAGTATCGGATGGTGTGGGGCTTGATATACGAGCCGATCTCCTTTTCTCTTCATCATTAGTTTTAAACTTCTTTTTACCAGAAATGACGGTAAAGCTAATGAACAAAAAAAAATTATTTCACACAAATATTAATAAATAAAACAACGAACCAAGTTTTAGAATGCTTGTGGCTGTTGACATTAGCAATTATTTAAAAGATAATCAATCGAGATTATTTTGCAATTATAGACGTGGTTTTTAACCTCTGCTAGGGATCGCGCAAGACGGGGGTTGGGTTTTAGAAAAGCGTGATTTCTTTAAATATGGTATTTGGGAGTTTGATAAAATTGCAAAAATGTTTATTTTTATTAAAACAGTCATATTTTGTCTCAATTATGGAAGAAAAAAGTTGCATTTTAATGTTTGAATGTCATATTATATGTCATATTTCTTCGCTTGGTACCAATCATAAAATTTACTCCTTCATAAAAATTATAAAAGCCAAGGTGGAAGCATTTGTCAAAGTGCAACACTTTATACCTCGTTGAAATCACAAAAGAAAGGAGATTGCCGCTCTGTTGGTTTCTAAGCTCCTACGCATGTCTACAAAAAATAAACCTAAAAAAAACAAAGAAAATTTTAATTTAACTTTGTTTAAATGAAACCATAACTTCTAATTCCATCTTTACTCTAGTCTTTTGCAATAAAATTATTAACAAAATATTTAAGCTTCCACCTCGGAAATCACTTTTATTTTGCCTACATTAGTTTGTAATTTGCTATTTTTCTTTTTCGGTCAGTAAATTACATCCTTTAGGCTATAATGTTTTAGACCTTCTCCATATTGTCTTTTTATCATCTTTAAGTTCAAATTTTAGGCATAAAATTCGTTGATTAAAGTTTTATAACAAAATATTCTGGTCAGTAAATTATACATTTTGACTATTTCTGGTCTGTAAATTACATGTGTTTTTGAGTAAAAAAATTTCCCAAAATTTGGAATTATTACCATAGTATCTTCATGCCAAATATGAAGCACTTACAATGTACATTTGACATTTTATTAAGTTTTTGTTTTTTCTGACATAACCCCCGGATTTCCGTTCAGTTCTACTGATTTGCGGCATTTTCTATGAAATCCGTTCTAAAAAAATAACAATTTTTTGGAACTTTAAAGTCCTCTAACTTTTGATTCCGCGGTTCAATTTCAACAAATGACCCCTCGTTTTGTTTATATTTTTGTATTCTATGCTACAGCAATAACAATGATAGTATATCTGTAATTTGAAAAATCCTCTCCGATCCCTACCTCCATGAACTGTATGTGAATAAAAGTACAAATATAATAATAATGTGGCTATTACGTAGAACCGAAGAAAATGCTCCCTACCGTTTATAACAAGGTTCAAGAACATTTGGATTAATAAATCTATAAATAAATAATAATATGTGGAATTTGTGCAATTTATTCTGGATGCAAGTTATCACCACCAACTTCTAACCTTTTCTGTTTTGCCTTCTCAATTCTGTCAATGTTAATATCAGACAAGTTCTTTATATTACTGTAAGCTGGCTGTCCACTATAGAATATACACGTTAAGTTTTCCATTTAAATATTTTTATTTTATCTAAAAACAATTTAAAACAATGTTAAGCTTTAAACCAACTAAGTGAGACAAACAGACAATATGTTACACTGAACACTTAACAGTCTCTTCTATAAACTAACGCTTGTTTGTTTCCCATATATAATTACCGTTATGCTAAACATCTCCCTATTTAAATAATCACAAAAAATCGAATTTATATACCTTATTCCCTTCAAATTTCCTCCAAGGGTGGCAAAAATTAAAGGGAGCGAATTAAGCCCTTAAAACAGGGGGCGAAAATTAAAGGGAACGAAATTTAAAGGGGGCGAATTTACTTGGGGGAAAATTTAGAAACGGGTTGAAACCTTATTTTTGTGAGACCCCTTAAGGTCGAGCCTCTTTCTTGACCCATGCACATGTGCGTATATCGCATAATACAAGAAGTTAGAACAAATTTGTTTTTTAAATCCACGCCTCTTTTATCATATAAAGTGTATTTTGCGCTGGATATCTTAATTTTCAGCCTTTTTGTCGATTTTTGAACTAGAATTGAAAATGGAGGAGGGATACCAGGGTACTTAACTTCTTTTTAAATACAATAGTGTGCACGCTTTTTTAATAAAAAACTTTTATAAGAAATTACTAGTAGGATCAGGTAGAATGTCCCAAAATTTAAGAAATTTTTCTCAAATACTAGGTGTTATGAAAATCGTTGATATTTGTATATAGTTCTTCTTTTGTTTATTTTAGGTCTATATACATATTTACAACTGATACATGTACTATAGTTTTGTGTTGAATAAAGCCTTGTTCCAGGAAATCTTCTCAGTATATTTACAACAATTTATTCAACACAAAACTATGAGCAAAGCATTGAAGCCGTGTCGATTGGATGTTGATCCAACTTCTCCTAAAGCTGCCAAGGAATGGAAACACTGGAAAAGGACTTTCGATAACTTCATTACGGAATGTGGAGAAGGTGCTCCAGACAAATTCAGATCGATTGTCAACTTTGTATCTTCAGATGTTTTTGAATATGTTGAGGAATGTACAACGTATGAAGAAGTTGTTGAGACTTTAAAGAAATTGTATGTTAAAACACCCAACACTGTATTTGCTCGTTACCAATTAGCTTCACGAAAACAAAAACCCGGTGAAAATCTTGACGAATACTTGGAGGAATTGAAAAAACTTAGTAAACATTGTAACTTTGTTTCTGTTTCTGCAGAGGTGTATCGCTCAGAGATGATTAGAGATTCATTTATCAATGGATTGTCATCAAATTATATCCGCCAACGTCTCCTGGAAAGTGCAGAATTAACTCTGGAGCAAGCGCAGGATAAAGCGCGAACACTTGATCTCGCTCAAAAGAACTCCGAAGCATACACCCAGAACACTCAACCTACTGTTGCAGCAGCCTCAACATCTGATGTCATAGCCGATTCAGAAAGCCAATCATCTATTGCAGCGTTAAAAAAAAGGACAACACAAACCACCCGTAAGAAATTGTGTTATTTTTGCGGTGGTTCTATGCATGCTAGTCGATCGTTGTGCCCAGCCCGTGATGCAACTTGTCACAACTGCTCTAAGACAGGACATTTTTCAAAAGTTTGTCAGTCCAAAAAGGATGCCAGTCTATCCACCATCTTCTCTCCATCACTCTGTGCAATAACGGCTGCTTGTCCACATAACCTTTGTCATGCTTCGATTCCTGTGGTTGTAAATGGCCTAACAATGGACGCACTGATTGATTCGTGTAGCTCTGACAGCTTCATTAGTGAGAATGCTTTTAAACGACTCAATGTCAAAATGACTCGTTCCAACAAACTAGTATCCATGGCACTTACCTCAATGGAATCTACTGCAATCGGAAGTTGTAAATCAACCCTTTTAGTGAACGATCGTGAATACCAGAATATTAAATTAGACATTCTTAAGAACCTTTGCAGTGATATCATTCTTGGGCATGATTTTCAAAAACAACACAGTAAATCAACCAGAATTTATGGTCAAACCTCTCGTCAATTCCCGTGTGACTGCACTAGATGAACACAAGTCATCCACACACCCTACATCACTCAAAATGTCCGCAAAACCTGGATCAGTTGCACCACCTGAACCAGTCACACCACCTGGAAATGACAAATTACCTGAACCAACTTCTTCACCCTTACCAGCTTCTACGCCTGAATCAGCTCCACTACCAGAACCAGCTTCTCACTCCAATGTATTACCAACAAAGTTTGCTGATGTCACACCTCCGTCTCTTTTCAAAAACTTGCCAAAGGATATCAAACCAATCACAACAAAGTCGAGATCTTTCAATAAAGACGATAGAGACTTCATCAAAACCGAAATTCAATCACTTCTTAAAGCAGGAAGGATCCACGAAGTGATTCTGCTTGGAGAGCTCAAGTTCTTGTTGCCAAAGATGAATTCAACCGTCATCGTAAGAGGCTCTGTGTAGATTACTCTCAAACAATTAACTTATACACTAACCTTGATGCGTACCCTCTTCCACGAATTGATGATATGGTTAACCAATTATCAAAGTATAAATACTTTTCAACATACGACCTCAAAAGCGCATACCATCAAATCCGATTACAAGAGTCCGAACGAAAGTATACCGCCTTTGAATGTCTTGGAGATTTGTACGAGTTTGTTGTAATGCCATTTGGCGTAACAAATGGTGTGCCGTGTTTTCAACGCTCTATGGATGACTTAGTGAATGAGGAGGGACTCGAGGACACTTTCCCGTATCTTGATAACGTAACTATTGCGGGAGTTGATGAAGCTGATCTTAAACGAAACGATCTTGCTTTCCAAGTAATGATCAAAAGACGAAGCATAACCCTAAACAATGCCAAAACTGTACAATGTGCATTATCAATTGATATTCTTGGTTACCGAATCAGTCAAAACTCAATCAAACCAGATCCCGAAAGATTGCGTCCATTACTAGATTTTCCACCTCCTTCAAGTGCTGCTTCCCTTAAACGAGTTTTGGGTATGTTCGCCTACTATGCAAAATGGATCACTCAGTTTTCCGACAAGATTCGACCCCTTGCTGAATCAGAAACTTTTCCGCTAACCAAAGCTGCTATTGAATCATTTAATGCTATCAAGAACGAGCTCGGAAATGTAGTGCTTGCTCCAATCGATGAGGACATACCATTCGTAGTCGAGTGTGATGCTTCAGACGTAGCCATATCTGCTTCACTTAATCAAAATGGTCGTCCAGTGGCGTTCATGTCGAAAACTTTATCGAAAAGTGAAAAATGGTATCCAGCGGTAGAAAAGGAAGCTTTTGCTATCATAGAATCTGTCAGAAAGTGGAACCACTTGCTATCACGCCAACCATTTACCCTAATTACTGACCAACGTTCCGTATCATATATGTTTGATAATCGAAAACGGACTAAGATAAAGAACAATAAGATCCAAATGTGGCGTATGGAACTGGCTGAATTTTCATATGTCATAAAGTATCGGGAAGGAAAGAAGAATGTTGTAGCTGACTCCTTTACACGAGCTCATTGTTTAGTAGTTTCAAGTAACCTTGATGACATTCACATGCAGCTCTGTCATCCTGGAATTACCCGCCTCCTACATTTCGTCAAATCCAAAAATCTACCATACTCTACCAAAGATGTCAAGCGAGTATGTTCCAATTGTAAGATCTGTGCAGAACTCAAACCACAATTTTACAAAGGTGTTAAAGGAAAATTGATTAAGGCGACTCGACCAATGGAAAGGTTAAACCTAGATTTCAAAGGACCCCTTCCATCTGTTACACGCAATAAGTATTTCTTGACTGTCATTGATGAATATTCTCGTTTTCCTTTTGTTATCCCAACTCCTGATATTTCAACACCTACCGTTATAAAATGCCTTGATTCGATCTATTCCTTGTGTGGCATGTCAGAATATATGCATTCAGACAGGGGAAAATCATTTATGTCGGCAGAACTTGTGAAATATCTTACCGACAGAGGAATAGCATCGAGTCACAGCACACCGTATCACCTTATCGGTAATGGTCAAGTTGAACGCTACAACGGTATAGTTTGGAAAGCTATTTGACTAGCTTTAGCATCAAACGGACTTCCGGTGTCGCATTGGGAAAGAGTACTTCCTGATGTATTACATTCTATCCGCTCTCTTTTAACAACTGCAACGAATTCCACACCTCATGAACGTTTTTTCAATTTCCAACGTAAATCTAGTCAAGGAAAATCATTGCCGTCGTGGTTGACGCCAGGTCCAGTATTCCTCCGTAAATTCGTAAGATCAAGCAAGAATGATGATCTTGTTGAAGAAGTTGAGCTAACCCATGTCAACCCCACTTACGCGTACGTTCGACATAATGATGGCCGCGAGTCAACAGTTTCGCTATCCGACCTAGCGCCATATCCAAGAAATGACGAGAACCAACAGCCTACTAGTTGCGAACTAGAAATTCCTATTGAGCGAGCAGACACTGCTCTTGAATCTGCTTGTGATGAAACAGTAAAAGAAAGTGAAGACGTGGTTGTAAATCAAGAATTAGAAACAGAACTAATGAATCCGTCTACAGACAATTTACGACGATCCACACGTACAAGACGTCCACCTCAGAAGTACGGATTTGAAGAAGACTGAGAAAACTCCTAACCGACGGAGAATGTTATGAAAATCGTTGATATTTGTATATAGTTCTTTTTTTGTTTATTTTAGGTCTATATACATATTTACAACTGATACATGTACTATAGTTTTGTGTTGAATAAAGCTTTGTTCCAGGAAATCTTCTCAGTATATTTACAACACTAGGAATTCTGTAGAATATATTTTACAAGGAACAATAACTGAAAAACTAATCGTCTATAACAATAACATCATCATCCTCATCTTCTTCCTCCATATCCACATGTTGCATATCTTCCTCGCTCTCTTCTGGGCCTCGCGAAAAACTGAGATTGTCAAAGGATCACCCGTGGTTGTTAATTGCAGACGTCTTTAAAGGACAATGGATTGATAGGGTACAAAGAGAGGTCAAGAAATTGGAGGAAAGATAATCCCAGTACCAAATAACTGGACCCCCTATTTTCAACCGCTTGATATCTCAGTAAATAAACCATGCAAATATTTCCTGAGAAATAAAGCACATGTGTGGTATTTGGCTCAAATATGCGACCAGATCAAAGCGAGTAAGCAGCGCCCACACGAGATTAAGGTTGGTACACAGATATCGGTTGTCAAACCTCTACACGCAAAATGGATTACAAAATTTTACGACTACATTCGGTCTAAGCCAGACATCGTTTGAAATGGATGGGTTAAGTCGAAAATTATTGAACACGTGAACAAAATGATTTCGTTCAAAAAACAGTAAAAAACATTTTTTGTGCAATAACCCTATAATTAAATTAGGATATATATTTTACATTTTACGTGCATATTTTTGTAAAAATTAGAAACTTTTATTAAGGGGAGAGGGGGGTAGATCCATGTCAAATCTTATATTTTCATATTTGGCAATTTCAGTTCCCAAAAACTTATTTTTGGAAATTTAGCCTGTCTTTGATAGAGTACAGTGTGTATGAAAATAAACCCGACCCACCCAACCCCAACCAACTTTAAGTGTAAAAGAATAAAGTGAAAAGCAACTTGCGTTTGAAAATTAATGGGAAAATAAGACATTGCCCTTCAAATTTCACTTGCCTTTAATTTTCGCACGAGGGTGGCGAAAATTAAAGGGACGAAAATTAAAGGGAGCGAAAATTTGAGGCAGGCAAAATTTGAAAGGAATAAGGTATGTGATACCAACAAAAACAATATTTCGAACAAACGAACTTTCGAACATTGCAATCGAATGAAAAGTAAAGTATACTGTAACCGGGCCAAGATTTTAATTGTGTATTTTACAAACCCGGATAAATATAACTTCATATTAAATGCAATAATACCTAGGCCTTTTCCACTTGATATTATAAATAATATTCGACGTTTTAAAGTTTTTACTTTTATATCAAGATGTTAAAAAACATTTTGCAACATAAGAAAAAATTTCCAAACCCCCCTCCCCACGAATTTCAAATAATAAAGGACCGTAATGCCGTAAAAGTATTTTAGCCTTGACAATAGGAATAACTACTTTCTTACAATCAATAAGAATTTATTTAACTTGACAGTGACACATTTAAAATACATTTAAAAAAGCAATTTAGCAATATAACTTTCGCCAAATTGGTCCGTAAATTCGTCTTCAAATTACACATAATTATAAAAAATTAAGAAAAATTAACGGGAAATGTTTTTCCAGCACGTTATACGTCTGTTTATGCCTCTTAAAGATCAAAAACAAATATTCTGAAGCAAAAAAGTCTACATTTGAATATTGAATATTTACTGTTTTTTGCTAGTGGAAATGATGACCCACCCCCAGTAAAATGCAATTGTAGGTCGATTGTCACTTAGGTAGACTAAAAACCATCTTAATCCTTAAAGTAGAGGCCCCGAGGAACTCGAAAATGTATAGGTTCAAAAGTCTATCGAAAAGTGACCCCTAGCTCCAATATTGCTTGCACTATTAGTTGTACCCACGAAATATACAGCTGTAACAAATTGCCAGACAATGGCAACAACACTCGCTGACAAATTAATCGAAAAAAAGGACAGATACGAGAATTTTGAGATGAAATTTGACAAGAATTTTAAAATAGTAAAAACTGTCATATATTGTGCAATTGAGTGATAACTTTGAGTAATAAACTTTGACTTTAAGAAGAATTTACGTTGTTTCTACTAAAATCGAGTAACCCCCCATGGGGCCTTATTCGAGGGTGGAAGCTTATTTCGCAAAAAATATTTTAGGGTAGGGGCTTATTTGAGGGGGGGGGGGGGGGGGGGCTTAATCGAGGACTTACGGTATACTATACTATATTATAAAGAATTTACATTCTGCAAACAAACAGCGAACAAAGAAGCTACAACAAAAACAAACGTGAGTTTGTATTTATTTATACTTTTATATTATTTATGTGTTCATTTCAGAGTCACACTCAGACTTCTTTCTTGTGACTCTGGTTCGTTGAAGCGTTTTCGTGATTTCTATACATAGTGTGTTTTCACTTTTTATAAAAAGAATTGCGACCGAAGAGCTAGCTGAACAAGAAATTGTCTGCTGTGCAAATTTGCTCCAAGGCAGGACACTGGAAGAGATGCTGCATGGTCTGGGGCGCAGTTCTGCAGTCGCAGGTTACATCTCCTGCAGTCTCCACATATCCCCATTTCTGTAGGTTCACTTTGGAACGGCCCACTCCAGTCCTTAGGCGGTTGAGGCACTTCCACTCAGTCCAAATGGTGTCAGCTCCTGGTGGGAGCTCTTCTTGAGGCTTCAGTGTCACAGATGCTGCTGCTGGGGAGTTGGATGTTCTTTCCTCCCACATGCCAACTCTTGTACTAGCTGGGGATGTTGCAAGCGAAACGACGCTACTCAGGAAGCTCGTCATTGACTTCAGGCGATTAGCTGCTGGGATCTGGTTGAAGATAGGGTGACGTATGTCTTCCACCTGACGACTACGCTCTTTCATGCTTGCTACTTGGCGTCTGATGTCAGGGGGGGGCTATGCCTGCTAGTACGTATAGGCTGTCCGTAGGTGTAGGTCGTAAGCATCCAGTGATCTGGCGACAAGAGGTATTGAGGGCAATATCAATTTTCTTCGCATGAGTTGACCTTTCCCACACAGGGCATGCATATTCTGCAGCCGAGAAGCAGAGTGCTATGGCAGTTGATCTTATTGTCTGTGGTTTGGCTCCCCATGTAGTGCCAATGAGTTTGCTTAGGATGTTATTTCTTGCGCACACCTTACCCTTTGTCTTCTCCACGTGGCATTTGAAGGAAAAAGTGCGATCTAAGGTGACTCCTAGATACACTGGGTGGTCGCAGTATTCAATGGGTGCTCCTGACCAAGTGACATGCAGTTGCCGGTTTGCTTCTCGATTCCTAAAGTGGAAGGCGCACACCTGTGTCTTAGATGGGTTGGCACGAAGGTGATTTGTTTGGTAGTAAGGTGTCAACTCGTCCAAAGCTCTTGAAAGTCGTTCTTCCACAACCTCGAAGTCAGCATGCTGTGCACGTATGCCCAGATCATCTGCGTAGATGAAGCGACGAGTGCCATCAGTACTGGGTTGGTCATTGGTATAGATGTTAAAAAGAAGCGGGGCAAGAACACTCCCTTGTGGGAGACCATTCCTTTGTTTACGCCATCTGCTCCTTTGATTGCCTAGTTTCACAAAGAAGAGCCTGTTAATCGAATAGCTCAGTCAGGTGGATGTCCTTGGTGATATCCAAGATCTTGTGAAGAAGGCACCTGTGGTTGACTGTGTCATAGGCTGCGGAGAGGTCAATAAACGCACTACACACTACACAGGATCTGTTGGAAGCACATTCATGACAGATCGATTCAAGTTATGGCATGTCTCGCAGGTCACTAATAAAACCGTTCAAAATTGAGAAGTCAAAGTTCGACAAGGAGGAAATTTGCGTGAATATGGTCAAGCTGCAGATCATATGTGCAGAGACAAATTTGTGTTTGGGTTATGTAACAACATAATAAGAACTGAGCTCTGAGATGGAACAGAGAAAGCAATGTCAGATGTAGTAGCTGAGGTTAAGACTCTTAAATCAGCCCAACGTACCAATCAACAATCTTTAACACCTCTAAAACTTTTGAAGAACAAGTGCACTGAACTCAACCTGCCAAAAAGTGACACTGTCAAATGCGACTAAAGAAAGAGCCTTGTCACTGGTGTGGGAACACTAACGTACCCCATCCATGGTCCACATGCCCGGCCATTGGGCGTCAATACACCAGGTGTAAAGGCTTTGACAACTTCTCCAGGGTCTGCCTCGAAGACGCAGGTAGTGCAACCCCTAGCCTAACCTTCAAGGGGAAGAGGCAGAGGAAGAGGCAGAACCAATCAACGAAACACAATACATGCAGTTGATCAATATCCCGAATCACTATACCAAGATCTACCACACAATACAAACCAGGGCACTGATGAATTCTATACTGACAATCAGGGACACCTATCTGCGCCACTATTCTGCATTGAACATGAGTTCCTGATGAAAGTACACCATCAGCTGGACGATATTTTGCAAACATACCAACATCATCTACTGGACAAAATTTCATCTTGTGAAATTTCAAATTGACACAGCAGCCACCTGTAATACCATATCTGAGAAAACTGTTCTTCAGATGTTTCCAGATCTTAATGTTTGCACTTCATCTCACTTTTTAATTCCCTATGGGATCAGCAGGCAAAGCCGGATTAACGCACAGGCCAACTAGGCCATGGCCTAGGGCTTCGCACTTTTAGGGGCCCCGCGCAATCATTCTCTGTGTTTCCCTTCTTGGGTTTTATGAAGTACACAACATCAAATCTGGTTCAATAATTTGCTGGTATTGTGAATTTCTACACGCGTTATTTTGAATCCATTGCAATGCTTGTTATTCATAACAAAGAATGAATTGAGAAAATCGACATTTATTTTTCACCAGTTTGGCTTTCTCTTCCCCTTACACAGCTCGTCTGTGTAAGAACTTCGTGAATCTGTTCGCAAATTTCAGGCGCAATATCCAAGGGACATTGAAAAATAATTTGAAGATGAACTGATGCAGTTTGTTGACTACCTCAAACAGTATTCTGCAGAATTAGTTTCACCTCCTGCGTGCTTGAAACGCATCAAGGATGATGGAATTGCTGACTTTTTTCCTAATGTGTGGACATTGTTTTGCGGATTAATTTGACATTGCCGGTAGCAAACACGGAAGATGAACAATAATTTTCGATGCTTAAACGTGCGAAGAACCAGCTTCGTTCAACTGTCGGACAAAAGAAGTTATATGACTTATCGCTGTTGACGATTGAGTCAGACTTGGCCACAGGCAGAAACTTTGAAAGCATCATTGCAAAATTTGCAAAATTCAAATCTAGAAAAAACGCTAAGGAATTTCGTGTACTGTCGCTTTATGTAAACTATACGTCATTTGTTTTATAAGAAACCTGAGTTTAAGGAACATGAGTCTCAGAATTGAGATAATTGAAACTGCTAACTCGCAAAATGTTTGCCTAGGAAGCATTCTAAATGTATAAAATAAGCTGCGGCCCCTACTTATTTTGAGTAATTACGTTTCAAAGTTAAGAAACTGTTAGGCTCAACTCAAATTTCATGTTTCCTATAAAACAAATGGCATGTAATGCAATACATGCAATGTATAATGTACATACTGCATACATATCCCACTGTTAATAACAGTGTTATTTCTTTTGATATTTTGTGTTTGATGGGTGGAATGGATTCCTTAATAGGCCCCATGAAATATTTTAGCCTAGGGCCCCACAAAACCTTAATCCGGCTCTGTCAGCAGGCCAATATAACCAATAGGACAGGTTGAATTACTCTGCGAAAAGAACAATCAATACTTTACACTCTGCTTTCAAGTCATCTCCGACCACGTCATGGGAAACAAGCCTGCGTTGCTATCTGGCAAAGACTACGAACACATGGGTCTTGTAAAAATCCATGCTGACGAGGTAACTGTAGCGCAGAGCTTGCATCAACCACTTCAGGAAGCAGACATCTGAACACTTCAAAGATATATTTAAAGGCATTGGATGACTTCAGCCGCCAGTCTCGTTCAAAACGAATGACAACATAACTCTTATCCAAATGCCTATCCATCGTGTACCAATAAGCAAACGCCAAAAGGAGAAAGCAGCATTAGACCAATACACAGTTGATGGAATCTTAGTAAAAGTAGACGAACCGGCGCCATGGTGCTCTAACGTTCTTTGTTGTGAATCACCATCAAAATTTCGGGACTGCATCGATCCAAGCCTTGAGAATGCAAAATGCTTCACAATTATTGATGTGAAAGAGTATCCCTCTTGATGGAAAGTCATCACTAATAGCAACCATGGACACTTCTTATAGTCGATACAGGTTGACGCGCTTACTATTTGGAATCAACAGTGCCCCTGAAAAATTTCATAATCGTCTAATGACAGCCTTAGAAGGGCTCAACCAGGGATAGCCAAAAGGAGGGGTGCGGGGGGGGGGGGGGTGCGGCACCCCCCCCCCCCCAACATTTTGTTTGTCGGCAAATTTCCAAACCCTGTCGGCAAAATGAAAATTTCTTGTTTTCTACCTTCTTTCTTCTGTTGTAATGCTGAACAAAAAGCGTCGACATTAAATGTTATCATTGGATCAATAACTTTTGATTTCTACTTTGTGTATGCTCATTACGCAATTTTCATTGACTGACGTTGACAACCAGAGTGAATGAATCATCATTCATTCACTCTCATTGTCGTCGACGTTGTGACGGATTTAATTGCTTGAAAAATGTAACAATTATGCGAGATTTAACAAATTCAAATCTGTCATAGAATAAATCTAAAACCAAAACATTTTCACATGAAACTAATTCAAATGATGAAACAATCACATGCAGCATACATTTCAAACTATTTTGTTGAGTAATCTCAATCGAACGAACACAAATGGTAGCCAGATCAAAACTTCTTGACGACAGACTTGAACAGTTAATGTTAATGGCTTGTGAGAGAGACGTCACCGATAATGTACGTGTTGAAAAACTAGCCACCATTTGGGCTACACTTAAGACCAGAAGAGTCTTAATATCGAACAAATAAACACACATTTCATATATCCTTTGGTCTAGTTTTTATGTATTGTTCAGTTTTTTGTGTTTATTGAATAAAAAAATTCTTGTCGGCAAATTCGGCCTTTATGACCCTTGCACCCCCCCCCCCCCCCCCCCCAATATTTTTCTTTAGCTCCGCCCCTGGGCTCAACGGTACCATAACGATTGCAGACGATATCCTTGTGTTTGGAAAGGGCGACTCGTACGAACAAGCCAAAAAAGATCATGATAAAAACATTCTTGCGTTGCTGGATCTAGCTCAAACCAAGAATATTCGCTTCAACCCAATGAAACTGCAATTTAAGGAAAAAACCAGTCAAATTTGTGGGACATTTAATCACCTCCCAAGGTATAAAAATGGACAAGATAACGGCGATAATGAACATGAAAGTTCCACGCGATAGAGCAGGCCTCCTTCGGTTCATTGGAATGGTTAACTTCCTCACGCCATACTGTCAGAAACTGAGTCCCACAATACGACCACTTACCGAACTGACCAAAAAGGACATGAAATTTTCTTGCTCAGAAATACAAGACAACGCATTCAAGAAAGCTAGGAAAATTATTGCGGAGGCACCTGTTCTACCGTTTTTCAGTCTACACAAGAAGGTGAACCTTTCAAGTAGATGCCAGACAGGGCTTGGTGGAGCACTCCTACAAATGAACCAGACAGGTGAACCTCAGCCTGTCGCATACACGTCCTACAGTCTCACCGACACAGAAAAACGCTACTCTCAAATCGAGAAAGAGTGCCTCGCAATATGTAATGCATTCAGAAAGTTTGATCACTGGCTGTTCGGACACTCATCGATCGAAGTTCATACTGATCACAAACCTCTTGAGGTCATCTTTCAGAAACCGTTGAGTAAAGCACCTGCGAGATTGCAGATGTCCAGAACGATGTCCTGACTCCAGCACTATCAATTTAAACTTGTATACGGGAAAGGGACATCACTCTACATAGCTGATACCCTATCTACTGGAGACACTCTCCAGAAACAATATGAATGAGTTTGATGTTTTTCGATTGGAGATTGAACAACAGTATCCAGAACACCACCAAACCTGAAGGCTGATACAGAAACCAAACTACGCAAATGCGATGAAACCCTAAATTTGCTGTATGACACAATCCAAAGGGCTTGGCCCGAAAACAGACACAAAGTCAACAAAAACCTACTACCATATTGGTCGTATAGAGGCGAACTTTCTATAAACAATGGATTAATATATAAGGCACACCAAATCGTTATCCCTAAATCAATGCAAAAGGAACTCCTGGTAAAAATCCACAACAACCACTTTGGGGCAGCTTCAAATGTGAGAATGGCAAAAGACGTGCTTTCTTGGCCTGGCATGTCGAGTGCCATTCATGACATGTGCAACTCCTGTTCCCGTGCGCAAAGTACCAGATCACATCACCAAGAGAGCCAATGAAATCACTTCCAATTCCAAGCCCACTATGGCAGGTCGTTAGCCAAGACCTGCTTGAATACAAGCAGAAGGCGTATTTCGTCACCGTCTGCCACTTTACAGACTAGATTGAAGTGGAGCCCTAACCGAATATGCAAGCATCAACAGTGATCTCTTGTACCAAAGCACATTTTGCGCGCTATGAGATTCCACAAATCTGCCACACAGACAATGGAACTCAGTTCACCAGCAATGAAAACAAGCAGTTTTTCAGTGAGTACGGTTTCCAACATACTCGCTCATCTCCATACCATCCTCAAGGGAACGGTAAAGCTAAAGCAGCAGTTAAAGTGTCAAAGAATATGCTGAAGAAAACAGGTGATCTTCATGCAGCAATGCTGAACTACCGCAACACGTCCCAAGAAGGACACTCCGAATCTCCAGCTCAAAGGCTAATGAACCGTCGAGCGAGAACATTGTTACCAACAACTAAAGAACTCCTACAACCGAAACTTGTGGACACTAATGTAGTTGTCCGGGAAATTGAGCAGAAACGCAAAAATGCAAAACACTTCTTCGATTGCCAAGTTGGGGCAGAACACTCCACGCCGGCCGTTGGAACATACGCATATGTGAAACCATCAACACACAACAGAGGCCAACCATGGATGTACGGTAAAATCATTTATAAGGACGGCCGATCATACACCATCCAGGCCGATCCTAACAAACTGATAACTCGCAACCGGATCCATATGCGGCCTGCATGTGCACCAACTAAACCAACCGCCTTAGCCATCGACCTAAACAATCCACCGCCAATCGCTTCCCAAAATAAACAATCACAACCAACCAGACCCGTCCGGACGACATAAATGCGATGCAATACACTAGGGCTCTAATGGTTTTTTTTGTTTGGTAGGGAGGTGTTACTATATGCGCATCTCACCCGTCATGTTTTGTTATTATTATGGCCGGTCACGGCATCTCCGTTATATTAAATATACGCATAATGGCGGACAGATTCGTCGCATGTTAACTCATTCCTGTCCTGTCTTTACTTCTCTTGTGAAACTAGCTAATTTAATATTTGTTTTTGATTCTTTAAAACATTTCCTTCCTTTATATCAACTTTTTTATTGAATGTCATTTGACTCATAACTTCTACTTGTAATGCTGTTAACAGGAATCCCAATCTTTATTAGATATGGGATATGGTAAAAGTATTGGAGGTACTTTATTACGAATGTACTGTTGAATTAAAATACATCGTTAATGGTTTTTACTTTAGGTATGGTAATAATGATATGTTTGTTCATTTCTCAATCTAAACAGATAGCTATTTCACGGATTAATTAAAAAAAACATGTTTAGTCAGCATTTGGAATACTAATATATTTTTTATTAAAGGGGTACATTTTATTATATCTTTACCTCAATTGGGTCACTCCTTTGTTTGATCTAGGCTTTTGAGTGACTCCGGCTTAGCAATCACGTTTATGAGAAAAGATTTGTATATATATTTATTAATATGCTACTTTTTCAACGTATTCATAAATATATATATACTACTAGGTTGTCCTCAGACTAGCTGAATCGGCTTTACAATGCCAATTATTGACTGTGGGGCACAACTCCTTTCAGTCCCAAGTCCTGTCTCCGAGTTCGATCATTAGTCTACCAAATTTCTCTCACATGGCTTTGGTTAACCCGTGGTAAGTTTTTCAGGCACTTCCCAAAGGTTCCGCGCACTCAGGTGATTCTTGTTTTGATCAATTTTTATTTTTGTCTCTAGCGAGAATCGAACCTGGGCCATTGCGGCCAGAAAACATAAGTTTTGACCACTAGACCACGCGCGCACTAAATAAATATATAAATAAATATATTTGATTGAAATTGGGATTGTTGTAGGTAAATATATAAATAAGCTTGCTTTCCTTTACACACTTCTTTTTCTTTTATATTTATACGTTTTTGTTTTGTTTTAGTGAAGATTCATAAGCTTTATTACTAATGACATCATTGTTTTCGTCAACCGGAAGGTCTTCATTTGACTTAAACTCCGAAGAACAGCTGAATTTTGATTTTTGGAACTCTTTGAAGTTGAACATTTCATCCAAAAATGAAACAACTTGTTTGAATGAACACTGTGTTGTAATACAGAGGTTTCATGAATGTCTTAGAAACGAAAAGAACCAAGACAAAATTGCATCTTGTTTTCTCATTCTGCTTAGTGAACAAGCTTGCAGAGAGGTACTTACAAACTTATTCCCGATATCCGCAAAACTCTTGGAAACGTTGACAACAGATTGTCTGACAACATTTAAGAAAATGCAAACAGCTATTCAAGGGAGTTTAAACAATTTACAAAGGAAGCTTCTACTTGGTTCTATTCTATCAGGCCTTGACACCAGTATTGTCAATTTACTTTTAGGCATCTACAAACTAGAAAATCTGATGTCAAAAGTGAGTTCCGTGGATCATATTTTGAAACAACTTATTAAAGAAACCGCACAGTACATCAGTCTAATAAAAATGCAAACAGAATGCATTTCTGATAATCTTATAATTTATTTGTTTTCTTTATTGTGGTATGCCATACAGATCCAATTGCATGATGATGATATTGATACTATAGCAAAATTTATTCGCAAGGTTTTCATAAGAGATAGTAATTTACTGTCAGTTTTAGGGCGTGTTTTATCCCTTGATATTCTTGAACGCATCCATTCAAACAGCAAACATGTTGAACTTTACTCAGTTATTTATGAGAAAATCATCCAGTCAAAGAAAACATTTGTTTTGCGTGATGTAAAGAGCTTTTTATGCACTGTGCCAGGAGATACTGTTGCAGATGAGAATGATGATGTGTTCATTTTACAAAATAATATATCTGAGGGCAGCAGTAGGTTTTCACCCATTTCATTTGATGAGGTAATGCAAAAGAAGTTTATTCTTCGAGATGGATCAGATGGACAGTCAACATCAGATGAAGATAGTGGATTACATCAGAGAAAAAGCAATCATTGGAGTCGTAGAATTTCTGAGATTCAAAGAAATGAAGAAATCAAGCGTGAAAAAGATATAACAGTTACTATTGAAATTCCAGAAAGGTTTGTTGGTCGAGGTATATCTTTCATTGGTGTTACAATTTCATAATATATATATTTTTACTGTATATATTATACCCACAGTCACATAATGCAAAGCAAAATTGAAATATGTTGCTTTGAATGAAAATAATGTGTTCATTAGTAACATGAAAAATGTTATAAGACGCTATTTTAAATATAGAGTTCAAACAGTGAGAGATATTTTGTATATATACTTCATGTGAGCTTATCTTATGTTTAAAATTCACATACCTTAAGGGAAGAAATTTTTGCGTGTAGAAAATGTTGCGAAAGAAATTTTTGCAGAATTTATTTTTGCGATTTTGCCCTTTTCCGCAAAAATAAGTTAAAAAAAAAACAAAGAAAATTTGTTCATCCGCAAAAATAAATTCTGCAAAATTGTAAAAAAAATCTTGATTCGCAAAAATAAATTCCGCAAAAATCTGTAAAAAATCGGTGATCCGTAAAAATAAATTTCTTAAATTTGTTAAGCAAACTGTTTATTACGGAAACCTCAATCTTAGAGCGACAAAACAAATGCAAAGGGGAATTTTACACCAGGAAAGAAGGAAACTATGCAATTCAAATTTTTAAAGACTTTTTCCTCAAATTTAGATCTATACATCTAGTCTAAAATAATAATATCTTCACTATTAATATCTTCAGTTGTTTGTACAGGAGAACTTGCAGCAATTTTTTACTTTTGAATATGTTTCGTATGACAAAAGAAGACAAGTGATCGAGAATGGATGGAAGGCTGCTGGCATTGCTGAAGCACTTAAAAAAGGTGCTGATGGCCTCGAACCACTAGATCCCTTCGCTTTGATTGATCCATTAGATACATCAACCATCTGTGAGCTTTTTGACCAAAACCTACCTACCAGTGACCCAGATGAAAACTTTGTATCACCTAGACAAGATGACGATGATTCTGATGACGATTTAGAGGACATGGATGACTCTGATGGTCAACCAGTGAGAACTCGCTTTGAAGTTTTAAACAATGAAATATAATACATAATATATGTATCGAAGAATATTGCAAATTCAAAAATTTATTGTTTTTACATTTGTCTTCCATATCTCTGTCAATTACTGAACCAAATGTAGGATCCGCAAAAACGTGCAGTTTTTGGTACCCGTAAAAATTTCTTCCCTTAAGGTATTTTATATTTATTTATATTATAAAATTTATTTAACCATTTTATAAAATGGTTAAAAATGAGTAGGGTTAAAAATGGGTAGGTTCTTATTCTTATGCAATATTCAGTGAAAGGTTATGAGGATGCTATACTACGCAAAATTGAAATTGAATCGAATGCTGTGATAAAACTTGGTAGAGCAGAAGATGGTGAGTTATTATTAACCAAAGTTTTTGTTTTTACTTGGATTTTGCAATTGCACACAAGTTTAAAAAGAAAGAAAACATTTTAATAGTGAATGCTCTTTAGAAAAACCCACTCAAAGACCTGATACCAGCAATATGGCTGCACATAGGTTGATTACTGGTGCCCTTGATCTTCGTACACCGAATCCCAACCAAGAGAAAGAAAATGAAAAGTTATCTGCTGCAAGAAGTAAAATTTAAAAGTTTAATATTTATATATGAGTTCTTTTCAAATTTGTTAATGTTTATTATGGGAACTTTGCCTGTGCAATTTTTTCTTTTGTAGTAAAACGACAAAAACAAGCTCCAGTCGAGCATATTAGGAGAGTTACGATCATTGGGGATCAAGATGAAATTGAGTAAGTATTCTGTCTAAAGAGAAACTTCTATCCACTGGTGTTATTAAAGCTATGCAATATAATTTATGAATTAGTAGCTATTCATCTACTTCATTTTTTAAGTAATATTCAAGTTAACGTGTCAATTTGATCCACGATAATTAAATTTATTTATTCTATTTAAAAGTGAAATTTTTCTTCAGTCAAGCGAAGAATTTGATCAATGACATCATCACATGCATTGAAACTATCACATTTACCCTCGACATTTCCGTTGATGAAATGTTAGAACATAGTTGCAAGTTGAAAACTATTGAGGTTTGTAGATTTTATATTTATTTTTGGTAACTAAAAACTTGTGTATTACCCCCCCCCCCCCCTCCCCTAGACTCTTCTTAACGTTTACTTGGAGATTGAAGAGCAAGACGATTGTACAACAATTATCGTCAGTGTTTGTGGTGACGTCAAAAGTTGCTTGGTGAGCAGGTTCTTATTGCAAATTTCTGAAAGAGTAAATTGCTATTTTCCTTGTTCGTCCCAGGATGCTAAGAGATTGATTTATGAAGAGGTCGGATCGTTGCGAAATCAGAAGGTTGCCATTATCCTTGCTTGAATTCAATTACTGTAATTATTTGTAAGCGTCTATCTTCCAAACATCGTCCACCGCTTATTTACGCCTTCTCGTAAGGGAAGTGTGCTTCCCGAACATCATGTCATTGTGTGGTCTTGCTCTTAAAACTGATTAAATTTCACTTGCTGTTATTTCTTAGACGATAATGTATATCTTGTTCACACATTGTTTCTCACACATAAAACCCACCTTAAAAAATAATAATAATAATCCTTGGGCAGCCTATTCAAATAATTACTATCGCTTCAACCTATTTGCGGAATCAATTATAATTCTTTGCTACAAACTTACAAAGAGAGGTTATTTGAAATAAAAATTAAAACAAGCGTTATGTTCTCTTAATTCCAGGGGAGTCTGCTTATTGTATCGCCTGAAATGATGGAGGTTTGCGAGAATTTCGAGGGACTGTGCAGTTTAGTTCGAGCGGTGCGCAGAAGAACCTACGCCCATATTATATGCATTAAACAGCCGAAGGGTGGGTTGATATATAAACCGCTTCATAATAAATTGTTTACATGAAAATGTCAGAATGGTCAGGATAATCCTAAGCTATATTTTACTTTTGTAACCGTGCTTAGGCCAAGGTATCTTCATAACCGGCTCTGAATACGAGATAAAGAAGACGTTCAATATTTTTGACACAACCAACATCGAGGTATACGGTTTACCATTATTTTAATGTTAAAGTTTTCACCGTTCTTCATTCTAGCTCCTTTGTTCGCTAAGCGCAAAACTTTCCAACGGGGAACACCCTCAGTTTACATTAGCAGATTTGATTGAGTTCATCGAGACAAAATATAGCAGATATACGGCATTTGGCTTGGTTACCCCGACACTCATGAAAAAATGTTTGTCATTTGAAGTGTTTTTAAATTTCTGTCGCTTTCAATTTTTGCAATGTAACATATATTTTGTATGTATCTCTTCCCGACTTTTTCATGTCTCCATTGTTTCTTTTTACAGACCAATACACTGAGCCCCACATGTTACAGAAGCGGTTAGTGTACTCAAGAAAAGAGCTCCTTTCAATCGCATCAACCCGATCAGAAGGGTTTCCTCAGCTTTTAGAGAAAGCAGCGGCTACTTCCTGTGATTGCATCTTAGAAAGTGTAAGTGGTTTTTATATTAAACAAGATAACTGTCTTTGTAAATACTTTAATTAATGACAGCACTTTTGTATCTTTCAGCCGTTTGATCTGAGCTCAACATTACCACAAAACATTCCGGACGCCTACTGATGGCGCGCGAAAACAGTTATATTTTTCTTTTTTTTTTAATCTTTTTCTACCTTCTAATTTTTAACGACTTCTGTTAGATTACGATAAAAAGATATATTTAGACAAACGGAACTGATAAAAACATTAAATAAATGCGTGTGTTTGAATCTTTTAAGGGAATAGGCCTTTCCCATAATTGTAAATTCGTGAATACCAGAATCCCTTGCGTTTTTTATATTGTTTCTATAAAGCATGACTGTTAAATGACCTTAGCTATGCTTAGCAATTTTACAATTTTTACCGTAAAAATAAGCTTATAGCTATGCGTATGTATATGGAAAGCAGGGGTAGAAACTATGCTTATATCTTAAGGACAGAAAATAAGTCGACGGTAAAAAAGTGCGGAATAAATCAGTGCGAATTAAGAGCCGAATTTTTCATATTAATGCGGAATTAATAAGTGCGAATCGAAGTAAATTGCTAAATGTGCGAAATTTATTAGTGCGATTTCGAAATTTTTATGAAATTTGCGGATTTAATTTATGCGATTCCGTGCGTTTTTTCACTTCGTAAGCAGGGTCTCCAAACGGCCTTATTTTCTAATACAACTTAGATATCTGAAGACGTGTGGAAGTCCTAAGTTCATGGTGAGAGATCAGGAATTATGGGGACGAAAGAAAAGAAAAGCTGAATGTTTTATGGCAATATCTTATATATAATCAAAAGTTTTAGAGTTCATAATCTGAGATGTCGAAAATATTTGTAAAATCGGTTCCATCTTCATGCTTCCACTCCTCATCCGAATCTTCTGACATATGCTTTTGTGTAACGAAGCGAGAAATATCCTCTTCTAAACGAAAGAAAATAATTCGTTTCTAAACGACCGCAGAAGCAAACGGGTCGAGGCTTTCAATCCATTTAGACCACGAGTGCTTCAGTTATTCCCGAACCCTGCCAATCATTTGATATTTCTTCTGCCAATTTTTTTACATTGGGCGAATTTTAATAGTGCGAATTGCAGAGCTCGATCAGATTCGGGCGGAATTTATTTGTGCAAAATACACCCTAATTCGCACTAATTAATTCCGCATTATTTTATCCTCGCCTTATTTTCTGTCCTTAAGGTAGTCCAGTTGTGGAGTGTTTTGACCTGGAAAAAAATGGTACAAAGATGAAATTTTGCATACTCAGTTTTATATTTAGATTATCAGGAAAAAGCCCCATTTAAAGCTCTTGTAGTCAGGGAGCGGAACTGGACAATTTTTCACCTATACCGAATGATAGGGTAGTATCTCTAGTTTCCGAAATCACTTGTTGGACATCCTCAAAGGACTGATTTTCGTGTATTTTGCAGACCAAATTATATTGGCTAGTGACTTTTAACGAAGATACTGATTTTTTTCAAACGCCAGTATTTCAATGGTGTGGTGTGGAGAAGATAACTCCCATCTACCGGGTCCATAGGTTGCGGATAGTGGAATGGCCTTTAGATATGGAGGCTAGCTGCGAATATATTGAATAAGCAGTCCTGGACAAAATCACGGTTGTCCTTCAGCAAGGCATAGTACCCAACAGCTGCCCAGCCCGGGTTAGTGGCGAAAACATCGGCAGCAGGATGTTGGATATGATTTTAGCAACACTGTTAACAAATCAACAGATTGGTAACATCATCACGCTGAGCAGATGAACAAATCTTTGTCAATGGTCAGGGTGAAAAGAGCTTCTACAGTAAGTTACTGCGATGAAATCAGGAGTTGCTACCGTTTCTCATTATACCAGCAATCAGAAAGACAACTATGACAGTTACTTTGAATAATTACCCAAACCGCATCGCTCGTCGCGCGGGTGAACAAGGAGCGCGAGATACAGTGAGTAACCAGGCTGTACTTGACAAGTATGCTACTGGTAATCTTAATCGTAACCATCTGCTCCAATGTAAGAAAACAGTTCTTGTTTCCTTTTTTAATGTCAACACACTCAACTCTATAACCAAGATTGGCGAGATAACTTCATGCGCAGAACAACAAGGTATTGACGTGGTATGCATACAGGAACACCGAATACACCATCAAGAAATCGATATTCGACACCACACAATGGGGAACGGGTAGATGCTACTCACATCCTCAGCTGAAAAGGCAGGGAATAACGCAACTATCAGAGGGGTTGGACTCCTCAGTCCTAAAAGCTACAAAGCACTAAACCAGATAGAATCTATTAATCCGAGGCTCCTGATCGCTTCTTTCAATGGAAATCCATCGACGAATATAATTTGCTGCTACAGTCCAACTAACGCATCCGATGAGGAATATGTAGAATCGTTTTATACCGCCCTGACAGATCTAGTGAATTCTATTCCTAAATACAATCTAGTCATTATCGGAGGGGACTTCAATGCAAAAATTGGAAAAACCGAGTCGAAAGACAGATCTTTTCATCACAAAACCAATAGGAATGGTCAATATCTATTGGACTTTATAACTGAATGTAGACTAATCAATCGAAATTTTCAATTTAAAAAAAGATGGAAAACTCTGGACATTCACGTACCCAAATGGTTCAAAAGGACAGCTTGATTACATCCTGATAAACAAGAAATGGCGGAACAATGCATTTACATCAGTAACTCAGAACATCGGATTGTAACATCAAAAGTTAGATTGAGTTTGAGAATGCATAAAAACAAGGGTCACAATAAGACTAACTACGACTGGAACCGCCTGATTACTGACAACGAAATCAAAATGCAGTATGCCGTAGAAGTCCAAAATCGTTTCCAAGCCCTTCAAGCTGACAACAGAGATGAAAGCGCTAATGTAATCTACAACCGTATCGTCAAAGCACATTCCGAAGCAGCCAAAACACATATACCAAGTAAACTAAAAACAAGTAGTCGTGTTCCATGGGAAAATAAAACTATTCGAATGAAGCAAAGATTAGTAAGAAATGCAGAAAATTGTGTCGCAATTAAAAACACTAGATCAGCGGCTCTTTCCCTTGAAAAAGCAAAAGCTGAACTTAAGGATGCTTATAATAAAGAACTTGGTGATTATATCAATGGAAAAATTTACAACATTGAAAACGCCGTCGAAAACCAACAGTCACAATTACCATGGAAAACTGTCAACGAAATAACAGGTCGAAAAAACACACCTGGTAAAATAAGGGCCAACAACACCAATGAAAGGTTGCAAAAATGGAAGGATCATTTCCAGAACCTGCTTGGGCAGCAACCAAATATCGAGGAGAGTGAAATCACACTAGTCGTTCAAGGTTTACTTCCAATCAATACTGACAACTTCACGAATGATGAACTACTGAAATGCATTAATGCATTCAAAAATGGAAAAGCCTCTGGTCTTGACGGCATACCAATAGAAGTTTGGAAGACTGATGCACTAACAGAACCACTACTTGAAGTATGCAACAGAACCCTTCACGGAGACAAACCTGATGTATGGGGTAAAAGTGCACTCAAACCGTTACCTAAGAAGGGAGATCTCGGTATAACTGGAAACTATCGTGGGATCAGCCTGAATGTCATAGCTTCAAAAGTTTATAACAAAGTGCTTTTACAACGAATCAGACCTCACTTGAACACTCTCTCAAATACTGACCTTAAGGAGACTTATCGAGAGAATAAAGTCAAAAAATTTGCCGGCAATTCTAACTTTTGTTCACTTCAGTAAGGCGTTTGACTCAATCCATAGGGGAAAGTTGATGGATATCGTGAGAGCTTATGGCATCCCTAACCAAATTGTCAGAGCAATAGAAGTTTTATACACCAACAGCGAGGCTCTAGTCCAATCTCCAGACGGTGATACGGATTTCTTTCAAATTCATGCAGGAGTCCTTCAGGGTGATACACTAGCACCACTACTTTTAATTCTTGCAATTGACTATGCCATGAGGAAAGCCACTTTGGCTCCACAAGAAACAGGCTTCACATTGAATCCAAGGCGTAACAGAAGACACCCGCCCATCATGATCACAGACACTGACTTCGCAGACGATATTGCGTTACTATCAGATAATTTCAAAAAAGCGCAGGTCCTGTTAGCAAATGTGGAAACAGCTGCTGCAAATATAGGATTACACATCAACGAAAAGAAGACTGAGTACATGGCCTATAATCAAGCAGATGAATTTGATATCAAGAGCATATCTGGAAAAAGTCTCAAACAGGTGGAAGATTTTAAATACTTAGGCTCCTGGATTGATACATCTGAGAAAGACATGGGAACAAGAATTGGGATGGCCAGGGCAGCTGAAGATAAGCTTAACATTATATGGCAATCCGATTTAAGCAAGAAACTGAAACTGCAATTTTTCAAAAGCACAGTTGAAAGTGTCCTATTTTATGGACCAGAGTGTTGGACTCTAACAAAAACTATGGGGAAGAGACTGGATGGGAACTATACAAGGTTGTTGAGGAAAGTGCAGAAGGTTTTCTGGAGCGAGAGAAAAACAAATGAGGAGCTGTATGGAGAAACTTCCTCCAATTAGTGAAGTTATTGCAGAGAGACAGCTAGGATTCTGGACATGTTTGGCGAAGTGAGGAGCGGACTATCCATAGTCTTCTCATATGGGAGCCACAACATGGAAGAAGATCAAGAGGTCGCCCAAAGACCACCTTCTGCGACCAAATCTGTGCCGACGCAAACACGACGAGAGAGAACCTTGGACGAGCAATGGAAGACCGGGATTTGTGGAGAGCAACTGTCAGAGGGGTCCGAGCACGCTCGACCCGGTAAGGTAAGGTAAGTATTTCAGTGTCAAGTTAAGCAGCTATTATGTTAATTTTTCACTAAAGTTCTATCAATACATCGAATAAATATTTTCTATCAAGGATTTTTCCATATCATGACCCAGGGTTGTGTAAATTTTAAAATGGCACAGTTTTTTTAAAAAAATACGATTTTTATAGTTTTTAATCTTTTTTGAGCTATATAACTTGTTAAAAATGCATGGTCCTTGATGGAATATATATTATAGTCAATATAAATACAGAATGATATGTACAATGTCTTTTTTATACATACAGGGGGTAAAGAAAATTATATGTCAGATGGTTTGTGACAGTAAACTTAGTCAGTTTTTGTTGGTTTTTTATCAATTTTTACAGTAAAATTAAACTTACACTGTAGTGACTTTTCATATATGCGTAAAATATCTGTGAAGTGTAAATTCAAAAAAATACTTTTTAATTCCATGTATTTTCATTGTTTAAACTAAAAGTAGTTTGCAAGTTGAAAAAAGCATGAGCGCAGTTAAGTGTATTATCCATGTGAGGGAACAGGCACGAAAAGAAGAAATAAAAAAATTCACAGAAACTTCATGGAAGGTATTCTTATAATTAATTTTACTAGTTTTATGGAACATATCAACATGTCATACAGGTACCAACATCCAAAGGTGATCCTGAATAGTTCTAAGATAGAATAAAGGCTTGACTATGTGTGATAAAAATGTGTGTAAAGTATTTTTACAGAACTGAAAGATGTTTTTTTCAATTTTAATTCGTGCAGATGGCTTCCTCCAACAATATGGCGAAGATCTTCCCGCGCCAAATCATGGTTTTCATAGAAGCTGATATTCGGATTACACTCATCAGTAGGCACTCAACCGATTTGCAACATCCACATCAAACGAAGAGAATGAAACCTCTCGTTCGAGTTCTAGGAAGAAAGGGAATACAGCTGGTATGTCAGCTTGAAACCTTTAGCTTACCACAAAATTTACTAATTATTTTTATTTTTATTAAAATTATTTTTACAGTTAGTTTTATTTAATTTATGAAGATATCCTGGCGAGTTGAGAAATGCTATTCAAGGTTTTTAAAATTTGATTCTTATCCTTTGCTTTTCTAATAATCCGTATAATATTTTCTCTAAAATACAGTTATTTTTCTTTTAACTGTAACTACTGTATGTGCAACTGAATGACTGGTAGATTCATCTCCATTTTAAGCATTATTCAGAACCAGGGAGTCACGACATTTCAAAGGAGCGTGATCGTTATTTTATTTCCTATAGGTCTTGTTCTGGCTTCCTATGAATGCGTCATCTGTCGAAAAAAGAAGACATATTCTACTTCAAACGACCGCTATGAGAATTTAGTAAAGTGTCAAACTCTAGACAGTGCTAAAACTCTACAGAAATGTGTTCTGGAAAGAGAAGATAATGAATATCTCTTTGCTCAAATCAGAAACTTAACAATAGAAGCTATCGTTGCAAAAGAGTATTGGTACCATAGCAGTTGCAGAAAAGTGTACACTAGACCAATAAAGGCAATGTGCTGCATTTGCATTTGCATTGACTCTTGGCTTCAATTCAGTTTGCATTGTTACCGTCGATGCTGATGTATTGATACTTGTTGCTTCTTTTCTAATAAACTGGACGGGGAACTGTTCATAAAATCGTTGACAAAGAAAACCTAACAGGATTTTCAACTTTAGTCAACATACACTTGATGAAAACTTTTGTAACGCACTTCCTGGATACCATGTAGTTACAGGGAGTGACTATACAAGTTCATTTCATGGACTCGGGAAAACTAAAGGATTAAAATTACTTAAAGAGAACGTATTGTTTCAGTATGCATTTGCGTTGCTTGGAATGGAATGGAAGAAAAAAATATCCAGAACCTGCCAAGATGTCATCGAGGAGTTTGTTTGCTGCTTGTACGGAGTCAAAAATGCAAAGAATGTAAATGAAGCTCGCTCAGATGTTTTGTGGAAAAAAGAAAATGCCTGAGCCACAAAGGTTACCACCTACAAAAAACATTTTATCACTTCTCCTTGATCGTGCAAATTATGTTACTAGGATATGGAAACTATCCCTAGAAGCGTATCCACAGAAGTTGAGTCCAACAGAACCCGGCTGGACAATAGGTCACGATGAAAGCCTACAAATCAAGTGGATGAGGAATAAACCTGCACCAGATTCTTTACTTGAATGCATCTAATGCAACTGCAAATCTGTTGGTTCCTGCTCGACACAGCGATGCCTTTGCCGTTCAAATAGTCTGAAATGCACAGATGTCTGCAAATGTACAAGTTGTGGAAATGCCGAGACTGAAGGGGAAAGTGAGGATGACTCTGATCTCGAAGCGGGAAATTGTATCAATGACAGCGAAACTGAGTGAAGAAAACTATATTTAAATTTATTTCTTGTATAATTTTAGATTAAACTTGGTTGTTTTTGTTATTGAAAATGTCTTCTTTTTTACAAAATCAAAACATGTTACTATAAACAAGAGACTAATAACTTAAAGAACAATAAAGCAGCTTTTTGTTTTTGGTTTTCACTATCTGATCAATGTAGTAATCTCTTTTTAATAGCATCAAATAATTTTTTAACCTATTTTAAGACCTGAAATAAAGATAAAAGTCATATCACCAGTATTAAATGTTGCTAACAAACATATTAACCATGATACCTTAAATATCTCTTCTTATTAAAATTTTGTTTTTTAAACTTTGTTTTTATTGATATGATGAAAAACATAAAACTGAAGCTTTAAAAAGGAGTTTCGTGTTTTTTACCCCCTAAAACAGAGAAATATTGTACAAATCCAAAATTTTTCGTTAAAAGTCATTAGCCAATATATTCTGGTCTGCAAAATACACGAAAATCAGTCCTTTGAGGATGTCCAACAAGTGTTTTCAGAAACTAGAGATACTACCCTATCATTTGGTATAGGTGAAAAATTGTCCCCCACATTGTCTAGTTTTGGTCCCTCTGCTCCCTGACTATTGTAGAAAATGAGAAATACGTCTTTTTTAAAAATGGTGGCTTTCAAAATTTGCTAATAGTGGGGGAAAACCTATAACAATTGTGCAAATTGTGATACCAGCATGAAACTTGGCACAAAGGTAGATAACGAGCCGAAGGTCAAAAATCGATTGGGACCCCAACCCAAAATGGCCCCAGTCCTCTTAAAATGATGACGTGATCAGAAAATGACAAAAAAAATTTTTTCCTCAAAATATAGATTGTTATATACCAATCGAAAGCTTATCGAGCCTTGATCAAACTTTTGTATTGGGTCAAGTTCCAAAAAGAACTTGTAAAGAAATACGGGGGTTTTAACATGTATAATGAAAAGGGTTTTTATACGGGATAATAACAACATATTCTTGAAATGAATGATTCAAACAATATAAAGGATATAATAAAGTAGATACAAATATACTTAATAGTCTTTTCTATGAAATAAATAGTTGAAATGTCTTCCAAGAAACCTTAGAAAATATTTATTATTCATAAACATTCCCTGAAAATTATGAAAAGTTGATTTCATCACTTTTTCTGAATTATTATTATTTGGTAAAGAAGGTCGAATTAAAATGCAGTTAAATAATATAGAAATAACAGAATAAAAATACCTTTAAAACTATATTGCAACGTCTTAAAACATTAAATGAAGTAGTATTTTTTTATACGTACAAATAACCGATGAAAATTGTTTAGATATTGAATACTAAAATTATCAAGTTAAAAAAAGAAGGTTAAGGTTGGTTAGTGCAATCTCCAGAATCTGCATATTCATCGGGGAGCACAGCTTCGATAGTTTGGTTCATATCATGGGAAAACTGGAAAATGCTTATTCCGGTTCCATGGAAAAAATTTCGACATGTACTGGAACTGAGATTGTGGTCCAAGTTATCAATAGCCGTGATACCTTGATACCGTGAATATATCTTTCTGGAGCTTTGGAGCACATACTGATCTTTGAATATCGTACAGTTTACAAAGTTGCTTTGTTTTTTTCGTCTGCATCTTCAAAACACGTTTGCACGAAACACTAAGTCCATGCGTTGAATGTTCTTCAATAATACATTTTTTCCTTGTTTTAGAATGAACCATGAGTCCTAAATAAAGCGGGAAAGGCGTTTCATTGGAACTGGATTTATTCCGTTTCTTCTTTGTATTTGAATGGAGAAGCTGGGATATCGTTATGGCTTCTTCACTGTCATTGCTCGTATCGGCATCAAGATCTGATCCATGTAGCATCATTTCCACAAAACTCAGTACTACCTTTGGAATGGAAGATTCCTCTGAATCGCTGCTGAAAGTTTCCTTCGTCACTTCGTTTTTTTCTTGTTATCCTGATGAAGAATTATTTCCTTTCGTATGATCTTGGCTGCTCTTGCAAGAAACATTCCATCATCTAGCAAATCACAAGATTGAAAAAATGGCTTCTCCGCTACCTTTTTTTAGAATTAGAATGATGTCTCGTCCTAGTTTGTGTTCTACTAACTCGGGTATTCGTTTGAGTATTTTTTCTTTAAATCGCGTGCTGTGCTCGACACTTTTACTGCATCCATGAAAAGTTAATCTTTTAGTGTATAAATCTTTCAGGTCTTTTAGATAAAAGACAGGAACGACTTCGTTCTCTACTTCGATGTAATGACGTACATATTGTTCTATTTCGGCGATTGTAATCCCTTCTAAGATATATTTGTTGTGATCATCGACTGACTTCACTGCATCCAGTGCCCTGACCTTGTTATATAGGTTTGCTAGACAGCTTGTATGGTATTGCGCTTCAGTTGCTACAAGGTCATCTTCGCTTAACTTTGCAAGCAGCTTCTCGTCGAGCAATCGTTCAGCAGATTTTTGTACGCGTTCTTGAAGTTGCAATGTTCGTACAAATGTCAAAGATTCATTCGACGACTCACTACACAAGAAGCACACGTTTTGAAAGTTTTTTGCTTCAAATGTAGACCTAGTTTTTGTAGATGGTCCTGGAAAATTGTTTTCTTCTTCCATTTTTTTCACTCGTTTAATCGATCTCTCGAAATGAAAATCGTCGTACTAGTTTCTGCATCGTTTGTGATAAACAGCTTTATTAGTGGTACATTTACTATGAAAATTCTCAATATCAAGTAAATTTTTCAGCGGAGGTGAAAACGATTCAACCGTTTCAAATCGTTTGACATCTTGTATGAGCTTCGAATATTGTTGTTGTAGGTCAATAGCATGTTTGTTGTTGGCAGGACAAATGAGTTTCTCCTTTGACTTCTCTTGACATATGATGCAATCTGTCCACTCTACTTCGTTCCCATTCTTTGAACCGCTATGCGTCGAATATAAGTCAATATTTAAATCCTTCACCAAACGAAATGATCTTCTTGCCATCTTCAGTTACAGTACACCATTTAATATCACAGAAAATTATTCAAGACAACAACAACAAAAAATATTTAAATAACAAAAAAATACATACAAATGTTTAAAATAATAAGAAATCAAAAAGCTGGCTCGCGAAAAGAAAATAAGTGACGTGTTTATTAACTCGTTTGCTGCATAATAAAAAATCGCGAGTGTTCACTTTTTCAATATAGCTTTATTTAAACAAATATTTTTACATTCTTCTCTCAATCGTTGTTCTATTATTTTGTCTCACACCAATGCGCTAGAATAAATGGTGTTGTGAAAACCCGCGTATTTCTTTAATAGTTCATTTTTGGAACTTGACCTAATACAAAAGTTTGATCAGGGTTCAAGCTTTCGATTGGTATATAACAAACCATTTTTTGAGGGGAAAAAATCTTTTTGTCAATTTTTGATGACGTCATCATTTTAAGGAGATCCCAATCGATTTTTGACCTTTGGCTCATTATCTACCTTTGTGGTAAGTTTCATGTTGGTATCACAATTTGAACAATTTTGCTAATATAAGCCACTTTTTCTCCTCACTATAAAAAACGTTTATGTTTACGTAAAAAAAGTTTTCAAAATCGAAAACCAAATGTACCATTCGAAAGAACAGGTCATTCTGAGTACTTTAATGTCAGAAATTTTCGCGAATCGGTCCACTCGCGAAATTTTTTACATTTCGCGGGAATTAATTTTCGCAAATCGGTCAAAATGGAATATTTCGCGGCCATTTAATTTCGCGAATTCTTCAAAGTTTTATCAATTTCTTAAGTGAAATAAGACTCACAGAGTCTTTATCGAATCGGTTAAATTATGTTATTTCTTTTAAAGTGACAATGCCTGGGACAATGTTAAACAAAAATGTACTAAATAGATACAAGGAAATGGTCACCAAGTTGTACAAAGAGCCAAAAGAGAGTGAGATTATGGGTTCTTTCGTTTTTGATGACATCGTCGAGCCAAGTATCAATGAA
Source organism: Candelabrum cocksii (assembly GCA_963930725.1). Classification (NCBI taxonomy): domain Eukaryota; kingdom Metazoa; phylum Cnidaria; class Hydrozoa; order Anthoathecata; family Candelabridae; genus Candelabrum; species Candelabrum cocksii. Next base: position 6,060,077 of record OZ005668.1, on the reverse strand, counting down.
CCAAAACCGAAAAAGAAGAAAAAAGAGCGTACTCGAGAAACAGCCTCGCGTGATATTAGAACAATATTTTGCCAAGTAACAAAAAAGTACCATACTGGCGAAGACTGTCATAGTACTGGATTAAGTTGTAAATATTTATTCAATGTTGATAAAAGAAAATAACTGTGAAGATTTGTTTGTGAAGATTTTTTTCACTTTAATATGAAATTCGCGAATCTGCAAAAAAAATGAATTTTTTCGCGGGAATTTATATTCACGAAAGATCAAATATGAAATGTTTCGCGGGGATTTAATTTCGCGAATTGTAGGCCCATTCGCGAATTCGCGAAAATTTCTATTTATAATAAAACCAGTTATCTAAAGAACTCCACAGGTAAAGCAGCAGGAAAGAAAAGAAAAACGTTTTTAAAACGACTATTTTTTAATGTTTCTTACCACTTGAAGATGAATATACATGCAAATTGTATACTAGCTATATAAACCCCCGTGAAAATTACACTCGTCATTATCATCCGCTTTTCCGTGTCTGCCCCATTCTTCAAATGATGGCGACATTGGATAGTTTATTTACATTATAGTTCTTCTCGATAATTGTTGTAATAATCTTAAAACATTTCCTTTTATAACGTTCTTACTCTAGAACATTTAACTTAGATCACTGGAGTTCGTTTTAAGGTAACTTTTCTTCGAAATTTATCGTCTACATTTTAAATTAATAATAGGTTTTCGCACAGATGTTGGCAAAAGGCAAAACTATTTACTACAGTATATACATAAATATTTTTTATCAACTATCAAAATGCGATGAAAAATGCACAACCAAGTGTCCACAAAAATACCATCTTTAAAATATATAACAGTACCTTTTCTCAAACAGCTGTAAAGAATGATTTATAGTGGTATAGTTCACAATAAGTCTTTCATACGGAAAGGTTACTGTCTTGGCGGAAAACCTTTGTAATACGTCCTTAGTTAGTACATAAATTTTATTCAACGATACAAAACACAAATCAAAACAGTTTGTAATTGAAGCAAAAACAACCGATGCGTGCAATTTGTTTTGACGAATGAAACGTGAATCAGAAGTGCGCGTTAGCCGCGTTGCATCTGTTTGGTACGGTGCATGCTCGATTCTTTAAACACGGACATTTAAGCAACATGGCCGCCTGTATAAACGTGCAAACTGTGAAAAAGAGTATGGCGCATACTATAACAAGAACAGCCATTCGAAGTTCCAATCTAAGCTGTACGTGCTATTTCGTGCTAAAGTTACATGGTGCATCACGTGGTCTGAGGGAGGAAATAGATTTTAAATTACAACAAATAAAAATCAGTTTTCACTTCATGTCTTTGAAAACAAACATTTTTTAGCATTTATAAGTTTTTGCTAATCACCTAAAAAAAGAAAAGTCTAAGAAATTGGTATAGAAAATTTATTTTATAACTGTTTTTTGATATTAATATAATGTTTTTATAATTTTTAGCAACAAGCATCTCCAGTTCAATTTAAAGTAGAGAGAATGAAACTACAGCAGCAAAAAACGAATAAATTTCGACAGAATTACTATAGTTAAGATTTAAATAAATCTAAGATATTGTTATGTCAAAGGATCAGAACACTGTAACCTACCTCTAAGATACACAAGTTGACGAATTCTCCATTTAAAATAACACAATTTGTTTGAGAACAATAAACTAACATACGTTCACGCGCCCACCATGCCATTTCATAGTAAGCGTCCATTTTATCAATTTGGGTATAATTCTGAATGGAAGCTAAACGTGTAACATAATGAAAATGTTTTTTATCCATCTATTGAATGCTTATTGAAATTTCGAAAGTGAGTTGCAACTGAAATGCGAGTTTTGCGTTGGCTGACCAACTTGAAAACAACTTCTCATAATAAACGTTTGAACCACCATTAAACTTCCAGCGACGAGTACAACAGTAACTACCATCAACTCGATCATGGTTTCTTCTAAACTTTGTTTTCCTGTCTCAATCCTATTTATCCCATGTAATCTCTGTTCATTCACAAATACTCCCTCTCGCGCGGGCGTTGAAAAATGCAATGGCTGGCAACCGCGATAGACTTTTTAATCTCCCATCAGGAGGACTAGTCCTCTTGCTCCGCAAGTATATCGTTAATAGAGTACTGGTGACTAATTGGCTGTTCCAGGTGTTTCATTCGAAAACAGATTAAATTTTAAACGCTTTAATTCATTAATGCCATAAAAGTTTCATGCGGTAAAATTCACGTGATTTTTGACTGTAATGATGAAGTTCTAAAAATAAAATTCATTCATTAGAGGTGCATATCTGTAAGTGTGAAGCCTTGCACCTCGATAGAAAGAGAGAATGCAAAACGTTTACAACTTTTTTTAGAAATATAAAATTTGCTAATTTGAAGCAGATAACGCAATATCTTTTGTTTTTACAGTGCCCGCAAGAAACTGTCGGTCTTTAGTATAGCTACGGTACAACCAGCTTTTCTCGCAAAAAAATAGATATTTGAAAAATATCTTTTTTTGTTATAAAAAATAGTCTATGAGTGTTTCTCCAAATATTCCCATATAACTTCAAAAATACTCGAAATATTACCATCACGCTTCGGTATACTCTTTCCCAAGATGTTCTTGCTTTTCAAATTTTAGCCGATATTTTTCTATAGAAATCCTGAACCGCAAAAAGGGAACCCCCCCAAAATTAATCATTTGAACAATGGTGTATGCAATAAAATTTGTAACCCGTGGACTAAAATAATGTTTTTATAAATATTATGAAAATAGCCATAAATAGCGGGCACTTCAATTTATGGCTAATTCATAAGTCATAATAGTAATTAAAAGTGTCATTTATGAGAATTGAAAATATTTGTCTCCTGTTTATACTTCTCAAATCAGTTGAAGACACGCACTGAAATAAAATCCTCTATAATGTTTCGTTTGCTGCAAATTTGAGAATGTATAAAATGTTGTATGGACGTAGTTTTCGATAGCTATGTTTATTATGAGAGGTTTGCCCAAACCTGGATGTCTTTTAGTAGCGCGAAAGGGTTTTATGGCATCATTTTAAATAATTAAATCAATAAGGAAAATAGTCGTCCGAAAATTCAAACCGTTCCATTTAGTGCGAGCTTTTCTCTTGTGCGTCTATTATAGAATGGATGAATTAAAACACGAAGTCACCATTGAGACTCTCTTCACATGTGTACAAGCGTCCTTCATTCAAGCATTACGATATAAAAGCTTTGGTCAATTTAATATTAAAATTTTGGCTTGTGTAGAACGCATTACTAGGGAGGGGGCATATGTGTTACGGTGAAGCGGCATACAAACGAGTTGAAAGTGCTGGACAATATTTCATAGATGACACCACACTACATTCAGATCACCGTCAGGAAGATTTAGAAGACTTTATTATGTTTGTTTTGGCGGTAATATTGTTCTGTTCTGGAGCTGTTATCGCTGTAATTAACGCCTATTGTATGGGAACACGGTGCATGAAAGTTGGATCGAATAGAGAATACTCGCATTTCAGTCCATGCACATTCTACTAAACAATGTATAATTATCGACTTTGTTTAAACAATTCATCCGTAGTTAATTTTCAGAACGTGACCACAAACAGGGAAAAATTAATGGCACTTCTTCAAATTTTTTACGTAGAAAGGTTTGATGGCGTTTCAAACGACTGGAGGTCAGCATTGGAATCAAACTAAACTAAACATTCAGTTCTAATAGATACCCTAATGTGCTTTCGAGTTCATCAAATTATTTTCGACAAGACGTTTGTTCTTGGTAATGTAAATATTTTACGGATATTATCCCGATCTTTTGGGCCAATACAGAAAGTTCGTTTTTGTAACTGTAATTATGATCGTATTTCTTGTTGTTTCTTACAACGAATAAATTAAATCGATTATGATTACGAGTTTCATTCTGTTTCTTAACTTTGAATCAACTCATACGAAAGGCCATACAAATTCTAATACTTATGAAGTTCGATGGAAGAAGTACAATTCACCCAGTGTCAGGTGTCGGTCACTACCCCATTACATGCAACTTTTACAATTACTCGCGTGAAGACTATACCCCTTAGGCCACTTCACTGAAACCTAGGGAGTAGGTATGCCAAGTTTTATCCAAATGAGGATTAACAACCACTTCAATAAACAATGAATGAAATCAGTCGAGAAATGTTTATTTCTAAGAGTATAATGTAAAATGGTTCTTTCTAGGAGTATAAAGAATAATCATAGTCATATATATAAATAGAGACATCAAAAAATGTACAAAGGGTGTTACACCATTCGTTCGCAAATATTGTGTAGATTCCGAATCTAAATGTCAACAAGCTCAATTTGGTCATAGTATAGGCAGGTAGTGGGTATAAATAATAATAAATGTATTTATTGTATGGTACCACAGTGGCGTAGTCAATGGGAGGATCTAGAAGGTTGAAATTTCAAAGATTTTCTCACCCGTCGGCTCCAACCACCGTGGCGCCTCCTCAGTCACTAAATACATAATTTTACAATCTCGCCTCTCCCACTGAAATCTTGTGGCTACGCCTCTGTACTAGCTGTTTAGTTCTTCGAACAAATTAACTCACTCTTTTAGATAATAAAACTGCATTATAAACATTTGAAATACATGAAACCAATAAAGTCAACTGACAGGACATCACATGTACTCAAACTAAATGTACATGAACTTTAAATTAAATGTAATCCTTTAATTTGGGGATATGGCTTTAGGGTGGTAAACAAGGTAACCGTATAAAACAGCTGACCTGTGACACTTCTTCTTCCATTTATCGTACATGTTATGGACTAGTCGGATTATCGAAATCTTTCTTTTAAATTCTACTCATAAGTATGTTTCTTTGGGGATGCTTTCTACTGATCCTTTAGAAAAAGAATTTTTTAAACTAAGGCAAGGTTCTGGGGGCTATTTTATAAATGTTCAGCAGGTCATAGAAAAAAATTCCATTAAGCATACCTCATTATCATTAATTCATTCATTCATTCTTGTGTTTTTTGTTAAATGAGTCCTCATCGGAAATTTTTGATAATTTGATTTCTTTAGAAGATTCAATTCCATTACCTTAAAGGCCCATTTCCACTTCAAACGCAATTCGCAAATCGCTTGCGGTTTGCGGTTTGAGACTTACGAGCGCCAGCGAATTCAATACACACTCAAACCTTGTTCGCACGAATTCCTATTGTTTGGTGAGCCAATCAAATTTAATTACATTTATCTGCACAAAAACATATTAAAAAATTTACACCAAACGAAAAGAATATTTTAAAACGAGATGGCTGAATTTTAAAGACTTTTGTTATTACTTTTAATACAAAGGAGACAACACAGGAGGATTATGAAATATTCCTGTGCATTTTTGTTTTTATAATTTCCACTGCTTTTATCCCAAACAACTTCGTTTGAACGCACACTTTCAATTAATAATTCTACAAGTTCAGTAGTCCACTCAATCTTCACGCTCATTGTCATTTTACTTATTGGAAGTAACTGTCACTGAGTTCGAAAAAAAGTCTTTAAATTTTGGCGGTTGTGTTTGGTAAAGCTGAGTTATGATTGGTTACTCTTTAACATGTGACTCTCGTTCGCATCCAAATGTTCGCAAAAAATCAAACATTGCGAACAGTTAAAAATCGCATGGCGAACAACCGCATGCGATTTACGAACAAAAGCAAGCAAATTTTAAACAAAAGATCGCATGCGATTTGCGAATTGCGTTTGAAGTGGAAATGGGCCTTAAAGGCATTAATTTTTGCGGACATTATTTTCTGCGGAACTAATTTTTGCGATTGACCGCTAATGGATTTTCTTCTCCAAAGAAATATCGGTCATGTTACATATCAATCAGCAAAACATGCAAAAGCCCCAAATGTTTTCCCCAAGCCCGAAGACAAGTTCCCAGCTGCCGCTGGTTAAGTTAATGGTTAAGTTCAAAAACAAGGCCAGACTACAAAAACTTGTAAAGGAACAGCTGAAAGGAAAAGTGGGTCAAGTGCAGGCTGGCATCATATACTGCGAGGGAGAACAGGTCCTTTATTGATACCAGAATTATACACTATTTGTACCGCTGAAAAAGCCAACCTGTATAAAGATGAATAATAATAATAATAATAAAGGTCAACAAACCTGAGCACTAGCGTTGCTAATGGGGACTATGTTTTCCGACATCGAGAAGCAGATACAATGCTGCTCTCTGCCTATGCAAAGGAGAGAGCCAGTAAGTACACTGGAACTTTTGTACTAGACTGTGAGGACACAGATGTGTATATCCAAGCTGCTTACGTCTCACAGCAAGTCAGAGGTGATCTGCTGTTTAAACGCAAGCATGCGTTAATCAACTGCCGTGCCCTGCTCTCAGAAGAGGTTGCAGATATCATCATACCTCTCCATGTAATCACTGGCAGTGACCACACCTCAAAGTTCTATGGGCATGGGAAGTAGAAGGTGTTGGAGAATGTGAAGATCAATTCTGAGGCAAGAGAGTTCCTGGGACGAGTGGGTGAAAGTCTGGAATTGAAAGATGAAGTCAGAGCAGATATGAAGGCATTTGTCATATCCATTGTTTATGCTGAGAGTGTAGATGCAAGCTGTGTACAGGCCAGAGCTTCCAAATGGCACAAACAGAGGAATAAGTGCACAATTCGTCTCCCACCCGATGATAATTCTTTGAATCTTCATATGGAAAGGAGGAACTACGTTACATATTGCCAGGTCTATTACAACCTGCAAGAGCATCTCTCTCCGATCAGTCACGGCTGGAAACTAGTGAACGGAAAGTGTCGACCAGTGCGTCACACCCTGCCCCCCTTGCCCCAGCAGCTCACACCTCATGACGATGATATGGGATCAGATGAGAGTAGCAGTGATGATGAGAGGAGTCAGTGTGGAGAATTAACAGATTCAGATGGAAAGTCTTTTTAGTAGTAAAAAAGAATGTTAATAAAAAGAACTCCAAGCTAAACAATCTTCTCTTGGGTGCGGGTCGATAGTCCGAAAGGTCGATTGTCCGACAGGTCGATAATCCAAATGTGGATTTAGTCCGATCAGATGTGTAATTTCTGTAGCTAGTTTTTAGTTAGTTTATTGTAGTTATGTATATTTTATAATTTAAAAGGTAAAAACTAGTTAGAAAAATGTGTGATGCGACAAAACGTGGTTGATATTAACTTTATGTTTACCAAACTGTTTATTTCAAAATAAAGTATTCACACTATAGATGGCTCGTAGAATATTACAACTTGTATTAAATTTGGTTCCGAACAAAATGGAATATTAACTATAATAACATTATGTATAACAAAAACCAAATATGTAAATAATGTATTAATAATGTATTATTCAATATTTTGAATCAAATGGGAAACGGCTCTCCAATATTGACGGATGTTTATATTGGAGATGTGTTGAATGTGTGATGCGACAAAACCACGTTTTGTCGCATCACACATTTTTCTAACTAGTTTTTACCTTTTAAATTATAAAATATACATAACTACAATAAACTAACTAAAAACTAACTACAGAAGTTACACATCTGATCGGACTAAATCCACATTCGGACTATCGACCCTTCGGACTATCGACCTTTCAGACTATCGACCCGCACCCGGCGATGTCCGAGACAGTACGATTATTGATTGAATGTACTTTCATTAAGAAGGAAAGGATATCTGGAGCCTCCTGCCTGGTGGGGAAAGCCAATGACATAAGCCACCAGTAGCAGCAGGAGTGGTGGTATTTCACCAGTGTGTTGGTTTTGAACCCAACTACCACCTAAATAATAATACTTATAATAATAGCTTCTCATGTAACAAGAACAAGATATTCTCATCAAGTTACTGCAACTTCTTTGTATTGCCTTTTGAAAAAGCTTTTGAAGAATACTCGTTGGATGGCAATGATACTTTTGAAGTGTAGAGAGAGGGAAAAGAAAAAGAAGGTAATGAAATTTCAACTCGTTGTGCTGATGTTTGTTCGAACAACATTTGCATAAATCTTTAAACCTTGGACCAAACTTTCCAATTACTAAGCATCTGTTATTGATAAGCATAACAAATTCATCCTGACGGTGCCGCCTAGACATTCTACTGTATTTATCTTAATCGTAAATCTAATTTAGGAGCCATTGGTTTGACAGAAGATTCCTCGTAATTGCTTAACTAGATGGTTTGTGATCCGGAAGTTGCTCGATGTGTTACGGAGTTTGAGGGATCGCTAAAATACAATGGGGAAAGCCTGTTGAGTAATCAAAGAAAACACCACGAGCCAACAGACAGTATGCAAAGAAGGTTTTCAAAACACGTAATCAGCTATATAACAGCATTTGAGGAAGCGGGAAATACATTTTTAGAGGCATCAAACAATTTGATGGCACTTGACTCACGAAATATTGCAACAGATGGTGCGGTTGACGTAATTGTAAAAAGTTGAAGTAATTGGTGAGAAGCAGTTTTGTGATTTCTTTAGTGACTGCTTAAAGGCAAAGAAGAAAAGTTTATTCGATCCAATAATCAAACAAAATAAGTTGTACATATTCAACCAACTGGCGAAAAGGAAAACAACCTCCCAGAAAGACGAGATAACAACATTGAAAAAATCGTCTCAACTATTTTCACTGCTTTACATTGCCTGCCAAGTGAGAGACGGAGATATTGATGAATTTTTTCGCGACGAAAATAACAGCTATCCACCTCCCATCTCAAAGAACGGATGCTTAAGGTCTGGTACAATATCTGATCTTGTTCGTTGTTTGGTGGATAAAAATATCGTTGACGCTGGGCAAGATGATGATATGGTTGACTGTATTATACTTGATGGCGCTGCCATTGCTAATATGATTAAACCGAAAAAGTACGCTTATAGAAATTTGTACCTCACATTAGAAGTCATCTAGGGAAGTGCAAGCGAATCGACCTAGTTTGAGATGTTTCATTTTCATTTCATATATTTTACTACTCAGCAATTTACAAAAAACGTTGTAAAATAAAATTCATACTATTATGCATGTAATATAAATAACAGTAACAAAGATATAGCTTGCTAAATACCTTTGCCATGCTATAATTTAATCATAAACTTTCAATAATAAGAAATTAAGTAAGTAAACTGTGGTATACATATATATTTACAAGTGGTTTATATTCTCACCGAATAGATATTTTTTAAAACTATTTACAAAAGAAGATTTACTCGTTGAAGTCATCTGCACGCCAAAAACGAGGTAAATTTTGCTATCAGCATCACTTAAATTTAGTTTCAGGATAGCCTTATCATTCTTAAGTCAAATCATGGAAACGGTTTACATCGATGACCATAGATAGGCTGTTGTAGGGTATGTTTCTATGTTTTCAACGTTTTCAGTCATTTACATGAATATGGATTTTAATAAATTGATTTACAGGTAAAGGTGTACGAAGAAGAGTGCTTCCCAGTACAACACTCCCGTCTAATTGGCAATCATTTTTGCGTTTGGATGAGAACAAGCAAGAACTGTTTCGATTTCTCTCCGATGAAGTGATCAAGTTGTCAATGGTATTGTTGTAACCACAGTCGATGAAACGGCCATTTCCAACAGTTCCAACAGTTTGTCTCCCTGCAACCATAATGAAGACGATACAATGATGCGATTGCATGCAAAGGATGCAAGTTTGAATGGGCTGAAAAAATTTATGATTCGCACAGTTGATACTGACGTTCTTGTTATAGCAATAACAATGTTTTTGAGTCTAGAGCTGTCTGAGCTGTGGCTTTTATTCGGAGTTGAAAAATCAGCAGGTGATACCGGTTCCTTAAATTTTTATTCAGATCGTGGAGGCGCTAAGAATAAATCTTTGTCTTTTTCCACGCATTCACAGGGTGTGACCAAGTAGCCTTTTTTGCGGGTAGAGGGAAAAAAATCGCATGGAATACTTGGAGTCAATTCGAATCGATAACATCTACGTTTGTTATGCTTTTCGATCGACAATCGCTGACAAATTGTAGTAAGGCTTTTCCAGCAATTGAAAAGTTCGTATCTTTGATATATGACCGTACAAACACGTTAGAGTCCAGACCAAACAAGAAAGGTTTTATTTGCGAGGAAAGGTCGAAGTTTAAAAGAAATTCCTCCAACATCGGATGCCTTACTGCAACCATAGTCACTCGAAATAAACCCTGGTCTGGAAGCTCATTCAAAATCCTTTGTTCCTTACATCCTTCACTCGCAGCATATTTTTTATTTGATCACGTGCCTAACGGAGTGCACAACATTTTTTCAAAATGGCTGAAAATACATTTGTTATGCAGGAAAGATTAGATTTAATATTTAATAACGATGTATCCTCGTTGGAACTAGAACTAGAAAATGATTTCGATGAAACTTTAGCACAGGTAAGGCCTATTTCTATATTTGGAAACGATTTACTTGTGTACTTATTTGTTATATTGTGCTGGCATCCAACAAACACGGGATTATTATAGTATTATTTTTTAGAGTAGGTGGTTTGTTAGCTTGCTTGGTAATTTAATGTTACTAAGGTGTACATTGAATTTTTTTAGGTCAAAACCGCAGGCACAATCTTACAATGTGAACTATGTAAAAAATATTACAAAACAAAGTCTGGGCTAAATAGACACAAAGCGTCCAACCACTCCGCTAACAACGAATTCACAGCCAATTGACCGAGAATGTTTGTTTACACTTGCCTTGGAGTGTCAAACGGAGATATGTACAAACAGATGTTATCCGTTATTATTACGAGAGACATTAAACAGCAACAAATAAATCTTACTGATGAACTTATAAACATTATTTACAAGCAATTGAAAAAGAACAAGGATGGAGAAGCACACTACTCATCATTTCATGGCACACTTGTAATGCTGTCCTCTACATAATTTCCAGAAATGGAAGTGCATACAAGCACTTTATTTGCAACAAAGTTAGCAGATAAAATATTTAAAAAAATAAAGCAACTCTTTCAAGAAACTTGCGCTAAAAATCTTGCTGTAACTGAAACTGAAATGGGAGGTTTGGAATATCTTTGTGGTTATGTTGTGCACAAATTCTAAAAAAAAATATAAGAAATCAAAAAGATTATAACTCTCGAGAAAATCAGATGCTACTGGCTATCCTAAAAGAGACTGAGACTTTAAATTGTGAGGAACAAAAATTAATTGCATGTCAATCACGAGGAGGGCTTACTGCTGTGTCGAAAGAATTTTTGCAAATATTCCTTAAAGTAGAAGAAGTATTTCGAACACAAACTGGGTGGGTAAACAGTAATGGGGCATTTGATTTCGTAGGAGTGTTTATATTCGAATGTTTGCTTCGAGACTCTTTATTTTGTTGGCTGACAAACCTTTTGCAGATAAAACAGTCTGTCTCCTCGTCATCATCACATGGTGAAGTCATTTTCAATATTTTCAATATTCAATTTCCTTTTTTCAAGACAAAAGGCAAATTGAAAACGTTCTTCGTCGTTCCACAAAACTGTTGCCCGGTATGAAAAATCTATCCTACGAAAGCCGCCTTGTACGCTTAGGTCTTCCAAGTATGAATTACCGTTTCATAAGAGGCGATTTAATAGAAGTTTACAAATAGTTTCACAACTTCTATTTTTGTGAAACCAAACTGTTCGACATCGAAGGAAGATCACTGACGAGGACGAGAGGTCATTCATATAAATTGAAAAAACAATTCTGCAGACTCGACTTCAGGAGGCAATTCTTTACGATGAGAGTTGTAGACAGCTGGAACAGCCTCCCTAACAAAGTTGTTACTGCGGAATCACTGAACATTTTCAAAAATTGATTGGATTTGTTCTTGAGAAACAAAAGATTTTTGTATGTTTGATTATTTATTTACGATTATTTGTTTGATTATGTCTTTCTATGAAGTGTTACCAGCGATTTTTCGATTTATTTTTATTTTCTATTATTATCAATTTTTTATTCTCTTCGCATTTTTATGCTTTTGCATGACTTTGCTTTGTTATAGGTTGACAGGCACAGTTTTATGCCTATACATTGACTTTTTGATGTAAACCTTATTTTATAATAATAATATTAAACTTAGATGGAACTGAATGAATTATTAGAGACCCCCCCCAGTGAAACTTGTTACGCCCATGCAAATTTTGTAGTGTGTAAACTTTGATATCAAGCAAAACATGGATACTCTGCGTACTGATCGATAATAATGTTTATATATATCATGATCTTCTGGAAGTAACCATTGTATAGTTGTAACTATACAACTGAAAGCCAAACTCTCATCTACTACAATTTCATATTGTGGTATTAAGTTTGGAGCTTTAAAAAATTTGAACGATACTGTGGTATCATTTTCATCAACAATCCACCCATTAAGTTTTTGTTTATTTACTTTTTTTACTAAGTCGGTAATGTTTTTGTATACAAGTCCATTGTCTTTTAGGTATTCCAATGTTTCTATGGCGGTTTTAACTATTTGTCTTCTTTCATTTGGCACTTTAGTTTCATGCGACTTTATTGGTAAGTTTAAAGTTGGAAGTGCACCAGGTTTCAAACATTTTTTCCCAGTCTCTAAAAACATAAAGAACAATTTAATGCAAATAAAATAATATAAAAACATATTGCTTCTAAAAAAACTTTTTCGATTGATGTTTATTTTCATTTATTAAAATGTATACCGACCAGAATAGCGTGTATAATGATTAGAGAACGTCTTTTACGGAACCCCATTTAAAAGTATTATGTACGTATACTTTACTTTAAAATATTTAACAATTCCGGTTAGTCTGTTGAATTGTTTGCAGTGAAATTATATTGCAGATTAAAATTCCTGGCTTTTTTAGGTTTTAATGTCATACTTGCAACAAATCAAATAACTTACTAGTATATTCAATATCTTCAGGAGCAAAATGTTTCTCACAAATGGAAAGATTTTTGTTTTTGAAGTCTTTACCAACCGAACAATTTGCAAATAAGGTCGATCATTTTTCTTCTCCATTCAACATAAAACTCTCCTTGTCTTGTTGTTAGCTGGAAAATACCTATACCTTCAAATTTATCACGTCTTGTGGTGCCACATTGAGGCAATGCGCAATTGGATCCTGGCATAGCTACTTGGAGTAAAAGTTCTTTTCTGATTTTTAAAAATTGCCAAATGTTTTTCCGAACAAAGAGTATTTTAACATTATTTGCGAACTTCCAGACCAGGGTTGATTTCGAGTGACTATGCTGCAACATACAAAAGGGCAGTTTATCAAGCTGGTTATTGCTGGAGTCAGTCACTTGTATTCCAACAAAATCTTCCGGATCCAAATGAATGGGGATGGAAAGTAATCGTGTCTCTTAGATGACAATTCCGCAAGCGTCAGCAATTTGCCAAGAACTTATTAGATGCGGCTGCAACATATCGAATGTAAATGTAGAAAGGTCTCCTTGAAGCGCACAGCTTTATGTAAATGTGATGGGGACTGTGTGCAGCAATTCGAAGGATAAACATGAAAATTTTTATTGAGAATTAGTGTGGAATTTGGACATTGTTCGCTTTGTAGAAATTGTACATGTGTCTTTGATTTTAGTTGTTTGTTTACATTATTTTATTAAGTTATAGTTTTATTTAGAAAATCCGGGGATTCAAAGATTCAAAGATTTGAATGATTTCTACTCTCGAGTATGGTAGAATAAACGTCCACCCTGTAAAATTTGTTAAAAGTTAATAAGCGTTCACCATGGAATAAACGTCCACCCTAAATTGTCCTTAAAAAAAGTTTTTTAATCCTGGAGTCAGCTGTATCAACTTATTTTGAAATTTTGTGGTTTCTTAATAATTGCTAAAATATAAAAATATGTCTAATATTTCTTCAAACTAATAAACAACTTATACGAATATATGAGAAAGTTTGTTAAATAACGCAAGGGTAAGTATTTTGGCCAAACGACGCTACATTTTTTTAACTTTCGGAAAAATCAATTAAACGTCCATTATGGAATAAACGCCCACCTTGGAATTTTTTGCAGAAATTGATAAGCGTCCAGGATCAAATAAGAGTGTCCAGAGATGGATTTTATTTTTCGGTCGCTTTTATTCCATACTCGAGAATAGGTGAGTAGACGTCAAAATCATGTCAATTGAGATATAGATGTTTCATGAGTACTGCTGGCATGTACATATAATAACTAACCCCCTGATTTTTAAGAATTTCAAATTGCGCTAACTCGTTCCGAGTCTATTTTTAGTATTGATCGTTTATTAAAGTATTTTCAATGGGCTTTTCCTATTGAGATTCATTCTGGTCTGTAAAATACACAAAACAGGTGGTTTGGAGGTGGGTCTCTGAATAATAAATGACCTAAGCTTCTATCATGCAAAGTTTGTTGCTTGTACCTCAATTTGCACAATTTTTTTACATATAGACTGCACTAATAAAAACAATAGCAAAATTGAAATTTACTTTGGGTTTTCAACTACCTAAAACTAAGTAAGATTTTGTAATTTTGCTTACATTTTGTAAGTAATCAAAGCATTATCAAGAAAGTACTGATGCCAGAATGAAAAAATTAAATTTTTCTTTTCTTGCTTACATCAGTATATATATATATAAAGAATTTCACTTGAGTTGAATATAATTTTTCGAGTAGTAATATGATAAATATATAGTTGATAACTGTTCTTTTTAAGCATGATGATGTAAGTGTTTGTAATTTACTGCACCAGCGTAAACTTGAGGACAGGTTCAAACACTACGAGTTATTGCAATATAGTTAATATCTGTTTGCTTTATATTTCTCTTTCAAAGAATTCACTATTTCAACGAATCTTTTCCATTCATCCAAACTGAGTGTCACTCCCTCTTCTGGCGTTGAATGAATTTTTATTCTGACTCCCTGAACGAAATTCCGACTGGCATTTTGAAACACTCCAGTACATACACTCATTGATCGTGATATTCGATATGATGAGCTACAAACAACACGATCCAAACGTTTGGGAACCTTTTTCAAATCTTTACTGATCTGATCAAACTTTTCAATGATATTTAGATAAGACAACGGATCAAATTCTACTGTTAACTTTTTCTTTGCTCTATTGACTTCGCCATATTTGTTCAGAGCAGCCTGTGTAACAACCAATTTCTTTAGTTGTCTCTCATCTTTGTAAACATGAACGATAGCAGATGTTGTTTTGGAAACTTCACATTTTTCGGTAAAAATTTCAAATTTTTTTGGTATCGGTTGAGGGCAACATCTGCAACCAACACCACAACAATCCCCAATTCTACAAGTTCCATCTGGAAACCAATAGACATCACTTCGTCCGCTTGGACTTATTCCCATGTTTACGTTTAAAACGACAACTGCTTCAGTTCATGACTTTTTACTTTTATAAGTACGTCATTTGTTGAAAGTATGTGTCAGAACGGTGGAGCAAACAATAGCTATTTTGAAAAGGGCTGACTCTTCGAATAAGCGGCTTTAAAAAGACTGTTTACCATGTAAAAGCAATTCAATTGTGATTCAAAACTGATTCAATCAGCACATTTCTTGTTAGATTAGATAAATACACTCTTTTAAGCATAAACTTAATAAGCATATCCAGGCTGAAAAACAAAACAAAAAAGTAAGCATAAGGTACTTTATGTAATCTTAAGTTATTGGGTGCCACTAAAACAGCGCTCGTTTGTCCGTCGCTATCCCCTCTAAAGTTCACATGGTTTCAAATGTTTTTTTAACGCTTAAATCCGCACCATTTAAAGATTTCTGTAAAACGTTTTTTAGTTTTTTCAAGCAGGAATGCAAGAGTAAATTTCTTAAGTAAATAGTCCATGAGATGAGACCCGATTTTTGGCAATTCATACTCAATTCGGAGACTTGACTTTCTATATACCAAAGGTTCGCAAATTTTATGTAGATTACGAACATCAATGTTAGCAAGGTCAATCTTGGGGCTATAACTCGTGGTGCCGCTTTCCTTCACAGTGCCTGTTCTCGCAAGATTGCAGCTACAAATTTGACAGTTATAATGTCAGTACAATGTGGGTTTATTTCCTTACATGGACATTGACTAGTGCTGCAGTTTCGGCAGCTGCACGAAATCAATTCCATTACCTAAAAGTACACGATAAGGATCATTTATAATCGATTCTTTATAATTATGTAGATCACAGTTGAGTAGCATACTACAATCATTCTGAACCATTTCTTATAGTAATACAAAGTTGTTTTATTCTGTATTATAGCTAGAAAAGACATTGACTGAAAAAGTGGCTAATAAATTTCTCACCACCTCAGGAGCTGGACTGCAAGTCATCCATTCGATATCAATTTTGTTATCTGTCATAACCCACCCATGTTCAATTGGATCTGCGATGTTCATGAAGCTTTGCAATGAAGATTTCCATTACACAGACTTGATTGTTGGCTCGCTTCACAGTTGTTTTAATGAATTTAAGCAAGGAGGAAGCGCGTCACATGATATTCTTCTAGCTTTTTGACAGTAAATTGAATAGCGAACATCGTTGATTGATATACCTTGTGCAGCTACATTTTCCTTTCCATACATGTGACATGTGAAGCTATCCATTACACTATATGTTTCATCCGAGATAGCCAATGAGCTTCCATGATTTGAAAACGTTTGTATGTGGACATCGCTGGATCCGAGAATTAGAAGTGGCTTCTGTTTTCCGCGGCGAACAAAGGCACCTACACTATCACATCCAGTGAATCCATGAAATCCTAGTAAAGCTTTCATAAACATGGCACTGGCGAGGTTCGTTGTGTTGAATTTTTCGTTAGCATCTCTGGAAACAGTATTCAAATCGATGATTCGGCGTTTATCCTTTGTTCCTGTCTGGAAAAATATATTTGCTTCAAACTCGTCAAGTTTGGCTAAGGCAATCATGAAAACGTCAGTATCTGGAGTTGCTATTACGATTTCATTGTAAGTTGAGCTTGCATGTGCAGCATGTAGTAGTATGCGTGTATCAGCTTCTTCGTGGTCAGATTCTATTTCAGGAACAATTTGGTTGCTATCAGCAAGTATCTTCATCGTTTGACTGCCACTTGTATCATACAAGAATTTGTTACCAATGACGTTTCCTGATCTTTTCCATTCATCAGCCAGAAATCTGTTCAACATATTCTTGAAGGATCCTGAAGATAAAAAATCACCCCACTGCTTAATTGGCGAAGAAGAGATAATACGTTTCAGTGGACCTTCGAGTTCTTTCTACATCCTTAATGGAATTTTCTTTACATACATCAATTACAACGCCAATTCGTGTCGCTGTTCCGGTGTCACAGTAAATACGGAGTCCCGTAAATTTGCACTCCCCAGTCGTTATTTACTAGTAAATAATGACTCAAGGGATTCAGTTTTTTCAAGTTATTAATGACTCCACCAGTAAAATAATGATTCCCCTGCTTTTATAAGTTTTAACAATAACCAGAACATGGCCTACTTTTTCCGGGATTTAAACAATACTGATAGTGAATAGGCACACTCTGCAAAATCAGGGAAGAACTTTTTAGAAATTTTCCCTTGTTTTTGACAATTTTCACATGTCTTAATAAATTTCGCTACGTCGTTTACAATATTATGCTAAAAGAAACTTTCAGATACTTTTTGATATGTTGATTCTCGACCTCGATGTGAAGCCGTGGATTTCGCTTTAGGGTTTCACCTAGGCCAGCATGAATATCCTCCATTTGACGCTGAAGCTCCTTCGATGAAACAACAACTCTTTTTTCGTTATACAAAAACTGACTGTTTAAAACAGAAAATTTTCGACATGCTCTTCGGAAATTCGATTTTTTACCTTTATCGCCCACTATTTGTTCAGTATAAATCTTTTGTCTAATATATAGTTCAATACTTTTTAACTCAACGTGATTTGCCATATTGTGTAAATTTAAATTCCGTTGTAGTAAAAACACACAACTTGTTAAAATCGAACATTCAAAGTAAAAGGCATAAATTAAATACAGTGTTCGAAACGCATATTTTGAGAATATAACTTATTAGTGAATAAACTATTCAACCACTATTTATTAGGGGTGTACTTATTTTACATGGGGAATCATTATTCACTAGTAAATAATGACTCGGGGAGTCATTATTTTAGGGGAGTCATTATTAACGGTTACACCGGCGCATCTGACTATGTATGATAATAGGGATTGGTCGAATTGACTATAATTGAGATCTTTCACTTTAATTTGTCGAACAAATGCCATCCCATCTGCGATGAAGGTATGTTCAGTGTGGATTGCTGCGGAAGGCTCAACATCACCCTCAATCTTGTGAAGCAATAACGACTTGTGATTTTTAAAAGCCCCAGTAGGCTCTGAAATGGCGAGTGTAAGGTACATCAAAGGGTAAACAAACAGTTCTTTAAGGTTGATTGATCTCGTTTGGGGCGATTATGGCTCCTTTTGAAAATAAATCTCTGCTATTAGCAATCGAAATGATTTTGGCTTTGGTTTTGATCACCTTCTTCTTGTTCAAGCTTTCGAACGTTTTTGCTTCGAAGTTTTTGCTTCGACAAAGTATAAAAAACGATACTGATCTTCTCTCAACCATTCTTTTTGCATTGAATCAATCCATAGAGGTTTTGCCTTTAAACTCTGCTTTCAGAATATCATCTACAGCATGTAAACAGTTTTGTAAATTCACTCTTGATCATCTCCACAGCTATGGAAAAGTTCGCGATCTTTGGGTTATTTTGTCAGTGAAATATGAAATTCCCAAATACTGCCAGTGCTGTTTTTTTTCTGCATTTTGGTAAGCGGTTGGTTGTGCAGTTGTTTCAGTATTACTGTTTTCCTTTATATACTTTTTATAGCAGGACTTGTGATAGCGTGCTTCAGAAGCAATTAAATCACTGATTGCTAAAATGCTACTGTCGCTTTTAGTAGTTGCTGCAACGGTGATTGCTGTTACAGCACGTTCGTCTATACAGAGAGTGTCAGTGGTTCTCTAGATTGTGAGCCTTTGAATTTTTTAGAGAGTTTTTTACAAAATATACATTTTAAAGGCAATATGGTCGCGGAAGTTCCAGTTCATTTTTTTCTTTCACCTTGTAATTCTGTATTAATCTATCCATCATTTTGAATTTGCGATTGGATCTCGGCTTTCTGCTTTTTCAAGTCTTCCAGGTCTCTTTTCATAATGAATAATTGATAGCACTTTCGACGGTACTGTAGCACTCGAAAATTTTCAAGTGTTTGCGATGGAATGGTCCCTTATGGTAGCAGCATTCTTTATTGTTTGCCATGTTGACTCTTTTTGACAAACAATCAATCGATCGTCAGCGGCAGAGCAATGGATACAGCATTTGTTCTAAAATAGTAAAATTACTTATAATAATATGGATTAGCAAGGAAATTCAGAATCGCTGTTGAAACCTTCAGTTTGAGTCTTAAGTTTTCCAATCGTTCTTTGCTGGTATTGCCTTTAAAAACACTTACCTTCAGGATTCCGCTTGAAGATTCAGGTGAACCTTTAGACATTTTTTCATTGTTTTTTATGTTATTAATTGTACTAGATCTGAAAGAAAGTAAAAAGCAATAATAAGTAGAAAACATGAAATACAAGTTCCAGATTCTTTTCAGTTTTTATCAAGCAAAAGAATGAGAAATTCTCAAAAATTGTGATTTTCTTGTGTTTTAGGCTATTTTTGTTGATATTTACCCCTGGAAATCTTTTTTTAAATTTTTTTTGTTCTTGCATATTTTCAATATATTTCAAACGTAATTGCAAAATTTGAAAGTGAAATGTTGATTACAAGCAAAGTTATAATGATTTCAAATGGGTTATTTTTTTGCAAAATTTCAGGCACTGTGAAGGAAAACGGCACCACGAGTTATAGCCCCAAGATTGACCTTGCTAACATTGATATTCGTAATCTAAATAAAATTTGCGAACTTTTGGTATATATAGAAAGTCAAGTCTCCAAATTGAGTATGGTTTAACCTTCATCTCATGGACTAAAAGAATAACTGAACAAGTCAATAACCTTTGTTAGTCCGTGTGCCAGGGGTGGTTCAGTCAAGCGGAAAATCTAAACATATTATATGATATTATTTAGGTATGGTTAAGAAATTACTTCTTGTCTGAAATTTTCTTGCTAGTGTGTATTTTGCAGACCAGAATATCAAAAGGTGGAAATTTTGCTAAAGAAACCGTTCCTTCTAAAATACTCAAGACTCTAGGCACGGCGCCAAGAAATTGAACCTGGGGGCTAAGTATTAAGTTTAGTGACGTAGGAGGACCCACCATGGTTGGGTCCGACACGGAAGACAATTTTTAAATTAAACCTTCTAGAATGCCTCAGAAAGCATGTCTAGGCCTATAATTCAACTAGAAAATTCGACGTTTCTCGGAATAATTTAGGGAACTACTAACAGTAGTGTGGGTAAAAAAAATAATATCATGATTTGATGAGAAGAACATTGGTGATTTTGTGTTTAAAACTTCAATATGGAACAATTAGGTACTACCGAATATAAAGATGGATACAAAAAATTGTAAAAGAGATATAATAATCATAATCGACCGATTTTGGAACGCATCTATGTTTTGATTCTTCGCGCAAGCAAAAATAAGCGCTCAGCGGTTGCTGGATTCATTAAAGGAGTTTACAACTCTCCACAATATTTGGCATTAGCAATCTTTGTGCTTGGTCGATTTTCCTGATCTGGTTAACCACTTCTTGGAAGTAGACAATTTTTTTGCCCTTCAATATGGATGAAGGGATATCTCTTTCAACTTTTAAATGATCAATGTCAATGTCAGGTAATGATCCCGTGGTGTGCTAGGGTGATGTGCTGGTTCAATGCTACTACTGACATCAAGAAAGGTTTCGATAGAGTAATTGGGGTCTTTCCTTTTATTGGTGGGTTCTGATATAAATGAATGCTTCTTTGCTTTCAAGACAATGGTTTCGTACAAATTATTAAATTATTCCTTACTTCTCATTCCTTTCAAAACACTGACAAGTAGATTTGCATTTCTTTAGCTTTGGCAAGAAGACATTTTTTCGACCTGTAATGTTATAGACAGGTTGTCTCTTTGGGAAAATAGTCGGTGATAGTCCAATGCTCAATCCAAAAAAGAAATCAAAAGATTTCATTTGTTTTTCTGCACCGCTAATACGAGTTTTCAAATCGGTCTGCATACTCCAAACAATATTCCCATACTCTCATAAAAAACACGTAATTTTCCAATATTCTTTTAAAGTAGTCTGCTCGCACGCAGGCCCGACAAGAGGGGAAGGGGACAGGGGGATACACTGCCCAGGTGTCCGGACCAAAAATGGGGCCCGGCGTTTTTTAATTTATTTTTTGGAATTGATTTGACATGGCCTAACCTGCCTAACCTTTAGCCTTAAAAACGTCCTCATTTCCAACTAGCGAGAGTAAAACAATTTTATTGTTAACTTTCGATCAACATATGAATCTGTTTGGGTTTATTTTTTATGTGCATAGCTCATTATTATTTTCTAAACAGTTAATTTAAATCACACGTCAGTAAATCGCTAAAGCATTACAGTCTCATATTTATTTTGTGTGTTTATTTTGCGTCATCCGAGAGGGTTTTACGACCTTATTGATATGGTTTTTCAAGCTTATTGATAATCCTTTTCAACTTTATTGAACATAGCATCACCATGGGCTTAAAGATCTAAATAAAATAAAACAAAGATCGGATAACGAATTTAAATATGTTTATAATATCATACAAATACATTTATATAACACCAGGGCCCGTAAACAGCCGGGAGCCAGGGGGCTGGAATGTTTTAGGCACCCGCTGGAAAGATCTTGTTGATAATAATAAAACTATTAACAATAAACACATTTTTAAAAATTATTGTGAAAAAACCTTTAGGAAAATTCATGCTACCATCAAAAATTCAAAACAAGGAAGGTCTCCGCTAATAAAAACTGCTGAGTTTCTGGCAACATTGTTTGGCTGCTTAACCAGTGTTGCTCCTATTAGTTTTTCCAGCAACTGCGAGCACTACAGAAGTTTAGAGTAATTTTAACTGATCTGCAGAGCAGAGTGAGGTCGTGGAAGTCTTAATCATACATTTGTATTCGGTTATGTACTTAATCACAATTAAACATGGATTAAGTAAATAAGTTAGGCCTCATCAGTTGTAAAATGTGAACTAAGTACCTAAATACGGAGTAGAGTTGTTCATCTGGACCCATGGCCTAACTAAAAGCTTAGCCTACCTGTTCTTCCGGTGACTAAGGTTAAACGAAAACTACTGCGCTTTAAACAGCCAATTTATTACATATAACGTTTGCAGATGAGTAGGCTACAATCAACGTCCTCACAGATTGGAATGAAATATGAAAAGGCAACTAAACAAATTATTAGATAAACAGAAGAAAAGGATAGGAGATAGTTACAGCAAAAAAGGTTCAATGGCGCAGTAAAGTTCAACATTGCGATACAAATTTCACAATTGAGCAATATTTGCTCCAAACCCGACGAGAATCAGTCGAACCAAAGTCCACAGCAGGCGGCGAAATAATTAGATGTAATATACTGACTGTTCTAAGCGCAGTATTTTTTGTTCTACGTTTACGGCCGGAAGAACAGACAGTAATTAACTATGTACCTACGTTGAGTGTGTCTTTATTAAGGCATAACAAACTTACAATATGTCATACTAATTTTTTTAGCCTAAAGCATATCCACAGTGCAAATTTCGGAACACGGATATATCTCTATGGGAACTATTGCAAAATTTCCCTTTAAAACTCAGTAATTTGTTCCCAAATGTCTGTGTCTTTTTCAGAATATTTCTAACGTTACCTTCACAGTTGCACATTCAGCACATTTACACTGGTAAAAAATGTGTTGAGATCGACCATGTGTTAAGGAAGACTAATAAGTAAGTTTAGGGATCCTAGCAGTTGAAGCCCCCTTAAGCTAAGACTCTCGATTCTCAAAATATTATAGATTCATTTGGAAGCCGCAATGCTCGTAAAGCACCTTTAAAATAAGCTTGATATTTCTTGGAAATAAATTGATTGTTTATAATTGTTTTTTAATAATGCTTTTCTTCCGATATAACACATATTTATTGTATTTACTATATTCTCTTTTTTATACTATATACATGTGTATGTGTGTATATATTAATATATGAGCACAAGGGGCCCAGGAGCTTGTGAGCCCCGGGGCCCGTGGTGGCTCTCGACGCCCCTGCTCATACGGTCCACCGCGTTTCTAAAAGTTTAAGTATCCCATTGACCTTAAACACCTCTTCAGAATCACACTCTATTTGATCTTTAATTGTGCCAAGAATGTTTTGCCTTTTAGGCGAATATTTGATTAAGGTTACATTTTTATCGGCAGTCTTCATTGTGTCGCGCAAAATTTGAAATGAAAAAGTCTTTGTAGGGATGCAGAAAGTAATTGAATAATAAAAATATACGCAATTATAGTAAAAAGATCACTGAGTTAATAATGTTATAAACTGTCTGTTGAACAGACTCTGTTCTCTTTTTAGTTTTAAATGATTAGAAAATTAGAATTAGTTACAAAAATGTGGGTTGCGGCCCAGTGGCGCCAAGCCTGGACTCAGATTATGTAAAAAAAATAATTGAAAAATCGCAAGTAAGTAGCTGACGAAAGCAAAAATTTACCGAAATTAGCAATATTTTGGCATTTTTTTGTTTCTTATAAAAAACGCAAAAGTTTCTTATAAATAATTTGTTGTGTACATAAATAGGATATTGTTAGGTACACCTAAACACACACACTTTGAAGTTCTATCTCTTCATATTTCAGGATTTACCAGTAATTCTATCAGAATCGACTTTTTGCTGAAATGGCCAGAAAAGTGCTTTTCTTAGAGTTTGCGAATTTCACTATCAATCATCATCAGTCTTCCTAAATAAATTCGTGACCTACATAACAAAATGGTCATCTGAGTCAGTAAAGTCACTGTGTATAATAGTTTACATGTCTTCGTTTAAATTAGAAATAAATGTCTCATTAAGGTAAGAATCAAATAAAACTGATTGGTGTCGACACTGTGGGTGATGACCAACACCAGTCTTTAAAACTAGTCAACAGTTCTATATGTATAGCCAAACTATAGACACAGCCTCAGAAGATGACAACAGGTTGCTCATTTCCTTGGAACATGTACATGACACCTAACCAGAACTAAAACAGCAAAAACACTAGGTTCTTGTCGTATTTTTATACAGAGGTGTTTTTCAGTACACTAAATAAGCTGAATGGAACGGGGGTATCCCATTACGGGAATTGTTTGGCAGTTGATATTTCTGAAAGACACGACTAGTCCGCATATTTTGCACTTTGTTTCATCACTTGAGCTTAGTCAGCTGTCAGTGTGTGAGATTTTGCACTTTACAGTTATTTCAACCTTTAGTTCTAGTTTTATTTGTGATATTATTATAGATATATATATATATTTTAAACCAATTACAAAATAAAAATATGTATCACTCACACATGATCCACCAAGCAAAAAATGACCTGATTACCTAAACAAATATTGTTTGGTAGGGGGAACTTTATTCCATTTATTCGCAAACTATATTAAGTGGGGAAGAAAAAGAAACATTTTCACGATCATATGGTTTTGCGTAAGAGCACTTTTAAATCAACATCCATCAAACGTTTTTCATTATCGCTTGTATTTTGTCTGCTGTACACGTTATAGTAACTTTAAAAACTACTACCTCTCAAGAGCACTGTCAACAAAACGTTTTCCATTCGGCTTTGAAAAGCTAGCAGATGCAAAATAATAACTTTTTAAGAATTTTTTATAAAAAATACTATAAATTATTATCATAATTTCACAGCAATCGCCCGTGTCACCTGATGTAGGTGCGATATAATACAATTGATTTACATGTGTTTTTCTCCGACTCCAGAACAAACTGCAAGTCTTTTAGCGTGACGCGACGTTGACGAAGACGTGATGTCTAAACAACACACGATTACGTATTACTTTACGTGGAAATTAGAGTTAATGAACTCTCTGTTCATCTACTTCTTTACCAGTTTCGACGTGAAACATTTTTTAAAATATATTTTGGATTTTGTATGAATATCGTTGAAGAAACATGAGCATAGCAACATGAGCATAGCAACATGAGCATAGCAACATGAGCATAGCAACATGAGCATAGCAACTTCACGTAGATTGAACAGGCTGTTGTTATTACAAGGAAGACTGAACCTGAGCACTGTTCGTATAGGATGGTGTAGATGAATTGGGCGGACGTGTACCACCGGGCGTGGAGGCGTTTTGCAGTGACTCAAGCGCCTCGTCCAGTTTACGCTTTTTACGAGGACCACCAATCGCTTCCAGGGCCGTTCTATTTGCAGCGCGTTTTCGATTTACTTCCTCTTCTTCTTGTTGCAACTGAAGAAAACACAATGTTCATTCAAACGATCGTAAAATAACAATACATGCGATACAATTCAGAAATTATCAACTTGCATACCGTAAAAGAAACGTTTGATTTTAATTTCACAATTTGTCTATTCCGTTAGAACCACAAGATGAAAAACACATTGTTTCTACCTGTTTAGCTTTCTCCTTCAGACGAGCTTGCTCAGGATCCTCAGCTTTCGAGCGACTCTGTAAAAACAACGAAATTACAGCATCGAAACCGCGTAGAGCACGTGATTACCTTAGCAACGCGCATGAGCATTTCGCGTTCTCTCGACTCCCTGTGCTTTCTTTCGACGTCATCGATATCTTCGAAAACAGAGAGCTGACTGCGGACATCAGAAATGCTCTCGTAACGAACCTCATCCTAAACAAGCGCGTGAAACATGAGCAGAAGCTATCAAAACCTTTGAGAAAATACTTGTTACAAAAGTTGAATTTAAGGAACCAAAAAAAGTCAAAGAAGAGAGAATGCATGAAACGTATATTAAACGACAATTCCATTACAAAGTGAGAATAAAGGACCTATCTGGAAATATTGCTAAAAGCAATTTGTTGGTAACCCACTACATTAATTTTTATAATTTTTCCCGTGTGATAACAGCTTTTGAAAAATAAAAGTTCAAAGTTCTATACTCGTTGTTTTTATAATCAACCTGGCTGCCAAGGCTTGATCCCTTGAATGAAGCAACCTCCTTAGTAACACTGAATTCAGTTTCAGTTAGTACAATGTGTTTTTATATGATTTTTTTTGTTTATTCAAAAACATGGTTCCAGCAAAATTCAAACATCTTTAAATTTGTTTTCTGGCTATAGGAAATCTTTTATTTTAAAGAAAAACATGCAAGAAATAAAAATTTGATTTTTCCTTTGAAAAGGAAATATGAGGGTAAGTAAATTTGGTTGATTTGTTTTATCAAAAAGTGATTTTTTACTTCACCCATGAAAACGCCAGGGCTGACTTAAAAATGGGGTTGCTTATATAAAAAAACATTAAACAAAGACTTTTTTTGAAACCCCTTTTCTCCAGCAAACTTAGAATTACAGACACCTTATGGGGGTCGTTCCTGTGCAAACAACAAATGACCAAACGTTCAAGTAGGTTGAATAGACGGTTTTCCGTAGCGTGAGAGAGGATTGTGTAGAAATCGCTGTGAACATCATTAATACCGTGCTTCAGAGCTGAAAATAAGGAGAAAAACAGAACATGCTAAAAATTCTGTAAATTGTTAAATCAGTACAATGAAACGATAAGTGAACACCTCTTGGGGAATGACAAAGTGTTTTGCATATCGGCAGTTTCAATTATCCGAAAGTTTCATTTTTCATAATTTTTATTGAAGGAATTATCATCCTTTTCAACAATTTTGCAAACCTTCAATGTCAGTGAAGAAAGTTTTCTCATGTAGAAAATGCTTGTAAATTGTATGGTAAATATTTAATTGGAACATTCAATGCAATGGCTTTGTTTCATCTACCTGAAGGAAAACCTTTCAGGGACAAGTGGCTTTCACTTAACAAGGGATTCAGTTTTAAGCAAAATATTCTCCCCCAAAAATGGTAGAGAAATTTCATGGGGAATGGAAAAACAGTTTCACTCAGCAAAAGTTTCGCTAATCCAGGGTATAACTAGGGTGGGTATATATATATATATATATACCCACCCTAGTTATATATATATATATATATCCAGTGTATCAGGATTGTACTGTACTTATTGGTTGGGATATAATATCTCAAGCATGTAAAAACAGACATAAAAAAGTTTTGGTTTAACTTAATCATAACAGTTTACCAATTCTTTCAACAATTTTCTTCAGATGGTCGGGTAGTAGAATTGGGGTATCTTTGATGCTGCGAGTTTGGGATGAGATAAAATCGGTCCCTGTTGCCAGAATCTTCTGATTCTCTTCCTAAAACGATAACAAACAACATGATTGGATGGAATCAGTTCCAAAAACAGTGAGGGATTTTTTAATTTTGAAATCAAGCCAAAAAATGTAAGGGTACATAAAATAGACTTACTTTGGCTAGGTATCATTTTTAAATATGTGTGGGATACTTTTTGACTTACTCAAGAATATAAGTAAGTTATTTTAAAGTAAGTCAGAAACCAGCACATACCTTAAGCGTATTAATTAATGTTTTTTGCAATGTTTATTTTTGTGAATTGTGTTTTAGGCCAAAATCGCAAAAATAAGTATTGCAAAAATTAATCCAGCACGATTTAATCCAGTATTAATTAATACGCTTAAGGTAATAGTATTCTAAAAAATCATTTTTGAAGTGTCCCAAACCATTATTGTAACCCAAGCCATGGAATAAGTGCCGGTATCTGACCGGCAAGAAATCTATTTGAATTTAGAGTCAGTTATAGGTTTGACCGGCATTGTAAAAATAATTATTTAAGGTCCTGTAACCCCATACATAAAAAGGTAACCAAATTTCCCATGCCCTTTTCTGACTTACCTTTTCCTTTAGAATTTTTTATAGATTTAGATGGGCAGTAGTTATTTTTAAAAAATCAAAAGGTCTCTCTCTCTCTCTCTCTATTAAGAAAATGAAAACTTGGAGTGGGTTTAACAATTTTACCAATATTTTAAGTGCCATTTTTTACTTTTACTACTAAAAAATCCCTAAAAGTACAAAAAACAATAAACTTTAAAATTACATACTTTTATCATATGAAAATGTTTATGAATATGGTTATTAATAAAAGTAGGAGCAAAGAAATAGTTTTTTAATCATGATTTTAATTACTAACACTTAACTGGCAGTATTAAAGGAGAAAAAGTTGCTGGAAAGTTAGAAAGGATTGAAGTCTTATACATAATGAAAAATCTTCTGAAATAGATATATGCTAAAGGCCGATAAAATCTTACAATACATCGACCTCTTTTTTATTCAGCACCAGAGTAAGTCACTTGGCCCTTGAAAGATGTTAATGTCACTGTCCTTTACTACTACTACTGCATGGGCGTTTAACATCTCCAATTTTTCTTCGTATTGATTGCTTCCCTACAAGCATAGATAGGCTATCAGATTAAGCTGAGCGCTTTTATGTCAACCTTGATGTTGGCCATTTGCTTTTTAAGGAGGCCATAGAACTTTCCTTCTACCTCGAAAGTTAACATCAATTGCTGACAAGAATCTTTCTCCATTCTACTGAGATATCCAAACCATCTCAGTACCATCTCAGACTGTAGGTGTCATCTGCGGTTAGAGCCCAAGTTTCGCTGGCAAGGAGTAGAGCACCTCTCACACGTGCAGTACACTACCATGTGATTTTAGCGATATTCCTTTGTTAATGAGTAAGTCTTTAAACTACTTCCAAGATAACTGTATCCTTGTAGCTATAGCATCCATGCCACCGCCAGTATCGCCAATTATATCACCAAGGTAACAGAAAGTCAAAACAACCTCAAGAGAAATGTGATCAAGTAAAAAAACTGGTGGGGCAACGACAAGAGCAAGATTACAACAGCTACAACAAATGTCCAATCATCCTTTATTCTTCCCTTGATGTCAGAGTATTTGTTATGTATGTACCTAGTGCTTCACTGAAATAAATCGGCTTGTTGCCAACTCCCTTGCAACAGACAACACATGGCCATTTTCCAGATTTCTGATGATTGAGGCCATGTTTGCAATAAAAGGCTTAATGGTTTTCTTCATGTTTACACGCATACCTTTAGCTTCAAATTCAGTTTTCCACAAAACCAACTTTCTCAACAATTTGATCTGAGAGTCAGCAATAATCACAAGGTCGTCTGGATATAACAGCTCCCAAGGACAGCTTGTTCTGAAGTCACATGAGAATGCCTCCTTCACGGTTATAAATAAATGAGGACTCAGTACAGAACGTTGATGTACACCAACATTGACTGGAAAATCCATTCCACTGAAACACAAGCTCTAGGTGCACCGTACGTTGCCTGAATTGTCGTAATTATTCATTCTTCAACTCCTAGCTTACGTATGGCCCACCACAACACTTTTGCTAAGTATTGCCAATAAGTCTAATAATCTTAAGATCCTGATAAAAACGACGAGAATGTTGTCAGTGATAGATAAACAGTCCATATTGAGCAAGAAACAAATCCATTTGATGTATATAATGATATATACAAAGATGATATACAAAGATGATATATACAAAGAAATAAAAAGTAAGCCACTTATTAGCCACACTCCGAGTTTATCCAGCTAAAAGTCAAAAATAGTCACCCAAGATAAACTTCAACCCTTTTTTAAACTTAAAAACCAATAGTAGCTTCCTAAACCTTGAAGTACAGCTACATGACATGGTATAGTAAGTCAAATTATGTCACGTACATTGTCAGCGCATAAAATGAAGCAGAGTAAGTCAATTTATTTGGTTCTTTCACAGCCTCAACAGAATGTGGTGGCATAAATTTTGAAGTAAGAATAAATTAGAAGTTCTGTTATTAACACGTTTTATTATATTTAAGAGAGAAAACATGTATATTTGTTGTTTTTGGAAAATAAATTTTTTGTCGTTGTTGTTGTTGTTGTTGTTGTTGTAACAGGGCTCCGTCTCATTATAATCAATAACACATTCAAAAACAGCGTACAAAGCAGAAAGCTTGCTAGAAATTTGAAGAATTTAGAGAGATATGAATCATGGAGAATTCTTGGAAGAAGTGAAAAAGGTGATCGCTCTCAACTTCCTCAAACAGGGACAAAAATCTTAACTTCATGAGAAGGAATTATGATAATATTAAATAGGTAATTCTCAAACAGTTCAAAAAATCTTTTAATCTAACTCTGGGTATAATTTGTTACCATTACTTTAGAACTACAAACAACAAATAACGTTCTCATCAGTCTAGGTGCATTTCAAAAATTGATTGCATAAAAATAAGACCTCATTACAAGATTCAGATTCGGATCAAACATTAAAAACTTGAAAGATCTTACCATTAGATTCACACCAGCCATGCACGTAACATCATTTATATCATCATCCCCCCTGAAATAAGAGTAATGCCTGTATATATATTTTACTTTCTTGACCCGTAATAATAATAATATTTTATTGAAGTAAGTGTTGGAGGAAAGCATTCAAACAAATTAAAGAAAACAAGCAAAACAAATGATGAATAGTGAATAAAATGTTTCATACCCAATGGCCGAAGAATAATGAGTGTTGCGAGGTTTCTCACGTTGCATGACTGCAGCCATGCCTGGGGCAACCATGTGTCGATTCATGTGATTAGGTATAGAGATATGAGAGCTTTGCAGTAAGCCTGCACGCACACCGGGTGTCAACTGACCCGAACTTGCGATCACAACTCTGCCCTGTTGAAGCAACTGTTTGTGTAATATTTGCTGTTCGGATAGGTTCTTTCGCATTAACATTTGTTGGGTTATGTCTGGTTGACCGCTAGTTATCAGCGAGGAGAAATTCTGGGGTTTGTTGCTGGTCGCCGGAATGCGATTCATTGTTTTTACTACTGTGCTGGGTTGTGTTGCTGCTTGCGGCTTTGTATTCATTTGCTGCATTTGCTGTTTCTTTATGGTTTCGCGCAGATGTGGTAAAGTTTTCTACAAGAAGTAGTAAAACAGATTGCTCCACTTCCTATCGTCAGACAATTTCATCTGCAGAGTAACTAACTACTGACAAAAATCCTTACTTTTAAAAAGTGCACAAGATTAGGTTGGGGGTCAGACTTCAAGGTTTTTTGTAGTTTTTCAATGAATTCTTCTTCCGTAACACGACATTGCTAAAAAAAATCATCAATAATATTCAATAATAAAGAATTGTAATGTCCGTATTTGTATTTGTGTAAGTTAATCATTTGGGTGTGCAGAGCTGGACTAATTCAAGATCGCTTGTGACCTGGAGCCTCTGATCCAGTAATTTCTCGTATGAACACTTTCTCTTGCAGTGCACCTGTTTGAAACTAAGCAGATGATTATTGATAAATTCTAATGTTTTATTTTTTGAACATTTGAGGAAGCTGTTATGAAATAAGCAACTTACAGGCTACCAGCCAAAAATAAAGAGGTTTAATTCAAAAGCAAATATTTCAATATTGAAATAAGGCCATTGGAATTTAGCAAATTTAGTTTGTTACCCTTCATTCAAAAGTTCTATGTGGCATATTTTCATTTTTCATCATATTCATTATTTTTTGAAAAGCAAAAAAGAAATTATATTTCACTTCACTCGTTGGTATATGTTAAAGATCGCAGAATATTATATCTAGTAACAGTGCGTGGAATCAACAAGAAATTAAAATTGTCAGCCAACCAGAAGAACACAACTGTGTGTAACATGGTTGTCATCATGAGAGTATACAGGATTATTTGTCTTCCGCCAAAATTGCATATTGGATGAATTAATGTACCACCTTTTTAACCAATAGAATTAATGTCAAAAAGGTGGTTTTAGGTTTAACCAATCAGAATACGATAAAACGTTTGGGTGATGATCCATGAGTATTTTTTGACTCAAATCAATTCTTAATAAAATTATTTTTGTTTGATCATCTTTCAGATTGACAACACATAAAAGAATGAGACAGATCATTGTTAACAACATGTAAAACCCAGAATTTATCAATATCTTATGATCGCTTTATAACTTCAGGAAGGTTACAATCAACACACCATAGGTAGGTACAATCGTTCTCATCAACGTCAGCAAGGTACCATCCACAATATGTATATATGTAAATAGGCTCATAGCCACACAAATAATGCAGCCTTTTAACAGGATCATATTTCAAGTCCATGAGGCAACTGAACACTTACCACTTACTTTATAGACATTGTTAATCTGCACCATTTGTCTGATTTTGCCAGGGGTATTGCCTGGATGACCTCCTTTAAACCCACTGACAACTCAGAAAGTCTATTAACTGGAAAGATTTCCTCCTGCGCATTTCCAATGTTTAGACCTTTCCAGTTTATTGAAGCCTGGCAGCTTCTTAAAATTCTTGGGAAATTTTCTACTTGATTCTCTTTTAATTGTTATTGTATGCCCATCAATAAACCACAAAGCATTCATAAATCCTCAAAGAAAATGAGTCCCTATTGTTGCTGCTTCTTGCAAAATTTCACAACGACAGAAAGTCCAATGGAAATTGTGAAATATAACATAATGTAACATTTCGCCTTTTGGATGACATTAGATAAAGGTGGTGCAATTATTTCCTCTAAAAGCTTATGGTTTGTAGATGTATATATATATATAAAGTACTTTGAATACACAATATTTTTTGAGGTTGATATACTTACCAGCATTTATATCATCATAAATTTCTTCGCCGGTGTAAATTTCATCAATTAAATCAATAAAAACTAAGGGTAACAAAACCTTATTTTCCTTTATATCTACTACACTCGCACTCAATGTTGTCGTCATTTTTCTTCTCTCTTCAAACTTGTGTGAAAACACTAAGTTTTATGAAATGTATTTTCAAATGTTCTTCAAATGATGAGCGCGGAATTCACAACATATTGATGTGTAAAAATCACATAACATTGTACAACTTAAAAATTAGTATTCACACGCTACATTTTAATGGGGAAAAAAACATGACTCCGCTAAACTAAAAATATCTGACAAACAGATTGGATTTTATAAGAGAATAATGAATTACATTTTGATAATTAAATTTTTCATGTGTGTTTAAACACATGCGGGCGAATGGCACTAAACTAATGTGCAAATTCTTTTGGCCTAATATATGTATATATATATATATATAGATATATGCTTTATATATAAAATAAAAACCTTTTTTTAAAGAAGAGAAATAGATCTTACCATTAGGTTATGAACTAATTCCTTGACCATTTTCCCAATCTCAGGTGGTTGATTTTGACCACATGCTAAGTTAATTAGGTTTTGAAAAAACTCCTTTAGCCTTTTAACTGATTCCTTCATCATAGTTATATTAGCAGCATTGCTGGCTTGTGAAGTCGTTGTTCCATTTCCTGACAGGGAGCTTGAAGAAGTTACAGTGCGAAAACGATAATTCACTTGTCCTGGTACTGGATTGTTTGTTTTTATTTGTGTTAAGGAACCTGCACTAACAGGCGTATTCATTCTAATTCGTGGATTAGAAACTTGCCGTGGTCCAAGAGCTCGTATATTATGTATATGTGTATTCATTACTGGAGGGATAGCAATTTGTGCACCAGGAACACGTGGGGTTACAGGTATATTGCCTCCTGGCATTCTTGCAAGTAAGTTATTATTTAATAAAGCAGCATTAGGCCCAAATCGTTGGGCCATCAGTAATTGTGCTTGCCGTGGAGTAATCATAATGTTTGTTCCTATTCTTGGAGCAATATTAATAGTGTTGGAAATTTTCGGCGCAATAGAAATTTGCTGATGAGAAACATTGTTAACAGATGCAATAGCTGGTGGTCGACTCAATAAAGGAGCTGTCCTGGGATTGCCTTGAGAAACATTAAGCACTGAAGCACTGCCAATTTTAAAATCCATTTGCCCATTGCTATATACGGGATTTGATAAGGAAGCATTACTCCTCGTACCATTTTGGTTTAGTACTTTTACTTGTTGGGGACTTGATTGGGCAATAAGATTGTTCAATGCATGTTTCTTTGGTATGGAAGTATTTTTAATTATAGAATTAGGAGTTGGAGTACTCCTGGGGGTTGTTAATTGATTTTCTAATGATCCTACTAACGCATTTACTTGATTTTGATCGACTTCTCTCTTGAGAAGATCCTCGAGAAAAGACGACTCCATCTGATCTTGGTAGAGTAGAACGTGATATTATATACTCAACGACCACTTTGCATTGTGGATGTGACGTCAGAACACAAATTCATATTTTGCCGGTTGACGATAATATTTTTACTATATTTCAATCCACAACGATTACAATGATTACAAGGTTTAGGGGTGTGAAATTTAACGGTACACGCTTTTTTTCTATAAGAAACTCGTTTATAAGAAACTTATTACTAAAAATATTGATAATTTTCCGTAAGAAACTTTTCATTTCTAATGTCTTTATAAAAATCTACGTACAGTAGTATATTAACATATATAAAGTAAATGCGTTACTTAATAAATAGTGTACCTACACTTCCGAATGTCTGAAATTGACAAGAATTAAAAAACACGCTAGTGTGCACTATGCAATACAAAACGATCTGAGTGCTATTAATTTTTCGTCTGTGTATGCATGAGTACTGAGAAAAATCTAAACAAGGCCTGGAACTCTCTGAAATCAATTCTCACAGACGTCTTCGACAACCACGCCACTGTGATTTCGAAGCGAGTGAAGGGTAAAATCTCACCATGGCTCAACCGTCAAATAAATGAACAATCGTGACAAACTTTATCGAAAATTCCGTAAATCA
Organism: Candelabrum cocksii; assembly: GCA_963930725.1. NCBI lineage: Eukaryota > Metazoa > Cnidaria > Hydrozoa > Anthoathecata > Candelabridae > Candelabrum > Candelabrum cocksii. The sequence continues at coordinate 6,025,242 of OZ005668.1, read as the reverse complement.
AGATCCAATCCTGATTCGGAAAGTTATAAAACGCAAAAAACAAGGTAAATGAAATGGTCCGAAAGGCCAAGAAAGAATATTTTCGAAATCTACTTGAAAAAACTACTCATGATCCAAGTAGGTTCTGGAAGACCTTAAAAAAAATCTTCCCGACGAAAAGTATTGTTTCCAATGCAAAATCCTTTTTCATTGATGGATCGTTAACACAATGGCCAGTGAAAATTACGTCCAACTTCTGTCAATTTTTTACCAACATGGTAAAGCAGAAATCTATCAAACTGAAGAATTTTGTCTGGTCCAGCCCGATTCTTCCAACAGCAAAAACCTATTCAACGTTTCAATTGAAAGACGTTCTTGTTTCTGAGGTGTTCAAATATCTTAAATTAACTTTCGAGAAATAAAGCTACTGGGCATGATAATCTCCCTCCGGGAATGCTGAGATATTCCGCTCAGTTTATTGCAGAGCCACTCACGTACATTATTAACTTGGGACTTCAAGTATGCAGTTTGTTTTCAAATCGGGAGCACAATTAAACCTAGATAATTATCGTCCAGTGTCTGTATTGCCAATATGTTCAAAGATCTTTGAGAAATGCGTACACTCTCAAGTTTCAGGATTCCTAGAAGAGAACAACACGTTATCAGCGACTCGTAAACAACGGAACACCGAGACTGCAGCCACGTTGATTCTGGATGAAATACGACAGAACATAGACAATGGAAATATGCTATATTTGTTGACTTGAATAAAGCATTTGACACTCTCAGTCACGCCCAAATCATTGAAAATCAACAGAGTTATGGTATACACAACAAGGAAAAAGAACTCAGGATGAGACCTGTCGGAAGCCTGTAACATCACTTGTGGTGTTCCTTAGGGGTCCATCCTCGGGCCTATCCATCGATTCTTTGTTTTTGTGCTAAAATGTGTGACACTTTAAAAGATACATAAATGTGTTCAATTTGCTATATTGATTTTCCATAGAAATTACAGCAAAAAAGTACTGTTTTCGAAAAATTTAGGCAGGAAATAATTTCGGACAACTCTAGAATTTCGGATGGATTAATATTCGGACAGAAAAAAAATCAGAAATTTTAAACAAGTTTGATAAATTTTTTGTTGATATTGCAGCATATTTGGCCGCCAAATTGAATTTCTAGACATTTGTCGAAAAATTTGTAATTTTTCTTTTTTTTTGGGGGGGGGGGAGTTAACAGAAAAGTACCAAATATAACATATTCGTTTTATCGGGAGATGAAAACAGAAACATTTAGTAAAGCCAAGATCGAACTCAAACTGGGTATAAAATATTGTGCACTCTAGCGATACGTATAATCGTTCCCAGTCGTGGAAACGCTATCAACTGGTGATACCCATCCTGTGTGGATTGACGAACCAAAGGTAGATGATGTGGATGGTAGATTAATAACAAAAATCTTGGTCTTTGACCATTGTTGTTGGGAAGGTGCAAAGAATTGGTGACGTTGAAAGTCTTTCGTTAAAGATGACTACAGTTATTTGCTCGATTCGATGCAATAAGTAGTAGTTGTCGCGAGATACGCGAAAAATATGGCGAATATTTATTTTGAGTTTTTTTATGTTTTTCAAAATATTTAACCAGCCTTTAGGCAAGAGTTTAGACTTGTTGACACTTCCAATCAAACACAATCCCATGCTGCAATTCGTGTGTAATTGCTAAAACTCAAAAAGATCTTTTGTTATTTATGGAAACGAAAGATTTTTTCTGTAAAGCAGCTTTTGCATAACCGTCACCAAGGCAACCAAGCTGCTTGTAATTCACCTAAATCTATGAAATCGTGTAGTCAAGAGAATATTTGCGGATTCAAACCCCAACAAAAAGGATCGTGGAGTTAAAGACAACAAAAACAAACAACGTATTACAGCCGACTTTAACTTCATTCCAATAAAGAACATATACTATAAAAGTTACCGTTTGTTAAAAAAACAACAAAAATCAAAGAGAGAGAAAGAGAGAGAGAGAGCTAGAGGGAGAGAGTTCAACTAAATATCAAATTCAAATCAAATCCTGGTGTTTAATATAGCAGTATAACTGATGTCTTCCATAATATTTGAAGTATAACATGTTCGTATATTGAAGCGGTGAGTTTTTGACATCATGTGAAAAAATATCGTGATTTAATTGCCTAATTGTGCCGGCAAATTTGCTGACGACTGCATTTCTTGCTGTTCTTCCCACTTATTGCTCGGCTCAGCTGTGGCCACACTCCCTAAACAAAAAATAATAATTACACCTTAATTACATTAACAACGATAACTTACTGAAATATGGATGTTCCATGGCCTCGCGCGCTGTTAACCTTTCCTAAAATAAAAAAGTATGTTTAGTTCTGCGAGACAGAACATAGATACAGCAAACAAAGTGAATCAATATTTTATGTAAAAGGGAGTTACATTGTGGTCGTATCGTAATAGTTTATCGAGCAGATCAAGCGCCTCCATGCTGACAAACTTTTCGTTCTCTGTCGTCACAAACCTATCCCAACGCTTCTTCGAGTGTCTAGAAAACAAGATTAACTGTAAGATTCACATGATCATCAAACCGAAAGGGTCACCTTCCGAGGATATCATTGTAACGTTGATCCAGCTCGATATCGTATTTGTGAATGTAAGCGTACAGGTCATCAGTGCCCAGCACCTTGGCAATTCGCACTAACTGTTCAAGGAGAGAAACCTTACTTAGTGAACTGTGAAGAACGAGTGAAGCACTTACCTGATCGTGGTTATCATGACCATGAAAGAAGGGTTCTTTGCGAAATATCTAAACACATCATCACATGTAACAACGTTATACTTGCGATTATCCATTAAGACCATATTACCAGACTCGCAAACATGCAGCCGAAACTCCACAAGTCCAACGAATAATCATACTCTTGAAAATCGACGAGCAGTTCTGGTCCCTTGAAATATCTGGAGGCTACGCGAACATTGTACTCTTGTGATGGATGGTAGAACTCCGCTAAACCCCAATCGATAAGTCGAAGTTTTTTCTGCTGATGGTCGATCATCACGTTGTGTGGCTTCACGTCACGATGGCTGATACCCATGCTGTGGCAGTAGTCGAGGGCCTGCCATAAATGACTAGTTAGAGTTGATCTGTTGTGTCAAAGAAACAATAGCATACCTTCAGCAGTTCGTATAAGTAAAATTTAATGTCCGCCACCTCAAACTGTTGGTACAGTTGCTAATGAAAATATAACAGTTACAAAACACATGTGACAACTCGAAACGAGTTGTTACCTTGAAATCTGTATTGTTCACATATTCAAATATCAGGGCTGGTGTCCTTGTCTGAAAAATAAATTAAGGTTATATGTATATAAACACAACTGCTATATTTTCATTTGTTTTGCTTATCTCGCTTACCACAGGGTCCTTCACAACATCGAGCAAAGTGATAATATTGGGGCCACCCCTGAGATTCTCCAAAATCTTGATTTCACGCTTGATCTTCTTCTTTTTTACAGGCTGAAAAAGGGAAAATTTTAACTTGCTTACTAACTGTTAGTTACTAACGATATAATTGATTAGAAAGCAGTAAGGATTTCAGAGATAAAGATAATATTTGTTTATTTATCTCTTTATTTATCGTAACATACTCATTTCGTTTTTATTTCATATTTTATTTTACTTTAAAGGATTTACATTGGTGACCAATACAAGACACAATTTTATTCTGCATTCATGAAAGAAAAGAAGCATGATGATTTCCCCTTCTGCAGCCAGGACAAAGCAAATGTAGAAAAAGGTTTTACTTTAAATCCCACCTTTAGAATTTTGATGACGACTTTGTCATTATTCGTCACATTGATCCCTTCAAATACCTCTGAATACTTCCCTCTCCCCAGCTTTCTCACAAGTTGATAGTTATCCTGGGAGCTGAAATAAAAACATATTTTAGTTTTTAAAATCAAATGGAGTCAAACAGAGCACCCCTTCAGTTATTCTTGTTGCATAAACAGGCTGCAAATTAAAGGTTTTAATAGATAATCATTATTATTATTCTTGCTATAAGTTATGAAGTAGCATTAAAAGATGAAAAAAAATCATTAAAAACGACAAAAAAAAGAGAGACACCAGACATATAGACTTGCTTTTTTGTGCTTTTGTCAACGTTCATCACCGTACCAGTGAAGGACTGCATGGTCAAATTAGGTAAATTATATATAATAAAGCACAAGACCTATTTTAAAGAACCAGAAATGCCGTGGGGTAGGTAGGTCACATGGTAGGTTGAGGTGGACAGCCTTACCGTAAATTCTATCACTGCACACTGGAGTGATTCTGCCCCTTATGTTCCTACCACAAGCTTTTACAGTAATGCAATTGTCGCGTCGCCTATACAGAACATGGTAGAGGCATAGTATATCCGGAAGATTTTGGCATGCATGTTATTTAGTTTAGGTGCACTTAGATGTGTGATTTTTTTTATATTTGAAAATCTGTTTTTAAAGCTGTTTTAGCTGCCCTGCAGTCATAGATATACTTTTATTGTTGGCACTCTTGTTTGTGTGTATATCCATATTGTTATCCATAACAATAAGCTTTTTTTGGGCGCTAAAATCCTTGCATCCAAATTCATAAAATTGAAGAAATAAAAATACCAGGAAACTTAACATTACCAATTATTAATATGATTAAGTGCATAAGAACTATGCTGCGGGATCACTTAAAAATCACTTTAACAAAAGTAATAAACATGCAGAAGACACTAAAGAATAAACTAAATATGACAAGTGCAAGTACAGTTACGATGTTAGCTTCAGTGACGCAAGACTCACTGAAAGATAAAGAAAGATAACCGGTATTTTATTTAAAAAGACAAGAACTTTTAGGTTAATTTTATCTGCAGCAACGTTTTTTAACAAATGTATTTATTAGTTTTTTATGAATATAAGAAAGAGCACTTTAAGGTGCGAGTTTTTACCTTGTGATTGTATTAGAAATAATGCTCGAAATTTTAATATCAAATAAGAATTTCTTTGTTCAGCTAAATATTAATAAACACAAAAAACTATAACAATTTAACACATCTACACTAATTAAGATAGATAATTAAGATTAAGATCTTAATCTTAAAAACAGGCAGGATTCCCTTTACGTTCAAGAAAGCTTTTATAGTTTTGTACAAGAAAGATGACAGGTCTGAATGCAAAACTATAGACTGGTAAGTTTGCTAAGTCATGTTTACAAACTCTTTATGACTATCATTGGCAATAGAATAACAGATGATCTTTACTCCTTGTTTCCTGAGTTCCAAGCGGCATAGGGGCGCGGCACCGTAGAGCAAATCTTTGCACTTAACCAAATGAATTGAGGTCAACAAACAACCTTACATTGTTTTCATCAATTTACAAAAGCTTCAATAGTATCAAATTGGATAAACTTTGGTTAATTGGTTAAAAACTACAACAATCTTCTAAAATCACTCTATGACGGATCACAAGCATCCATTAAAACCGATCTCGGAGAAAGCCGTTTTGTATATATTAAGAAAGGTATGAAGCAAGGCGACATGCTATTTGCAATCTTATTCTGTGTAGCACTTGACTCGCCGCTGTTATGCTAAAAACAGAAGAAGTTTGTAAAAGCAGTTTTTCTATTGGTGGCTGTACTCTTTCTAATCTCTCTTAAGGCCGATTCCCATTAAGCGGGCGGGCGGAATTTTCCACGCGGGATTTTCTGCTCAAGCGCAGTTTTCCGCTTATTAATTTCCATTGAACTTGCTGTACAAATGTGCAAACATGCACAATTATCAGAAAAAAATTACAACAAAAAAAGATGGCTGCTTTAAATTTGTTATTATACAAAAAGAAGATTTTGCTGTTAATTATAGCGCTCTATCAAATGGAAAGAAAACGAGCTCAGAAACAGAGCTCTAGTCGCTGGAGTCATACTAACGTTTTGGAAAGGTGTTGGACTCAAACACCTTTGTTTTTTGCAGAAAATGAATTACTATTTTTATCCATTATTTAAAACTATTTTACAAGGAACTTTGAATAACTTGTAGCTGCGCTGTCTCTCTTTTTAAAATTTAACCTCGAATTTGAATATTTACATTTTAAAAACTATGCAACAATTGCAAATCATTGTCTTAATTTGATTGGCTGTTTAAAAAATACAAATATTTAATTGGTCGCTATTAATAGCTACCGACTTTCCGCTTGAAGAAGTTCAGAATTCTGAACTTTCAAAATCTTCCGCTCGCAAAATATTTTTTCGCTAGCGATGACTCATTATTTAAAATGTTCATGCTCAGAACTTCCGCCCGCCCGCTTAATGAAAATGATATCGCCATCTTGAATGAATGCTCGTTAAAACTACAAGAGTTTGTTCATAAGCTAGCAAATAATGCAAAAGAGATTGGACTGGAAATCAACCTAAAGAAAACTAAATGCATGCCCACAGCTAAACTACAACCCGACCTTAACGTTACTATCTATAGTAAACTTATAAAACAAGCCAACCAATTTATCTATTTAGGGCACAAACTGATTTCTTGAATGAAGCTACATTAAAACATAGAATTGGACTGGGTTAGGCAGCTTTCCAAAAACACAGTACCATCTTGAAATCAAAACATATACCAATAACTGTCAAAGTCAAGGTATACCTAATCTATGTCATCCCAGTGGTTTTATATGGCTTGGATTGCATCACCGGATATCTCCTGATTGAAAGAACCAAAATATCTACAATTCGCCAAATATCCCTGCCTCCACTTTTTGATAAAATTAAAAGCAAAACCCTCAAACTTTTCGGCTACCGTAAATGATTGATTAAACGCCCTCTTCCAATTAAACAGCCCCGTGTGAAAATTGATTTGGTAAATAAACGACCCTTTCAAATAAATGCTCCCCTTTTCTAAAAAGAGTGAATTTTAATGGCGAGGTTTCGAATAAACACCCCTCACGTAATAGTCATAGAATAGAAAGAAGTAATGTTATATTTATTTCCACTGGAAACTTTTTCATTCAAAATGGCTGTATTTCTCCTTGATTTCTTGCAGCTTGAAGCATAACACTCGCCATTTTTTCATACTCGCACCGAGCGACATATTTTCCAAGCCAAGATGATGATGATACTGACATTGAAATTTCAGATTTAACAGTTGTAATATCATTTAACCGTCGTCTACTTGCATGTGACTCGTAAAATCATTGCAGAAAAAAAGTTGTGTTATCCAAATTTTTGCATTTTGAAATAAACGCCCCTTTCGAATAAACGCTCCCCTAAAATTTTCAATTTTTAAATAAACGCCCGGGGTGTTTAATCGATCATTTACGCTCTAACACTGCTCTTCCAAACTATGCTCCAAACTAAGCCAAAGCAAAGGTGGAGAGACAACATTTTAGTCTGGTCATCATCTATCGGAAATTGGGCATTCATAAACCAGCTCACCCAAGATCGTGAAGTATGGAGAAGAATAAGTCATGTGGGTTCGTAATCCGCAACTAGCGGAAGAAGCTAATTAATATGTTTTTTTTACTTTCGCTCTACGAGGTCCTATTTTAGTTTTTTCCCCACACAATAATTTATGGGAGAGCCAAATTGCTTTTCAACAGTTTGTATCTATCATAATCTTTTATCAACACTTGAAAGAAAAGTTTATGAAGAATATATTAATTCTGTACAAAAAGTGTCCAACAAAGATCACTGTTTGGCACAAATCTTTTTTAAACTTAACAATGTTTAATCTAATCAAAAAGTTTTTTAAAGATTTACGTCAAACAGTGACCTTTGTTGCACACTTTTTGCACAGAATTACTACATTCTGCATAAACATTTGCTATAAAACAATTTGCAGGTGTTTATGTGATAAAAAAAACATGTTTAGTCGATATTCTTCTTTGAATTTTGTTTTTTTTATCTTTTATTCAATTTACGTAATTGCTGCGACAAAAAATGTGTCTTGGGTAATCCAGGAGTGTGCCAAGGCGTGCGAGCATGCCCCTTCTTCCAAAACAGAGAGGTGTTTCCTAAGGGTGCCAGTGTTAGAGTGAAAGAACCATCCCATCATAAAGGGTTCTTTATGACAAAATTATGTATGCAACCACTCAATAGCGCTCGGTTGCGAGGCTATAAATAGCTTCTGTGATTTACAAGCAAAGCATCTTGGGATTGATTTTCGTACAAACAAACTAAAAATTGGCGGATAAACATAAAGGTTTTACTGGGAGTAGAACTACTAAGCACTGTTGTTGGGGAGTTTGCAAGTCCGATTCTCGTTATGCTGAAAGATTACCTCTAGGTACACATTTTATAAGGTTCACTAAACCTGGAAAAATAAAAGATTCAATGACTGACTGGCAAAAAGGGCAGGAAACTATTAAAACAGAGAAAGCAAAAAAGTGGATCCATGCTTGTGGTAGAGACTTTTTCACTATTTCTAACATTAAGAAAGATACATATATTTGTTCTTTGCATTTCGTTGGTGGAAAAAGACCTACTGAAGAATACCCAGACCCTTTATGTGCAACTCTTACATCAGAACAACTAGAATCAATAAACAAACGAAAGAGAAAACAACCAGCTGTTCGTAATCCTGTTGTTAAACATAATAAAGTCAACAACAAATCTATTGATTTTCAAGTTGAGAATGTTACTGACATTAATTCTTCTGCTGCTGTTGTCAACTCCAATAACGATAACCATAATATTAATTTTTCTACCATTGTGGATGTGTGTGTTTCTTCTGATGCTGCTGCTAGTAATAATAATAATAATGATGATGGCAATAGAACTTGTGATCAGTCAACTCAAACAATTTACAATAAATTTTTGCTTGGAGCAAAGATTGAAACAATGATTTTAAAACGAAGTTTGAGTAATAATAATAGTACAACAACCTCCACTGCATCTTCGTCTACTGGTTCTTCATCTTTAATAAATTCATTATCTCATTCTTCTACTACTGTGACTAATGGCAGAATGTCTATGGACTGTATTATAGCTTCTGAAAGTAGTTGCAAATATTTTATTGAGTTGAAACCATATCAATTTTCTGCTTTATATGATTTTCTTGGACCAGCTAAATTTAATCTTTCTTATTGGAATAGCTCAAGAAAGGTCCAGAACAGTACTGAATCTTCCAAGTTATCGATAAAAGAAGAGTTGTTTGTTACATTATTAAGACTGAGACGTGGATTTAATATTTTTACTCTTGCTCATATGTATAACGTGAGTGAATTTTATATTCGTTCAATATTTACCACCTGGATAATGTTTACATTAACACCCAAAAATTTTCGGACAGATTTTATAACGTACTGGGGGTCATACTTTTATGACGTAAAAATGCAAAAATTAGAAAAATTAAAAAACACCCCTCCCCCATCCACAACCATCCAAATTTGATGACCTCCCTCCCATGGACATGTGGATGTACAAAATCATCAAAATTCCATATAATCATATCGTGTTTTAAGACCATAATTAGAGTCATATTTGAATATGATTTTCATTCAATCTTAAAAATTAAAGGACTTGAAGTGAGTGAATCTGAATGTTGATAGCATATTAGTTGTATAAAAAAATAACTAAATTTCCTCAAAAGGAGCTTGAGCCAATATTTCTAAAGTATTGAAAATCGGAGCTCTCTCATCAGGATGTTTTTTTTGCTTTCTTTTTCGCAACTCTCGCCTCAAGCTCGCTTATAAGTATTTGGTATCCAACCGTATCGTTTTTGTTGTCTTTGTTCCAAAATAGTGCTTTCAAACTATTTGAACTCGTGTTGTCTAATTTTACTAATTCAAGAATTTTGTTATATCGCTTATATTTTTCGTTTTCCATCATTTTTTCTCTTGTAATCAATCATTTATAAACTGAAAAGCTACACATGTTAAATAGTGACTAAATCTATTAAATCAAAACTGTATAATTGGTTCAATAGATTAACCACTGAAGGAAAAAAGTCTGGATATCATGAGAATGGATCGAAAAGTTGGTTAATAGTGAAGTCGGATGAGTTAGCCTTTAAAGCAGAACAAACCTTTGGGAATAGTGTTAACATAACCACAGAGGGAAAAAGGCATCTTGGTGCGGTAATCGGATCGCAAAGCTAAAAAGACGAATACTGCCAAGAGAAAGTCAGGCAATGGTCGAAAGAATTGTCTGCTTTATCTAAAATAGCTATTTCACAACCACATGTTGCTTACGTTGCATATACAAAAGGGTATCGTTCGAAGTTTACGTACTTTATGCGAACTATACTCGATTTCGAATTGTATACCCAACCAATCGATGACATCTTAAATGACAACTTAATCCCCACACTCTTCGAGCAAGAAGAACCACTACCAGAACCTTTTAAAGACATTCTTTCGTTGCCTCCTAGAGAAGGAGGTCTTGGAATCTCTACCATATCCATTGAAGCAGCAACTCATGGGATCAAAGATAATAACTAGACCTCATGTTGAGTCCATTATTAATCAAAATAATACTTTGTTTCAATTAGATAAAGAAATTAAAACCAACTTCGATAAGAACTTCGAAAACAACATCATGATGCAAAGTTAGAAGCTCATAAATCAAAGTTATTATGCATTGATTCGGAACTATCATCAAATCTGAAACCATACGTGGAACAAGCAAGAGATAAAGGTGCTAGCTCGTGGTTAAATGCCTTACCTATTGACAAGCAGAGTATGCATTTAAATAAGGAGGAGTTTAAAGATGCACTTAAACTCCGGTATAATTTACCCCTAAAGGATCTTCCAAGTTTTTGCACATGTGGAGACTGCTTTACTGTTAATCATGCACTATCATGTAAGAAAAGCGGATTTGTCTCACAACGGCATGATAATGTGCGTGATTTGTTTACTTCACTGTTAGACAAAGTATGTCATAATGTCCAAGCAGAACCACATCTACTACCGCTTAACGATGAACAATTCAATCTAAAGACAGCAAACAGAAGTGACGAAGCGAGACTAGATATAAAGGCAAACGGTTTTTGGCGCCATGGACAAACTGCATTCTTTGATGTCCGTATTACGCATGTGAACTCCATGAGCAACTCAAACCACAACACCGAAAGCATCTTCTTTCAGCACGAAAACAAGAAGAAGACAACCAGAGAGTATTGGAAGTCGAGCATGGCTCCTTCACGCCTTTAGTTCTTGGAACAAACGGTGGGATGGGATCAGAATGCAGTTTGTTTGTGAAAGAACTAGCAAGAAAACTATCAGTTAAGCAGAACGAGAAATACGCTACGATAATTTCATGGATTAGAACCAGACTCTCATTTGAAATTCTGAGGTCGACAATATTGTCAGTGCGAGGGTCAAGAACTCCTTGGAGAGTAAGCAAAGATGCAGAGATTGATGTAGATTTCAAATTGAATGCTGTAGAAGCAGATATTATTTAGTCTATTTTAATCTTAACACCCACACAAGAGAAGGGACTGTCGGTTTTTAATTTTTAATTGTTAATTATTTAATTAGTTAATCATTTGTAGATTTTATTGAATAAAGTTTGTTGTGTTAAATCAAGACTGAAAAACATATGGAAGACTGAAAGAAGCGTTCATGAAAACCTCTGATTCATTCATTCAAAAGAGTCTTGAATAGCTAAAAGTATTGCTATTAAGTATATGTATTACTTGAAGGCTATACGAAAATAATACAAAGCGATACAATGAAAACAAGGTGTGCAATTTTATCAACTATTTTTATCATATCGTTATCGTTTCCTATCTTATGATATGATGGTAAACGATAAAAAAGATACAAAAATGTGCGTTTGATTTCCTATATTGATTTTCCATAGATAATACACCAAAAAAGGAAAAAGTACTGTTTTCAAAAAATTTCGGCAGGAAATAATTTTGGACAACTCAGAATTTCGGATGGATTAATATTCGGACAGAAATATATATATATAAATATATATATATATATATATATAAACACACTTAGAAATCAATATAAACTATGTCTTTCTTGGTTATCAATGTTGGCAAGCACCGTACAAAAGTAAATATCAAACATTGTTTTTGGAAATCTTTTCAATCATCCGCGAAATTAAAACCCTTTTAAAAACACGAAATTCGAGGAATTTTTCGAAGGTATTTGGGTTAATAGTCACTCAGGGCTGTTAGCACATTCATACTTAAGTTTTTGACAAAAGCATGAAACTTGGTAAAATGTTCAGAACATAATTACGATTCAAATTTTTGAGGGAGACACGTCTGAGTCACGTAATTGCTGACATCAGCACTTTTTGTGTCAGAATATTTATTTATTCAAACCTAGATAATCTATACACCGTTGGAACAATAATTTTATTCTGATAATAACTACCAAAAGAAGTATGATCTTAAAATCTATTGATTTTGAGATATTAAGGTTCAAAGGCGTCAATGCTGACGTCAGCATTTTTCAGATTTTTTTTACATTTTTTCTATTATATACCGTTGATACGACAATTTTAAGCTGAATCAAAGTAGTATAAGAACTATTGTCTCAAAATGAAGTTGTTAGAAGATAGAAACCCCAGATGGAAACACTGTGTAAAAGGCTCATTTCAAAGATTTTAAAAGCTTTATGATATTTTATGCTATATGGTGTTACCGTAGTCCTTAGAAAATACCAGTACTTTCTTCCGACTATGCTGTTATTATTATTATTCAGGTTAAGGTTAAGGTTTACAATAAATTTAGAGGCATCTAGTTGCCTGTTAATCTACAAAATGAAATTTAAATAAATAACAGTTATTCTCACAGAAATGAAAACAAATATATTTCACATAAGTATGAAAATATAACACACACTAAGATGTGAGATTTAATAAAACAGTCGCCAGAAGTTTATTTGCGTAGTGTTGGGTTCCGAAAAAAGTATAAGAATTGAGTAGAAATTAAAATCAATCCTTGCACAAACGTTTATCAAGTAGGGCTTTAAATGTGTGGAGTGACGGAGCGCATATTAATTCGTCCGGTAAACTGTTCCATTAGTAGATAATCCTATTCGCAAAAAAGAATTTTCGTATATCGAGTCGAGTGGATTCCTTCTGAAGTTTGTAGTTGTGACCATTCATAAATCGCCTGCTTTCCACATTGAAGAGGTGTTTTCACATTTATAGTGTGAGTAGAACCATTGAATTGAACTTCTATCAGATCTCCTCGCATTCTTCTATATCCAATACTCGGCATATTTAGACTCACTATTCTTTGTTCGTACGCAGCATTTCCTAGGTCTGGAATCATTTTTGATGCTCCTCGTAAAACTTTTTGGCGTTTGTCATATAAAAGTTGTGGGTTGCATACTGTTCCGCAGTATTCCAGAAGAGGGCGCAAACAGCTTTTTAAAAATGATGGGGTCCATATAGGTGTACATTCTGTGAATTAGCCAGCCTAGCTAAGCGGTTTGCCTTGTTGACTTGAGTATATCTATTGGAGGCATAGATTGAGCAGAACGTCCTTTCTTTGTAATTTGTAATATTTTTATTGCTAGCGTTCGACAGAGTAACAATTTTATCAAATGAAACATCAATATGTTGGGCCTATTATAATTGTTATCTCAATTAGATGATTTCATTGCATCTTAATTGCAGTGCCGGTTCAACTAGATATGCTTAATTAGGTATAATCTGCATCCGTGACACTAATTACATAACATAATCACCTGCCTATATAAAGGGGCCTGAAACTGAGGAAATTCAGTATCACCTTTGGTTGCACATTATCATAAGATTCCGATTCGAGAAGAAGAAATATGTATACAAAATTAGCAAGACGGCGCTGGATCCACAATCCCAACCCGAATATGTCATTACACCGAGAAGGTTTAATATCACTCTTAAGAGAGAGCCGAATTACCAGAAACAAATATCATGGTTGGATGGTAGCAGTAATGTGGCGGTAGTAGAGTACATTGGGAAATACCCTAGCAATGTTTGTATCCATGGCAACAGCAAGAAATAGCATGGGTGTTCCTACGAACATCTTAAGTGGGGAAGGTGAGAGTTAAGACTGCGATGCAATGTGGCAAGCACCATCATTAATCTTATTAAGGGAACACCAATTTCGAGATCTTCAACTACATTGTGCACCTTCAAAGACATCGTCCCAAACTGTTATTGGAATCGACAGGACCTTCAATGTTGGACTATGTTTCGTTTCCACCCTTTGTGTACAAGAATAAAAAATTGCTGCGGAAGTCCACGCAAGAATCACCCATTGTTTTAGGATCATTGTTCCTTCACTGGGATGCCGCATTTCTTACATACTGTAAATTCTTTGAAAATCAAAAAAAGCATCAGGAATTGATAACATTCCTCCGATATTCCTAAAAGACGGAGCAGCAGAAATCGCAAAACCTTTAACACATATCATCAACAACTCACTTGAATCCAGTTGCGTACCAAATGAATGGAAACTTGCAAAAATAAATCCTCTGTTTAAATCTGGGAAATCCTCCAACATTAACAATTATCGACCTATATCGGTTCTTCCTGTGCTTTCAAAGATTCTCGAAAAAATTGTACATCGACAACTTGTGAGCCATCTTGAAAGTAACAATCTTCTATGCAATAAACAATTTGGTTATCGCAAGGGAAAATCGACAGAGATCGCAGTGACACTGTTCGTTGATCTGAAATCGACAATGGGAAACTCATCGGTTCGGTTTTCATTGATCTTTCGAAAGCCTTTGATACTATTAGTCATGCAGTGTTATTGAAAAAACTTCCCTTTTATGGAGTGCATGATAAAGAATTAAAATGGATGGCAGATTATTTGTTCAATAGACACCAAGTTGTATCTTATAATAACACTTTATCTAATCCAAGGTCTTTAACATGCGGTGTCCCGCAGGGTTCAACTTTGGGTCCGCTATTGTTTTTGATTTATTTTAATGATTTTACCAGTATCCTCAAGCATGCCAGTGTCATCGAGTATGCTGATGATACAGTTTTATATGTTAGTGACAAAGATTTTATCGTGATTGAAAACAAACTTGTTGAAGACTTAGACCGTTTAGCAAATTGGTTTCGTGACAATGAACTTGTGATAAATCTTTAAAAAGGTAAGACCAAGGCCATGTTGTTTGGTACGAGCAAGCGCTTAAACCTCCACGGAAAGAACACATTAGACGCCTCTGTTAATCACAAAGCGATAAATCCAGTTAACTCGTATAAATACTTGGGTGTAAAACTTGACCAATCTCTACACCTCAATCTGTTCCATGATGAATTATACCGTAAAGCATCTGGTCGTTTGAAATTGTTGAATCGTTTGCGATCATCATTGAGAGTAATTTCTTCACAGAAGGTATACACATCAATGATTGTCCCGCTGTTGACATACTGTGGGACGATAGCGTTGTCGATAACACCAACAAACGAACAACGAATAAAATGTCTTTCAGAACAAGCCAAAAGAATTATTCACGGAAAATCCAAAACAGATCGTTCTACCAAATATAGTGAATATCTGGAAAAAAAAAGCTTGTACTATCGTTCGTAGAGTAGTTTGTACTGGCGATTTCGACAGTAATTTTGATGGGTATTTGGAAGTGTTGAATAACAAAACGAGAAATAATGGAATTCTTCTGAAACTCCCAAAGATGCATTTAGAGATTGCGAGGAAGAGTTTTAAGTTCATGGCGTCAAAAGTGTTTAACCAGTTGCCAATATATGTACGGAGTCGGTTATGGGAAGATGATTTTATAAAAGTTTTAAACAATTATTTTTCTTAAATTTTGGAGGCGAGTGAATTTTTGGATTTTTATATATCTTTTATACCAGTTTTTTTTGTTTCTTTTATACCAGTTTTTATACTAACTTATTAATTTAACAAGACCCAATTTGATAGCAGTATTATTATATATTGACATGGCAATCCTGTATAAATATTTTTAAATAAATAATAAATATATAAACACGTGACTCTAATTGTGCATAATTAATTCACCAAATGTTTAAGAGCAGCTGCTTTGATGATTGAAGTTATCAACAAAACAACTCTATTAGCTTTAAAAAATTAAATATTTCTTAAAAAAGAATTTTTTTCTCAAACTCGTTTCCATTCCCCAAGACGATAACAGCGAAGAGATCGCGATAATGCAATTTATATTGTAATAACATAGAAAACTTGACAAAAATCACAAAGAAGAAAATCTTTGTTTTTCGTTTCTGCCTACGCAATTTTTCGCGTACACAAACAAAACTACCTATGTGTTCACGTGCGGGTACGCGATCGCGTAGGTCTCATTGAGAGGCCTGAATACCATATTTAGATTTGAACATAAAGGAGAGCACTTGAAAAAATTTTATTTCAAATATATGTCCAGATAAAAATTTGTATCATCATCATCATAGTTATGTCATCATTGTATTTTAAAGTATTTTATAAACCTCTAATACGCAATGACAGGCAAATCTTTTCATTTGAAGAAATAAACAAACTTTGTTACTAACCCCCATTCTATGAAGTGAGCTTCGTAATTCCAGTATTCCCTTTGGCGATGTGTGTTTACATCAGCATACACTCGTGCGCGACTTCGTACTTCACACATTTTGAACAATTATTGTATATAAACCTGAATAATTCGTCTAAAATTTTAAATTTACTCAAAATCAGAAACAATGTTTATTTCCATAGTAGTAAGATACAAAACAGAACATTTTAAAGACAAATAGAATTTCATACATAATGCATCTATCCTGAAAGCTGCTGAAGCACACACAGCTAAAACATACATATATCTTTTTAAGTTCTTGAATTATTAATAAGTACCTATTATCAGGATGAAATATTAATAATCATTACCAGGAATGTTGATAAACATTGGAGAACATTATCTGTTTGTTTTTTTTAATTAAAAAATATCACATTCATTTTAGCTACACAAATAAAATGTTTTCTTGGGGACATCACCGCCTACCTTACTAACCTGTGGCTGTGAAATATAGTTCATGAAATATTCTCAATTATTATAAAAAATTATTTATTTTAAAAGATATTTAGGTTAGAGTTAACCAAACGCCATGTATATTTCCCCTAGTTTATATTTTTAGACGAGATAAAAAATAGAAGAAACTTGCTACTAGCTGGCAAAATATGACGAAAAAAGCCGTGCATGTTAAAATATAAACACTGTGCCATCATTGCTGGGCTAAAACATTTTGATAAAAAAAGACGAAAAAAATTACTCGAAAATAAAGATCACTAAAGTTATAAAAGTGCCCGGAGAAGAATATCCAAGATATTAGCTCAAAACCATAGAGGTTTTCACTACCATAAAAACTCAGTATATAAGTAATGAATTAGATAACACAAAATGGCAGCCGCTGTTTTAAATATTAATTTCTGGGCATGCGCATAAAGCACATAAGGGTTTTTTTAAATTTTATTTTATATTTAGGTTTACAAGTAGGCTATTCGACTTTTTTTCCTATCAAAAACTTTCGCGAAATAACGTAAATATAAAATGTTAAAAGGTTTAAGTAAAAAGTACGAACGATAAAAATAGCTATAGAATGGTAAATTCACAGATTTCGTAGTATAACATATTAGCAAATTTAGTTGAAAAGTACGAACGGTAAAAACAACGAATTATAAATAAAAAATGGTAAAAATATTGGTGAACATTTTTTTTTAAAAATAAAAAATAAATCTTATTGTTTCGTTTGGAAAACTGTTCCAGTTGCAGACGATACGGTTACTATAGAAATGTTGCCGGATTGATGTCGTTGCCGTAACTTTCTTTAACTAAGAATACCCTCTCGTTCTGGAATGATGATTATGGATCTTGAGTTTCGTTAAGTTAACGGTAACGTTAGCGTTGTTCATTCTGAAACTTAAGGCCTCTAATGTGAAACGGGCTTCTCAGTGAATTTCTTGGATCAGTTAATCTCCAATCGATACTTCATAGAAGGCATATCAATTGCGCGAAAACATGTCTCATGAGGCTCATTCTTTATAGGCAACAGTTGGGTTACTCTCCTCAAAACTTTCTCCAGAATAACTTGGCCGCGCTTCAAAATGGGTACAAAGGGGTCTAACCAATGAAACAAAAAGCAGTTTGAAGGAGTTTAGATCCAAGTAGGTGTATGATCGTCGTATAAGGTTAACAATTCGGTTAGCATTTTTCACCTTGTTGTTAACGTGTGTGCTAAACCTCGTGTCAGGATCAACATATACGCCTAAATACTTCTCATTGCATAGTTCTTTCAAAACGTTAGAATGACAGTTGTATTCTGACATTACATCATGTTTTTTTCCACGTATAATACATTTTGTCAAGGGATTACTGTTGGAGATCTTTGTATCACCAGCGAAAAGTATAGTTGGCAACATTATTGAATCTGGCAGATCGTTAATATATAAATTAAATAACACAGATCCAAGGACACTACCCTGTGGAATTCCGCTCAGAACATCTAAGTAAGGCGATACTTGATTATTTACACGAACGGCTTACTTTCAGCTATGAAGGTAGGTAAGTAAACGTCCTTTGATACCGTAGCAAGCTCTCTAGTTTATATACCAGTAATACATAATACATACCATAATGTCATCTTTAAATATAGATTCCATTACCTTACAAACTATGGATGTAAGACTTGCAAGTCTATAGTTGGATACAAGACTTTAGGTTCTTTTCTAAAAAGGGTTATAGAACGGTGTTATAACAGTGCTTTTCCAGTCTTGTGGGATTTTCCTTTCTTCAAATGATTTTTGAATGATAAAAGCAAGAGCAAAAGAAAACTGGGAAGCAAGACCTCTCAATAACTTAGGATGAACATCGACATCAACACACGGTGACTTATTGATTTTGGTAATTAAATTTGTTCTTGGCATACCGTAAATGACCGATTAAACGCCCTGGGCGTTTATTTTAACAAATGAATTTTACCCTGGGCGTTTATTCGGGAAGGGCATTAGTAAGGGAGGGGCGTTAATAAACAAAGTCCATCAACAAAAGTAATATAATCGAGAAGATGTACGTCGACTACATAATATCAAGTTTCTCGTCATTCTCTTCATCGTCATCGAGGAGGTGGAATGGCTGGGTCGCAGCCTCCATATCTTCTTCATTAATGAAAGAAAAGGGATTGGTATCACCTACCTCCTTGTTTGTCATTACAGCTAGTTGTGCTTTTAACTTTTCTGCTCCTGCCTCACAAGTCGTACCCTCCTTAAAGCAATGTATTTGGTCATCTTCAGAGCCATTTGTTGGGAGATTTAGGGCGCAAACCTTGAACGACTTGGCAATCATTTTTTTCAATAGATGTGACCACGATTTGAGAATCCGCCGTGGTGCTGCTTTGATATTTCCAGCTTCAGTAAATTCGTGTAAACCCTCTGCTAACCACTGGTCGAATTTTTCTGTATTTTTCAAAATATCCACACTTTAAAGATTAAAGAAAGTAGTATTAATTTTGCTGTGAATCAAATGACAGCCCATGGGCGTTTATTTTAATTTTTTTTATAGACCTGGGCGTTTAATCGGGAGTGGGCGTTAGTTAAAAAAATTAACTTTAACCCTGGGCGTTTATTCGGGAGGGGCGTCAGTTCGGGAGTGGGCGTTAGATCGGTCATTTACGGCATGCGAAAAATGCTTTACATGTTTAGTGACTGTTCAAATTGTACCACGCCCTTTCGACAAGCTGATTTTGGTTTGTTGCGTACTCTCTTGGAGTTTTCCAAGTCAATATGGTTATGAGAAACTAAAAACATACCTTAAAATACTGCAAAAGATTTTTCGAAGAACTTCAAATATGAGAACAACATCTGGGTTTTCGGAATTGACTATGAATTGTAATTCTGTTCGTTTATTTAGAACATTATCTGCGTTAGTGTTGAAAAGTTAAAGCATCTTCACTTTTCGTTCATTTTGTGGTTTATAATCTCAAATCCATAGGGAGGGCCCCGTATCTTGTAAGCGACACAAGTTGTTTGTATTATTTTCGTTCTTCGAGAATGTTATTGTGACTTATTGCAGTTCCAGAACCTTCTAGCTTGTATGCATTCTTGAAGATGTTGGTTCTGAATACAAGGGAATGAAATTGTAGTTTAAACCTTCCCAAACGAAAACTTTTTTGAAAATCTGAATCTTCTATGGTTATACCATCCATTTTGTTAGATATATATAGGTTATCATCACTGGAGACGGCTTCTTTATTAGCACAACCAGATTCTACAACATTATAGAAAATGAGGTTGTTTTGGCGACTATACCAGTTCTTAACCTCCGATGTCAGCAGATGTTTAATGACAGATTCTTGTCATTAATTCATTTATTTGTTTGCACTTCGTCTATTTGATTGTTTAAATCAGAAAAATTGTCAAACTCAGAAACCTTTTGGTGAACACTAATTTATTCAATTTTCAATTTTTTTAAAACTTAGGGAATTATTCTCCAACTGTTTGGTTGCGAAACATAACGATTTTTGCATTATTGAATTATTTGACTCAACCAATTTTAGTCGTTTATCAACCTGTTCAAAACAAGAATCATCGATAAATATTGCATTAACAGCAGGTTTTGCACATCCAGGGCAGAACCAATAAATATTATTTTGATCATTAAGTAGTTCAACAGTATTTCATTAGATTGATTTCGCAACAATAATAACCAGAACATCGAGTGTTGGAAATAACTCATTGAATCACAATTATCGTTAAAACATTTTGTAGTTAAACATTCATCGGAACTTTTAAGTAAAGCGTACGATGACTTAGATGCCATATTCACAAGATAAAAGTTATATTATTATGTACAATGAAACGTTGAAAGGTATTTTTATAAAGTTTTCCAAATGGAAACCATCCCACAACTTGCGATAACGATGCGCAATTTATTTAAATAAAGAAAATTATGAAAGGATGTTGGTTAATTTCAATTGAACTTTGCAATTTAAAAATATGGCTTTATGAGAAACCTAAAAAAGAAGATAAGAGAAAGCAGAATTCCTTAACAACGAAAGTAAAGTAAAGTGGTTGAATTAACCTTAATGTTTGCAAAGGGCGTAAACGAGGTAGTCTATCCACTTTTCGTTGGCGCAAGACGTTGGGTATAACTGTTGAGGTGGGCGCCACTCCTACCACTAACACCCATACTTTACCGCATCGAAATGCTACTCATTCGCTGAGTCAAAGAATAAGGTATTTATTTGTTTTTAAAAGTATCATTTTTTCAGTGTTTTTTTGAGCATCGGGGACATAACCAACTTTTAAAAGAAGAGAGGTGTTTATAAAAAGTAAAAATATCTTTTTTAAAGAAAGAAGTTTACAAAAACTTTGAAAGAGGTCAAACTAAACCAATCCATATCGATGCTGCTGCAATATCACCTAATACAGCGAGGACTATCAAAGTGCTAAATATTGTATCTACAAGTCTCGTCATTCGTACCATACCTTTAAAAGATTTTACCCAGTTGTTCTCGAGTAGTAATCTCACCACGCAAGAATGTCAGAGCATCTCAATGTTAGCCTGTGGAAAGGAAATCAAAAATAGTTCAATACATACTTAGAAGCTCCGATCTATTGCATCTTATGTTTCTAAGATTCTTTCAACGTCAAGAAAGAAATTGGGAAATTACTGACGGAAGTAATATGGAGATGTAACATCAATACGATCGAGGAAAAAACAACATAAAAATCAACATAAAAGATATCTTAACAATCCTAATGTTTACTCCTGGAAAACGCGTTTTTATTAATCAACTTCATCTCCGCTATTCTCCCAATCTGAATAATCTTGGTCATCATCAATAACGTTAATAAAGTTATTCTTTGGTCAACTAAATTAGATTAAAATTCGAGAATTCGTCATCATCTGTACCTGCAATGGGCGAATCTTTGAATGGTTCGATAGACGGAAGGTTGAACTACCCATTTATATCATAAATACCTGATGCTTTCCGACCATGTACCTACAATAATAATTATTGAACCATAGTTTGATATCATTTCGTTATAATATACAAGTAACCATTTGGCATGAAGAGGTTTGATTGTTGTGAGGGTGAACTGGATATTGATTTCCTCGACTTATTTTCCAAATGACAGTTAATTTTTGATTTGTTGTGAGTGCTATTCAGAAAATTCGTTATTAGAAGTGAAGTTTGATTCGACATTTGAAATTGTTTACGTTGATTTTCCAAGTAAGGCAACAAGATTTCCTTGGCAATCTTAATCGACATTACGGTGTTGCTAAAATGCTTAGGATTGCAACCAGATTTCTCCGTTGCAGAATGATACAGCAAGCAAACCGAACAACCTTCGGTAGATATATTCAGTCAGTTGCTTTCAAAGAACAGACTTCATAATCGAAGACACCTCAGTCAGATTGCAATTGCAAACTTCCTTTGTTTGAATGCAGATAATTTTTGGAAATTGAGCTTTAAACAAAGTTCCAACCGCTGTATGTTAATTGACTAAGCCAGAATGCTTGTATCATGAAAAATATGGTCACATTGTCTCTTTAAATTGATACATGATAGTATGAAACGCACCGTATGAAACGCAAACTGTCGTAGACAATATATATGAATATAATTCAATGGTGTAAAAGGGGCGCAGGTAAAATAAGTATCGTTAAATTGTACTGAAATGCGCACATGCGCAGTAAGGAAATCGATACTTATTTTACGGAATAATTATTTTTCGTGAGACCGGGTCAAACACTATTACGACCGGACTATTACTGAATTGCAGCCTTATTTAGGTTGGGTCTGCAAATTTTTGGTCCGTGTTTTATATAAAGTTTGTTTGCTAGTATCTTTTGAAATACAGTATACTCCCGAAAACTCGAACCTCCGGTGGAAATAGCTTCAAGCGAAGCTCCCGTTAAGTCGAATTCTGGCAAAAACTAATATCTCATAGTTCGAGTTAAGGCGATTTTTTTTTCAGACAATATAATATAAATATTAAATACTATAATATTAATAGTACTACTAAACGCACCGTAATAAAAAGCGTCACTTCACTGAAAGAAGTCCGTATATCGGTTTGTCAGAAAGGTCACCTTCCATTATTGAACTTATTTGGTTGATACATTTGTGAATGCACTCCCCGTTTTCACTGAACAACATGTAGCTTCTTATTAATTCCAAAGTCTATGAATTCCTAGATTGCGTTGCGCATTCTATAGATTGCGTAAGCCCGTAGAAAGGGCGGAACATATACATCACTCGAGTTAGGGCAAGTCGGTTTGATCAACATGTCATCATCATCATCTCTGTCTTTTTCAGCCTCAATATTTTCCTCATCCGACACAGAATCATCCATATACACTATATTGTCCGCTGTTGTTCCTTTAGGGAAGATCTCCGAGGTGTGAACTGCAAGCTTATCTAACTGGTCTTGTAGTTCTTTGAAGGGGTGATCAGCATCTAGCAAGGCGTCAGCTTGATTTTTCTCAGAAATTGCAGCTTTAGCGAAACATTTGTCAATAGTTTCAGCTTTTACCTTACACCAAGCAATATCAAGCATTTGCATGACATCCAATACAAAGAATTACGGAAGTGGCTATTCTTTCTCTATTGCATCTATCAATTTCCGAATCGACAGCACTCTATTATTTAAACATTCGAATCACGCCCTGATCTATCGGTTGTAGCTTTGATGTAGTGTTTGGTGGTAGAATGATTAATTCGATTGATTGGAGATTATCAATGGTTGGGTGGGCTGGACAATTATTAACTAATAAAACAATTTTTAGTCTTTCCTTCGTAAATTGTCGATCAAGTTCACGAACCCATTCCTCGAATAGTATGCCATCCATCCAACTCTTCTTCTAGCTGTGATAACAGTGGGGCAAGTGCTTTACACGTTTGAAGCGTCTAGGTGATTTGGCCTTGTTACCTATGACAAACATTGGTAATTTTTTCCCAATTGCATTAGCTGGTGCCAATCCTGTCAGGCGTAGCTTGCTATGCTTTACACCAACGCATTTTTCATTTTTAAGATGGAGAGATTTTTTGGTTGGACCCGATAAAACAAACCAAATTCGTCAGCATTATATATCTCGTCCAGCTTATATTTTGATAAGATAGTTGGTAACGTGGTTTCTTCCCATGGCGCCACCATTTCACGTGTACACGCATTGGCTTCACCAGAAACTGTTTTGAATCATACGTTATATCGTTTCTTCCAGCGGTCTAGCCAGCCATCTGAAGTCTTTAACGTTCATTTTCTCAGCGAATTTCGTGGCTTTAGTTTTTAAAATTTGAGCAGAAACAGTGACATCTCTGCTACGAACAATAAGAAGCCATTTGGAAATTGCTTGATCTAGGTTTGCAAACGATCCTTCCCTCAAACGCTTGCGTTTTGAATTGTTCCCTTTCCTTACAGCATCAAAGATCTTTTCCTTATTTTCAACCACTTGGATAACGTGTTCTTTGTTATCCCATACTTTAAAGCAACCTTTGACTTGGGGTTGCCATCTTCCACTTTCTTCAGTGCATTGTATTTATCTTTAATAGATTTTGTATTCAACTTTTGCTTGATTGAAATTGTCGCCATGATGCATGCAAAGTTTGATGAATGTACGTTGAATGTACGTTGTAAACTCAAAATAAAACATTCAAACGTAACTAAATTGACAAATGACTTCCTTTGAGAACATTCGAAAAAATTACAAAATTGACAATGCAATGATGACTTCTTTTAAACGAAATTGTGAATGTATTGATTGTGCGAATAGATTTCTATTCGAAATGGCTAAGGAAAATGGCTCGAGATAACGAATGTTCGAGTTATCCAAGGTTCGAGTTATCCAAGATTCGAGTTACCGGGAGTATACTGTACTCATTTTCAACATAGAGTTTTTACATAAACTTTAATCCATTCAAAATACTCTTTCGAACTAAGGGGGTGATTACATGAGGCCGGTTAGCCGGGTTGAAATTTCAACCCGCTTTGCCGGGATGACTTCAACTTGGTATTATATGGTGAATAATAGCCGGGATGAAATTTCACTTTTAAAAAC
The DNA here is from genome assembly GCA_963930725.1 of Candelabrum cocksii. Lineage (NCBI taxonomy): Eukaryota > Metazoa > Cnidaria > Hydrozoa > Anthoathecata > Candelabridae > Candelabrum > Candelabrum cocksii. The sequence goes on along the minus strand of OZ005668.1, from coordinate 6,000,258 downwards.
ACTGCATTCTTGAGTGTTCAGTATGAAAAACAATAGCCTGTTCAAGCATTTGGCTGTGTGGATGAACGCACATTCCAATTAAAACACCACATTGGTATATGCATGCTTTGTTCTTCACAACTTTGGCGAAACAAATAATTCTCCCCTTGATGAAGTTTTGTTAAAACGGCAATTGGTTAGAAATAAAATCGAAGCAGAACTATCGAAAAATACACCAGGTCCTGTTTATTCATGTAATACAGAAGAAGGTGAAATGGTACGCTCCCATCCTAACGTCATACATCAGAGACAATATGCCAGATGATCTATTTTGAAGATTCGAACAGAAATGCGCATGCGTTATGTCATATTTCATCCCGGGTGGCCGGGTTGAAGCGATTACATGGAGAATTTTCAACCCGGTTAAGCGGGATCCCGGAATGTTAAAGCCGGGATGAAATTTTTCTCATATAATCGCAGCTGAGAAATTATGAAATTACAAAGTGAGTTGAGATTTCAACCCGGCTAACCGGCCTCATGTAATCACCCCATAACACGCATGTGTACACGAAGACCTAATTCGTAACACGGTAACCGTCACATATGGTGTTTTAGAGTTATCGGAAAACATCAATCTAATTTTTGACATAAAACGATTTACTCTGGGTGTGTTTCGGTGCCGTGGATCACGAAATTTCTCTAATTTGAAATACATTGGTTTTCCATGGACCTTTTGTAAACTTAAAAACTATCTTCGAGAAAGAAAACAATTGTCTTTTATAATAACAAACACAATAACAGTCTTGTGTGGCGTTCCTCAAAGTTCTATATTAGGTTTTTCTTTTATATATTAATGATGTTAATAAAAAATGTCAAAATTTACATTAAACTTCATATAACCATTTCATTATTTCCAGTATTAAAAAATGTGTTCTGTTTTTCGGCGCAATTCGCTTTCATTTTTTTTTCCTTCGACGAGTCATACATTCTCAGTTATATCGAGAGCAATAGAATATATTATTTTATCACTGAACAAATCAGAACGAGTAAAAAAGGAGACAATGTAAAACTTTGCAAAATGAAGCATGTCTCATTGCTTTAACCTACCGTAAATCCTCGAATTGCCCCCCCCTCGAATAAGCCCCCATCATTGAATCTAAATTTTTTTATTAGCCCCCCCCCCCTCCCGCTCAAATTTCGTGTTTACTTAAACCCTCATGGGGGCTAAATCGGGAACATATTATATCATGAACTAATCATCATGGTTGTACTAAGTACATCCAAGCACCAGACGTTTATTGGAATGAACCTTTTAAAGCCTATTGCACTGAAGAATACGACATGTGGCTAGCAGCTGACGGTGTTAACCAAGAGACCGAATGTGGCAACTTAAAAGCACCACCTCGACGAGAAATCGTGAGATGGATCCTAGAGAGCTGGGAACAACTTTCAGCACCCATGATTATAAAGTCGTTCATCGCATGTGGAGTCTCAGTTGCTTCTGACGGCAGTCAGGATGAAGAAATAACGTGTTTTAAACCAGGTATACCATGCAGCTCGGGACAGGAAATGCTAAAAGCCCAGTTACAATTGCTCGACGGCACAGAGGAAAATCCGTTCGTTCCTGATGAGACAGATATACAAGAGGCTTGCCCTCCTTACTTGATCCTCGATGAAGCAATCAAAGATGCCGATGACATTGATATTTTGAACTGAACAGATGTACAGTTTCATTTTAAATAACTTTAAGTAGAACGTTGCCCGTAGCCAGACATTTTCAAGGGAAAGTTCCCAAATCCAAAAATATGGACTTTTTGAAAACGCTTTCTTCTTGGCGTGTCCACAAGCAAGCAATCAAAATATATAAAACTACAGCAATACATGTAAGCTTCAGCGAATTTCAATGTAATTCAGCAAAAAGTATATCCCACACTATACACTAAACCAATACACGTCCAGAATTCCGTTGTCTGTTCTCACTTCAACTATCTTATCACGAGAACTGCGCTCATATTTATACACAAGCCTTTAATTCAAGAAACTTCTTAACACCTCGAGAATTAATTAATGCTAAAAATGGATTATCAATAGAATTATCCAGAAGGTAGAATGCAAGAAAGATTAACTATTACGTGACACTGTATCTGAGAAAATACCAGATAAACAACTTACGTCACACTCGCTAGCGCAAGACAAGGCATTTTGACGCAACAATGATCAAAGTTTAAGACTTTTGTACAATCTTCCAGAAACCTCTTATTCAGAACTATCTGGAAGGTTTCAGCTGATCCTGGTAGCGGATCCTAGGTAACTGATCCTGTGATCATATATACACTACACCTTCTCCAAAAATGTGGACCTTTTTGGCTCAAGGGGGGGGGGGGTTTCCGGAAACCCCGAGAACCCCCCTGGCTACGGGCCTGTATGCACAAATTACATTTACACATACTCAAATGGTTGATGTTCGTATTTAAGATCGATAACCAAATAATTCCGTTAGATATTATTATTTCCAATCTCTGTTTAAAAGTCACTATCTGGATTATTCGTTGAGATATAAGGAATTTAATACAACCATCGAAAAATGTCGGAGGAGAAAACAGGTCCATATTAATCCTAGATTTTTGTCAACAATATCAAAAAATCAAATTACATTACCTCCCCCATATTTATTTTCATGAGTCATTTTTAAGTGATTTGTAAAATTTTTCCGGTTTATCAAAAACAATTTATCAAAAGAAAAAAGGAGTGAAAAAACGTATATGAGTGGGAATTGTCAATATTCGGACAGAAAAAAATCCGAAATTTTATCCCGCCGAAATTTTTGGGTGTTAATGTACTCCCGATAAGTGGGACCCCCGATAAGTGGGACTTTCACTAAGTGGCACGGTTTTTCTCGGTTCCTTGAACTTCCTAAGCTAATATAGGCATTCGCTTAAGTGGGACATTCGCTAAATGGTACAGATTTTGTCGGTCCCCTGAGTGTCCCACTTATCGGGAGTATACTGTATATGTATAGTTTTTTGAGGTGCAATTCCTGAAATTTGCCGGAAAATGTTTTGTTTTTGTTTTTTCTGGCCTTCTGTTATCATAATGTCAAAAAATGGTAGCCAAATATATTCATCATTAGACCTATTTTACTTGCTATTTAAAGTGAAGAACCAACATTTCAACCATATATATCTCATTTACTGTTTCCAGCAAGCACCATAAATTTACATTCTAGGCAACTATTTTAAGTATATATATATATATATATATATATATATATATATATATATATATATATATATATATATATATATATATATATATATATATATATCTGTCTTTGTAAAACTTTATGTGCAAGGATTTTTCCTACTTCAATCAATTCACTTTGTTTGTCTTTATTGTCGGCGGTGTCTCCTTTTTCTTCAAATTTTGTGCTTCTTTTATGAATTATGTTAGCCATTGTAGTTCTGTGACTTATTATATATATATATATATAATAAGTCACAGAACTACAATGGCTAACATAATTCATAAAAGAAGCACAAAATTTGAAGAAAAAGGTATATATATATATATACCTTTTATTCATCTCATGTCTATTCCTTTATTGATTTTCTCTTTAGCCATTTTGCAATCTGCTAGATGCTCTATTGTTTCCTTTACCCTATTGCAAAACCTACAATCTTCCTTTCCTCTCATCTCTTTCCCAATTCCCACATGTTCAATCTTGTCCTTATTATTATTTCAGCTGCTTCTGCCTAATTTCATTATGTATATTATATATTCTTGTTTTCTGAACTTGTTTCCTTTGATGTGTCTCAGTTTTGTCATTGTTTCCTCCTTTTCTTTCGGCTGATCTCTTATTCCCTCTTCAATCTTGACATTGTAATAATTTCTCTGTTCGTCAAATGCTGAGACGAACTCAATTGCACTGAAACAGCATGATTGATCGAAGTTATTGAAGATTACAAAATATTATTCAATATTGGGGAATTCAATTTTCCGGGTGGTTATTATCTTTTCCCACAGCTTATTCAATTTTTCCTCACGTAAAAGTTTCTAGGTGCGTTTGGAGATGCGCGCCTCGTAATGATAGGCCTGCAGTTTCAACTAATATACTACCTCCTCTTTCAATGGTGACATCCCTGTTTCTTTCAGAACTCCCCAGTATGGCGTAGAGTTTGGAAGATTACATTTAATATATACCATTTTCTGTATTCTTTCGAGTTGTTCCCAGTCTCCTTTGTCCCCAGTTTATCCATGCTTCCAAGTTCTATATATACTATTTTATCGTTATCTTTGTATACATTACATAATTGACTTACTTCTGTACTACATCTTCCAGTTTTGCTTTTGCTTCATTTCACTATTATTTCCTTTATCATCCATGCAACTCCTTCTTCTATGTGTTTCAGATGTTTCTTCACTGTTCTTTATTTCAACAACCAATTCCCTAGATATTTATATTTGTTCACCTTCTTTAGTCTTCCTTTCTTTACTTCCACCTCCACTTTCTGATCCATGAATTTGCTTCTTCCCATCTTTGTAATCATGAAATTGTGTTTGTCCATGCTGAACGTGAACTTTTTTCTCTCTTAATTTTCCTTAGATTTCTACACACTCCTTCGATCATTTCCTTGCTTCCCGCCCCTATCACATCATCGACATACCGCTTCTACTTCAATTTCTCATGATATGCTTGCTACCGTTTTCTCTCCTATATCATTAATTTTCCCAGTACTATTACAACAAACCTGCTCCTTGCTTTACAATATCACTGACTTCGAACTTTTGTGTGCTCCTTACTGGTGTAAAAACTTCTATATGGGTTTTACAACTCATACAGCATCATTACCTCGTGTTCTCTTAATGTGTTCTTGTTCATGTCCACCAAACAATCCTTGAGCGAGAGCTTGTCAAATCACTTTTCTGTTTCTGCAAATATCACATATGTATGCTTTCCCAATCTCCTGTTATTTTCCATTTTTCCAAACAGTACTTGTTCATCCCAATGTCTTGACTGATCTTTTCATATAAAACCTTTTTGAAAAGCCTACTCACTATGTTTGTCACAAATATTCCTCTCCGTGTTTTTCATCTCTCCCCTCTCCTTCTTTGTCACTCGTTTCATTCTCTCTCTTTTTAATGCTTTTTTGCTCTTATTAGATTTTCTTTACTTCCTCTTCTCAGTCTTTGTCTTACTCATTGAAGTGCAGACTGATATATTAAACTGAAGACAAGTAGTAAGGCCAGCCAAGTAAATATATTGGTTAGCTTATACTCAGAGTAGAGACTAAGAATATTTGAGTATTTCTGTCCAATGGGATGGAGTGGTATTCATCAACAGTATCAAAGACTGTTTTCTTTGTTCCTGCAAGTATTTGGCTTGCAGCTTGAAATGGGGAAGGGCAATGGTGTGTTTCACGTGAACACTGTGCATTCAATTTTTGGTAATCTACTACACGTCGGGGTTTACCATTCTTCTTTGACATGACAATCATCAGGCTGCACCAGGAGATGGGTGTTCCTATTGGTACGGGTTGGATGATACCTTGCTTAAGGTCTGAATCTAAGTCAATGCTTTGACTTGTTCTTTCCAGTGGTATGCAACTGGTATTGGCATGTTGTGTGCATGTGGAGTTGCCTCTTCTTTCAGATGGATCTGAGCAGGAATAGTTCCATGACAGGAAATGCTCCTGATTTATTGAAAACAGTGTTTTTGAAAGTTTCAGTCAGATGTTTTTTGAGATTGGTGACGTTCTCATTTGTTGCTGGGAAGGGAAGGCATGAGGGTCTTTCAGGAATTTCCTGTTCGATTTTGTGGGCTTCATCAACTCTGGGTGTTGATGTCATTGGGTGGGGGTAGCAAGGTGGAAGGATGTGAAGATCAATGCATGCCTGGCCACCGACGTATATGCGATCAACTTCATCACAAACAAAGGCTGGTTCCTTGGAGCTGTTTCCATTAATGCTGAATTCAACTGGAAGCCATCTGGTGCAGTTAATTGTTGATCCTCCCACGGCGGTTACCTGTTTGGAACATGGTATTAGTTTGGATGGCGAAAGATTCATCTGTGAGATATGTCTGAAGTTATCGAGACAGATGCTTGCTCCACTGTCAGGGAATACGTGCTGGTGTACAGTTGATCCTGATTTTTGATGCTTTGGGATGCAAGGAGACAAAGCCATTTTGATAAGTCCTGTTTTTGGTGCAGTCTGGTGTTTGATGTGAATGATTAGGCCGTGAGCATATTCATTTCGCTTTGAATCTGAAGGCTGCTTTGGTTGGCGACAGATACATGCAAAGTAGTGAAGCCTGCTGCAGTTGTAACAAGCTGTATCCTATGCTGGACAGTGCGTCTGTCGATCAGCTTGTCCATGGTTTTGCAATCCGCAACCTTAACATGGTTTGAGTGTTGAGGGTCGGTGTCCTTGTTGTATCCGCTGGTGCTGTTGTTGCTGATTCTTGTAGGAAGATCTTGCTGCCATAATTTCTGATGAGCCTTGGAGCGTTTGTTGGTTGCGTAATGCTGCTTCAGTGTGTTTTATTACCGTTTCACATTTTCTCTTTAATGTTATTTATCTCTTGGCTCCAATTATTGTATGTCATGTTGATTTCTTCATCTCTTCTCCATAGTTTACTTATTTCTTTTGTTTTGAATAACCTTTCCACCTTAGCATATCTTTGTTTTGGCATTATTCTCTTTTTCATTTTTGTTTTTCTCTCTCCCTTTATCCACTTGTTGTCTCCAGTTGATTCGCATTGCTCTATGATCCGTGTATATCATTTTTATTTCTTCAGTCAACTTTGTGATTCTGAATGGAGTCATTTCTCTTTCTTCATGAATTACTGGGTTCAGAATGTTTTCTCCTTCTTTGTATGGTATTATTATTATTATTATAAAATAAGGTTTACATCAAAAATTAAATGTATAGGCATAAAACAGTGCCTGTCAACCTATAACAAAGCAAAGTCATGTAAAAACATAAAAATGCGAAGAGAATATAAAATTGATAATAATAGAAAATAAAAATAAATCGAAAAATCGCTGGTAACGCTTCATAGAAAGACATAATCAAACAAATAAATCGTGACCACATGATAACCTTTATTATAATGTAGCCAATAGCTGATCTTTGAATCTCTTTCCCAAGTCCATCTTCCCATGCATTTATCCATTTCATTTATTGTCACCATTTTTTCATTACCTCTATTAATCTTTTCCCTTCTTTTGTAACTTCTTTTTTGTTTCCTTTGATTATTTTGCAGTTGAAATCACCCATTATAACTACCTTACCTCCTCTGCTCTTTCCTTTTATTATTTGATCTTCTATTCTCCTATACATTTCATTTATATCAATGATTGTTGTCATACTTTCCTGTGGTCCATAAATCACCCTTATTCTACTTTCCTTTGACCTGTATTCCTATTGTTATCCACACGCTTTGTTTGCATCTGTTTTCTCTTCCTATTAACACTGTTATGTGTTTGCATCCTACTTTCACTCCTACCAATACTCCTGATTCTTTCTCTTTGTCATTTCTATATATTACATACCCTTCCAACTTGATATCTTTAGTCTTAAATTTAGTTTCTGCTATTTCTACTATATCTGGTTTAATTTCCTGTAATATATCTTTCAGTGCCTCCATTTTAGATTTTATTCCTCGTATGTTTACAAAATATACCTTTAATTATTTTCTTTAATCTTCTTGTTTTCTTACGTTTCCTTTCTTTAGTCTTCTTTAGTAATATTTATACATCTGGCTTTCTCTTCTTATGTTCTTGTTCATCGGCTGTTGAGAGCAATTTAATGTATTCATTATCTCCTGTCTCAGCTGTTCGTCTAAAAAACTAATCTGCTGTTGAATGAACGAACCTATCTCAGATTCAAAATGTCCCCATTTACTTTCTTGCTTTCATTGATCTTTTGATTCTCCCACTGTTTTTCTTTATAATTCTTTTCGTGTTTGAGTTCCAACATCTCTCACCAAATTTGCAGTTCTCTCCCCATTTACATATCACATTTTCTGTTCTTTCTACTTGATAATTTCCCTCTTTCTTTGTGTTTCTTTGGATGCACATACCAACATTTACCCCCACATTTTTCTCCTCTCTTCTTACATATCCTAGATGCGTCATGTCCTGATGCCCTTGGCAATTTCTTTTATCACATTTTCCTGATTATATACAGAATCTGCATTTCTCCCCAAATTTACATTGTCCATTTTTAATGTAGTATTTTATAATATTTTTTAATTTTGTAGTTGTTAATGTAATGTGAACATTTGGAAAGTGTTTGAGTTAAATAGACTAACCTTCAATTGGGATTAATAATGAGAACCATATGTATGAAGTAGAAAGTTATTATTCTTTAATGACGATTCGGAAGGCAACATTATTTGTGGCTTTGTCTTAAAACGTGTTTCTCATTGTGAATTAAGTTTATTTTAATGGGAGAATTAGAACCCTGCTAATATTACTTACATGGTTGAGCTTTCACTTTGAAGAAATTACCTAGTTTTATGCTAAATCCGCAAAAAAAAATTTTCTTTGCAAAACAAAATCTTTTTATCTACTTTTGTGAATTGTTTTTCTAGAAATGAGTATATGTTGATTTTGAAGCATTTGATATAAATAATGTGGTTTAAATTCTTTGATACTAAGCACGGTGGGAAGACTCAAAATGTGACTGACCCCTGATGTTTCCTTACTTACTAGTGGATCAACACATATACTTATGTATATATTCAGAGTTTGAATTCTCTCTATATATATATCAAAAATAACCTTGTGCATTTCGTATTATTATTAGGTACTATTAATTAACGAATATTATTAATTCATGATATTTAAATGCAATTTTTTTATTTTCACTTGGAAAAACTTCCAAGTTGCATATATTTCAGCAAACATTTTAATTCTGCTTCACATTTTGTGAAATGGAGAATTTGTATATACACTCTATGTTGTATTACTTTTAAAGAATGTTGATAGTTGTGCATAAATAAAGAAGTGATGGCGCAATGTGTTGAAAGTGCACGCGACTTTATACTTGGGTCTTTCCCAGTTATCGTAGGATCCTTAGCAAGTGAAGATGCAGAGTTCATTTGTCAGAAAAACAATTTATCATTTGTTGAATTGATCCGGCCATTTTGTCAGCTCTCATCAGATGGTATTTGATATTTTTGTTCTAATCAATAAATTTCATGGAGTTTAATTATAAAATTGTTTCAAGAAACTTGTACATATCAAATTGCACTTTGTTATTTTCAGTATATATCCATGATCCTGTAAACCCAAGCATTGTGATTCCGGTGAAAAACTGGAAAGTTCGAGTCATTGACATACAAGCGCCATTACCTTCTGCTGCATTGGTCAGACGTGTCCTTGGAGAGGTTGTTAATAAATCTATAGGAAACATCAACAAAAATTCACAGCTGCCGTTAGAAAAGCAAATAACTGGTGAGATCATAGCTCACTCCTTTTTAAAATCGTTTTTCTAACTGCTCTCATATTATCCACTATTTTTAAACTTTGAGTGGGAACAAAATGTAAACAAATTCAGGCTGAGTAAACATAATATGATAGCGGGCTGATCTCAGCTTCAGTTTTCTTCCAATTCTATTTTTACTTTAAAGTAAGATTCAAAATTGATATTATACTTAAAATATATACATCTATAGGACGATTTTTAATTAGTTCTCCTTATATTACTTTTTCGTTATGCAATGAAGCAAGTATCTGTAAATGTTTATTTATGTTATGTGATCGTACCCATCCCATATATCAGGCCACCTGCCTGTGTTTGAAACCAATTATATATGTGTGTAAACATCTTTGTTGCACAAATTGTAATTTGTAAAGAATGTAGACACTTTTTTTTTGTTGACATGTTTTGGCTAAGTCCTACCATCATCATAATTAAAGAATCATACAGATCTCATCAAAGAGTCAATCTTAAATCAACAACAAAATGTGTGTACAAAAAAACCCAGCAATTTCCGAAAATTCTTTTCACCGATATTGGCTAGTGATGGTCACATGACTGCCTTGATTAAAATCCTTTTTTAGGCCCTGCCTGTAGAAAATTTCAGCACAAGATCATGCTTATAAAGCTTAGCTATGGGTTAATGTTATTTAATGTGAGTTAATTTTTAAAGGAGTTGTCTCAAGTGATTACACCATTAAATCTGGGAAGAACACATATAAATTTCCAGAAACATTTTTGTTTATGTCTAAATTTAAGTTAATATGTTCAGTGTTATTTTCTGTCACGAAATCTCTGACGTCACTGTTGTTGAAACTGCTTGTGAAAATGAATCAAGCATAACTGTTCCAGTTTGCACAAACTTGCTGTTTTGTTTGAACAATTGCTCTTCTAATGATGCATAGCATGCATATACCTCTTCAATACACTATAAAAGATGAAAATGTGTATATATATTTGTTTCTTGGGGTACTGAAACATCTCAACTAGACGGAAACTTTAATTGTGGGATTCTAAAGCAAGTTGATTTGTGGTTTGTTTTCATCGCCAAAGTTTAATGATAGAAATGTTTTTCAAATTTCTAAACATTCCTAATTAAACAAACCATTAATCTCTTTCAAAACAACTTTCTTTGAAGTGTTCATGACATACCATAAATCCTTCATTAAGCACCATTTTTGAAGTCAACCTTTAAATCAACTCTGCCCTTGAATAAGCGCCACACCTGCAACTAAAATTGAAATGCGGCGTCTATTCAAGGGCTTTAGCTTGATATGAAATAAAGCGTTTATTCAAGGCATCAAGGGATCTAACTACTGAAGAGAAGAAACCTCTGTTAAGGTGACCCATTGTGTGGTAATTTTTCTGTCGTAAACAATATTAACTCAAAATGGTTGCTGTACCTTTCTTTTTCACTAGTTTGCTGTGAAGAATATCTACAAAATGCACTTTAATCAAGCGTTGAAATCCAGCAAAAAATCTTGATTTTTAAAAAAAAGCTGTGACGCTTAATCAAGGATTTACGGTACTCTGATTGCCTTCTGATTTTCTCTCTTGATGGCAACTATCCAAAGCTTTTCGCCACAAGGCAGTCAGAAGAGTTATTACATTCAATAGCTACATAATACATCATATTAGCTACACTATTGAATTTCAAATAGATAAATCAAATTTATAACTTTATTAAAAAAAATTACCATCATTAGCAACAAATTAAAACAAGAAATTCGATTGTTTTCTACTCAATTGCCTTGTGTTAAATAGATGCATCGGCAGCAGTGACATAGAACGCGTTGTAAACAAGAAGCGAGTGTGGAGTATAATCAGCAATTTTTTAACCTAATATGTGTTATTACAGCACAATAAAAGGGAAAAAAATAACTTGTAATGGTTTTTTAAATATACCTTTACATGTAGAATCTAAAAATAAAATAAAAAACAGGGGTTAATTTTGGACCACTCTTAAAGTGGAGATATCCTCAGAAACTAGTACTTTTCTTAATTACTCAAGTCATACAGATATGCAGCTTACGGACAGTTTACTTGGTGGATTCATGGGACTTGTAAATCGAAGAATTATTCCCTTGTGTATAATTTAGGAAATTATGTATACGCGAAACATTGAGAACAACATGGTTAAGTGCTAGTGAAGTATAAACAAAATATATGTTTTTAACAAAATACAAGAGATATAAAGATAGATATTATATATAGATAGAGCTAATCAAATTTGTTTTTTGATATTTTACCAAATGTCTTTTATTTACTTAATTAAGCCTCAACATATGATTTTTTATAACATCTGCTTTGGGGGTTTTATAGTAAAAGAATATAATAATATTTGAGGGTTGATGTTTATATAGCCGCTTCGACTTATAAGCCACTGACACGCCTTTCGGAGTAGTAGAAGACTAACTTCTTTAGAATGCTGATCACTTTTACAGCTATCAGCAGCACAACAGAACATTTTTACTTTAAAAAACACAATTTAATACTTGGAAAAAGTAAAATGTTTTGATAAACATGTTGATAAAATGTCTTTTCTCTACAATCGGTTCTCTATAATTTTTTCCCATTAGTTGGTTAATGTTGTCAAAACATTTGCAACCATTGAAAACGTGAACATGGGCACAACTTAACTTGAATGGTCTATTTTACAGCATTGTTTCATTTTATTTGTGTAAAAGATATTATTATTATTATTATTATTATTATTAGCAAATATTTGTACAGGATAAAAACACCAGTTTCTAAATACATATATACATATAAAAAACTGTTATCAGTGTTTGTCCTGTTATAAGCTTAAAAAAGAAACAAAAAATTAAATAGGTTAGAAAAATCTGAAATGGTAATTTAATAGGGTAAAATTAGGTAGAATACTGAAAAAACAATTTGAATAGGAACTAGGACAGTGAAATTGTGGAAATTAACTCCCAAATAAACTTGGAAAATAAAATTGAGATTTGACAAACATAAGATAAAAGCAGGAACGATATACAAAGAAACCGAAACCGAAATAGAATAGTGATACACAAAGAACAGAATAATTATTGTAGAAGCCATTTCCGAACTGTCAAAGATAAATTATTAAATATTTTAGCACCACCATAGTAAAAACCAGATCTTGCAAATTCAAGCTTCAATGCTGGCAATTTTAAACAGAGATCGTTATTTCTCGTCCTCTTTTTGTGTCGTTGTACCTCAAAGTATATGTCAAAAGTTTTGTGACATAGCTCTTTGTTTAGACATTTAATAACCAGAGAACAGACTTGTTGTTCAATAACCTTTACAATTGGCTGAATTGGTTTACCAACAATCCTTTCAGCACGACGTTCAATTGAGGAGAATTTCCGACATTGGGTTTCAGTGAAGCAGGTGTTGATAGTTGAGCTGTAGGTGATGATCGGCAAGATCATCATCTTGTAGATGAGAGTGGTAGCCTCGGTGGTCAGGCTCTTTCATACGTTGGACAGGATTTTCAATCGACCACATGCTTTCTTGACGGCTCGGTCGAAGTTGGCTGTTAAAGACAGTTGGTTATCAAGCAGATTACCAAGATAGACATACTCAGTAACGAAGTTGATGCGGGTGTTGTTGTAAACGATATTGAGCTCCCTTCCATTTCTTTTCAGTTGTTGGGAAGTTCCAAACAGCATAACTTTTGTCTTGCCTTTTTTAAGCCTCACCAACAGTTCATTTTTTTCACAGTAACTGCCCACTTGACATATCCACATTTAGCGATTTTTCGATTGATTGAATATCTTTACCAGCAAACAAGAGTACAGTGTCATTCCCGTACTGAAAGATATCACACTTGCTAATGCTTTCTTTTATATCATTGAAGAACGTGATGAACAAGAGGGGACCCAAAATTGATCCTTGTGGTACGCCAGAAGTAACACAACAAGTATTTGACAGTAAACCATTTAGCTCAACATGTTGGAATCTGTTGAACAGGTAGTTAGTAAACCATGACAGCTCAGGACCACTGATTCCATACAACATTAACTTTTCGAGTAGAATACTGTAACCGATGGAATCGAAGGCTTTAGATAGATCGAGAAACAAACCACCAACCATAAAGCCATTATCAACGTTTTTGCGAATTGTGTCACAAAACAAGGTGGTGGCGAGTTTATTGGAACGTTTTTCACGGAATCTACATTGACAGTCACTAAGAAGGTTGTTTGTCTCAAGATACTCATACATTTGCTTGTGTACAGCTTTTTCCAGAAGTTTTGACAAAACAGGGAGTATGGAAATTGGTCGGTAGTTTTCAACAAGATCTGCATTTCCTGATTTAAAAATGGGACATATTTTGGCAATTTTCCACCCGTTTGGAACAGTAGAAGACTCTCACTAGAAGAACACTAGAAGATTTATTACAGATAAACGAAATAGGTGAGGCAATCTCACGGGCGCAATCCTTGAGGAGATTCGGTGGAAGACCATCAACTCCAGCAGCCTTGTTCCTTTTGAGATTTTGAAGTTCTTTTTCGACAAAGACGAATGATACATAGGAAAAATTAAAGATGGATTTCTACGTAGCACTTGGTCCCTAGCATTCATTTGTCATTTGAGGGGCTCGTTTCATTTCGCATTATTTCTTTACTGGTTTTTATATAATTGGTGTAGTTAATGTTTCATTAGAGAGTCGGGAATAATGTTTAAGGATGGCTATTTTTCACCTCCATTCTGAGTGTACTTGTCCAAATTTCTCTGATATTTTCTTCAGAGATTGTTCTTTACATGGATTTTATAAATGTATACATTTTGTTCATGTTTGAATAAGACCTTCTAACACCTTTAATGTCAAGGCAAGTGGCACTGTGACGGCTATAAATTGTACAAAAAGAAGTAAAATTTGATATTGTTAAAGAAATTCCATTGTGTCATTAATAACAATGTATCCAAGTGGACTGAATCAAAGGAGATTCTTCAAACACAGTATCTTGATCAATTTATATATATGCAAATGAACAGTGGACCACAAAGATGCTTAAATAGTATTTTGTTCCATGTATTACTTACAGTTGTATTATATTATAGCCCTCATTATCTTGAAATTTGTTTGATGGAACCACTTACTTGGTTTATTTGATTTACCTTAACAAACCTCTATTTTTCCTCCTGGATAAGTGAAACATATTCCCTGTGTTTTCTGTCACCTCTGCTAAACTTTCAGGAATTCAACTGTTGTTTAAAAATTGAACGTGTCCTTTTTTTAAGTATTGTGCAATTCCACAAACCTATGTCGGCAAAATGTAAAATCTTGAATTTCATGAATTGTCTTCTCACAAAGTTTTGCCTGGAGCATTGTGTGTTCATAGTTTGTTTATATATATAAAATTAAATTGAGGTCTTTTTATTTGCAGTTACAACACCATGGTACGAGGCGTTCAGAGATTGTTTTTTCCAGTTGATTCAACCAATGCCTCACGAGTTCTTGCGCGATTTCTTATCTTGTATCTTTTCTGAAACTAAATGTATTTTCATTTGCTAACTACTGACAATAGATGTATTGTATGATCTTAAATATATGTTTTTAGTTTTTGCTTTTAGGCTTTTTTAAAGATGTTTTTCCATCCAATCTTGACTTTGTTCACAAATATCTTTGACTCCCTGAAAGGTATAATTGTTGTCTCAACAAAACATCCCGATCCAATGCACGCATTTGCCGCTCTCAGTTCTCGTCAGAACAACATCCAGCACTCTGGCGATCAAAACAAGAAAGAATATCGCTGGTTCAGCGACAACACTCTCAAATATTACCTTCTACTACACGATCAAACAGATGGCAATGATAAAAAGTTTGTATCAAGTGGCAACTTGTAATGAAATGTTCTGAGCTGTGTTTTACTTTCTAGAGCGGAAGCTGTATATCAGAGCATGGCATCTGTTTACGGCACACACACTTGTTTTCTATTAAAAATAAACTCTGTTGCTTCAAGTGGAAATAAAAGCAAAGATCTTGATGATGTTTGGAGTCGTTATATCTACCCATTTTCTGAAGAAACAATGGTATATATTGTTTCTCATATGTCCCTTCTTGATTATTAAATGTTATCAAAGTTAATCATGTTGATGGTGGTATATTTTTAGGATGTCACTGAATGTGATGTTGAGAAAAGTAGTCAGTCATCTTTCACTCAAGTCGAAGCTGACAGAAAAGAAGAGGAGATTATCACTGAATTAGAATCAATAGACAAAGAAATTGAACAATCGCGCCATAGCCGTGCCTCATTGACGTTTAACGACCCCTTAACGAACATGCACTATGATGATGTTTTGGATGACAACATGGATGATCTTGTTTTTACTCCTACAGCGGCATCACTACCACGGCTTTCTGAAAGGAAACTGCAGCTTCAAGAAGCGCGTAACAGCTTAAAACAGTTCTCCTACAGTCTTGTACCTACTTCATCAACAGAGCTCCATTTTGAACGCGGGCAGTGTCTTAATAAAGTGGATGAAGGCAGGATATGCGAGTTCATCTTCCAGTTCCTGGCTCATGCCCTGCTGCCTCATATGGAGAAGCACATGAGGGCAATATCTGAGCAGGTGCATCTCTAGTAATACTATTGCACCAATAATTTTTTACAATTTTACAATAATGAAACTAAAAGAGAAAATTTTGGGCAGAATTTTAAAGGTTGTTTAAAAACTGCTTTTAATACAGATGTATAAAAAGAATAAGAAAAACAATGAATAAAATAAAAGTCATGACCCAGGGGAGGTGATTTGATTGGTTGAATAATGTAAACAAACTTCTGATTGGTTGATTTAAATACTCCACTGATGAATTTGTTGTTGTGTTCAAAATGATGAAGATACAGAATTTCTGCTCTGCTTTGTGGATAAAATTTGTTTGTAAAAAGATTGGAACATATTTATGGTCGTGTTTGAATATCAGTGAATTTTGTTTTCTTATAAACTATATTACTAAATCTGACAAACACAAAAAGGTGGCTTCCTTCAGTACTTATATCAGTGTTCCTGTAATTCACTTTTATTTTTATCACACTTTCTTACTGCAATTTAGTGAAATGTTACTAATCAAATAAAACTAAGCAAATGGCAAAACGGCGAATGAACAATGTTTTTTATAAACTTTTTATATTACCAACATTTGCACTGTTTTATTAATATTATTATTAACACATTTTTGATTGTGAAATAATTAAAGCATGTTGCAAAACCAGGTCTGTGTGGGAAAGCTTTGTTATGTGCACTACATGTTGCAAAACCAGGTCTGTGTGGGAAAGCTTTGTTATGTGCACTACATGTTGCAAAACCAGGTCTGTGTGGGAAAGCTTTGTTATGTGCACTACATGTTGCAAAACCAGGTCTGTGTGGGAAAGCTTTGTTATGTGCACTACATGTTGCAAAACCAGGTCTGTGTGGGAAAGCTTTGTTGTGTGCACTACATGTTGCAAAACCAGGTCTGTGTGGGAAAGCTTTGTTATGTGCACTACATGTTGCAAAACCAGGTCTGTGTGGGAAAGCTTTGTTGTGTGCACTAAAATTGTAAATATAACACTCATCTAAATTAATTATGTGCACCTTATATATTTACAAACTTTTTTTTGTTATCATATTTTGTAGATATTAGCTCGTCGCGGAATTCATAAGTCGATTTTTCATGCTACTAAAAAGTGGTTTGGTGGTAACAAAACGGCTGGTGGGTATGTTGGTTTCAACCAAGGTGCAAGGTAATTAAACTTGGTGTACTGCTGGTGTAAAGAACGCAAAATGAATGTCACCGGAGATATACCTTAAATTTGTTGCAACTGCAAAGCTTGTTAGCATATCTAACAAAAATAGAGACAAAATTACTTCTTTTATTTTTAAGTGAGAAGGGTTAGCGTGTGTCAGTAATAGAGAAATAAAATTAAAATGATTCTGACATTTCAGAAATCTTTCCGAGGTTTAATTTGCTCATTTAGTTACACAAACGATTCCACAGAATTACAGTACAGGAGACTTGGTGATCTGTCGTTTCTTGTGCAACATTACGAACTTGCTTACAACTCTTACCACTCGGCCAAACGAGAGTTTAACAATGATCACGCCTGGCTGTACTTTGCTGGGGCACTGGTAAATTATATATGTCTAAGGATTATTTTGTAACATTCTCCCAGCAGAACTAGTGATTTTGTTTTGATATAGTTAAGTGTTTCTACAAATAATCAAATAATAGATTCTTGCATTATATGTACAATCGTAGGAGATGGCAGCTGTATCAGTTTTCATGCAAAACTCCACCAAAGTATACCCAGTACATTACTTTGAAGCCAGCATCTCTACCTATCTAAACACTTGCAGGTAACAAGGCTGTCGCCAAACAGGTTAACGGTGAAATTACACCACATTGTCTTATATTTCCTCAAGATATTTTGCTCTTGTGTTTTTATATAAATGTAAGAGGTGATTTACACATTTATCAACTCAACATATTCGTTCAGGATGCCAGAATACGCCACTAGAGCTTGTCTCATGAGCACAGAAGCTTTAAAAACCATGAACATGTGCACTGAAGCTGCTATAGAATTTATTAAAATCACTAATGAGGTGACAACTCTTTTTCAGTTTTTCAGTTTCTGTGGATTACTGCTTAGTTATATTAATAAGTTGGATGCAAAAGTAAGATTTTTAACATAAAACTACTTCTACAATAGTGTTATGAAATTATATTAATACTTACACAAGATATGTTTGTTTTCTATTCCTATTCGTCTTACTTTCTTGAGTGTATATATCCTGATGTAATATATTATGTTTTGTCTAATTAATTTTATGTTCAAAAGTCAATTTTCATTTTTAATACTTAGTTTAATATTTAAATAAAACAAAATAATTTTTATAATGAAGATTTTTCTCCCGATACAGGATTCAGATTTGCGAAGTGCATTGCTGTTGGAACAAGCTGCTCATTGTTTCTTGCGCAATAAACCTCCAATGTTACGCAAGTATGCGTTTCATATGATCCTGGCTGGACATCGGTTCAGCAAAGCTGTTCAGGTAGTGAGGTGTACAGAACATACCTTGTTGAAGGGGAATTTTTTTAATAACTAATCTTGTTGCTTTATTGCAAATGCCGTCATGTCGCTGCTGAAAAGTGACTGTTCAGAGAGCTGTTAAATTTGTTTGTCGTTAGATATTCAGAAACAAAAGGATATCATTCACAAAGTACCAATGGAACATTATTTGCTTGTATTTTCTCTCTTCTGCTATATCAACTGTTCCTGATTATTTTTCTTGATTGCTGTAAAGATAGTGTTTTGGAAAACCACTCTTTTCTTTTTGAAATCCTAACCATCGTAGAGTTTTTTGAGTTTTATATGATACTTCTTTGAAGAAAACCCTCCCTTGTTTAACTTTGTTCACACATCTTCCTATTAACCAAACTAAATGATAATGTGATGTGTTTATCTTCTTCAGAGACGCCACGCGTTGAGGTGCTATGTAAATGCTCTGCAAGTTTACGAAGGTAAAGGATGGCATTTGGCTGAGGTGACCTTTTTGTTTCGACTACAATAAGTGTCAGTATTTAATTGCAGGCATTGTATTGGGGTATGCGGGTCATGTAACATCTTTGACCTCATGGACATAAGCACCCATGCCCTTTATGCACGGCTGCCACGGAGTTTAGAGTACAAAGTTGGTATCTTGCGTGGGTTAACTCGCCACTGTTTTCCCTCTTCCTGGGGTTGGCGTTAGGAAGGGCATCCAGCTGTAAAAACATATGCTTCAATAAACCATCAGATGATTAAACCTACACAATTGTGGGGAATATCATCTTTTGATAACGTGCAACCCACTCTGAGTGGAAAAGGCCACGTAAAAACGGATGATGATGATGTGAGAAACAACCTTAGTTCTTATGAGACTCATGCAAGCACATCTTTTAAGTATTTAGCATTGATTTTTAAAACCATATCGGACGTGTCTAAGAATATTCCGTAACATAAATACTTGACTTTCTCTCTCCCTAGGATCATGTTAATTTCATCATCGGGCGGCAGTCATTTAACCTGGGCAACATGACGGATGCACAAGAGGCCTACAAGTGTCTGTTGATGTACAAAAGCGAACAACCATTGGCGCAACAAGCCTCTCATTTAAGAGAATTCCTTACAGTCTTTAAGGTTTGTTCCTTGTGTTTGTAGAGTAGTGTGGTTTTTGTTTTATAAAGGATTTTTGTATAAATCCGTGCTATCTCTGCATTCTATTATTTAGCTTATTTCTCTTAGAAAAACCAGCAGCAACCTTCAAGCGGTCCACTGCTCCCCCTTCCCCTCCCTAAAGCGATCTCGAGTTCGGTTCGGTGCATCCCGCATATGAGAGAACTACCGCAACCGCCGCAGGTCCCGCCATCCAGTCGATGCTCGCGTAGCATACAAGCGGGTGTGTACTCCTTCCAGAAGAGTTACGCCAGGAACTACATCAATAGATGGGCGGAACTAGAGAAGGCGTTGGTCACGTTGATCACAGGGGAGACCCCGTATCCTTTTAAACCTTACGTGCCCTGTCTCTCAAGGCACACCTCCAACAAAACACAGCCCATCATTGCAGCAGGAGGTATCATAGCATATTCTTTCTTCTTCAACTTGCCATCCTTTCGATGTAACATCTCACGCTCTCTCTCTCTCTCTCTCTCTCTCTCTCTCTCTCTCTCTCTCTCTCTCTCTCTCTCTCTCTCTCTCTCTCTCTCTCTCTCTCTCTCTCTCTCTCTCTCTCTCTCTCATCTCTCTCTCTCTCTCTCTCTCTCTCTCTCTCTCTCTCTCTCTCTCTCTCTCTCTCTCTCTCTCTCTCTCTCTCTCTCTCTCTCTCTCTCTCTCTCTCTCTCTCTCTCTCTCTCTCTCTCTCTCTCTCTCTCTCTCTCTCTCTCTCTCTCTCTCTCTCTCTCTTTTTCTATTACGGGTACGAAAATATCACGTCTCCTGAGGTCAGTGTTGAGAGAGAGATGGAAAACACGGTCAGTAGTGTTGAGAGAGAGATGGAAAACACGGTCAGTAGTGTTGAGAGAGAGATGGAAAACACGGTCAGTAGTGTTGAGAGAGAGATGGAAAACACGGTCAGTAGTGTTGAGAGAGAGATAGAAAACACCTGAGTAAAATGATGTTTCTGAACTTGAATCATTATCCTGACCTCGTTAAACTTACAGAATTTATATGAAAATTTATGTTAAATTATGACGTCAGTGCAAAGAAAAACGTTATTAGATGCCAATGCATTGCGAGAAACCTTGTGAAAAAATGAGACAGAAATGGAAACGAAGGAAAGGAAAACACTTGACGGTTACATTGCAAAAGTAACGGTGAAAATTGACAACCTTTGCGAGGTAGGTGCCAATATTGTGTCTTTCGAGAATCTCGCCTCGAAGTTTTATTTGTACAATGCGGAGTTCATTTATGAAGAACTGTTCACTTACGATCTTGTAGTCGATTTTTTTTCGTATCCGTGGTCGTCCGTGCGCGTGGAAATGTCACGGGAAGATTTTGAGCGGCTTACCACCACGTCCGCACTTGTGCCTATCAGGAAATCGCGCTGGAAGTTGAAAGGTGATTACGCGCAAAGGAAAGTAAGCAGCCGCGAGAGAAACCTTTTCGCGCGCGTGATTGCGCGTG